>OX371221.1:4865000-6077500 GCA_947310845.1 Yponomeuta plumbellus | reverse complement strand
CACGTACAAACTATAGTTTTTTAGTTCAATGCAAAAAATAAAACAGTCACGTTGACATCTCAATACAATCCAATGTCTGAATGTTGCTAGTACGCAAAAACCAAATTACCCCATTTTACTTTCAAGTAAAAATTATTGTTTGTGCTACTTAGGTGTTTTTTTTAGACTTTGCTCTTATGAGGAATTAAACTTTAATGTCTTTAATGTGATAAGGGTTTTGGTCACACGAGTCTTCTATTCACAGTAAAAAAAATCTACCGAGTAAACCTATACATTTTATAACGGTAACACTGTGCATCACCGTGTCATTTTTTTTTGCATCGAATTAAAAAAAGGTCTTTAGGGAGAGGGCTCTGTAAATTACAGTAACAACACGAAACAGTCACGAGCAGTAATATACAGGGTGTACCGAAACTCAATGTTAAGCCGGTACCGGGTGAGAAGGCAAGTCATGTTGGTTATCAGAAAAATAGAAAAAAAATTGAATGTATACAAAATTATAGGCGTTTAAAAAAAAAATGTTAATCCTGTTGCCGCAAGTCTTTACTTTTCCAATGGTTTTTTATTGTTTTGTTACTCTGAATAATGCTTTCTTAAACTGTTAACACACTTCCAAGGCCAGCTGCTCCAACTTTGAAGAAAAGGAGACTTTATTATTGTACTGAAAAAGAAAATATTATTTTTTTATATTTTTCTGATACACATTTTCACATTTTCAGTCACAGTCACATTTTCTAAAATTCTTAACTTAAAACGAACTAGCAAGAAGTGTACGACAATTTTGTCCTAAATTATCAAACCATTGTTTACATAACTTATGACAAATTGTCGTACATATATGCAGTACAAAAGGTGCCGGCTGCCGTCGATAGATGGCAGTCGTTAAGCCAAGTCAGAGGCCTTAGGGCGGCTTGAAAACTTCTGAGAGTAAGACAAACTACTAGTCTTTCAAGCCTCCACCAATCCGGACTTAGCCCCCGTGGTGGGGTATGGCCTATACCTCCCTCAGGGAAGAGACCCGTGCGCCTCGGTGGGGACATAATGGGTTGATGATGATGATGATGTAAGATGATGATGCCTCACCCTTCTCGATCTCCTTCGCTTTCTCGTCACTGTCCTCGTCGTCGGAGTCTAGACTAAACACTTCCAGACTGAACTTGGGAGTCGACGGCTTTCCGGGCTGTGGTAACTCTTCAGGCTGAGAATTAATAAAAAATAAGTTGAATATTCTTAATTCTTTATCGCAAATATCAAAAACAGTTGATGGGGCTGTGACACCACTGAGTGCTTAGTGCGAGTTTTTTTAAATACTCGATCGCGTTAACGTAAACTCATATTCTATAGGGTTGTCTCTTTGTCACTCCTATACAAATTGCAAACGCTCTCGCTATCGAAAGTGAATGAAAAAACTCGCACTAAGCACTCGGGTCAGTAGACAAACCAACGAACGTAAGAACGACAGGCGCCATTTTTACTGAGCTGTGACGTCATCAAAGAATCGGACAACCCGGGCCGTTTTCCATGCAATGGCAGCAGATACAGAATTATCAAATTTTATCCTGTGTTTTTTTATAAACAATTTTTTTTCAGTTAAAATGCCTTAAAGCGGTTGTAAGAGAGAGAGACAGAGAGAGAGAGAGAGAGAGAGATAAATAATTTATTCAACGGCACAATACTCAAAACATAACAAAACAACAAATACATAAAATTTACAAAAAACAAAAACTTTCTTGCTTATACTTAAAATTTAAACAAATAGAACAAACAAACAGAGAAAAAATAAATAAATAAATAAACAAATAATAATATTAAAAAACAGAACAAACTAGCAAAAATTTACATTGAACAGTTTGTCCAAAAATACGTGAAACCGGAAGTGAAACTTTACTATTAGTTTTATTCTAGTGAATGACGACACTTAATATGTTTTGTTTAAAGTATTGAGCCCCTGAAATGGTTCCCGACTAAGCCTCGCAATCTATTCGACTCGCAATGTATACGAAATACCCGAGAAATACCCGCCTCAATTTAGTAAGGAACTTTACTAACCTTGGCCTCAGGTATAACAAGCGTGGACTCGGCGCCGGCCACCGCAGTTTTTATCGTCAACTCGTCCGTGTTCAGACGAAGCTGTGAAGTTACAATTATTTATTTAACTAGATAATAATAACTCTACATAGCACAAAAGAAATAATTAAATGTTTAGCAATTATAAAATTTTGTGAGCCACAAAAAAACTGCATTTAAATAATTTGGTCAGCGCACAAAGATGCTTTGGCTCGCTCGTAGCCTGGGCTGCCTGAGTGATCTTAAACGATCACTAAGGTTAAGCAACATACGGCGCGTTCAGTCCATGGATGGGTCACCGTCTATGACTAACGCTAGTGGCATTTTTTCCGAGCGATTCCGTGCTTCGCAAGGTACGTTAAGCAGTTGGTGCCGGCTGCCGTCGATAGATGGCAGTCGTTAAGCCAAGCCAAGCCAAGAGATTAAATTGATGTATAATTATCTACATTATTTGCTCACTATTGCATATACACCATGTTTTGTTTATAAGTGTTATATATAACTATAGTGTTATCTCTAGGACTCCGCAAGCCTTGTTATGTTTTACTCAGTGAGAACAGGGATGGGCTGAAAATCAGCGCTGTGAAGATGCATGCACTCACAGCACTAAGCTGAGCCCTATCCTTTTTATCACATAATAATGTTATCTGTCTCTATTTTTCTTAGATTACGTACATATTCTGGTGTGATAAATAAACATTTTTCAATTTCAATTTCAATTTCAATTTCAAGTCAGAGGCCTTTAGGGGCGGCTTGAAAACTTCTGAAAGTAAGACCAGCCACTAGTCTTACAAGCCTCCACCAATCCGGACTTGGCCCCCGTGGTGGAATATGGCCTATACCTTCCTCAGGGAAGAGACCCGTGCCCCTCGGTGGGGACATAATGGGTTGATGATGAAAAAAAAAACAAAGATTTTGTTTCATCATCATCATGATTCAGCCACAAGAAGTCCACTGCTGGACATAGGCCTCCTCCATGGATTTCCAAAAAGACCGGTTGGAAGCGGCTTGCATCCAGCGTCTCCCTGCCACTTGGATGAGATCGTCTGTCCATCTTGTGGCTGGTAGTCCTACGATGTGTGGTCTCCATTCGAGAACATTTCGGCCTCATCGACCGTCAGTTATGATGTGACGACTGTTATGACTTACTCATAATGGAGTATAATGGAGTATGAATGGGCCGAATAGTTCTCGAATAGAGCCACAAGATGGACAGACGATCTCATCCAAGTGGCGGGAAGACGCTGGATGCAAGCCGCTTCCAACCGGTCTTTTTGGAAATCCATGGAGAAGGCCTATGTCCAGGCAATGGACTTCTTGTGGCTGAATGATGATGATGATGAAAAATAGTTCACGGTTCTACTACAAGTCGTTACAAAAACACCGTAACGAGGAAGACAACCGAGTATACCCACCATCGCTTTAGGCGCTGCAGGTTTCGCCACGGTGCTTTCCTGCTTCACTGCGTCGTCCGTGGAGCCTTCTTCCGTCTTCGGAACAAGGAAGGGAGGTTTGGCGTCGCCGGTCGTGTCTAAAACGTCAGGAGAAAAGGTTTCTAGTGAATAGAAATAAAAAAACCATTATCTCTAAAAACGGGGAAAAAATCACGTTTGTTGTATGGGAGCCCCGTTAAATAATTGTTTTATTTTAAATTAATTATTTATTTTTTAAAGTAAATATATAAATAAATATTCTTTGGAAATTTCAATCGTCTACCTGTTGCCGTCAGTAATCAATATCGAGCAAAAACGAGCAAAAAAAATCACGATTGTTGTATGGGAGCCCCCTTGAATATTTATTTTATTCTGCTTTTTAGTATTTGTTGTTATAGCGGCAACAGAAATGCATCATCTGTGAAAAGGAGAATGATCAATTTACTATATGAGTTCGTCTATTTTTGCGTCTTCTTGCACATTGATGAAAGCAACGGTAAACTATAAGAAATTAGCTCTGGATTATGCAGGAAAAATATTATGAAAATATTAGATGGGAGTTTCGAGAAATCTTAATTTTGATTTGTATTGAGGTTATGACAACTTTGGTGGTTTGGTGTTATTTCGGATTGGCATTGACACCTTTTAGTTTTAATTATAAGCATAGGTCATTATCAGTTCGTCCCTCCCTTATTCTGAGGTTCGTTCCTACGGAAGAAGTTTGTGCTTTATGCCACAGATTATTTATGCTTTTAGCCAAATATGCAGGCGTTTACATACTGCTAATTATTGCAGATAGCGTGTGTGTGTAACGATGGACGATTTGCGAGTGTATCCATGCACTAGCAAATCGTCTAAATCGCGACTATATCGCCGCAAAAAGTCGCTATGTTTAAGTTACCCTCTCACTCGAAATCTACGCTCAGCTAACTTGTAAATCCTGCTAACCTTGCCGAGATATTTCTCCGCAAATACAATCTTGCCTAAAAACCCTACATTGTGAACCATACAAAACCTATGCTGTGGTTTAAAACTATTGTATAATGTTTATTATGTACGTTGTGAGATCAATCGATTTTGCTATGTATAAAACAAAAAAACTACTGTGTCGTGCTACTTTTCTTTTTTCTTTTTTTTAATTGATTTTAACACTGTGTTGTGCTTAAACAAACTGGTAAGCTTAAACGTAACTTAATTAGATACAAGTAAACTGCAATTATGCATAATGTATGTACAAGCAAATACGAAAGTGCCTGGCTACCCATAGCACAGGGTATCCTAGTTTGGGAGCCAGGACAAATTCTGTAACACTTTTAGTACAAAATAAATATATTTCATTTCATTTCATTTCAGCCTAATGGGGGACAAAGAGATAATTTCTGATAAGCATAAACAGTCTTAGGTCCTGCGCACAATTGAGACAAGACTATCCTAAGCCCACAATGGCGGTTTATTTTAGTTATTTATTCCACATATTGTTCGTACATCATCATCATCATCATCATTTCAGCCATTGGATGTCCACTGCTGGACATTAGAATCTCCCAACGATTTCCAAAAGGGCCGGTTGGATTGTTCATATACATTACACATGGTCATTTTAACAATAAACTACATTTACTAAACCATATCAAATCCACTAGGATCAATTTGCAATAATAAAACCGTAATAAAACCGCTCGTTTGAATTCCCGTCAAAAACTCCCCGTTTGCAGTTTGCACTTTCGCAATGTAGTACACAGTACACCTTTTGCGATTTTTGCAATAATTTAATCTAATCTGTGTTTGTAATCTGTATTGAGTGACTGAAGTGGGTTACTATTGCACGGACCGAGAATGTACGGAATTCGTGCCCATGACACCAATTATCGGGATGTGCATTCCTGCCTGTACATTCCCGTCCGTGCATTCCCGGTCCATACCGGGAATGCACGAACGCGGAACGTACAGCCCTGGAATCGGTGACCATTCGGTGCCTCGTTCACATCACAGAGAATACAATCAACTACGTTGTTCACGTCATAGGTTTTGCGCGTTTTACTGGAGTGTGTGAGGTATTTCTTTTGGGATTCATTTATAAACGCTGATAATGCACGACCTGAGAACGTTCGAACGGGAATCCATGTACATGTGCACGGATTGAATGGCTGTAGGTACATTACCAGGGGCGTACGTTCTCAGGATGTGCATTCGCGGTATAGCTCTGTTATTTAAAGCTGGCACGTTCACAGTACTCACACTTATGCAATTTCACTATACAGGATGTTTAAAAATATATGATTTTGATTCAAAATGCGACTCTAGTTTAAGTGTAGACTAGTTAGGTTTTAGTAAGATAGGTGCGTTGTAGATAAATAAATACAAATATATGGGTTACTTGTTATAATATATTTTTATCAAATTCGAGCGAAAAGTATTAAAAACAAGGTGGAATCAATGGTTACAAAATAGTTTTAAATTTCAATAAATTTTCACATGAACAAAAATAATTTCACCTAAGAAAATCTTTACCAAAACAGAAAATAATTATCCCAGAAATCCTCAACAATTTAATTATAATTTAATTATGTAACAAAGGGTAACGGACGCTCAGTGGTCAGTTACTGGATGAATTACCATACCTTTTTTTCTAATTGCTTGCCACAGATAAAAACTTTATTACTGTTCTGTAATTTCATCAACTGGAAGGAATCTGTGATCAACTGAGCAACATCATTCGGTTTCTATTGTGGTTACGCGAATGTTCTGGTCTCCTATTCTTCTTCTTTTTCTTCAACGTTTTTTCCATGATTTTAGCACCAGTAGCAGTTGTTCGAAGTCCAATCACAATCAAATGCAAGAGCCAAAAAAAAGAGGAAAGACCACAGAATAAACTGGCAATTCCCATTAGAAAAACAAAAACCCTCTCTTAAAAATGCCATCTACTGACTAATGAGCCGTTTTCAGAAGAAAAAAAAACGAATGGCTGTCAAAGGAATGCAGTTTTGGACTTCAGCCCAATAGCCATGTGTGATACATGTTATTTTTTTGAAATTGAAAATGTTAGTTTTTTTTTATCAATACAATATAACTCCGAAAGGACAAACATTTGGCTGTTGACGTCATAGTAACTTTTATTCAGCTCGCTGAGACCTATTCGATGATGTATGAGACCTGTATATATAAACAGTAGTAAAAGTAAAACTATAACTGTCCCCTTCACACTCATAAGCTAGACCGCGCGCAAGAGAGATGGGCAGACTTTTCATGATGCGCATGCAGTACACGTCACGCCGCGCGCTATTCACAGACACTACACAAGCGCAACGTGTAAATGTGTTGAACGTGCCAGCTTTACTTAACTGACCTATACGTGCATTATCATCTCCCACTGAAGTTACACAATCAATACAGATACTTTTTAATTTTTACTTTTAAACCCCTGATTCTTTTATTTTATCAAATAGAACTATGAAATCATTTTTCAAAAGAAACATTTTGAGGTATAAATGCTTAAAGCGCAACGCAAAAACAACATAAGACTGTTTTTGGTCATTCTCCTTTCAACTGTCTAACTATCACGGTTCATGAGATACAACCTGAGACCCTACTTCAAAACACTACTCAGAGGGCAAATAAAAGCATGTAAAAGAGCATAAAATTACTTTAAAAAAAATTACAAATGGCAATTTTTTATTATGTACGCAAAGACTATCTCTTTAATCATGCTCTGATGTGATGACGTCATAAACATAAACAGTTTAAAAAAGCGGTTTTAATTCTCCTTGTTTATACGAATACGTAAAAATAATACAGTTTTTTTCACACTGTAAAATAGCCTATTATCAAAAATAAGTAGCAAGGCCAACTGTCAAAAACACCTAATAGGTACTTACAAGACCGCTTTATCCTACTAACCGTCATCCGAAGAGCTCTCCCCTAATTCGACAATGTTCACGACGCTCATTGTGCCATTAGCGCATCGCGACAACTTTTGCGCCTTCGCCGGTGTGACGGCACCCTTACCCTGGTCGGGCCCGCGCGGTGTGGCGGCGCCCTTAGCTGGCACGTCTGCGGATGTCAAGGCTTGTGAGGGAACGTAAAGTAATCATTCCATCAACATTTTTCATTGTCATCGTAATCTGCACTGTTCGTTGTTCGTCGTACGTCGTACGTCGAACATTGTTCGTCGTAAACTTCAATCAGTTGTGTTCTCAGTGGGATACTCTAAGGCTGAGATTTTTAAACTGCACTTTGACTTTACTTTGACGAAAAGATCGACTTTCAATCAAAAATATGTTTCATAGCCCTGTCACACCATTACTTTACTTTCATTAGCCTACACTTTGCTTAGTAAAGTCGAAGGAGTCGATGATCATGATCATGAAAACCAAGGAACTGTCTCTGAAATTGAAAAAGTTGAAAGTATACTTTGTCAAACAAAGCTTACTCTGTGAAGACGTCTTTGCTGTAAAGTCACGAATGTGAATCTGGCCCTAAGGGATGTGTTAATTTACTATAATAATTTGTGTACTTTACTATAAGACTATTTTTATGTGTAACTCATCCTGTTGTAACCCCAACAAATAAAAATAAAACGTACATCTTTTGAAATTATTATTACTAGCGACCCGCCCCGGCTTCGCACGGCTGGCAAAAACGTTTCCGTGGAAATAGCTATATTAGTTCCGTGGAAAATTCCCGGGGTAGTAATTTTTTTACACCTCGGGTTGCACTATTCGAGATTTCGTACGGAACCCTAAACTTTTTGAAAATCCAATCTAGCCTATGTCACTCACGAAGAATGTAGCTTTCTAATGGTGAAAGATTTTTTAAAATCGGCCCAGTAATTTCTGAGCCTATTCATTACAAACATACATACACAGAGATAAGCTCGCCTTTGTACATATTGTTTCAATGTAATGTTATGTTTAATGTCTCGTGTGCAATAAAGTATAATAATAAGTCACGTATACTTTTAGCGCATGTGAAATAATTAAAACAAAAAATTGTGTGTTCAATAACATTCATACACACAAAAATGCAAATCTTTCCTCTTTATAATATTTGTATAGAAGTACAGACATAGATCTAGCATTAATATCTATACTTACCCTTAGACGCAGTCAAAATTTTTCTCAATACACTTGCTGCCTCTGCAGTTGTAGCATCTGTTGCTTTTGCATCGTCAACGTCCATAGAATCGTCAGGTTTATCTGGCGATTTCAGTTGTTCTGTCTCCAACACTATTTTCTGTTTCTCCGGCGCGACAGATGCCATGAGCTGGAAAGGTTTTAACCGTTAGATAAAAGACATTTTATTCAAATAACTTGAAGTTTTTGTCATGTTTTTGTTGCTTAACCCTCGTGATCGTTTAAGATCCCTCAGGCGGCCGGGGCTACGAGCTATTTTCTTTATGTTCCACTAGCTTTCGCCCGCGACTCAGTCCGCGTCGACTTTAGTTCAAAGTTTTTGAACCCCGTTCACTCCCTTAAGGGTTAAATTTAGAAAAACGGCGAAACACGTGTTCAATCAATTGTGTTGAAGAGTATTTATTTTAAGTTTCAAGAAAATTAGACAACATTCTGTATACCACCCTTACAAATTTTGGCAACCCTTTTCGCCCCCTTAGGGGTTATATAAAGACCCTCTGTGCAAAATTTCAGCTTCCTAGGTCCAACGGCTTGGGCTGAGCGTTGATGAGTCAGTCAGGACTTTGAATTTTATTTATAGAAGAAGAAGAAGAAGATGATAATGAATTAGTGTTGTGTGATTTCACGTTTTTCAGTATTGCGTCGTCAAATAAATGTACTATGGGGGCAAATGCACTGGGGGGTTAAGGCGATGCTATTTAAACGTCAAAAGCGACCTAACTCGCTGACGCAAGTAATTCACTACTGTACTTATTGACAGACTTTACCTTATCAAAATCGCTATCGACATCCATATCCTCAGCCTCCTTGGCCTTCTCTGTCGCTCCCAATTTGTCAGCGAAACTGTCCTCTGATATCTCGATGTCGGTTGGGTTCGGAGCGTCCGGCTCAGACGTTTGGGCGTTGGAGTCCTCTGATTGGTCGGCTGTCGTGGGGTGGTTGCTTTCTGCGGACGAATGGAGGTGTGAATAAATTGTGTCTATCTATTCTATACCTTCAACGTGTCAAAATCTTAGGGAACCAAACGCTCGCATCAGTCTTATTGGTCAATGCGAGCGGCTCGAGAAAAGCGAAACGAAGACGACAGAGCATACATACAAAATTATTAATTTTGGAATACATTTTTGTCAATTAAATCTCATTACAGGATAAGAATCAGAGGCATAAATCCCCATCATCATTAACACCACGTGTCCCCACCGAGGGGCACGGGTCTCTTCCCTGAGGGAGGTTAGGCGATACTCCACCACTGGGGCCAAGTCCAGATTGTAAACTTTTAGTCCGGATCTACTTACGGGTGTTGTTATATCGGAAGATCAGTCAGGCAGCCGGGGCTACGAGCGATTCAATGCGTGAGGTGAGCGTGAGGTATTGCTACTTGAAATTCACAGATATCGCACGGAATTTTGAAAGTAAACCAAGTCAAAGGTGCATGCCCTCACTGGGAATCAAATCTGAGACTGCTGTTCTACGCACTGCCCAATAAAGTGGCAAATAAAACGAAACCCACTCACCATCATCCTGATAATCTTCTGGCTCTTCATCATCATCAGCATCATCTTCTTCCTCCATCTCCGGTTCCTCCTCTTCATCCATAGGCCCTGAGGACTCCGCCAAAAGCCCCAGGCTGTCCGTGAACTCTGGTACCTCATCAGAAGTGTCTTCTAAAGGTCTGGCTGCTTCTGATAGGAGGCCTAGACTGTCTGTTGATGTCTCAGGGACCACTGGCGGTCGAAAATCATATGATGTCGAAGGTTTTGGGCTAAGAGGCTTTTCTGGTTCATTGGTAGACAGTTGGGGTGCATCTGTGATGTCAAGTGGTACTTGGATGGTTTCTGCGCCGCCATTGGGAGACTTTTGATCTGTGCAGGAGTCATCTGAAGCCACTTTAATTGTTTCTGGTGTGGCAGAGGTTATGACTGCATCTGTCGCATTAGGAGCGGAAGTTGATGGTTTTTCCAAAAGATTTGGAGAGTCAGTTGATATTACGCCCGTATCTAAGGTTGTAGGTGTTTTTTGGACTGTGTTTGGCAACTCTTGTTCAGAACTTGAGGCAGATGAAACTGCTTCAGAGGCAGTGGATTGTTTTTCCAAAAGGTCCACAGTGTCGGATGATATTGCAACCTCATTTAAGTTTGTAGGCGGAACTTGGACTATGTCTGAGGTATCAGGGAGCTCTTGAACAGAATTTGAGGCAATTGAGACTATTTCAGAGGCTGTTGATGGTTTTTCCAAAGCGTCCAAAGTGTTAGAACACTTTGGGGCCCCAACTGAGCTAGCAGTCGCATTTTCTGAGGTATCAGGCAATTCTTTAACATAGTCTGAGGCAATTGGAGGAGTTGCAGAGCTAATAGCCGAATCTGTGGCATTATTATTTAGATTGGAAGGTAAAATCGATGTTTTATCCAAAAGTTTCACTGTGTCCGAAGATTTTCCAATCTCATCTAAGCTTGTAAGAGATTTTTGGATGGTGTCTGAGGTATCAGGCAATTCTTGAACAGGATCTATTGCGATTGGGAGCATTTTAGACGTATCTTGTGGCATCTTTTCTGCGTCAGTGGATGTTGAAGGAATTGGACTTTCAATAACTTTGGGGTCTGTGTCAGACACATCTGAAATCATAGCCTCGCCAAGAGATTTTTGGATGGTGTCTGAGGTACCAGGCAATTCTTTAACATAGTCTGAGGCAACTGGAGGAGTTGCAGAGCTAATAGCCGAATCTGTGGCATTATCATTTAGATTAGAAGGTAAAATTGATGTTTCATCCAAAAGTTTCACTGTGTCAGAAGATTTTGCAATCTCATCTAAACTTGTAAGAGATTTTTGGATGGTGTCTGAGGTATCAGGCAGTTCTTGAACAGGATCTATGGCAATTGGGAGCATTTTAGACGTATCTTGTGGCATCTTTTCTGCTTCAGTGGATGTTGAAGGAATTGGACTTTCAATAACTTTGGGGTCTGTGTCAGACACATCTGAAATCATAGCCTCGCCAAGTGATTTTTGGATGTTGTCTGAGGTACCAGGCAATTCTTTAACATAGTCTGAGGCAACTGGAGGAGTTGCTGAGCTAATAGCCGAATCTGTGGCATTATCATTTAGATTAGAAGGTAAAATTGATGTTTCATCCAAAAGTTTCACTGTGTCAGATGGTTTTGCAATCTCATCCAAGGTTGTAAGAGATTTTTGGATGGTGTCTGAGGTATCAGGCAATTCTTGAACAGGATCTATGGCAATTGGGAGCATTTTAGCCGTATCCTGTGGCACCTTTTCTGCTTCAGTGGATGTTGAAGGAATTGGACTTTCAATAACTTTGGGGTCTATGTCAGACACATCTAAAGTCATTGCCTCTATGTTTGGTGTTGTTTGGACCCCATCAGAAGCATTTGGTGCCGCTTGGATTGTGCCAGAGGGTCCAAAATGCAATGATGCAGCGGTAGATTCTTCTATTTGACCTCTGTTTTTTAGTGCATCAACAGTTGATGATATTGGCAGAGTCAATACTGGAACTGTTTCTGAGACCTCTGAATCAGCTTGAGCTTTTTCAGAATCATCTGCTTGTATATTTATAGCTGGAGTAGTCAATGACTCTGTAACTTCTTCCTTGAACGAAGTTGGTTTATTCAAACAACTTGTGGTATCAATAGTTTTCGGCATTTTTGAAGTATCAACTGGATTTCCCGAGGCCTCACACACCATTGGTTCTACATCAGGCTGTTCTATTGATCCCTCCACATCTTTTATGATATTCTCAGTTGGCACTGCAAAGTTATCCTTGACCTCTGTGATTTTGTCTGAGGTATCTACAACCATTTCCTCTGCATCAGTTGGTTTACGAACTATGTCTGGATCTACATGATCAGAATTTTTTGGGGCATTTTTTACTGACTCCTTAGCATCATTTACTCCATCAGATGTATCTACAATTGGATCAATAGCATGTGATGGTACTGCCATAGCATCAAAAGGATTATCAGTTGATGTTGGCTCAGCTAAAAGCATATCTTCTTCTTCCTTGCTTGGGATAATATGGTCATCATCTTCGAATTCTGACAGTTTAGAGTTATGGATTTTTTGCAAGGCATCAGATTCACTCCCAAGTATTTCAGTTGCAGAATCAGGTTCTCGAATAATTTCAGCTGTATTACCTGCATCAGTCTGTTTATCTCCGAGAATAGACACAAAAGATGTGTCCATGGAGCTTTCAGTAAGATTTGATTTCTCAAGCGAAATGACTTGTTCCATTACAACCACTTTTGAGGCGGCATGAGCTACTTTAATGGATTGCTTTGTTCCAGTGACATTGTCAATATCTGGTGTCTTTTTAGTGACTTCAGATGTGTGTAAATCCATTTCATGTTCATGTTTTTTATTGACATTGTCTTCTTTTACAATGGTGTTAGGAGAATTGGTTTCTGGAATTGGCAGCTGTTCTACCATTTCAGCTGTAGACTTCATCATTTCTAGACTAGAACAAGTTTGTTCTTCCTGAACCATTTTTTCTTGAATGGTTAATTCAGAAGACTTTTTTGTGGCTATTAGTAAATTGGTTTCTTTAGAATGTTCTTTTAAGTCACTCTCTTTACTGTTAGAAGGGTCTACAACCATGGACTCTTCAATTACATCAGTGATTTCTTTTCCAGGTGTAGAATCTGGTGATTCTTGATCTATAATAATGTTATCATTATCTTTATTGGACTTTGGTGACTTCTCTTCACTTAGTTTTCTCAGCTCTATGTTTGTTGTAGCACACGCCTCAACATCATCATCTTTTATCAGTTCATCAATCTTGTTAGATATTTCTTCAATTTCTGAAGTATCAACATCCATCAGTTCAAGTCCATCATTATCTTTTGATACTGTATGATCATCACCCACAGATTTTATTTTCTCATCACTTTTTGCCATACTTATACTCATATCTAAGCTATCAATCAAACCTGGTACAGTATCATCAAGTACACTTTCATCAATATCGGAGTCATCATCCCATTTCAACTCAATGTCTTCACTGTTAGGGTCATTTTCGTTCAACACATTTTTCAATATGGTATCTTTGGGTTTGTCTTGGTCTACTGGAGAGCGACTGGTGACTGGTACAGCCTTAGAGTTGGTCTGGTCTTCTTCAGTTACAACTGCAGAATCTTCAGTGCCAATAGTAAGGTTTTGATTAGGATCACTTGAATTCTGGAGTAGTGCAACGCCATCTTCACTGGTTTTTGTCAAGGGTTTTGAAATGGTGCTATTATTGTCGTCATCCATTTTGTGGTACTTGTCTGTTTACGCAGTGTAGATATTACTTACGCGAGGATTTCGTAGTATAAGTTAAGCTCTAAAAGCTTCACTTTGTCACATAATTGGGACTTGTGTTTGAGCGTTACGACGATACGGTTTATTCGTGAGATTGTTGGATGTTATCGCTAACAGCTTTAGAACACTGTCGTTTATATAAAACAGGGATTTATTATCGGTCGATTCAAACACCATTAGCAACTACAAATGCGATTTCATTTACAGATTCGCGGAGAAAAACGCAAAACAGCATTTCGGATCAAAGGCATTTTGGTTTGACACTTTTTTTTTAACGCAACCTATTACGTTTCAATATCAAACTGATAATTTATTCACACTGGCAATGGCATGGTCCGCTTAAGCCACAGAGGATTGTGTGATGTGCAACCCACTCTACTGCAAAGTAGTAAATAATAAAAATTAATACCTGCATTGCAATAACATAAACCTTAAGCCCCATTACAATTTATATACACCATCATCGCTAAAACTAGCTATTACGCCCACTGCAGGACATAGACCACGTGGATAGGCGTGGATACGCTGTCGTTGGGCCTACGCGGCTGCGTCGAGTTATACAGCGCCACCAAGTTATCTGTTCAGGTGGGCAAAATTGTAACTAACAAATTAATTGTAAATCCTGTTCTCCATTTTTTTGTTTTATTTATTCACTTACTAAGAATTATAAAATATTCTCATTTTTGTAGGTAAATTTCTTAAAATGTTACAATGAAATTCTGCATTAGCGCCGCTGTCAACTGAACAGATACGATGGTGGCACTGTGCTAATGACGCGTGACATGAACGTTAGTAGGTCGAATTAATGTCACGCTTATTCACAAAAATACAAAAGACAGTCAATATTGATTATAGCATTATATTATTCTCTGATCTTACACATTATTGTTACTATTTATTTAGGATAATGGTCATTGCGTTATACTTACACAGGATTGTCGTAAACAATAGGTTCTGTTTCTGTATGTTGTATTGTAGTATGTATTACATAAAAAAATCTGTTTAGCTCTTGTTTTGCTATCTGATAATAGGTATTCACAATAAATAGATTATGTGAATAGGTGATAAAGAAACAAAAAGAAATACCAGTGTTCTTTACTATTCTTAGACCACGACCTCTATCTTAGTAGTTAAGCGTCTTAATGGCTAGGCCAACGAGGCAGGAGTAAAATATTATGTAAAACGAAAAAGCTTCCTAATACGAGAATGTAAATTAATATGTTGCCGTTATTCATAAAAAAATAATAAGGGCACTTTCATTCTCGTAGAAACGACCTTTAGAAGGTCGAGGCAATCACACACTTATTCACAAAATACAGGACATCAGATAATGTTACGTATTAATTTGTAAATGTAGCATTATATTCACTGAAGTTATTATACCTTTAAAATGAAATATATTTTTGTGTCTATTAGAGCCGAAGCACACTGCGTATTTTAAACGCGCAGACAACGCGCAGATGACTCGCGTATATGCGCTTCAAACGAGATTCGAACGCAACTTTGTTACCTAAGCGGGTAGATCGTGAAACGCGCCTCTACTGCGCGTACACGCGCAGATGAAGCGATACAAACGCGCTGTGATCGCTCGTAATTTTAACGTTTTGATATTTAGTGCGCATCCCTCTTCCCCCTCCTCCACCCCTTTGTATCGATTCAAACGCGCGTATACGTGCGTTTGCATCGCGTTAAACGTGCGTTTCAATCAATACAACGCAACAATCTGTATCTATGGCGCCGAATAAGCGCGTTTCTGATACGCGCGTCGTCTGCGCTTATAAAATACGCAGTGTGCTTACTGCTTAGACTCATAGGGACTTCACACACGGCAGCTACAATATACATTACATCCCAGGATTTATAGCTTAGAGACCGCTCAGTACCTTTAAGATACGAAGAGGTAAAGATGTATATTATAGCTGTCGTGTGTGGTCTCCTGACGATTTCTATGGAAAGATGTAATGAGATTTAGCGTGCTATAATATACATCTTTACCTTATAGCCGCCGTGTGTGGAGTCCCTTACGCGAACCCAAAGAAAGTCTGACACAGGCGGCGCATGAATGCGCAGCACGAGATGCATGCATGCAACTATGTTGTCTGAATGTGATTTAACGTATAGATGCCACACATAACAGACAACAATGATCTTGAAATACAGCCCGCCATGTTTGTTGTTGACGGCAATGAATGACAGATCAAAGTATTTCGAAGTGAAATTTCGCAAGATTTCCTTGTAAATTCAGCAAATTTCACTCTATGTGTACCAATTTACACATGTAATAAATCATTACCATTACGCGGTCTAATAGGTTGATCTTTGTACCCTTGTGCCAAGTTTGCAGCAGTGAAAAACAAGCTTAATTGACTTTCGCACTCTTGAATTTAAATTTTACGCTATTATCTACATTTATAGTACAAATACCCCACTAAATTGCTGTTTTTCTGCATTAACACAGTATTTTCCCTTTCCAAGACTGTGGTTTTCCACTTTAGAGACGTCTAACCTACAAATATTGTTATTGACAAGTGTCTTTTAATTCTGAAGCACAACATGAATCTTAATCTGTCTCCACGTTTGATGTTTGGTGCCGCTATTGTGGGCGTTGTAGGAGCCGCCGGAGTCTTCATCTATGAGCAGTTGTACGCTGAGAAGAGACGGACAATGCTAGGTTGGTTATTTGCTTAACTTGTTTTGTGGCAGTCCCTGGTCTCTGCATACCCTTCTGGGCTACAGGTGTGAGCTTATGTATGTTATTAACTTAGTGACAAAAGCTGCTTTTGTTCCTAAGTAACCTTTTAAACATAACTAAAAACAAAGAAACCCAATCTAAGACATAAATACATTTTTAACCTAATAAATATTTTTTATTACTCTACTTTATTGCATTCCACAAGTTGTAGGGTTGTTACAATTTAACTTAACAGTTATTTGATGAGATCTTTGTGGACCCTGTAGGGCACGCAACATTTTAAAGTGCTATTTGAAATATGCATTACATTAACTTACAATTGGAAAATATTGAATTAATAATCATGCAATATTAGTTATTCTATTTAAAAGATTATATTTAAATGTTATTTGTGAGTACAATAAAGAATATTCTATCTATCTATCTATACAATTATTTATCTTGTTTCATGTATACTATCTTTAAAATATTCTTCTATGGTATAATAACATTTTGATATTAGTATTTTCTTTAGATCTTTATTGAAATTGTTGTCGTTATTTAATTCTTTTAGGTAATTTGGGAGTTTGTTATAAATTTTAATAGCCATTATCAATGTACTGGAAGAGTATAATTGCATTCGAGAGGTGGGTATTAACAATTTATTTTTGTGTCTTATGGGTCTTATAGAGACATCTTCTTTTTTTGTAAAAATTTCTTTATGTTGTCTGACGAATTTTGAGATTTCTAATATGTAAATAGATGGTAAGGTAAGTAGATTATAATGTATAAAATATGGTTTACAACTGTCTGTAGATACTATATTTGCTATTATTCTAATTTTTTTTGTTGGGTGAAGAGTTGCGGTGCATCTGTACTGTTACCCCACATTATAATTCCATACGACAGCCAGGCGTAAGCGTATGCGTAATAAGTTACGAGTGCAGTTTGCACATTAGTGGTTTTTTTTACTTCTCGAAGACCGTATGCGAAGGATGACAATTTTGATTTAATTTTTTGTATATGTGCTTTCCAATTTATGTGCTTATCTATAATTAATCCTAACAGTAATTACTATCTATTTATCAACCTAATCTACCTAGCACTAGATGAGAACAAATTTAACTACGGAAGTTAATTTGTTTCTTGTTCATCCCTGAAGTTAGTTTGTGTAAAGGCATACTTTTCTGCGTCCATATGCCATATTAGTTACACCTTCAAAATTGATAATTCTTTATGCATTTTTAATTTGTATTTAGAATAAAAATATTTATTATCATTTCATGTTACATATTATTATTCCTTTCACTATTGTAGTATTCTAATGTAATATTCACTATTATAGTATAAAATTACTGTGTTTTTAATTACTTTATTCAAAATGAAGTAAATAAAATTAAGTGTTCTCTATGTTCTTATCTGATCCGGAGGCCATTAGGTATATTATGAATAGTACCTTACCACTTTTAATTTCTTTTTAGTGGCCTTTAGTTGATGCAGAAATCTGAAATTTAATTTAACGTTAAGAATTTAGGCCCTGTTTGTTAAATTACAATGCACTTATAATGTTAGGCGCTGCCTTGGGGGCGAATGATGTAGAGAAAACGACAGCAAAAAGAATCTGTACTCGCAAGCTCTGGTTTCCTAGGATAGCGGTGGCGTCATAGAGAGGTTGTAATACAGCGGTGAATGATGTCACTAGAACATTGTCTGTGTAAACGTCAAAAATGTTGACCGTTCTCTAGGAAACCGCACCATACTGTTTACATAAACAACATTCTAGTAACATCATTCACCGCTGTATTACGGCCGCTCTATGACGGCACCGCTATCCTAGGAAACCAGAGCTTTACCATCTTTTCTCAAATCGGTTGTAAGGGCATAAACAAATTATTAGATTTTTTGTTTTTGGTCTGTTTCAGTGCAAGAAGTAGCAAGGTTAGATAAGCAAGTGTCTTCGATGCGAACAGAACTAGAGGCCCTGAGAGAACTACAAAAGGAAAGGTAATAAAGCTTCAATCAGTCTGCTGAATTAAAATGTGTTGCCAGTAAAAGGATCTGTTTCATACATTGTGCTCAAAATACATTTTTTACGGATGAAGTGTCTGTCTATGTCCCATCTAAAACCGAAAACGTGAAAATTATTTCTATAATAGCAACACTGGTATGCTTATTTAAATCAGCTGTAAAAGCGAAAAAAAAATTAAAAGTACTGCTCTATCTGTGAAAGTTTGTTAATAAAATGTAAAACTGGTTTGAAAAGAATAAATTTCGAGTTCTTTGTTAGCTTCTTCTCCACATAATCTACTCATTGTGAACTTAACAAGTTTGACGTTTATTGTTTTTATTCATCATCATCATCATCATGTCCCCACCGACGGGCACGGGTCTCTTCCCTTAGGAAGGTATAGGCCATATGGGGGCCAATTCCAGATTGGTGGAGGCTTGTAAGACTAGTGGCTGGTTTTACTGTCACAAGTTTTCAAGCCGCCCCAAGGCCTCTGACTTGTCTTAACGACAGACATCTATCGACGGCAGCGTGCCTTGAGAAGCACGGAACCGCTCGGAAAATTGCCACTAGCGTTAGTTACAGAACGGTCGACCATGCATGCACTAAACGCGCCCTATGTTGCTTAACCTTCGTGGTCGCTTAAGATTACTCAGGGGGCTACGAGCGATTTGTTTTTAAAATAAATAAATAATAAACTCACGCCCGTTATCCCCGAAGGGGTAGGCAGAGGCACCAGTCTCTAGAACTGGACCCACGTTTTGCCGAGTTTATTAGGTCCCAAACGTGACAAGTGGCAAGCCTGTCGCCGTTATCCGGGCACAATTTATCAGCGAATGGTGTTGCTGTACAAACAAACAAATGTACGTAACTAAAAGTCATTGGTACATGCGTGGTTCGAACCCAGACCCTCATGATCGAGAAGCAAGGGTCAACCCCACTACGCCACCACCGCTTCTTTTGTTTTTATTATCAATAAAATATTTTAATTTGAATTTAGGCTAACTACCTCTCCTCCGCAGCCAGCTCCGGCGCCTGAAACATAAGAAACGTGTTCGCCGGGAGCCTCAACCGAAATCTCCGGTCGCCGAAGCCCCGGTCGCCGGCGCCGGCGACGCCGTAGACGGCGCCGAGCGCAGCTACGCCTCCGACTCGGAATATTTCACTGACTATCAGTCGGTCGTTGGTGAGTATAGGCCGGTTTCTGAGTTGAGAATTTTCACTAAGTAAATACTTAAGTAACATGCTGTCACGCTCTTTTCTGAGAAATTTGACGAGACAGCACTACAGTTAAGTAGTTATTTAGCGATAATTCTTAAATCAGAAATCAGCCGTATATAATTTTCTTCATCATCACCTGCCCCAACGCTGTTTTTTTGCGAGACTAACCCCCGGTTTCTTGAACGCTAACAGTAGATTAACTAATCTATTGTTGACAGTGTCAATTGGAAAAAGTGCATACAAAAAAACCAACTGACAGCTGTGAACAATAGATTAAAGTTGATCGCACATTTATCCGCACCGTACGCGCCGCACGCGCCGTATTTTAAAATTGGGTCGCATATTTGTCAGCAACTTACGCGCCGAACGCGCCGCATTTCTGTGTGTTGCCAACTATTTTTGCAGTTTTTTCTTGCCTCTGGTGTGAAACGGTGCGGTGACATTGTGCTATGGAAGAAATTGTTGGGTTGGGTTGTAGCTTGGGGGCGCTATGGGCCGAGGACTTAAAAAATTTTGCAAAATTATTTTTCTTTTTTTTTTTTCCTTTTTGTAATCGGTTTAAAACGCTAAAATAATACGTTTTTGTTCGTTGACTTTTTTTAGTAAGATTGTTTTTTGTCGAGTTATGACATAACTCATATCATAACTCGAAAACGGTGCATTTTACGGTACCAAGTTGTGGGACCTTTTTTGCTCCCATAGATTGTCCCTATACAATTCAAGAATTAAAAAAAAAAGTAAAAAAATTTTTGCAAAAATTTTTGAAGTCCAAAAAATTTTTTTTATAAGGATTTTTTTTTCTTTTTTGCGTCTAATTGGGTTCCTATAGTGCCCCCATGCATACACCCCAACGCCTACTCCCCGCCCCCAACTTTACCCACCAACCACAACATTAATTCAAAAAGGAACTTATATGGAGCATTTTCAGCTCTTCGGATCCGAATGAGGCAACACTGAGTGGCAGCACGCGCCGCACCTGCCGTACGCGCCGCATTATATGACGTCATCAGAATTCTTCCTTCGGAGTTCGGATGCCTACCGTATTTTACGAAATGCGGCGCGTACGGTGCGGATAAATATGCGAGCTTACATATCATTGCATACAACGAATTCTAAAATGCGGCGCGTGCGGCGCGTACGGTGCGGACAAATGTGCGATCAACTTTAGCGTTCGAGAAAGACGGTTAGGGATCTACCAGACAGAGAGTGGTCACGCGGTCAAGCATTCTGCGTTCGCGTTCTGCGTTCGAGCGTGCAATACGGTATTTGACACCATCAACAATAAATTATCTGAGATGCTCGATTAAAACAAAAATTACAAAAGGATTCCGAAAAAGTATTTCTTTTAATAATTCACTAGTTATAACAATTTTTAAATAGATGAAACATAAAAATAGTGCTCTGAAATGTGACGTCACAAGCAAGTATTTTCATACAAAATTCCGTTTTAAAAGTAACTCATTTGACATCCTGTCAAATACCCAATTGCTCACGAACCCTGCTGTTGAACGGTCGACGCGGTACCACTATAGAGTCACCATGATTTTGAGAAACAGCAGTGAACGCGCGAACGCGTGCGTTCCATTTGACCGTGGCGGTCAGAATGCCTCCTGTGTGAGTATATCTACGTAACGTAATATAACACAAAGAACGCATAACTGACAGCTTGAACGCTTGACCGCGTGACCGCTCTCGGTCTGTTAGATCCCTAAATAGTAGAAGTAACATTAAAGGTCTGCGCAGGCGAGGTACTGTCCCCCGGGTAATTTTTTGTCCATCGATATAGATCTCTTATAAATTGTATCAAATAACGCACACAAAGAACTCCAGAGACACCGAGGTACAGGACTGGACGACAGTAGGGGGAAGAAGAAAGAAAGAAGACTCAATTTCCGGCCAATAAACATAAATACATACAGGCACATACATTGCTTCTGGCCCCACACTAGGATACTCTGTGTCGTGGGAACCAGAAACAGCGACGTCGCAAACACGTGAACATCCAAGACCTGGGGCTTTTCTTTTTTGTCCCCAGCCGGGATTCGAACCCGGGACCTCTCGCATGGTAGGCAGTTGCCCTAACCGCTGCGCCACAGAGGTCGTCGAATAAATGACCTTACGCTTTAAAATATTTTTTAACATGATTGAGAGATGTATCTGACATGTATTCGCGAGCATGCTCTGTAAAAAAAATATGTTTTTTTCCATTGGTGGCGCTAATGGTACTGCATTGAGCCCCTTTAGTCAATATTCCATCACTCGCCTGCAGGTACAGACGCAGAGTTGGACAGCGATGAGTTCTACGATGTTCACACGGATGACGACAGTGACGACGACACGCTGAGAGAGCCGTTGGCCAATGGTCAAGCAGCCAAAAGTGTATTCGACGAGGTGGGTGACTAAAACAGTGTACATTTCTTGGTACGGATCAACTTACGTGGCTTTCGTGCCGTGGCTAAACCAGTGTATTTGACATGGCGGATGAGTGTCTTTGACGGACCGAGTGACTGTGGGTGGGTGACCAGAGAGTGCTTTGAGAGAGTGTGAGAGTGTCTTGGACGAGGTGGGTGACTAACAAAAACTAATAATTAATAAAATACCAATCATAGTATAGAATTCTAATCGTAAAAATTACCAATCATAAGATCAATTAAATATCAATTATAAAAATACCCGATGAATTCTTTATAGTATAACAGTAAATAATAAAAATCGACTAAATGTCAGTTGGGCTAAAGTCCCGAACAGAATGAAATTTTTTTTAAGTAGAAGTATTAAATCCCAACTCTGATGTATGGTAGCGAGACTTGGGTATGGCAGAAGAATCATGAAAGTAGGATTAATGCAGTAGAAATGAGGTCCTCGAGAAATATGTGTGGTGTTACTTTGAATGACAGAATACGCAATAGTGTGATCAGAGAACGTTGTAGACTGAAAGAGGATATAGTGACTAGAATTGAGAAAGGAATGTTGCGTTGGTTTGGAAATGTGGAGAGGATGAAGGGAGAAAGACATAGACATACTTTATTCGTAATATTCATTACAAGTCACATTAAATTTAATTTTCATTAAAATTACATTTACATTAAAATTAAAATCACATTAAAATTTCATTTACATTAAAATTAAAATCACATTTAAAATTACATTTACATTATTTATTAAAATTTTACAAACAAAGATAAAATCCGATTCATATTAGGTCAAAAAAAAAACTAAATGTCAAAAATATAAAATGTATTAATTAATTAAACTAACACGGCTGCGCAATGAAATTATTAATTGAGGAATTCACCGTAGGTATAGAAACACCTCTCAATAAGCCATTTTTTTAATTTAATTTTAAAAGCAGACTCACTGCTTGCACTCGTAATATCCTCCGGAAGTTTATTGTAAACTTCCGGTCCCATGACGTGGATAGACTTAGCCGTTTTGAAAGACTGACGAAGCAAATATATCGGGCGAATGTGAGTGAAAGGGCCGGTAAGGGACGCCCCAGACGGCCATACTTCGACCAAATAGGGGATGTATTAGCAAAGGCCGAGATAAAAAGTACCCGAAACCGATGTGCATGCATGCAACGAATAATGAATGTCGATGAAGCGAAAGTGATTTGTCAGGATCGTCGCAGGTGGCAGGCGTGAGCTTATGTATGTATTAAATGTAATGTAAACTACCGTACCCACTTAAGCGGTTTTAAATTAATATGTAATAAATAATACTTGGCTAAGTCGCTTATCCAGAGTAAGCCTAAAACTACAGACTTTCTAAGTCGATTACCATTATAAGCTGTATTTTCTTTTCCCAGGATATATCGGACAAGGTAGACTCACCCAAGAGGAGCTCAAAAAACGACACATAGCTATAAGTCATAAAATAGTACAGAAATATTTACTAAATAGCCATTAGTCAAATTGGGTTTAGGACACTATAGTACCACCGGTGAGGAATCTGCAGTTAGAAGATAGTTATAGTTATTTAGACTAGAGTCAAAAGGTCATATGTTACAAGTACATTTGTAGAATGTGTGCCAAATAAGGATAGGGCAGGCCTGTTTCACTACGCGTGTCGGTATCGAACGCGTAAGTGCATGAGGCGACCACTCCGCAGTGGCAAATAGGTAGGAATTCAGGCGCCAGAAGAGGTAAGAGCTACGCGGTAGAAAGAGAGACAACACGTAGGTGAATATAACGTAGATTTTTTAGCGCCGTGCGATCCGAATTGCACCTAATTGTATCGCTGCTAGAGTCCCTTTTTCTTTAATTGATTTTGCGGAGTGAATCTTCTGTACCTGTACTATTATGTATTTTGTGGATAGTGCTGTCAAGACGCCATTTTGTTTCGCCATTCTCGCCAACTTCACTGACGACGTGTAAGGTTTGCAAAAAAATGAAACCTGTAAATATATTGTTTTATTATTTTGTTGCTGTTTTTGGTACTTGACCTATTTATTATCTTCTTTTATCTTTCCACAAATTTTATTCGGATTCTGATTCATCTACACTGCTCAACACAGCATCCTCATACTCTTCTTCCGAGTATTTTTTATTTTCTATTAATTTATCTGAACGCAACAAATATGTACAAAATACTAACTGACCCGGCAAAAGTTGTTTTGCCAAATAAAAAAAATTAAGTTATTAAAATTATTTTTCTACCCCTTATCACTAAGGGGTAGAAAAATAAATAACTAAATAAATAAATAACAACCTTTTCTCCTGCCGAATATACATATAAAATTTCATCAAAATCGGTCAAGCCGTTTAGGAGGAGTATGCGCAATAACACTGACATAAGAATTTTAAATATTAGAAAAAAGAAAGAAAGATACTATACTCCGATTTTTAATTTCGTGTACCAAACTGACATTTGGTGGGTTGCCAGTTTTGGATTTTGTTGTACAATAAAGTACTCGAAGACTTTGGAGATATTGAAACGAGATATGATTTGAAAGCAACCAAACCGAATACTAGTTAAGTATTCGGTTTGGTGATTTGAAAAAAAAGTTGCATGTTACATTTATGATTTTCTTCCTTAAATTAATTTAACCATTTTGAAAATGTCACTGTAGATAGAAATCAACGCTACTTTTATTACTGATCAACGTAAATTAAGATTCTAAAATTACTTATTTTAGTAAATTTAAAAAAGAAACGCCTTGATCACTCAGCTGATACGATACAATTTTTTTAATTACGATAAGTTTGCAACGCAGTACCTAGTTATCAATAAGCAAATAAAAAGTAGAATTTTAGCTGACAATGTCGAAATCGAGACCGAGACCGAGAACTCGGTCGAGACCCCTTGAGCTAGCAACATTTTAAAAAAGAAAGAGCGCTTGCAGCTGTCAGTTTAGTACACGAAATTAAAAATCAGAGTATAGCTGACTCGGCAAACGTTGTTTTGCCGTATGAAAAATAGATTAGAACCTATTCTCAGAACTACCGACTATACTCGTACATATAAAATTTCATCAAAATCGGTCAAGCCGTTTCGAAGGAGTATGCTCTCTAACACTGACACGAGAATTTTATATATTCTATAAAATCCAATACAATGAAATCCAACAATTGAAAATTTATTTTAGGGTGGTACCCATTTCTTCAAATGATTTTTTTTGCTGGCAGTACTATTTAGTACTATTTTGGCTGCCGCCATGTGAAGTTAGCTGCAAATCCGGCCCTTATTTGGCTCGCATTGTATAATAAACAAACTATTGTAAAAAAAGTTTGTAAAAAGACTGTCAGTTTTTATGTATGGTGCCTTAAAACACACCTCAGAGGCAGTTTTAATTGTCTGTCGTAAGGGGAAAGAGGTAATCACAAATTATTAAAACTGCCGCTGATTTGTGTTTTAGGTCCATGAAAAGTAGGCAAAGGTGACGAGCAGACATTTTGCGAAACAGCTTAGTCTAGTTCATATTGAAGTATGATGGCAACTGCATGGAAATGGTGATTTAGTTTCATTGCCGCTTCTAGTCAACCGGAAACCGGTATTAATGATTCTAGGCGTCATCAGTGGTACTGCCTGTCCCTAAAGTCTAGAAAACGCAAGTGAAGTGTAACTAAATATTGTACGAACTTTTCAGGCCATCTTCTATTCTAATATAAGCACAAATATTGTAACTGAGACCAAGGTTAATTATGTCTTTTAGTACTAAAAGTTTGGGTATGGAAAATAAGAGTATTAGCAAAATCGCAGTCTTTATTTTCTAGACTTTATGTACAGCCTGTACGAAAAAACACGTCAAGCGAACTGACCGTGTATCTGTCATCGCACTATAATGCACCAGTCCGTTTTTTAATTTAATGCAAAAAAAAAATGACGCGGTGTTACCGTTATAAAATATGTATAATATGTAGGTTTACACGGTAGATTTTTTTTACCGTGAATAGAAGACTTGTGTGACCAAAATCCTTATCACATCAAAGACATTAAAGTTTAATTCCTCATAAGAGCAAAGTAAAAAAAAACACCTTAGCACAAATAATTTTTACTTGGAAGTAAAATGGGGATTTGGTTTTTGCGTACTAGCAACATTCAGACGTTGGATTGTATTGAGATGTCAACGTGACTGTTTTATTTTTTTGCATTGAACTAAAAGACAGACTTTACAGCGCCACCAAGTTATCTGTTCAGGTGGGCAAAATTGTAACTAATGAATGAATTGTAAATCCTGTTCCCCAATTTTTGTTTTATTTATTCAATTATTAAGATTTATAGATATATTTTCATTAAAATTTAAAGACAGGTTAAAATATTCTCATAATTCTAGGTAAATTTCTTAAATGTTACTACTAAATTCTCCACTAGCGCCGCTATCAACTGAACAGGTGGCACGGTGGATGGTGGCACTGTACGAAAAAACACGTCACCCGACCCGACCGTGTATCTGTCATCGTATTACAATGCACTAACGGAATCTAGGCCTTGCATTGCAATGAGGTTTATGTCAAAATGGCCGATTACGCTGTTGTAAGAGCCGCGTTCTTTGGCAATTCTTGCCATTAATTTATGAATAGGCTATTTGACAGTTTTCTGAAAACCATCTCATATTGTTTGTTGGTGTTCATGGAGTCCTCGGAAAGTGGTCATTTTAAATTCTTTCGTGTATTTCTTCTAGAAAGGCAAACGAAAATTTACTTTTGAAATAAGCCGCCAAAACGCTTTCTTGGGCAATATGGCGTCGCACAGGAATTATGACGTCACTGGTCAGTAAACAAACCAATGAACGTAAGAATGACATGAATGACAGACGCCATTTTTACTGAGCTGTGACGTCATAATAGAATCGGCCAATCCAGGCCGTTTTCGATACAATGGGTGCAGATACATAATTATCAAATTTTGTCTTGTGTGTTTTTACAAATAATAATTGTTTTTTTTCAGTTGAAATGCCTTTATAGCGGTTTTAAGACTCATAATTTATACGAAGACGTATAAATAATACAGTTTTTTTCACACTGTCAAATAACCTATTCATTTCTTTATTGATTTATGAATTATTATGATGGAGAAAAAATGTAACATTCCAAAGTTCTACATTATTTTCACCTCACACCGTATCTCTTTTATTGTATAGTCCAATATAAGGTCTAATAAAAATTGGTAGGTACTGAACTATATTTTGTGGGTCCATAGTGATGAGGATCTGATTTAAAAATAGAAAATTCTTTATTTTTTATGGAATTTTTATGCTAACGCTACTTTTTATTAGATTGAATGAAAAACGGCATCAGTATTCATTCTAGTAAAAAATCGTAGCATCAATGTGAAACAAAAGTTTTTTAAGAATTAAAAAAGAAAGACTTTTCTTTCTTTAAGGCACGTTAAGCGGTTGGTGGCGGCTGCCGTCGACAGATGGCAGTCGTTAAGCCAAGTCAGAGCCCTTAAAACTTCTGACAGTAAGACCAGCCACACCAGCCACTAGTCTTACAAGCCTCCACCAAGCCGGACTTGGTACCCGTGGTGGAGTATGGCCTATACCTTCCTCAGGGAAGAGACCCGTGCCCCTCGGTGGAGAATTATGGGTTGATGATGAATTCGAATCACATAGATTGGACCACAGAAAAAAAATCGGTAGTTACCTAGTAGCCTAGTGGGTGTCACAACCTCTGTGGCGTAGTGGTTAGCGCATCTTAGCGCGCTTACTATGCGAGAGGTCCCGGGTTCGATCCCCGGCCGGAGAAAGAAAAAAAAAACTCCAGGTCTTGGATGTTTACATGTTTGTGACGTCGCTGTTTCTGGTTCCCACGACACAGGGTATCCTAGTGTGGGGCCAGAAGCAATGTATGTGCCTGTATTTAATGTAAAAAAAAAAAAGTTACAATGGCCGCGGAAGCGGGGGACCCAGATTCGATTCCCTCTGCGGGCGTACCTATCACGTTGTTATGCACATTTATGAAGTTATAGTAGCAGAGTGACAAAGCGCCACCTAGTTGTCTCTTTGTCACTCCTATACAAATTGCGAACGCTCTCGCTATCGAAAGTGAATGAAAAAACTCAGTATAAGCACTCTGTACCGCTCGCTCACTGTGAAGGAAGGCATCGTGAGGAAATCTTAAGCCCATTACACAACGAAAAAAAATAAGGTAGCTATAAGAAATAAGGAATAGCGGAATCCAGCAATGGCAGCACCGTTGAGCAAGACATAATTCAAGAATAAGGAAAACAATTGATTTCTGTGCTATTCCTTATTTCTTATTCTTATACCTTTTTTTTTTCATTGTGTAATGGGCTTTAGTGTCTGCGCTATTCACATACCTCTGCGCTTGGAATCGCCAATCGCGGTGAGCACGCCCTTAGGCAGTTTTATGTTTTATTTTTTTGCATTGAACTAAAAGACAGACTTTACAGCGCCACCAAGTTATCTGTTCAGGTGGGCAAAATTGTAACTAACAAATTAATTGTAAATCCTGTTCCCCATTTTTTGTTTTATTTATTCACTTACTAAGAATTATAAATATATTTTCATTAAAATTGAAAGACTGATTAAAACATTCTCATTTTTCTAGGTAAATTTCTTAAATGTTACAACGAAATTCTGCACTAGCGCCGCTATCAGCTGAACAGATAAGATGGTGTCACTGTAGTACATATTGGCCTGTCAGTGCCGAGTGTCAGCGTGACTCTAAAGCCGGCCTAACACTCTCTGAGAGATGGCCTGTGCGGCTTACATACCTATTTCTGTTAGACCTTGTAAATTATTGTGGAAATTTTTTGCCACCGTTTACCTGTTCTAATAAAATTGTTGTTCACTTGTTCTCATTCGCACAATCCTATATTTTTTTGAAGCGGAAAAGAGTAATATATTTTACTGACAATTTAATTTTAAAACTTGAGTGTAGGTAATTAATTTTTTTATTTCAATAAACATGTGTATTTTTTTATTTACATTTTTATTCCATGTATAGGGAGGGGTTGACGGTGTTTTTTGTTGAAATAAAGGACCTAAGTATAAAGGTAAAATACATTGGATTTTTATTACTTTTTTATAACAAAAATCAACCAATCCGGACTTGGCCCCCGTGGTGGAGTATGGCCTATACCTTCCTCAGGGAAGAGACCCGTGCCCCTCGGCGGGGACATAATAGGTTGATGATGATGATGATGATAACAAATGGACAGATGGGCGACACTATCTTGAAATAATATTTTTGACCGTCCTTCTTTTGCAAGAATAGAAACACATTGGTTCTCAAAATGGAACTGATATCGACTATGTGGAGTTCACATTTTGTAGGTAATATTTAAAATGGTAGTCACTTGGATTATCATTGGAGACCTAGTTTATACATACATAAACTCATGCCTATATCCCA
This sequence comes from Yponomeuta plumbellus, assembly GCA_947310845.1. Taxonomy (NCBI): domain Eukaryota; kingdom Metazoa; phylum Arthropoda; class Insecta; order Lepidoptera; family Yponomeutidae; genus Yponomeuta; species Yponomeuta plumbellus. Next base: position 6,047,840 of record OX371221.1, on the reverse strand, counting down.
GAGGGGTAGGCAGAGACCAGAGCTAGGGGCGTTTATGGTGAAGATATAAGGATTATTCTAAGTACTCGCTACTCGACGCTAGATGGCAGTAGTAGCAGCAAATGGTGAGTTTTCCTTTATTAAAAGATACAAGATTATATATCTATTTATGCCTATAAACATACACATAATATGTGGAAGAATCGGCTTCGATTCTGATAGATTTATTGTTTTTTCACAATAATAAAATAATATGAACGCAGCCAGTTAAGATATTGATTGAGCATTTTCCATTGAAACTTTTTTGACAGCTGATGGTGTTACTCTATAAAAATCAGCAGAAAAGTAGTTTATTACAAAAATATATAATAAAAATAATACACTTTTCTTTTTAAATAAAAAAAAATTTATATATTTAAGATAAAAAAAAATATTCGTTTTAATTTCTGCCCTGTTTTTTATTTGATAAAATAGGAGAATGAAAAGTAATCTCACACAGAGGGTACAAAATTACGGCTGCCCCTGGCAACTTTAGGTAGAAAACCCCACAAATGGAATCGAGTCGCGGAAAAGTTATTGTTTATTTAATATTTATGTGAAAAAACAAACACAAATTAACAAAATGGGGACTCAGAAACCGGGCGAATGGGCGAACTCGCTCATAGCCCGTTTCGAGGAACAGGTAAGATGTGTTCCTACATCATAAAATACCGTAAAATGTACACTACAATTCCACCAGATGTGGGTCTTCGATTGTTTTTATTAGCTGGAAATCTGTAAGATAACTCGTACGAACCTATTAAAGTTCAATTGAAGCGAAAAATAAGGAATATAAGCTGAAATTGTTACTATGTAGTGTAAAAAATGTACAGGTACTGCGTCGTAACTGCGATGCGGCGGCCAAAAGCCGACGCCCACGCTTTAACACTTATTGATCGCTGTGCGCGGCAATATTTATACGAATTTGTAGGTATAAATCATCATCAATAAGAATATCATATAAGTTTCTTTCATCATACTGAAATTGTGAGGAAAAAATAACTGCATAAGCCCTTTTTTCCTGGGTTTAATAGAGGACTGACAAGTCTGTAACTCCAACTGAAGACTCTACATAGGTACTACGAAGCCATTTGCATTTCTAGACCTGAAAGGTTGTCACTATCCAGTACATTGATTCTTGAATTGTTTATTATTAATAGATCTACAAAACAGCATTATAGATAAATCATCACAATCAAATTAGGTATGATAGGGCATTTACCAAGCTATTCATAATTGCCAAACTTGACTCTTCATAATACAATAAAAATTTGAATCATATTCATCTGAATTCTTAGTTTTATTTTGTTAATTAGATATGATAGGGTATTTGCCAAGCTATTCATAATTGCCAAACTTTCCTCTTCGTAATACAATAAAAATTTGAATCATCTTCATCTGAATTCTTTGTTTTATTTTGTTAATTAGGTATTGATAGGGTATTTACCAAGTTATTCATAATTGCCAAACTTTTCTCTTCGTAATACAAATAAAAATTGGAATCATCTTCATCTGAATTCTTTGTTTTATTTTGTTAATTAGGTATGATAGGGTATTTACCAAGCTATTTGTAATTGCCAAACTTTCCTCTTCATAATACAATAAAAATTTGAATCATCTTCATTTGAATTCTTTGTTTTATTTTGTTAGTTAGGTATGATAGGGTATTTACCAGGTGGGATGACGATCTACGAAGGACTGCAGGCAGATGCTGGATGCGGCAAGCTGAAGACAGGGCGCTATGGCGCTCATTAGGGGAGGGCTATGTCCAGCAGTGGACTAATATATGATGATGATGATGAGGGTATTTACCAAGCTATTCATAATAGTCTATTTGACAGTGTGAAAAAAACAGTATTATTTATACGTATTCGTATAAATGATGTGTCTAAGAACCGCTTTAAGGCATTTTAACTAAAAAAAATTATTATGATTTGTAAAAAAACACAAGGTAAAATTTGATAATTTGTATCTGGCGCCATGTATCGAAAACGGCCTGGATTGGCCGATTCTATGATGACGTCACAATTCAATAAAAATGGCGACGGTCATTCATTCTTTCTTACGTTCATTGGTTGGTTTATCAATGGGAAGAGACATCATAATACCAGTGCGGCGCCGAACTGCCCAAGATAGCGTTTTGGCGGCTTATTTAGAAAGTAAATTTTCGTTTGCCTTTTTTAGACGAAATACACGAACGAATTTAAAATGACCACTTTCTGAGGACTCCATGAACACCAACAAACAATATGAGATGGCTTTCCGAAATTGGCCTATTGCCAAACTTTCCTCTTCTCTGAATTCTTTGTTTTATTTTGTGTTAGAAAACAAAGTTCTTGTTGAAAACATGACAGGCTGCTGGCCTTATTTAGAAGAAGAAGAAGAAGAAGAAGAAGAAAAATTTTATTATAAAAGCAGAACACACCCCACAAAACAAAATAAATCCAAAAATTAAACCAAAAAATTAGTACAAAACAAAAAATCAGAAGAAAATAGGAGGAAAATAAAGGTCAAGGCGTGTCACTGCTGTTATAAATGGCAGCTGACTCAGCATTATGCTGAAGGACAAGCCTTCAGTGCTGATTTTCAGTCAGAGCCAAAAATCCGGCTTTTCACTATGGGATGTAATATAATATATATTACATCTTAAGATATAATAATTTATCGTACAAAATGTATGACGAGCGATAAATTATTATATCTCAAGATGTAATATTTATTATATTACATCCCATAATGAAAAGCCGGGTTTATAAAAACAAGACTCCTCTAAAACTGTGTTTATTTAATCTCACATTTTTTCCTTTTAAAATCTCCACTACAGACTGTTGGACATGGAGATGCGGATTAACAGGATTTTTCATTTGATTTGATTATTTTTGTTAATTTGTATGTAACTTTTAAAATAAACACAGTCATAGGTACATGGCCACAGTGGGAATCACCTCAGGGTCTAACGCTCCCAAGTCCATTGTCGTACGTAACCACTGGGCTACCACCAAACTTTAAAATCTCTCAACAAAATAATCGAGAGAGTCCTAGATGGTCATGGTAAGTTTTACAGCTAGCCAGCTTTAATTCAACAATTATTTCACCTATGCTCCATACGTTTAGGTACTTAACTAAATGTAAACAATCTTGATAAGTCTTTTCATTGAAATATATTATACACTTTTTAAATCAAAATTTTTACAAATTAAATGTGTTTTTATGAAATTACATTTAATTTCACATCGAATTGGTAATCTGTAAATATTTTGGTTTAACCTTATTCACCTTTAGTTAAGTACCTAAATATATGAAGTATAGTAAGTCCAAAAGTCAAATTTTTGAGGCTGTAAAAAGAACCTGCTATAAAATTACACTGTAACATTTTTATTGATAATGAAAATAGCCTTTATATGCAAATAATCTTAAATAATAAAATATTTATTAACGTGCATTAAATTATGTTATTTGAATTAATTGTATTATAATCTGTCAAGAAAATGTAGACATTAAAGAGTTCGGTTTTGCTCGGACTTTTTGTCTGCATTTGTTAATAGCTTGCACTTACAAGCATTATATAAATTAAAAACTTGAGCTTTTACATAAATTAAGGTAATGTGCTTCAATAGATATAGGAAATGTTTAGGTTTTTCAATAAAACAATTAGTTAACTTTCACTTCCGGTTTCTAGTATTTTTTGACAAACTGTATGTCCTTTGCACGAATGAAAGCGCGCCATTTTAGAATGTTTCGAAACGACTGCATACACGTATTCGAAAAAAAAAGAACGATTCGTGGCGGACAGACACGAGTGACTCGAAAACGCTTAAGTGTAGCGCGGTTTTCGAAAACACGATTTGTGGCGGAATGACACGAGTCGCGTCACGCGCGTTATGTTGTTTCACTTTGCTAGTGAAAGTTTTCCAACTAATGTTCTCTGTGAGGTTTGCCATCTTTGCAATATTGTAATAAGGTTGTAACGTGACTTTCACACACATAGAAGTGTATTAAATTAGTAACTTTTTCGAATAACAACGATGATTTTCGAAAAGTTTTAAGAAGTGTCATTTTTGAAAATTTTGTTAGCATTATTCGAACATGCCCATCTCCACTCCCAGCTCCCGTACAAGACTGGCGCGCAGAACTTGCACTCCCGCATCAACGAGGAGCAATGCAAGGCGTGCCTGGTACAGATCAGCCGTCACCGGTTCTCGCTCGTCATATCCGGCCTCACTAAGATCCTGCAACGAGTTAACGAACTGGTAATTAGGCAAAGAAACTTTATTTTTTTTATTTACTTAGGACAACCGGTACTTATATTTGAGCCATTACAAACGTGCGAACCGAGTCATAAAAGTGCGAGAGAGAGTTTTTTTTTTTTTTTTTTTTTTAATAATGACTTCTGCATCTTCCAGTACCAGCCAATCACAACCCCGCTCGGCGGCAACCGGACAGAATTGGAGAAGGGATATCAGGATAGCCTCGTCATTGTCCTAGGTAAGTTGATCATCATCATCAACCCATTATGTCCCCAACGAGGGTCACGATTTGTGAGGCACGAAAGATTAGTGTTTTTGTATTTTTGTGTGTATGTTTGTAATGAATAGGCTCAGAAACTACTGGGCCGATTTTAAAAATTCTTTCACCATTAAAAAGTTACATTCGTCATGAGTAACATAGGCTATATTGGATTTTTAAAAAGTTTAGGGTTCCGTACGAAATCTCGAATAATGTAACCCAAGGTGTAAAAATTACTACCCCGGGAATTTTTCACGGAACTAATATAACTATTTTCACGGAAAAGTTTTTGCCACCTGTGCGAAGCCGGGGCGAGTCGCTAGTCTTCTTCTTATAATATATAAAATTCTCATGTTTCAATGTTAGTGCGCATACTCCTCCGAAACGGCTTGACCGTTTTTTTTTTATGAAACTTAAGTAGGTTTGAGAATAGGTTGTTATCTATTTTTCGTGTGGCAAAACAACGTTTGTCGGGTCAGCTAGTGTATGTATAAACTCGTGATTCGTCTCGCAGACACGCTCGAGATATGTCTGAGCTCGCAGCCGAAGGACACGACCAAATACGACGAGGCGATGAACGTGAAGATATTGCTCAGAGAAGTAACGCAGTTCATTGGTGAGTCTTTTTGCAACACCATGTATAATGTTCATGTAATGTTGTGTCTTTGAAATAAATATTTTCTATTCTATTCTAACAGTATGTACGGATATCAAGTACTTGGTATGGTTTTTCCTTAAAATCACTATCTTAATCCTTGTATTACTTTATACACTTTTATTCGTGCGAAAAAGTCGATAGATTTTCTCAAGGGAAAAGGCACGAGTGAGTGAATGTGTCGGTGAATGAAAGATTTTTTTCGAATGAGTTGTTCCTGAATGTCATTCGGTCAATGATTGGTTTTTTGTTCTCATAGATAGATGGCGCCACAAGTAAATTTAAAAATTCGCGCGCGAACGCTGTAACAGAAAAGAATACTGTAATAATACTACGCGTGAGCGCTAACTGCTTATATAGGCTTGACTTGAATAAACACAAACATTTACATACAGGCACATACATTGTTTCTGGCCCCACACTAGGATACCCTGTGTCGTGGGAACCAGAAACGGCGATGTCACAAGCTTGTAAACATCCTTACCCATTGGTTTCTTTTTTTTTGTTCCCGGCCGGGATTTGAACCCTGGACCCCTCGCAGGGTAGGCAGATGCTCTAACCACTGCGCCACAGACACGTCATAAACATTTACATACAGGCACATTTACTTCTGGCCCCACACTAGGATATCTTTTTTTTTGTTGACGGGGGGAAATCTTTTAAAGATACCCGAGTCTTCGGGGACAGAGTCAAAGTCACTCAGGCGGCCAGGGCTACGAGCGATTCGAGGGATACCATACCTTTTTTTTAATCTATATAAATAAAAGGAGAAGCTGACTGACTGACTGACTTAGAATCAACGCAGGGCCCAAACTATAAGGGTTAGAAACTTGAAATTTTGCACAGGAGTTCTTTTTGTAACATAGGGGAGCACTAAGAAAGGATTTTTGAAAAAATTCATCCCCTAAGGGGGTAAAATGGGGGTTCAAAGTTAGTATGAAACTTTGCCGTTTTTGAAGTTATTCAAATGAAATTTGGTACAAGGGTTCTTCATGTAAAATTATGAAACACGTGTAAAATAGTTTTTTTAAAATCATCCCTTAAGGGGGGAAAAGGGGGGTGCAAAGTTAGTATGAAACTTTGCCGTTTTTGAAGTTATTCGAATGAAATTCAATATGAAGTTCCTTCATTAAAATTTATGGAAGATGTGTAAAGTAGTTTTTCGAAGAGGGGGTTGCGAAGTTAGTATGAAAGCTCTTTCGCACGCGCTAAAAGTATCTCTATCTTATTTGCACACACTTTACTCAACTAAAGCCCACGCGGACGTAGTCGCGGGCAACAGCTAGTCTACCATATTTTATGGCATTGCAAAGTTAGCTTTGCCAGGCTCTAGCAGCCAAAACCAAAACAAAGCTGTTTCGTACATACCCTCACTCATGATCGTTCCCCGACAACTGGTCTATTTGTTATTTTTATTGCAGACAATCGCAACGAAACCAACGCTAACAACGCCCTGCTGAAGCAGCTATCGAGCAAAGTGCTTTTCGCGCTAAGTCTTAACTTCTTCAATGCGGTGTTCAATCGGATCTCCGCCAGGTTACAGGTATGAAGACATAACATGAAGTATGTTTTATTGACGCATCATCAACCCATTATGTCTCCACCGAGGGGCACGGGTCTCTTCCCTGAGGAAGGTATAGGCCTTACTCCACCACGGTGGCCGAGTCCGGATTGGTGGAGGCTTGTAAGACTAGTGGCTGGTCTTACTGTCAGAAGTTTTCAAGCCGTCCTAAGGCCTCTGACTTGGCTTAACGACTGCCATCTTCCGACGGCAGCCGGCACCAACTGCTTTACGTGCCTTGCGAAGCACTGAACCGCTCGGAATAAATGCCTCTAGCGTTAGTCATAGAATATAAATGTTTTCTTATTTTTGTAAGAATATTCATTAATGTTTGACAATGCAACTGTTCATTGCCTCATGGGTCTTGAGGTTCTCAGGTAGATGGACATTCATACCAACTTATGTATTAGATTTAAGCTTTTATGAGAAAAGATGGTCTGAGTGGAGTTTTATTCGCTGCCTTTTAACATTAACATTATAAGTACACCAACATTCAACAAACAGAATGTAATTTTTTTACGTTGAAATAAATTTCTGATTTCCCAATAATTCTTTCAAATGAAGCAAGCAGACTGTCGTTCAAATATGACCTGTATTCGTATTGTTACAGGAACTATCGTCTAGCTCAGAAGAGAACCCCGACTTTACAGACATCGAGTTGATTCAGCACATCAACGTCGACATACTGAGGCTTATACGGCTGCTGACAGGTAAGCATCAAAGCAGCAAAAGTATACAGTTCAGTACTCTATATCCAGGACGCAGATTGTCGTCGTTTACCCGACTAATCAAAGTTAAAGCAAAATTTGTCAGGATATTGATATTTATCAGGATCTTGGCGAGTGTAACACTTTGGTCTCTGCCTACCCCTTCGGGTACAGGCGTGTCGTCGTGTACCCGACTAATCAAAGTTAAAGCAAAATTTGTCAGGATGTTGATATTTGTCAGGATCGTGGTGAGTATAATAATCTGATCTCTGCCTACCCCTTCGGAGTACAGGCGTGTCGTCGTGTACCCGACTAATCAAAGTAAAAGCAAAATTTGTCAGGATGTTGATATTTATCAGGATATTGGTGATTGTACAGATAGATGCGGCAAATACACAATTATCAAATTTAATCCTGATTTTTGGATAAATAATATTTTTTTTAAATTAGAAAGCCTTATAGCGGTTTTAAGACTTATAAAATTTAAACGAATATGTTTAAGTAATACTGTTTTTTTCACACTGTCAAGTAGTCAATTGGCTAACCGATCCTCCATCTTATTTAAACAGCTTTTCCATTGGCTATCTTACGCGAACAGATATTTTTGAGTTAGATATGTACCGTTGGATACTATAAAAAGGAGATTTTTTTTATTTCAGAATCAATACAAAAGTTCAAACTTCTACGCAAGTCTGCTCAAATTGTTTTGGTGTCGTCGCTGGAGAAGGCAATATGGAACTGGATGGACACCTATCCTCAGGTACTGAGAATAGTAACTAATAATAACATGATTAAGCTCCGCGAATCAGACCGAAAACTGGTCGGAAACTTCCGAAATAAAGTCAAGTGAGTCTATCCGGAATAAAGTTAAAGTTGTAGGACCTGGTCCCAAACTAGGATACCATGTTAACCAGGCAAGAACATTACAAACATGGAAAAACAGACTGACTGACTGGTCGTGTAAAATGTGTAAAAATCATTGTAGATTTCACAATAAGTTAGTATTTCAGTTATAGTGTAAAATGTGTAATTATAATTTTGGTGAGTGTTGTACTGTTATAGGGAAGAGCGGGTGATCGTGCTCTTCCACTATAATGGGTTTATAGTGCGCGCGCGGAGTTGACATGTGCTCGCCACACTGTTGTATGAGTGTATGACAACTGACCCTGGCCGCTTACACTCGATTCAATTCAAAATACAAACAAAATGTTTACTTTATGAACATCAAGGTTGTTAGTTTCACAATTAATATATTACGTGCGAAAAAAACAGTCTTAGTTTAATTAACAAACTTTCAAACTTAAAAATATTACTGTAGATGTGTTGAACACTAGAGACAATATTGTCAAAATTAATTGAAATGAAATTAAAAATCTCCTCTGAATACAGTTAATATTAATCTATTAACACCAGACATCCACGTCTTCCAAATAATCGTTGATTTTATAATAAGCTTTTTTGCACAGAGTGTGCTTGACACATTTCTTAAACCGCGTCGGAGGTAACGCTAATGTATCTCTGAAAATCTTGTTGTAGAACCTTATACTGTGCCCCATAAAGGACGTATTAGTTTTTGCAAGTCTAAACCGTGGAAATGACAATTTATGTTTATTCCTAGTATCAACGTTATGACGGCTACTAAGAGTTTCGAAGTCCTTAGTATTTTTCCGAAAATTCTTATATATCGCCTCGAATAACCTTGACCATTGTAACTGACTTTGACATTTGCTACTACTTTTACTTTTTCTTTATTATAGACTAGCGACCTCCCCCGGCTTCGCACGGGAGACAAAAGCGTTTCCGTGAAAATTGCTATATTAGTTCCATGGGAAATTCCCGGGGTAGTAATTTTTTACACCTTGGGTTACATTATTCGAGGTTTCGTACGGAACCCTACACTTTTGGAAAATTCAATATAGCCTGTATTACTCACGAAGAACTCATGAAGGAAGAATTTTTAAAATCGGCCCAGTAGTTTCTGAGCCTATTCATTACAAACATACACACCAAAATACAAATCTTTCCTCTTTATAATATTAACATAACATAACATTTACATACAGCCACATACATTGCTTCTGGCCCACTCTAGGATACCCTGTGTCGTGGGACACAGAAACAGCGACGTCACAAACATGTAAACATCCAATACCTGGGTTTCTTTTTTTTCCCCAGCCGGGATTCGAACCCGGGACCTCTCGCATGGTAGGCAGATGCGCTAACCACTGCGCCACAGAGGTCGTCACACACAGTATAGACACAGAATCACAGAACAGAGCGTTTGCAATTTGTATAGGAGTGACAAAACGCGCCACTTAGTTGTCTCTTTGTCACTCCTATACAAATTGCAAACGCTCTCGCTATCGAAAGTGAATGAAAAAACTCAGTATAAGCACTCAGGACTGTTTCACTCCGCGTCTCGGTATCGAACGCGTAAGTGCATGCGGCGACCACTCCGGCGTGGCAAATAGGTAGGAATTCAGGCGCCAGAAGAGGTAAGAGTTACGCGGTAGAAAGAGAGGCAACATGTGGGTGAATATAACGTAGCTTTTTTGGCACCGTGCGATCTGAATTGCACCTAATTGTATGGCTGCTAGAGTCCCTTTTTCTTTAATTGATTTTGCGGAGAGAATCTTTTGTACCTGTACTATTATGTATTCTGTGTCTATACTGTGTGTGACGACCTCTGTGGCACAGTGGTTAGCGCATCTGCCTACCATGCGAGAGGTCCCGGGTTCGAATCCCGGCTGGGGAAAAAAAAGAAACCCAGGTATTGGATGTTTACATGTTTGTGACGTCGCTGTTTCTGTGTCCCACGACACAGGGTATCCTAGAGTGGGCCAGAAGCAATGTATGTGGCTGTATGTAAATGTTATGTTATGTTAATATTATAAAGAGGAAAGATTTAAATTTTTGTGTGTATGTTTGTAATGAATAGGCTCAGAAACTACTTAGCAATTTTCACGGAAACGCTTTTGTCTCCCGTGCGAAGCCGGGGGAGGTCGCTAGTCTATAATAAAGAAAAAGTAAAAGTAGTAGCAAATGTCAAAGTCAGTTACAATGGCCAAGGTTATTCGAGGCGATATATAAGAATTTTCGGAAAAATACTAAGGACTTCGAAATTCTTAGTAGCCATCATAACGTTGATACTAGGAATAAACATAAATTGTCATTTCCACGGTTTAGACTTGAAAAAACTAATACGTCCTTTATGGGGCACAGTATAAGGTTCTACAACAAGATTTTCAGAGATATATTAGCGTTACCTCCGACGCGGTTTAAGAAATGTGTCAAGCACACTCTGTGCAAAAAAGCTTATTATAAAATCAACGATTATTTGGAAGACGTGGATGTCTGGTGTTAATAGATTAATATTAACTGTATTCAGAGGAGATTTTTAATTTCATTTCAATTAATTTTGACAATATTGTCTCTAGTGTTCAACACATCTACAGTAATATTTTTAAGTTTGAAAGTTTGTTAATTAAACTAAGACTGTTTTTTTCGCACGTAATATATTAATTGTGAAACTAACAACCTTGATGTTCATAAAGTAAACATTTTGTTTGTATTTTGAATTGAATCGAGTGTAAGCGGCCAGGGTCAGTTGTCATACACTCATACAACAGTGTGGCGAGCACATGTCAACTCCGCGCGCGCACTATAAACTCCAACATTCCCGCATCGCGCAAGCAAAGTATTACACATGACTTACTATAATTACAACGTCCAACAGATAACAGTTGGACCGGCCGTCCCCAGGCATACGATCTGCCTGGCGGGAAATTTCCCATTATAGTGGAAGAGCACGATCACCCGCTCTTCCCTATAACAGTACAACACTCACCAAAATTATAATTACACATTTTACACTATAACTGAAATACTAACTTATTGTGAAATCTATGTACAATGATTAATACACATTTTACACTACCAGTCAGTCAGTTTGGGTTTTCCATGTTTGTCATGTTTTTTCCTGGTTACCATGGTATCCTAGTTTGGGACCAAGTCAAGTGATTGTGTTGTCTGGAAGCTATTACTACTATTAACTTTATTCTTAGTGAAAAAACTCGCACTAAGCACTCTGGAATCGCTCGTAGCCTGGGCTGCCTGAGTGATCTTAAAAACGATCACTAAGGTTAAGCAACATACGGCGCGTTCAGTCCATGGATGGGTCACCGTCTATGACTGACGCTAGTGGCATTTTTCCGAGCGATTCCGTGCTTCTGACAGTAAGACCAGCCACTAGTCTTACAAGCCTCCACCAATCCGGACTTGGCCCCCGTATTGGAGTATGGCCTATACCTTTCTCAGGGAAGAGACCCGTGCCCCTCGGTGGGGACATGATGGGTTGATGATGAAGCACTCTGGTATAGACAACGAACTGACCTTGACCTCCGACCCCACAGGAGTTCGCCGAGGTCCAGTCCCGTCCCAACGACGAGCTGAGCAAAAGCTGCGACACTCTCTCTGACCTGCTGCAGGACAGTTTCTCCGACAACAAGAAGTCTCGCGTCCCCATGTGGCCCCTTCAAGTTATGCTGCTCGTCTTGAACCCCGTAAGTCACATTAAACATTGCTTTTGACCCCACACTAGGATACCCTGTGTCGTGGGATCCAGAAACAGCGACGTCACAAACATGTAAACATAAAGGTAAACAATCTTTGATACGCCTTTTTATTGAAATGGATGCCGGTTCCGACCGGTCTTTTTGGAAATCCATGGAGGAGGCCTATGTCCAGCAGTGGACTTCTTGTGGCTGAATGATGATGATGACGATGATTAAACCAAAATCTTTACACATTCAATGTGATTTTTTTTTAATGTAATTTTATAAGAACACATTTAATTTGTAAAAAAAATTATTTAAAAAGTGTATATTTCAATAAAAAGACTTCAGATTCTTTACCTTTAGTTAAGTACCTTCCGACAAATGAATGTCGATGAAGCGAAAGTGGTTTGTCAGGATCGTGGCAGGTGGCAGTCCCTGGTCTCTGCCTACCCCTCTGGGATACAGGGGGTGAGCTTATGTATGTATGTACTAGCTGTTGCCCGCGACTACGTCCGCGTGGGCTTTAATACTAACTTTGAACCCCCATTTTACCCCCTTAGGGGATGAATTTTCAAAAATCCTTTCTTAGTGCTCCCCTATGTTACAAAAAGAACCCCTGTGCAAAATTTCAAGTTTCTAACCCTTATAGTTTGGGCCCTGCGTTGATTCTAAGTCAGTCAGTCAGCTTCTCCTTTTATATATATATAGAATGTATGTATAATTTCCCAAATACAAACGATTTTTTTTAGGTCGATACCAATTGCTTGTTCAATGTAGTAAGACGTCTCTCCCCCCACAGAAAGTGCTGGAAGAAATCGTGAACGCCGACACTGGAGCCCCCTGCAGCCCGCGGCATACCAAGAAGAAACATTTCATCGACTCCGTCAAGCGAGGACTCGGTGAGTGGCCGACCTATCGTTATGGTGGCCATACACGCTACGAATCGCTCGTAGCCTGGGCTGCCTGAGTGATCTTAAACGATCGCTAAGGTTAAGCAACATACGGCGCGTTCATGTTCACGAGTCCATGGATGGGTGACCGTCTATGACTAACGCTAGTGGCATTTTTCCGAGCGGTTCCGTGCCTCGCAAGGCACGTGCAGTTGGTGCCGGCTGCCGTCGATAGATGGCAGTCGTTAAGCCAAGTCAGAGGCCTTAGGGCGGCTTGAGAACTTCTGACAGTAAGACCAGCCACTAGTCTTACAAGCCTCCACCAATCCGGACTTGGCCCCCGTGGTGGAGTATGGCCTATACCTTCCTCAAGGAAGAGACCAGTGCCCCTCGGTGGGGACATAATGGGTTGACGATGATGACACGCTACGAGAAATCGTTACGATCAGACTGTACATGTATGTTATAAAACTGTACAGTTTCGTCTGGTTTTTTGAGACTGTGCAGTCGAACGGAACAATACGAAAATTTCAATTGATGAACTGTTTTGATCGTAACGATTTCTCGTAGCGTGTATGGCCACCATTATACACCATGCAACAATACGGTATTTGACACTATCAACAATAAATTATTTGAGATGCTCGATCAAAACAAAAATTAAAGTCTGTTCGATATCATAGTGTCACTTTGATATTTACCGCCTCAGCACGTGGCGGCTTTTCACAAAAGAAATTAAAGGGAGCCGACGCGGCGCAAACACGCCAGCGAATTTGGCTCGCAGCTCGTCTCATTCTACTATTATGTAGATCACGCAATTAAAGAAGTAAATCAATCAGTATTTTAGAATGGATTTATAACGAGATGATACTGCATCACTTAGGTAGGTACCTATTCTAAATACCGGTGGAGATGAATATTCTGAGGACACTTCGAGTGATGAAGAGTAGTGTTTTATTATGTGCTTCATTAGGTATATTGTGTACAATGTTTTTTATTCTATTTAGAGTATTTTTGCCGTCTAAGTTGTATTATTGAAATAAATGTTTTTTTACTAAAACCAAGATTGCCTTCGTGTGTACCGACACTATCTAAGCGAACGGACTTTACAAAATGTTTCAGTATAATGTATCTCTTTTAATCATTTACTAGTTATTACAATTTTTAAATAGATGGAACATAAAAAGAGTGCTCTGAAATGTGACGTCACAAGCAAGTATTTTCATACAAATTCCGTTTTAAAAGTAACTCATTTGACATTTTGTCAAATACCCAATTATAATTCATCCAAAATAAAGTTAATAATGAATATAAATGCCACAGAACAAAAAAAAAGAGTAGAAGTCGTAAGTGGGCGGTGCCCGCGTGCCTCACATTAGCAATGTATTGCCTATGCTTAATCTATGGCAGTTTTTCTTATCTCAGTTGCCGTGCGCTTCTAGTAAAGAAAACAATGTTGAAAACTCTACTAAAATGCCTTGTTGTGCTGTGTTGAGTGCAAAAATAAAAGTTCGGGACCAAAATATACCATTTATGCCATAATATTTCATCGGTAAGTAATAGTAAGTAAATAAACTCACGCCCGTTATCCCCGAAGGGGTAGGCAGAGGCACCAGTCTCTAGAACTGGACCCACGTTTTGCCGAGTTTATTAGGTCCCAAACGGTAAATCGTATTAAAATTATATTTTAATTAAATTTGTAATGCCATGAACAAGGAAACCCATCCGAAAGTGAGAAAGTGAAACCACCTTTATTTATGTTCAATTTTCGTCGAAATCTGTGTACTTTTTCTAAAATTATCTGTCAACATTTGAATGCTACTCAATTACTGATGGGACGCAACATGCTAAAAATCTATCGATTATTGTCTATGACATAGCGACTGCTAAGTTGATTGCTATGTCTAATTAGCCACGCTACATTTTTGAACATGAACGGAAATTTCAAAACCATTTCGATAATGTATGCTTTCAGTACAATACGGTATTTGACACTATCAACAATAAATTATTTGAGGTGCTCGATTAAAACACTAAATTACAAAATTATTCGTAAAATGTATTCCTTTGAATTTAATTACTAGTTGTTACAATTTTTAGATAGATGAAACATAAAAAAGTGCTCTGAAATGTGATGTCACAAGGAAGTATTTTCATACAAATATCCGTTTTAAAAGTAACTCATTTGACATCTTGTCAAATACCTAATTGCTATTTATCAAATGTTGTTAAAGTCTAATAAACCTTTGTCTGTTGATAGAAAACGACATTGTAAATAAATAAAAAATAATATAAGAATATTCTGTCTTGTGCCACCTCAGACCACTCCGGCATGTGTCGGTCGAGATCGCCGTCTGGTCTGAGTTGGGGGAGGCCTTTGCCCAGCAGTGGGACCCAATCGAGGCAACGTAAAAAAATATATATTCCTTATTGCACACAAGAAGCAAGAGAAAAATAAAAGTTACAGTTAAAAAAAATATATACAATAGGCTTTCTTATTCTCTATAACGGCGCGTTCAGTCCATGGATGGGTCACCGTGTATGACTAACGCTAGTGGCATTTTTTCCGAGCGATTCCGTGCTTCGCAAGGTACGTTAAGCAGTTGGTGCCGGCTGCCGTCGATAGATGGCAGTCGTTAAGCCAAGTCAGAGGCCTTTAGGGGCGGCTTGAAAACTTCTGACAGTAAGACCAGCCACTAGTCTTACAAGCCTCCACCAATCCGGACTTGGCCCCCGTGGTGGAGTATGGCCTATACCTTCCTCAGGGAAGAGACCCGTGCCCCTCGGTGGGGATATAATGGGTTGGTGATGATGATGATGGTGATGATTCTCTATAAATTGTACACGATAAGTTTGCTGGGCCTCGTTTCATAAAGCGATTATATTTAGATTATGAGAATTCCATATAGGTACATTGCGTAGCCAATCATCCAGAAGGACAGTTAATATGGTAGCCGGCAGCGTAATTTACATCGAACTGTGGTGCAGTTTGGCAGAAGGGAATACATTATGTTACTTTGTCAATGTAGGTACTAAAAAAAAATGATTAAGAAACATTGTCTTAACAAATTCATTTTCAACTGTCGCTTTATGAAACAGTTCTATAATTTGTCGATATGGCAATATGTCCCATCCGTAGCCTGAGTAGCAACATAGCAGATAGTTATTTTTCAATATTCGACTTTATGGCATAGAACTTAATACGAACGTAGTTCCATCTATAGTAGAGTACCGGTACTACAAAACAAAGATCGTATGTCAAACTTAATTTCATCATTATCATTTGATTGTTTATATGATTGTAAAGGTTCATATTTTACTTGGAACTTTTGTGATGTAGACCTTTTCAGAATTGCCTTTATTTGCCAATGGCAGCTTGGCATTCACAGTGTGCGTTTGATTCGTGTGTGTGAGTTTGGTCACACTGGTTTTCCTACTGATAGGTCATGTCACTACTTCTACTCTTTTTTTTTGTTCTGTGATAAATGCTTTCTATTCTATTCTGTTCTATTCCTATTCTATTCCATTCTAGAATATATTAAATAAACATTCTATGTTCATTAACTTTAGGCCGCCACTACAGAATATTTTGCTTAGTGTGGACACCAATGTAATTTTTGTATGTGTACTTTCTTTTTCAATTAAACGTTTTCAATACTCAATACTCAATACTTTATTGCTTTCCACAAGTTTCTATTCTATTCTATTTGTATTCTTTTTTTTCTATTTGTATTCTTTTCTATTCTATTTGTATTCTATTCTATTCTATTCTATTTGTATTCTATTCTGTTCTATTCTATTCTATTCTATTCTATTCTATTCTATTCTATTCTATTCTATTCTATTCTATTCTATTCTATTCTATTCTATCATATCCTATCCTATCCTATCCTATCCTATCCTATCCTATCCTATCCTATCCTATCCTATCCTATCCTATCCTATCCTATCCTATCCTATCCTATCCTATCCTATTCTATTCTATTCTTTTCTATTCTATTCTATTCTATTCTATTCTATTCTATTCTATTCTATTCTATTCTATTCTATTCTATTCTATTCTATTCCTTCCTAATTCCTAATCCAGTCTATTCCATTCTATTTCATTTTATTCTAATCTCTTCTTTCATATATTTTTTTATGTGTCCATTCCCTCGTCAACCAGGCCCGCAGAACAACTCCAAGCAGACGACGGAGGCCGCTGTGGTGACGTGTGTCAAGTTGTGCAAGGCTTCCACTTACATCAACATCAACGACTCCGGCAACGTCACCTTCGTGCTGGTCAAGTCCGTCATCAATGATCTGAAGGTGAGTTGCTGTAACATATTGAGGTTTAAATAGATAATAAAGTCTGTTTTTTAGTTCAATGCAAAAAAAAAAAACAGTCACGTTGGCATCTCAATACAATCCAACGTCTGAATGTTGCTAGTATGCAAAAACCAAATTACCCTATTTTACTTCCAAATAAAAACTGTGTTTTTTTTTACTTTGCTCTTACTTCGCTGTTTCTGGTTCCCACGGCACAGGGTATCCTAGTGTGAGGCCAGAAGCAATGATGTATTCATCAACCCATTATGTACCCACCGAGGGGCACGGGTCTCTTCCCTGAGGAAGGTATAGGCCATACTCCACCACGGGGGCCAAGTCCAGATTGGTGGAGGCTTGTAACACTAGTGGCTGGTGGTTTACTAATGTATTGCCAAAAATCGTTTCCCAAAGTATTACTTCTCAAACTATTTTCCGCAAATTATCACTTGGCAAAAAAACATTTCTCAAAACAACTTAAAGCAAATAAACAGTTAGCAAAAGTTATTATGGCAAGTTATTGTTTACCAAATAAATACTTGGTCAAAATTCATTTTACCAAAGAGGCAACAAGAGGCAAGGTAAGAACGCATCAAAGTCGAGTCTGTTTTCGATCTAACATAGAGAACCTAACGCTCCGACGCGCTCCGCTTCGCTACGCGCGTCGTCGCACCTATATTTCTGTTGTCACGTATACTTTACATCGCCGACCCCCCGTTCCATTATTTGAAAATAACACTTGCCAAAATAAAACGTTAGCATAATAAACGTTTGTCTTAATAAAACTTGACGCAGTAAAATTATGCGAAATGATAATTTGACCAAATGAATAAAATGCGAAATGAAAACTTGCTAAAGTTTCATTTGGGAAATGAAACTGATGCCATAAGTTTATTGGGAAGTAAAATTTGGCGAAAAATACTTTGCCGTATCCCGTGGCTGGTCTTACTGTCAGAAGTTTCAAGCCGCCCTAAGGCCTCTGACTTGGCTCAACGGCAGCCGGCACCAACTGCTTAACGTGCCTTGCGGAGCACGGGATCGCTCGGAAAAATGCCACTAGCCCGTCCATGGGTCACCGTCTAAACCCGCCGTATGTTGCTTAACATTAGTGATCGCTTAAGATCATTCAGGCAGCCCAGGCTACGAGCGATTCAATGTATCTGCCTGTATGTAAATGTTATGTTATGCTATTATTTTTCTTCCTCAGCTCCTCCTATTCAACCCCTCAAAGTCTTACATCCGCGGGAGCCTGGTGACTGGATACCCGGAGCTGGATCTGATGACGGACTGCTTCGTGTCGCTCTTCCGCATAATGCCGCATAGCAATGACGCACTCAAGTGCTGCCTCAACGCAAACGCGCACATCAGCTACCACTACGTCATCGTCAACGCGCTGCTTAGGTGAGTGGGAGCTGGGTTTCATGAGTGTAATAAATGTAACTATACTTTTTAAAGTGAAAACTTAGGCGCATTTTTCTGGGCAGTGAAAGAAAATAGGTATACTGGGCCCGAGATAGTCGGTGACGTCAAGCTGGGCTTAGTTAAGCGATGGTTGGGCTTAGTGAATGTAATAAATGTATTTATGATTTTTGAAGTGAATGATTTTGCATGAGTGCGTACGCGCACATCAGCTAACACTACGTCATCGTCAACCTGCTGCTTCGATGAGTGAGAGCTGGGCTTAGTTGAGTAAGGGCTGGGCTTAGTGAGTGTAATAGATGTAACTATGATTTTTGAAGTGAATTTTTAGGCGCACTTTATTTGAACATTTTACGAGTTTGGGTACACTCGGTTCTTAGTCGGTAGCGTTGAATTAGATATACTTGGGTCTAGATAACTGGTAATGGTGAATGGGGTCCCCGGCTCTACTCTGGATCGTGGTGAAGCTGAGTCGCATATACTCGGCTCCAGTCGGTTGATCACTCTTGATCCCCTGTACACAGCTCTTATTGGCCCGTGACGATGACAGACCTAAGTGCAGCATCAGTTTATATGCGCACATCAGCTGCCACGACGTCATCGTAAGGTCGCTGGTCAGGTTAGTGGCGAGGGTTGGGCTTGAGAGGTGTAATAAATGTAACTATGATTTTTGAAGTGAACACTTTTTAGTCACACTTTTTTGAACTGTGAATGAGACTGGGTATTCTTAGGTATACTAGGCTTCAGTTAATTGGCGATGCTGAATCGGCTGCAGATGGTCAATGAGGACGTATCGTGTGTAGTTACCCGCCTCAGTCCTCGAATTCCGTATACTCGGCTCCAGTCTGTTGGTCACCTTGAATCGCGTATGCACAGCTCCTATTAGTCGGTGACGATGACAGACGCAAGTGCTGCCTCAGTGCGCACGCGCACATCAACTACCACTATCCTAAACTCGCTGCTCAGGTTATTGGTAAGGTTGGGCTTGAGGAGTGTAATAAATGTAAATATGATTTTTGAAGCGAATATTTTTAGGCGCACTTTTATAACTGTTAACTTCTATTCTTTGGTCAAAGTAGGTGTTATCAGTTAAAAGTTATTTATATAATAAATTCAAATTGGTTCGAACGAGAAAGTGAAACTTGGTTTATAAGCCCCAGATTATAATAGTTTAACTGAAGTTCAGTGCAGTAATGTATAAACAGTACTGCACTTAACAACGCTCTAAATTGTTTTTAATTTGGTTAAAATGCTTTCACGAAAACGATAGTACAGAAAAAAATTGCTAACATATAATAACCAGGCGCTTTCTAAGAACATTTTGATAAACGTAAAATAAATAAAACCGCTGCCTGACAGTTCGTACAACAGTTTTAATCCAAAAACGGGAGCGTTTATCTTTCCTGGGTACATATTCTTTGTGGCTCTGCTAGAGAGTATGCTCCGCAGCAGAGCCACAATCAATTTCTATTTTATCATTACCTGAAGGCACGTACAGCCGATAACGGCATACGTACGTTATGTACGTTTCGTTTGACGTACATCCTTTCAAGATATAAATGATCAAACTCTAAGGTGGAGGCTCTGCTGCAAAGCAGCACACGATTTTTTTGCCGTTTTTGTAGATGGTACTTGACCCTTCGTGCGCTAGTCTGACTCGCACTTTGCCGGTTTTTTAAATAGACCATGTTGTCCACAGAATAATCAAACAGCCGCGCTTGCCTTGGTGGCCGCAAATCGAGCTTCTCTACCCGCGGGCTGGCGAGTTGAGGGCTTTGTTTACCGACACGCTGAATAAGGCCACCCAGGTAAGGCCCCACGTCGGGCGCCAGAGCGAGAGTTATAATATTATTCCAGAAGATTCCAGGTTCGAATCGCCAGGTGTGGCGCGAGAGGTTTCAAGTTAAAAGACGTGTTTTCATCACAATGCGTGTTTAATGACCAAGGAGAATTAATTCTCCTTGTTAATGACTAAAGAATAAAGAAAAATGGAATACATCCATCGTAACAAATTGCTTACATAGTACAGTCGGTACAAAGGTAAAACTCACTAAGTGTCAGTTTTTCTCAAAATGAGATTTTGCTACCATTTGTTTATACATGCACTAATAAAAAATCCACTTGTTTGCCCAATACCAAATACAGGGTGTTAATTTGCAAGCGTGCCATATTTAAAGAAAAAATAGTAATTAATGTTACCAGTTAATGCAGTCTACTAACAGTCTCCCATATTCAAGGAAGCCGTCGATAAAAATAATACTTATTTTTAGGGTTTGAATAGGAATAACCTGAGATGGAAGGTGCTGCGACATGCACGTAATGGGAAAAGACCGAGACCCCGCCCCGTTGCCAAGTTGGCACCGAGTGAAAGAAACAGCAATAACAACAAGAAACATATGATTTCAGATTTCCCTTCCTACTCTCACGTGCTTAGGACCGACAAAACAACCAATTTCTTTGCTAGGAGGTTAGTAGGTATTAAAATATTGCGCAAATTAGTTTATTTACAAGTTAGTATAAAAAAAGTACGAAGTAGATAACTTACTCAAGTATTAACCTACCTTCAAATAAATCGTTGATCCGGCGTAGTTAAAAGTCTGAAATCACCATTATTTACACTAATTGAGACGTTATTTACAGGGTACTTACAATGATTAAGTTGTACGGAGCAATTGTTCGAAGTGGCCACCGTTCTGCGCTATGCAACGTCTCGCACGACGACACAAATTACTTTTTAAATTTTGCAACACAAACACATTTTGCCTAACAGTTTGGAAGGCAGAAATAATCCTTTCACGCAACACAGCCGCATTGTTTACTTCTTCAGCATACACTAGTCTTTTAACTTCTCCCCACAAATAAAAGTCTAGGGGAGTAAGATCCGGGGACCGCGCTGGCCAGGCCACTGGGCCTCCGCGTCCTATCCAGCGGTCACCAAAAGTGTCATTGAGATACTCGCGCACTATGAGTCCGTAGTGCGGAGGAGCACCGTCCTGCTGAAAATAGGTTTTGAAGATCGTTCAATGGCACGTCCTCCAACATCTCATCCACCATGTGGTGCAGCAACTCCAAGTATGTAGCGCTGTTGAGGCGGCCCTCGATAAAATAAGGCCCCAACAGGCTAGCATTACTTGGCGAGATGGTCTCGGCCGATTCGGGAACATTTCCGCGAACATTTCGACAGCTTGCCGCAAACTATCGCCACTCACGGCGTACAGTCGCACCATTTCCACTAACTCAATATTTGTGTAGTTATCCGTCATTGTCTTTACGAAACGGCGCACGGCGGTGGCGGCACGCGCACATTAGGTACTAATGAAAGAGCGTGCGATATCGGCACGTGCGCACGTCACAAAGGATGTCCGGTCACTGAGTGGCTAGGCTAATTGGGGGTGGGGGTGCGCTCGCGCGGCGTGTTTGTTCTAAAGTCCGCGCCACCACTGAATGCCGATGAGTTAAGACATTTTCGTTCTTATTTCAATGAAGACAAAGTTGTCTCCGTCGGTTTGTGTGGATGCGCGTGGTTGCCAAACCGCCGTCCTTTTATTCTTCTGCGAGTACACGAAAGTTTAGGGATGTGCGAGATAATTCGATATTAGAGCTGGGCGTTCTCTTTATCGATAAAAAATGTGACGTCAGAGAACAAAAGAATAAAAATCGACTCTTCTTTTATGATTGATTTTTGTTTATAATCAGCAGTATAATCACGTCCTAAAATATGGCACGCTTGCAAATTAACAGCTTGTATATTACATCGCTCGTAGGATCTCAGTTGATGACGTCATTCCGTGCATGACGTACTTCCGGTTCCGTAGACTCTAGTCCTTATTTTGCGCTTTAAAAAATTATTAAAGCGGGCCATGTCGAAATATTCGGCCTAGGCTCTTAAACTTACCTTTTTTCTTGAAAAGAGCAGAACTTAGTATCTTAAAAAGCAAGATTCATGAATTTTATTTATCTATCTAATTTATAAATTATTATTTTTTTACTATGGTTTTCCTGAACGTAGGTATGTCTTTTCGTTTGTCCTCTGGTAGAACTTTATTGTATATTATGTAAATTTATGTATGTTTCTAATTATTATACTGTAGGAGAAAATTCATTTTCGTAAATGGAGATTGGACCTGCACGTGGTTGGACGGTATAAAAGGCATCGCCCCTTATTCCGCTCCGAACTGCCGTCGGTGTAACATCCATCCGATATTATTATTTTGCGTTACTTTGTGTCTGATTAGTTTTGCTAATTGTTTGCTAAATTGTTGAAGATTTCTGTGCTAATTATTTTCTGTTTTGCTAAAGATTTCCGTATGAAATTATTTTTGTTCATGTGAAAATTTGTTCAGAATTAAAACTATTTTGTGACTATTGATTCCACCTTGTTTTTAATACCTTTCGCTCGAATTTGCTAAAAATACGTATAGTGTTTAAAGTTTATGTATGTATATTATTATTAAGTATAAGTATTTATGTCTTTGTTCTTATTTGCACCGACTACCCGTCTCTCTCATTTCCTTCAGCAACTTTCCATCGTCGGTTGCCTGGAAGAAATTGCTTTAAGCAATAAGGCCGCCAATTGTACTATATCTTTTTTTTTTGTTTTTTATGTGTTTTCCTGGTACAATAAAGAATATTCTCATCTTATCTTACTTTTTTTTAAAAAAAATTGACAAATTTGCTAGCCGAACCGACATAGGTGGTTAACCATGTTAACCTTAACCATGCGAAAGGTAGGCAGCTGCGCAGGTTCGAATCCCAGCTGGGGCCAGAAAAAAAGGTCTTGGATGTCTACATGTATGTGACGTCGCTGTTTCTGGTTCCCACGACACAGGGATCGCTCGTAGCCTGGGCTGCCTGAGTGATCTTAAACGATCACTAAGGTTAAGCAATATACGGCGCGTTCAGTCCATGGATGGATCACCGTCTATAACTAACGCTAGTGGCATTTTTCCGAGCGGTTCCGTGCTTCGCAAGGCACGTTAAGCAGTTGGTGCCGGCTGCCGTCGATAGATGGCAGTCGTTAAGCCAAGTCAGATGCCGGATCCGAATCAGGACCGAATCAGAGGGCTTAGGGCGGATCGAAAACTTCTGACAGTAAGACCAGCCACTAGTCTTACAAGCCTCCACCAATCCGGACTTAGCCCCCGTGGTGGAGTATGGCCTATACCTTCCTCAGGGAAGAGACCCGTGCCCCTCGGTGGGGACATATGGGTTGATGATGACGACACAGGGTATCCTAGTGTGGGGTCAGAAGCTATGTATGTGCCTGTATGTAAATGTTTATGTTGAATAAACAGGTTCTCAAAATTACCATTTTAATAATAAAAATTTTTTTTTTGTACATTCACCATTAATTGTCAATTTAATGTAAATTTTTGTGACGTCTGCCATCTCTTTCCCGCAGGGCTACATCCACGCGACCCCACTGCGGATGATCTCGCTCACTCTTAAGTCCAAGGAGGTCCAGTCTAAGTTCAACAAGGGCGAAGAGATGCCTGCATACAGAACCCTCCTGCTTTGTATGGTCAAGCTCATACACGCTGATCCCATGCTCATGTTGAGTGTAAGTACCAATTCAATTAAATTTATTTGTATAAACTGAACTATAGTCTGATTTTTAATTCCGTAGAATTCTGACAGTTATCATTTTTTGACATGTCTGAGATTAGAAACCTTTTTTGGCCGGGCACATTTTTCAATTTCAATACCAGTGTGAACATCTGAGTCTACACATTTAATTTGTTAGTGAATGTATCCATTTTATAAAATGTGGAGGTCCAAATTAAAAGAGAATTTAAGGCGAGTGACAATAGGGAATGGATGAAAATATCAGAAGTGCTTGATATTTTTTTTGGTGATAAGAATAACCTTCCTTAACGCGGGAAAAAAGTTTCAATTTTTTTGGCCCCGTAGTTAATTTTTAAATATACTTAATATTTTTCCGTTCGTAGTTCTGGGCTTAGTACGGCATATCAAACATATTCCTTAGTCCGCTACGTATTAAAAAAAATCCACCTTGAAAAACTGTCATTGTCACCAGACTTTTTTTTTCATACGTAGCGGATCAAGGAATATGTCTGATATGCCGTACTGAGCCCAGAACTACGAATGGAAAAATATTAAGATTATTTAAAAATTAACTACTAAGCCAAAAAAATTGAAACTTTTTTCTCGCGCTAAGGAAGGTTATTCCTATCACCAAAAAAAATATCAAGCACTTCTGATATTTTCATCCATTCCCTATTGTGTCCCTTTTCATCACACAAACAGTAAAAAAGGACAAGCAAAGAAAACATATTTTTATTAAAATATCTGATCATCATTAATACTAATATCACTATCTTCATCATCATCGTCATCATCGCTGACATGAATTTAGTAGGCAGTGATGCCAGCTAAAGAATAAAAAGTGATTAAAGTTAATTCGATATATTGTTCGTGACATTCAAATATTTTTTATTTTTGTTTTAGCTCACTTGAGTAAGTAAATATTTAAATTAACCAAATATTAATTAAATATTTATTTACAAAAGTAGGTAAAACAAAAAATACGTAGCATTTTATTTTGTATTGGCCTCACATGGGTCAAATTTGTCCCTTTTTCGGTGGAGAACTTTTTCAGTAGCAACACTTATCAAAGGTCAGAATTCTACGGAATGAAAAATCAGACTGTAGCGGCCAACCCCCAGCCGCTGCGAGCTCCGCTCTCCGCGGCGCTCGGCCTAGGGCCTCGCTAGACACTATTGGTTGGGATTTGACGCGTGGGAACACGTGTGGTCTCGGCCTTCGGCCTCGGCCTGAACACAGCTCGGCCTTCGGCCTCGCTGCGGCGGGGTCTCTCGTGCCCGCTTCACGGAGCTCGGCCTCCGGCCACGCAAGTTTCTCCACTTTGGATTTTGGGTTGTTACTTTTCTGCCGGAACAGAGAACGTCTCGGCCTTCGGCCTCGGCCTGGACGGAGCTCGGCCTTCGGCCTCGCCGCGGCGGGGTCTGTCCGGTACAGATATTGTATTGAACCAAATTACAAAAAAAAACAGACAAAGCTCGGTCATCCAGGTACTATCAAATATAACTGTGCATGTGCAGTCAGCCGTACCATTGTATGGCTATTTAGTTTTGGGACCGGTAGGGGCGGGCACGGCGGTGCGTGCATCAAACGCGGTGGCTATCAATGTACTGTCTTTAATCAACGATAGGTGGCGTGTCCGGATATACAACAACTCTCCCCGTTTAGTATTGATGTTAACAAACAATGGTTGATAAACTAGAACTTAAAACTTAAATAAAAAGGAAACTCAGAAAAACTTTTTGTAATCAACTTTGGGGATGGCACGTAACCTCGTACTCCGAATCGCATTCTCACTATCCGAGACTTCTGACTGTGTGTCTCTCGTCGTTGTTGGGGTAGAGAAACTTTGCTCGGCCTCGTCTTCCACCGGATGCGGCGTGTGGGCGTGCGGGGGCGTCGCCGGCTGGGGCGCAGGTTGCGCCGCTGTCGGCAGCACGGCCTGTGCTGTTGGTTCGGCAGTGGGCTGGATCTGCTCTCTTGCGGTGCAATCTCCCTCCACGACAACTCTGACAGTGCTGTCCACTGCTTTTAGGGCTTCTGGTGTAAAGACTGCGGAGTCACTACTGGTGGTTGAGTCTGGTAGGTTGGGTATCGATTCAGGATCCCAGCGATCACATACAGTACGGTTGTCTAGGTTTTGTGAAGACATGGCGTCCTGTCTTATCTGATTCACATGCCTAGTCACTTCGCAGTTTAGGTCCGGGATGTGAATGGTGTACATGACATTCCCAATTTTTCTTATAACTATGCCCTTAATCCACACAAACTTGTCGTTACTGGTGTATTTTTTTATCCATACATTGTCATTTACTTTAATCTCTTTTCGTATTGTGCCATGATATTGTTTAACCTGTGAAGACTGATGTTTTTCCACGGTTTGAGCAAGATCTGTGGATGCAGGTGATGACTCATTATTGCCATTGGGTTTTAATAAGTCTAACCTAGTTCGCAATGTCCATCCATACAGGATTTCCGCTGGTGATTTTTCTGTGGTGCCATTTCTAGAGTTTCTGTAGTCAAATAAAAACTTAGCAATTTTTTCTTGTGTAATTTTTTTATTTGGACTCGATAATAGTATTGTTTTTAAACCCTTCTTCACTATCTTCACAAAGCTTTCAGCCTGCCCGTTACTTGCCGGGTGATAGGCCGGCGATAATACGTGTGATATCCCGTTAACCGTGCAAAACTGACCAAATTCGTGAGAAGTGAACGACGTGCCGTTATCAGTAACTATTGTGTGCGGTATTCCTAATCGTGACATCAATTCGTAAAGTTTACCAATTACTGCTTTGGTGTTGTAGGTTGACGACATAGTAAAGCACTCAACCCATTTGCTGTATGCGTCAGCTACAATCAAATACATATGATCGTTAAAAGGACCTAAAAAATCCAAATGAATCCTATAGAAAGGGTGCGGAGGGTATGGCCAGGGCGCCAGCGGGGCGCGGCGCGGCGAGGGGCGCAGTTGCGCGCAAACTTGGCACTCCGCTGTTAACTTTTCAAGAGCCGCGTCTATGCCTGGGAACCAAAAGCGTGACCTTGCCTCCGCCTTCATTTTAACTATTCCGAAATGAGAACTGTGTAATTCTTCGGAAATTTTTTCCTGTAATGCTTTAGGAATTACGACCTTATGTCCACGCATGAGACACCCATTTTCGTAGGCTAGCTGTGACCTACAACTGTGATACGCTTTAATGGTTGAATCTGACATTTTGTTCGGCCAACCATTCTGAACGAAATGTATAACTTTTTGTAACAACATATCACGAGCTATCTCAGCGCGCAGTTGATTCAAAGTGACTGGCAGGCTGCCGTCGATGACAAAATTAATGTATGCGGCACGGTCTTCGAGTTCGCACTCCTCCTCCCGTACCTCACCGCTTGCCTCCGCCGTACTACGGCTGATCGGTGTGCATGCACGCGATAGGTAGTCGGCGCTGTTGTCTGCGCTTCGCACGTATTCGATTACGTAATTGTAAGCTGATAAGAAGATTGCGTAGCGCTGTAACCGGTTTGCTGATACCTCCGGTATGCCACGGTGCGGACCAAATATCGCAAGCAGCGGCTTGTGATCCGTGCGCAAACAAAAAGGCTCAGCCTTGCCATATAGGTATTGGTGGTAACGTCTAACGCCAAATATAATAGCTGTAGCTTCTTTTTGTATTTGCGAATACTTTTTCTCCGCAGGCGACAACGTTCTAGACGCAAACGAAATGGGTCTTTCGCAACCATCACTACCTACTTGCGACAAAATTGCACCTAATCCTGATGGGGAGGCGTCCACTGTTAAAATTAATTTTGCATTGACGTCGAAGTGTGCCAGAACCTGTTCAGATACTAACATTGATTTTATCTTTTTAAATGCGTCATGTTGAGCACGAGTCCACTCCCATTTTTTATTTTTATGAAGTAGATCATACAGTGGGCTCAAGGTTGACGACGCGTTTGGTACAAAACTACGATAGTAATTCACCAGTCCGAGGAACGACTGTAACTGTTGAACATTGGTAGGCTCTGGCGCTTCTAACATTGCCTTGACTTTATCTGGGGATTTTCGCAGACCGTATTTGTCAATGACATACCCAAGATAGCTAATTTGATTTTTGAAAAATTCGCATTTATTCATCTGGACTGTAAGTCCCGCGTCTTGTAATTTTAGTAAGACTGACATTAACCTTTCCTTGTGCTGAGTTTTGTCAGCCCCAGTGATCAGAATATCATCCTGAAAGCACAACACACCATCCATGCCGGCCAGCAGACACTCCATGGCGCGCTGAAATATTGCTGCTGCACTGGATAGGCCAAATACCATTCTTGTATATTTAAACAAGCCTCGATGTGTGTTGATACAAGTTAGGTGTTGTGAATCTTCAGACAGCAAGAACTGATTATAAGCCATCGACAGGTCTAATTTAGTGAATTGTTCGCCGCCGTGTAACTTAGAAAATAGTTCGTCGACGGTAGGCAGTGGGTATTTTTCGATTATGAGTTGTTTATTTAAGGTAACTGAATAATCAGCACATAACCGAACACCGCCGTCTTTTCTCAAGGCTGGGACTACTGGCGAGGCGTACTCAGAATGTTCTACGGGCTTGAGGACGCCGAGGTCCAAAAGGCGATTTATTTCCTTATCGATTTTTTCCTTCAACGCGAATGCCACAGGTCGGGCTTTAAAAAATATAGGTTTCGCATCTGGTTTCAGATTTAATTTCACCTCATATTTGTTGAAGCATCCCAAGTCACCGGAAAAAAGTTTAGGGAAAGAATCGACAATTTGGTTTTGTAGACTTTTGTCTACTTCCGAGCAATAGTTAATAGACTGACTGAGCTCCAAGTTAAATGCTTGTATAAAGTCCCTGCCAAGTAATGGCGGTCCACCATCACAAACCACGTAAATTTTTAGTGTGTGTGTACTACCTAAATAAGAAATCGGTAGGTGAACGCACCCTTTCGTCAAGATCCTAGCGTTATTATAGCTCTTTAGTATTTTTGTAGCAGCTGACAATGGCACGTCATGGAATTTTTTCCGATACGTTTCCTCTGAAATGACACTCACAGCAGAACCACTGTCAATTTCGAATACTAATTCTTGACCGGAAATTGATACGGACTCCGACATAGGCTTACTTTCTACACATCTAATGTTGAAAAATGACTTACCGTCATCCTCTTCATCCACATCACCTTGCTCAACGTAATTTATTTTATTACAAGAACACATTCTCTGTAAATGGCCTTTTTGACCACACTTCTTACATTTATATGTTTTGAAACGACACTTTCCAGCCTTATGGCTATATGAACCACACACACTACATTTATTGCTTTTCCCGACGATGTTGAAAACGGCTCCGTCCCTGGTTGCAGTTGTCGCAGTGGCCGCGCCTGACGCCGCCCCTGCTGCCTGGCGCGCGCAACGCACGCTCTCTGCCAGCTCCACGGCTTTCCCGAGTGTGAGCTCCTGGATTTTTAGAGCAAATAATTTGTCACGTTCATGGCCTGCTATCATGCCCATAACAAATCTGTCAAGAAGTGCCTCTTCAAGGTTTTTGAAGTTGCAGTGTGCTGCCAGTCCTCTGATTCTAGCTGCCCACTGTGCATGCCCTTCGCCCTCGCGTTGTACCGCGGTGTGAAAGTGGTACCTTTCGGCAAAGCCGAAACGCATAGGGGTGAAATGACCATCGAGTAGCTTCAGAATAGCTTGTAATTCGATATCTTGCAGCTTACTAGGCAACGCTAAATCGCTAGCGAGTTTGAAGGTAGTTTCACTGAGTGCGCTGAGTAGAATAGCCTTGCGCTTCACACCGGCTTTGTCCGACTCGTCACTTATATCATTTGCAATGAACCATTGCAACAGTCTTTGTTTGTAGCTGTCCCAGTCCTGGTGTAGGTGGTCGAATGTTGATAAAATGCCGAATGAGGTGCTCGTTGACATTTTTTTTTGTGTGAATCCCATCCTCGTCGCCAGTATTTAGTTTTGGGACCGGTAGGGGCGGGCACGGCGGTGCGTGCATCAAACGCGGTGGCTATCAATGTACTGTCTTTAATCAACGATAGGTGGCGTGTCCGGATATACAACAATGGCCGATAAGTTTAGCGAAGTTAAAGTCTAAAGAGTCTTGCGAAGGTAAAGTCAGGATTAACCGAGTGAGTGTTAAGTGTGTGTGTTATGTTTTGTAGAATCCCGGCCGCTCAGGCGTGGAGATCCAAGCGTCCACCACAGAACTCATCAACGGTCTGGTCTCCCTGGTACACCAGACTGGAATGGGGGAGATATCCCAGGAAGCTATGGACGCCCTACTAGCTCTGCATAGGCCAGATCGAGTCCAAATGTGGAACCCCGACTCCCCCGTCAACACTTTCTGGGACATCAGGTGAGATCCTGCATCGCGCAAGCGAAGTTTTTCTGTGCGAGTATTTAAGGCTGGGGTTAAAATCGTAGAATAGGCTAGTGGATCGTTGGCTCGTGTATAGGGAAGATGAATAATTTAACTAGTGCAATCAAGCAACACTTCATCATCAACCCATTATGTCCCCACAGAGGGGCACGGGTCTCTTCCCTGAGGAAGGTATAGGACATTGTCCGGATTGGTGGAGGCTTGTAAGGCTAGTGGCTGGTCTTACTGTCAGAAGTTTTCAAGCCGCCCTAAGGCCTCTGACTTGGCTTAACGACTGCCATCTATCGACGGCAGCCGGCACCAAATGCTTAACGTGCCTTGCGGAGCACGGAATCGCTCGGAAAAATCCCACTAGCGTCAGTCATAGAACGGTCCTTGCACTGAACGGGCCCTATATTGTTGCCCGTGGCCCTTCTTGATCGTTCTCAGTCTGAATATTTTAAATTAATAATAATAATACTCAACAGGCCTTAATGTAAGTATGTTACCTGTCCATTGTCCTAGCTATAGATTTTTATGCTATAGAAGTTTTCAAGCTGCCCTAAGGCCTCTGACTTCAACACTTGTTTTATTGTAAACACCAGAAAAAAAACGATACATTAGGAATCTAATAGACATCGCCTCGCCTTGTAGCTAAGGTATACGTACGGTCGGGGTCTAAAAATGCTTACCAGCTTTCAAACTTGATTCTTTGTCGCAAGATTTGCATTATAGTCTATAATGCTGTAACAATGTACTTATTACCTTTCAAAGTTCCAAAGCCTCGATTCTAAGAAGTATCTAAATTAATTTCTTTTTTTTAAATTATTGCATTTGTAAAAATGACACAGATAAAAACTCTGTCAAAATAGAAAGTTCGAAAATATATTGAATACTGTTTTTATAAAATAAATAAAATAAAACCTCCTTGAGGGAGCGAAGAAGTTTTGCTCTAAACTTTGACAGGTTGGTACTCAACTCTTTATTCTGAGCTTTATGCTTTATGCCCGGTTCCTATAATATACGCCTACCGGCTACAATCCGTTTTCCATACAATTTATTGACGGTTCGTAGGAATTTCGTAGGAATTGTAACCGATCGTAAGCAAAAACGAAGCGTTTTGTGGATATTGGAACCGGGCATTAGCTAATCAAATCAATACAAATATCGACCTTGTGTCGTATAATTGTCTTTACAATTATGAACCTTAAGGTGGTAAACATTTTCAGACCCCGACTGTACCAAGATTTTAAGGACTAAAGGATGCAAACTTCGTTTTTTGAACGTCCCTGGCCCGAGCGCTTTGTGAATTAAACTGATTTTCTGATTCTGTTTCCTCTCTCCAGCTGCCAAGTCCTCTACAACATCTGCCAGAAGCTGATCCAGCGTCTCATCTGCAATTACCGCGAAGTGCTGCGCTGGCTCAGAGACATCCTGACGTGTCGAAACGAGTTCTTGGCCAAGCACAAGGAATACGCCAACGTTGGCACCCACCAGCCTATTTGCAGACAGGCTCACATAAAATTAGAGGTAGGTACTATTGACACTGTGGTCAACAGCGATAGCCACTGATATATCCATGGGGACTACAGTCCCCAGCCCGACTTCGCTACGGCTGCGTTCAGTTTAAATCGATTTTCACAGAATATAGCTTATATTAGTTTTACCGGTAACTACTACGAGTACATGGTTCTCTGTTAAATACCCCATCCTTATAAGCATTTATTTTCTCGATATGGCAACAAACAGATTTAACAAAAAAAAAATTGAAGTTGGCGGTCCGCCATTCTTTGTTTAGATGTTTTTTTTTAGGTAAATATAATGTGGTAAATAATACCAAGTCCAGGGGCCAAGTCCGGATTAGTGGAGGCTTGTAAGACTAGTGGCTGGTCTTACTGTCAGAAGTTTTCAAGCCGCCCTAATGCCCCTGACTTGGCTTAACGACTGCCATCTCTGATGCTCATCTATCCTCTCCCCTCTCCCCCGCAGGTGGTATTCTTCATGTGCCTCTGATCGAATACAGGCGCGAATATATCATCTCCCCTCTCTCCCGCAGGTGGTATTCTTCATGTGCCTCTGGTCGAATACTGGCGCGAATCTATCCTCTCCCCTCTCTCCCGCAGGTGGTATTTTTCATGTGCCTCTGGTCGAATACTGGCGCGAATCTATCCTCTCCCCTCTCTCCCGCAGGTGGTATTCTTCATGTGCCTCTGGTCGAATACTGGCGCGAATCTATCCTCTCCCCTCTCTCCCGCAGGTGGTATTCTTCATGTGCCTCTGGTCGAATACTGGCGCGAATCTATCCTCTCCCCTCTCTCCCGCAGGTGGTATTTTTCATGTGCCTCTGGTCGAATACTGGCGCGAATCTATCCTCTCCCCTCTCTCCCGCAGGTGGTATTCTTCATGTGCCTCTGGTCGAATACTGGCGCGAATCTATCCTCTCCCCTCTCTCCCGCAGGTGGTATTCTTCATGTGCCTCTGGTCGAATACTGGCGCGAATCTATCCTCTCCCCTCTCTCCCGCAGGTGGTATTCTTCATGTGCCTCTGGTCGAATACTGGCGCGAATCTATCCTCTCCCCTCTCTCCCGCAGGTGGTATTCTTCATGTGCCTCTGGTCGAATACTGGCGCGAATCTATCCTCTCCCCTCTCTCCCGCAGGTGGTATTTTTCATGTGCCTCTGGTCGAATACTGGCGCGAATATATCCTCTCCCCTCTCTCCCGCAGGTGGTATTCTTCATGTGCCTCTGATCGAATACAGGCGCGAATATATCATATCTCCTCTCTCCCGCAGGTGGTATTCTTCATGTGCCTCTGGTCGAATACTGGCGCGAATCTATCCTCTCCCCTCTCTCCCGCAGGTGGTATTTTTCATGTGCCTCTGGTCGATAGACACGGACGTGGTACTAGTGGCCATGTCGTGCTTCGCCCTCCTCTGCCAGGAGGCCGACATCCGCGGAGGCTCCGACGAGGTGACGGCCCATTGTCTGCTGCCAAACTATGCGGTGCTGCAGGAAATCGCCCATACTGGGACTGTGCTGACAACTGGTGAGTAGCCCAAAAAACCAGACAAAGGCCTAGATGAAAAGCACCCGAAACCGGCGTTTTTCAATGCCTAGATGTCAATATTAACACTTATCTATATCAACAATTCATTTCACGCAGCGAGTCAGGATATGGCAAGAGGGTGTTTTTACAAAAACATTCACAGTAAGTATTTTCAAATGGACTTTTATATAAAAAGATTGTTGCTATTACTACTAATAGATTACTACTGATTATTATAATTATTACTATTAGGTTAAGCAACAAGCAATCTGTATAAATAGCTGAATTATCATCAACCCATTATGTTCCCACCGAGGGGCACGGGTCTCTTCCCTGAGGAAGGTATAGGCCATACTCCACCACGGGGGCCAAGTCCGGATTGGTGGAGGCTTGTAAGACTAGTGGCTGGTCTTACTGTCAGAAGTTTCCAAGCCGCCCTAAGGCCTCTGACTTGGCTTAACGACTGCCATCTATCGATGACAGCCGGCAATGGACAATATTTCTATGGTCACGAATCAAGAAAGTTTCTTCTAGGATATGGATATGAGCGGTCACTAAATAAGAATAATTTTTTTTTTCATTTTTAGGTGCTCTAGTTTTCGAGAAAATAATTTCTTTATTTAATTTCGCTCAGTGATACAGATCATTACGCCATCACAGATTAATACAAAGTCAGAAAGTATCATTCATTCGAATCTGTCAAAAGTAATTAGTCTGTTGCCTTTAAAAAATAAATACTGAAGTAGGTACAGCGCCACCAAATTATATGTTCAAGTGGACAAAATTGTAACTAACTAATTAATTGTAAATTCTGTACCCCCTTTCTTGTTTTATTTATTCACTTACTAAGATTTATAGATATATGTTCACTAAAATTTAAAGACGGATTAAAATATTCTCATTTTCCCAGGTAAATTTCTTAAATGTTACTACTAAATTCTCCACTAGCGCCGCTATCAACTGAACAGATAAGATGATGGCACTGTATAGTCGACAGCACATCATGGTATACACCCATGCACTCTACTCCGTTGGCTTACGGGCGACTTTGCAACTAAAATGTGAAGATTGACGTGCTGTCGACTGTACCTACATAAACGAAATCACTGACAGACAGAGCAGTGACAGTTTTTTTTAAATGCTTCAACGTTGGATGGCGTGGATACAAGACTACGATTCCGTTCCGTTTTGCTTATACGCCCTTTTAGAATGAGAAGGTTTTAAAAACCAAAATCATGAATGAAAATCTTATCTGAGGTAAAAACTAAGAACGTAGGGCTATCCAGTTTAGCTTCCTTTTCATATACAGTAAAGGAAAAAAATCCCGAATTATTGTCCATTGCTTAACGTGCCTAGTAAAGCACGGAACCGCTGGGATAAATGCCACTAGCGTTAGACATAGACGGTCACCCATCGATGCACTGAACGCGCCTTATGTTGCTTAACATTCGTGATCGTATAAGATCATTCAGGCAGCCGGGGCTAAGAGCGATAGATGATAAAAACCCTTGGCAGTAAACCAATTCCACAACGAGCTAGTTATTGGTATTCTAATAATATATAGGGTTTAATAAATTTCATACATATGTACAGACGCTGTGATTGCATATCAAAACTATGCTATTATTATAGATAACTGACAAGAACTTTATCACACAAGTTTGCCAAAGGCCATGCGAATGGTGGCGCGGTGGCCGGGTCGCCTATCTCCCTCTAATATGGTTGAGACTGGCGATGGCTGACCTCTGCGTTACGCTCGTGAACGGGTGCCGTCCGTGTGTCTGGCCGCAGCATTGGTGTTTTATTACCTTTTAAGAATATTAAATGATGTTTGACTTTGCAAGTATTTATTGCACTCATGGATCTTGAGATTCTTGGTATACGAACACTCATACCTAATTTGTATTAGCTTTAAGTTGATTTGAGAAAAGATGGTCAGAGTGGAGTTTTTTTTTCGCTGCCTTTTTCTCCACTACAGACGGCCCTAAGGCAGCGGCTAACATTTTACATAACTGTATGTACATTGACATTCAACAAGCAGAATGTAAATTCTTTACGTTGAAATAAAATTTTTTGTATTTTTTTTTTGTATTCACATTATGTAAAGTTTATAGGCAGTAAATTTTACATAATAATATTTAATTTCGCTTTAGGTTCGGCGGCTCTTCAGAAGCGTATTATGGCGCTGCTGAGGAAGATTGAGCACTGCGTCGATGGCGTGCAGCCTGTCTGGGAAGAGACATTTCGTTGTTGGTGAGTCATTCACTCATTCGTTCATTAATTCGTTCATTCGTTTGGGTTTGCTCAGACATGTCTGACAAACAAACAATTTAGCTATTGAGTTAACTGTTATTTTGAGCTTTTATGTTTTTTTTAACACTTGCATAATAAAGCGTAAGAAAGAAACAAAAAAACTTTACAATTAAAAGGAAAAAAAAAACAATAAAATTTTGCTTATAAATAAATATCATCATCGGGTGGACATCATAATTTTATCATTCATTCACTGACTCGCTCACTGTTAATCAATTGATCAATGATATATATTATTGTATGATATATGTATGGCCTATACCTTCCTCAGGGAAGAGACCCATGCCCCTCGGTGGGGATATAATGGACATAACTTTTGACCAGGTGGACCGATTTTCATGATTATTTCTTTATTTGAAAGCTGGTGCTTCCATTGTGGTCCCATTTCAATTTGGTCCAGCTCTGACGTGGCATCCATGAGAAAACCGTTAATGTTTATTTTTTTGTTTTTAGTGAATCTGAAGTACACTAACTAATTGGACGCCAACAAATTATTTTATAGACCCGACACGACAATTTGCACAAATACTTAAAGCAATGTCAAAATCAGATGACTTGTTGCTATGAAGAAAAGGAAAGGCGTCTGAACAGGCAAATTTAAGGCTCACATGGTTTTCTCATGGATGCCATGTTAGAGCTGGACCAAATTGAAATGAGACCACACTGGAAGCACCAGCTTTCAAATAAGAAAAGACTCACGAAAATCGGTCCACCTGGTCAAAAGTTATGTCCATTATATCCCCTCCGAGGGGGTTAGGCTGCGTTTCCACCAGAGATGTTCGATGGAAATGAGTCGTGCGAGGATGTCTAGCTGTGCTGTGAAAATGTGTGGGGGTTTGTACCAAAGCTGTGCGATGAAAATGTGCCTACGAGGATGTGTAGCGGAGCTGTGAAAATGCGCATTAATGTGTGGTGCGAGGATGCGTTGCGAAGCTGTGAAATGTGTCGACGGTGGTAGTACTCGTAGTATGCGCAAACTTCGCAATACATCCTTCTCAACACACATTCCTCGCAACACATCCCTCGCACCTTTCCACCAGAGCTGTGCTGACCGAGGCGAGGTAAATGAAGCGATTCTATTGGTTCTTTACAAACACATCCTTCGCTACGCATTCTCGCACATCTCTGGTGGAAAAGGAGCCTTAAAATTTTTGTTTATAATCATCATCATCACCAACCCATTATGTCCCCACCGAGGGGCACGGGTATCTATTCAAAATTCAAAAAATTTTATTTCAACGTAAATAATTTACATTCTGCTTGTTGAATGTCAATGTACATACAGTTATGTATAATGTTAGCCGCTGCCTTAGGGCCGTCTGTAGTGGAGATAAAGGCAGCAAAAAAACTCCACTCTGACCACTATAATATGTTATATGGGTTTGTTTATAACCCGCAGTAATTACTGAGCCTGAGGCCGTTTTAAGCCGCATGGACATAGCTGATGTCCCCTAATTGTTGTGTTCTGTTGTGTTTATTTAGTTTTTTTGCTTTCTGTTTCTGTAATATCGTCTATCGGAGACAGTACTGGAACATTTCAAAATTTACTATACTCGAGTAATTGACAATCAAAGTTTTGATCTTTTAGGACTGTAATGGTTTTTAGTAATTAAAAAATAAATAAAAGGAGTGTTTGAGATATTCGTATACTGCACTAGTTTGCAGCGGTCTAGAGCAGTCTATTTTGAAACCTTTGGTGTAAAAAACTGAATTTTTTTAAACTTTGGATATGTTCCAGAACTGTCTCCGATAGCTTCTTCTTCTTCTTCTTCATATTCTCTAAAAATGGCTGCCCAACACTCTCCAAACAGGGACTCGCTGTGTAAGCTGCTGCAAAAGTACCCGAAGGGTCAGGGCGAGCGTATGGACGACTGCCAAGCCGAGGGCTTGCACAGGCCCGCGCCCAAACGGCGGGTCTCGCATCACACCAGCAGCGAGCACGACTTTGAGGTAAGACTTTTCTGATGGCCGATTTTCATTATCAACCCATTATGTCCCCACCGAGGGGCACGGGTCTCTTCCCTGAGGAAGGTATAGGCCATATTCCACCACGGGGGCCCAAGTCCGGATTGGTGGAGGCTTGTAAGACTAGTGGCTGGTCTTACTGTCAGAAGTTTTTCAAGCCGCCCCTAAAGGCATCTGACTTGGCTTAACGACTGCCATCTATCGACGGCAGCCGGCACCAACTGCTTAACGTACCTTGCGAAGCACGGAATCGCTCGGAAAAAATGCCACTAGCGTTAGTCATAGACGGTGACCCATCCATGGACTGAACGCGCCGTATGTTGCTTAACCTTAGTGATCGTTTAAGATCACTCAGGCAGCCCAGGCTACGAGCGATTCTTGTATCGATGGCCGATTATGTAAATACAAATAAAATAAATTAACTCACGCCCGTTATCCCCGGAGGGGTAGGCAGAGGCACCAGTCTCTAGAACTGGACCCACGTTTTGCCGAGTTTATTAGGTCCCAAACGTGACAAGTGGCAAGCCTGTCGCCGTTATCCGGGCACAATTTATCAGCGAATGGTGTTGCTGTATAAACAAATGTACGTAACTGAAAGTCATTGGTACATGCGTGGTTCGAACCCAGACCCTCATGATCGAGAAGCAAGGGTCAACCCCACTACGCCACCACCGCCGTCTATGTCATGTAAATACAGTCTGTTAGAAATATCAACGCGACTCGTCCGGCGATCCCAGGTAGCTACTTCGGACAACCATTTAGAGGGGGAGTACTGACAGCATCTTGGGAACTCTCCCCAACGGCGGCGGTCTGGAGACCATTTTTTATATTTAGGCTATATTCTATAGACTTTGTTATTTGGTCGGTCGGAATCATTACCGGGACATTTCCAAAAATACGATTTTCGAGTAAACTATGCAGAATGGAGGAAATTTTGAAGATATTTCCGAATCACTAACTGTACAAATCAAATGTTTTTTTTCTATCCGTCACAAAAATACTAATTCCAGTAGAGAAACAATGATTTTACTGTAACATATGACAATTCTTGAAATCTTTAGAGCCATCGCAAACAGGGCGACTTGTCGCCGCGTCAGACGCGACGTTTTCATTTGCTTCTTTCGTCTTGTGGTCGCGACTCCGCGACTCTGTCGCCGAGTGTGCGGAGGTTCGAATAAAATTATAAAAATTGACGGCCGTAGCCTGTCGTCGCGTCTAGTCGCCGAGCTGTCGCCTGTCGCGTGTCGCTAGTGTGCCCCTAGGCTTAGAATATATCTCGGGCTCTAGAGTAGGCTTCGGTTTTCGCCGAAAGCGCACGAGTGTAATATCCTGCTCTGTATGAAACTTTTCTTCACTATTTTGAAAAGTTATATAAAGTTATAAATAAGAATACAAAATAAACTTAACCTTATTGCAATATAATCGGTCCTATCCGATAGTAGCCGAGGTATATTTTAAAAGCCAACAGACTGTATATTCTACTGTAGCCTGAACGAGTTCAAGATTAATCAGATTCATCATTATTTCAGTGACCTCTGTGGCGTAGCGGTTAGCGCATCTGCTTATGAGAGGTCCCGGGTTCGTACTTTATTTATTAAGATAAAAATAAGACCAGCCACTAGTCTTACAAGCCTCCACCAATCCGGACTTGGCCCCGTAATTGGTTAGTAATGATAATAAGTAGGTTAGCTGGTAGATAATGCTAAGCAGCATTAAGCTCTGCTACGTGCAAAACTGTGTGTTGTATGCAATAGAGAATTTTATTCATAACTAGCTGTGCCCCGCGGTGTTACCCGCGGTTCATCGATTTTCCCGTAGGAATAAGATATTTCCCCGCGGTAAAACGTAGCGTATGTTTTAATCCAGGGTATCGGCTAACTCCATACCAAATTTTATTAAAATCCGTCCAGCCGCTTCAGCGCTAAAGACTGACAAACATATAAACACACACACAAACTTTCACGTTTATAATATTAGTGTGATGTGATAATAATTTCTTCCAGATGCAAATACTGGAGTGGGCCAACATCACATCGTTCCTGTGCGCCCTTGGCGGAGTCTGTCTGCCGAAGAAGCCTTCTGTGAGCTGGCCCCACCTGCATGGGAGTGGTAAGCTCTATGTGGTTGCCTGGAAGAGATTGCTGTTAGCAATAAGGCCGCCAATAGGGTAGTTTCCAGAGTCAAAATAATTGAATTCTATTTAGTCCGTATTTTAGATTATAAAAAAAATATTGGACACGTATTTTTTCTTTTTGCGATTAAACAAAAAATAACAAAGATACAGCACATTAAAATTACGTGTGACGTCACTCCGTGATAAAAAATGCAGCACGGCGTGACGTCACACGTAACTTTGATGGGCTATATCTTTGTAATTTTTGGTCTAATTTACAAATAAAAAAATACGTGTCCCTTATTTTTGAATAATCTAAAAGACGGACTAATTACATTTTTAGGGCAACTAGCCCATTCTTTTGAAAATGCTGTTTTTGTAATAATGATTATTATGTTTGGAAGTGGACTGGTTATTAAATAAAAACGCTGAATTCAATCCGTTCGGTCAACTCTGCAAACGATAAGTTGCCTTGACACAAGGGACTTTAGAACGACGGCTAATGAATATAAGGTTTGATTTCGCTTCCGAGTACCCGCTACCAAATTTGGTAGCCGCCGAACTGAAGGGTCTTAAGCAGTAAAAGTGGATATATTCCTAATTGGAAAGTTAGCACGGGGCAACGACTGAATGTCCGCGCGTTAGCTAAACAAGCATTTACATACAGGCACATACATTGCTTCTGGCCCCACACTAGGATACCCTGTGTCGTGGGAACCAGAAACGGTGACGTCACAAACATGCTGCAAACGAAAGTATAAGTGATAAGTAAGTGACATTTTTTTTTTTTTTATTTTTTTATTAAAAACTGACCAACGATTGACCCCGATCTCACCTGATGGTAAGTGAAGATGGAGCCGACGATGTTCCTCGTTGGTTCAAAATAATACAAAATAATGTGCCGCTACATATTATTCTGTGGTGTACTATACACCACAGAATAATATATTTTATACAGTATCACATTTTCTGAAAATCTTAACTTAAAACAATCTAGAAAGAAGTGTACGACAATTTGTCCAATTTGTTATGCTTAGATAATTTAAGACAAATTGTCGTACACATGTACAGTATAAAAAAACTGTGTACGTGGTACATAATGTGACCGTGTATATGAGGAGTAAACATTCAAACAGTGATTTGTCACATTTTCTGGACAAATGAGCTGGCTAGACCAATTTGTACAGTTGATAAAATACTCCATTTTTGCTTATTCAATTTCCTGCGAAACATTCTTTGTCATCTACGCTTTCATATTAAAATCTACTGTTTCAAACGAACAGTGTTTTCTCTAAAGGTCCGTTTAATTTTGCCATTTACCCAACAATCTAAGCCTTTGGACAAAACACTGTTTGAATGTTTGCTTCGCTGTATAGGTAAGGAATAATCTTATTTTATCTCCAAACATATATTTATCGCTCGAATCGCTCGTAGCCTGGGCTGCCTGAGTGATCTTAAACGATCACTAAGGTTAAGCAACATACGGCGCGTTCAGTCCATGGATGGGTCACCGTCTATGACTAACGCCAGTGGCATTTTTCCGAGCGGTTCCGTGCTTCGCAAGGCACGTTAAGCAGTTGGAGCCGGCTGCCGTCGATAGATGGCAGTCGTTAAGCCGAGTCAGAGGCCTTAGGGCGGCTTGAAAACTTCTAACAGTAAGACCAGCCACTAGTCTTACAAACTTCCACCAATCCGGACATGGCCCCCGTGGTGGAGTATGGCCAATACCTTCCAGGGAAGAGACCCGTGCCCCTTGGTGGGGACATAATGGGTTGATGATGAAACATATATTTAGCACCTGTTTGCTGCAGAACGCGATTCCCACGCGGGCTTTAAACACTTTGAACCGAGACTCAGAGATTCAAGATACATTTTTCTGTTCTCTGAATGAATTCGCAAAAGTCACTCTTACTAGGTTTGTGCTGTAGTAAATAATAATGTTTGTGTCTATGTATCTATAAACGTTAGTTGTAAATACTCGTATATTATATTTTATTTGAAGTAATTCTGTAACTTGTTAACGCAATAGGGATCTCCTGTGTTTTTTGTTTTTTAATAAAAATAAAAAAATGCATTTTTTTACTTTTCTCTCTATGCACTGTGAATATTAAGTGGTTTGGAAGCCTATCATCATCAACCCATAATGTCCCCACCGAGGGACTCGGGTCTCTTCCCTGAGGAAGGTATA
Organism: Yponomeuta plumbellus; assembly: GCA_947310845.1. Lineage (NCBI taxonomy): Eukaryota > Metazoa > Arthropoda > Insecta > Lepidoptera > Yponomeutidae > Yponomeuta > Yponomeuta plumbellus. The sequence goes on along the minus strand of OX371221.1, from coordinate 6,005,655 downwards.
GGCCTTTCTTTTTGGTCTTGTTTTATTTTGTTCAGTTCAGGGTAGTGTGATTTCTTTTTTCATTTCAATTTTCATTTTATGTTAGTTAACTTTTTAAGACATCTACAATAATCTGTGTACACTTTGCCACAGACGAAATGTTGAGGGAGTCAATGGTTGACAGGAACACAGACTAACTTTAAAGCTGTGTTCCAGTAGTTCCATTCGAGTATTTAGTTGACTGGAACACAACTCTCTCGTTCTAACTATAAATTGATTGTTTTCTTTTTTTGTTAAATGTTTCCTATGTTTCTTGTGCTCTTATGCTGCAACTATCTGATGTGCGTTTCTTATTTATTAATTTTTTTCTCGCTTGTCTCCTACTCTTTGTTGTCGTCAATTAATTAAGCAAGGCAAGACACGAGCTTTTTTCCAGAAGCACAGTGGTGCGGCTGGGACCGGGTCGCGGCCGACAATATATAATTTTTATTTTGTTTTATTTTCTTTATTTAGTACATTTAACTTAGGTGTAACTATTATTATTTATTATTTTGTATAATTTTACTTATTTATTTATGAATAGCTCTTTTAATTTAGATGACAGCTTTTTCTCCTGCTCTTCAGCTGACGACTTTGAAAGTGCCAGCGATACCTCTGTGGCTGGGCTGACACTGCACGATCGTCTGGATGCGGTGTTCCAAGGTGTTCACCCAAATTTCAATGTTGTGCACATTAATGCACAAAGCATTCCGGCTCATTACTCCGACTTCTTGGCATCCTTTAGTGGACAACGCATAGATGCAATTCTTATATCTGAATCTTTCCTTAAGCCCTCTTTACCCTCCACTACGGTTAGTTTGCCTGGCTTCCGACTTATTCGGAATGATAGGACTGTAAGGGCATGTGGTGGAGTCGCAATCTATTTGCGCTCGGACATCCCTTGCACCATAATCAGTCAATGGGTCAGCCAGGCAACTGAATCACCTGAACATTTATTTCTAGAAATCTCTCTTCGTCATTCTAAACTGCTTCTTGGTGTCTATTATAGCCCATCTCTCCATATAAATTTCTTCAACAATCTTGAATCCCTTCTGGAAAACTTTTCTCCCCTTTATGTAGACTCCCTAATTTTAGGTGATTTTAACACATGCCTTATTAAAAATGATACCCGCGCCACCAAACTCCAGTCTCTCATCTCTTCCTATAATCTACACATATTGCCCCTATCTCCAACTCATCACGCGCCTAACTGCAGACCTTCCCTACTTGACCTTATGTTTGTTTCACGACTGCAGAAGGTGGCCAATTTCGGCCAGCTTGATGCTCCTTTCTTTCGCTATGATCTTGTTTACCTCTCTTACAAAGTCCGTCCTACTAAAAATAAAGCTAAATATATTTTTCTTCGCAGTTTTAAAGGGATTGATTTGGATGCGCTGGCTGTGGATGTAGCCGCAACTGATTGGTCGCCTGTCACTGACAGCATCACTTGTGATGAGATGGTGGTTCGCTTTAATTCCATTGTGTTGGCCTTTTTTGACAAACATGCTCCTGTGAAAAGGGTAAAGTCAGGCATCTACCTGCACCCTGGCTCACGCAGGCAATTAAGAAATTAATGGCTAAACGTGATCAAGCCAAGCGGAAGTTTAAGAAGGATCCCACGGAGGTTAACTTCTCCCGCTTCAAGATGCTGCGTAATCGCTGCAGTCGAATGTGTAGGGATACTAAGAGGCAACACATACATGAGTCAGTTGAAAAGTACAGCCCACCTGAAGTTTGGAAATTTCTTAAGACGCTCGGGATCGGCAAATCTCCTGATAGTAGCCCCTTAAACGTTGACTTAAACGCCCTGAATAAACACTTCGCCATGCCTCCAGTCACTTTAGAAGACAACACCAAAAAGGTCACTCTCCGTAATCTTTCTTTACAGCGAAAACCCGACTGCGTTCCTTTCTCCTTCAAATCTGTTACAACAACAGAAAGCTATCCTCTCCATTTCCTCCAAAGCGGTTGGAGATGATCAAATCAGCTCTAAAATGCTGCTCCTGGCCATTAATGGGCTGGTTCCAATTATAACGCACATAATTAACTTCTCCTTGGTTACCAGCCTGTTTCCAGCCGCTTGGAAAAAGGCCCATGTTATACCGCTCCCCAAAACCTCACATCCCTCCTCGTTCTCCGAATACCGGCCAATATCTATCCTTCCATTCCTCTCCAAAGTCATTGAATCCCTTGTAAACACCCAGCTTTCGACATTCCTAACCCAAAACAATCTCCTTAACCAGTTCCAATCCGGTTTCCGTCCTGGTCACAGCACAGTTACGGCACTGTTGAAGGTCACTGATGATATACGTCTTGCCAAAGATAATAAGCAGCTCACGGTGCTGACACTGCTTGACTTCAGCAGTGCCTTCAACTGTGTTGACTTCGGTATTCTCCTAGCTATCCTAGACTCTCTTAACGTATCTCCTTTTGTAACAGAATGGTTCGATACCTACCTCCGGGGACGCCAGCAGTGCATACGCTCCGACGAGACATCCTCGGATTGGAGTGAACTCATTGCAGGCGTTCCCCAGGGTGGGGTCCTCTCCCCACTCCTATTTTCCATTTTCATCAACTCTCTCACTGACTCGCTGTCGTCTCTCTACCATCTGTATGCAGACGACCTGCAGCTTTACAGGCATTTTGGAGTGGATGACTTTGACTCGGCGGTTGTTGCTTTGAATGCGGACCTCACGCTTATTAAAAAATGGGCTCAGCACTTTGGTCTTTTAGTGAACCCCAAAAAATTACAGGCGATGCTTATTGGCAGTCCGCATTTCTACAAGTTGCTGATGAAGCAAACTGTGGTTCCTTCAGTTGTTTTCAACGGCACGGCCATTGCCTATACGACAGAGGCCAGGAACCTAGGAGTGCTATTTGACTGTCATCTCTGCTGGTCCACGCATGTCAGCGAAGTCAGTCGACGGGTCTTTGCGGCTTTCCATTCGCTGCGACGCCTTCAGAGCTTTCTCCCTTTTAAAACTAAAATTACTCTTGCCCAATCACTTCTACTTCCCATTCTTGACTATGCGGATGTCTGCTACTTGGATGCCAATGAGGAGCTGCTAGATAAACTCGAACGATTACAAAATTTGGGTATCCGGTTCATATACGGACTACGCAAATTTGATCATGTGTCTCGTTTTCGGCATGAGTTAAAATGGCTCCCAATTCGACTTCGCCGGAATGCACATATACTCTCTTTATTATATAAAATTTTAAACTATCCCTCCTCTCCTTCATACCTCAGAGAAAGGTTTCAGTACCTGCATTCTGGAGAAAGACCGATTAGAAATATCAACTCCCACCTTCTAAAAATCCCTGCTCATAACACTGGAGCTTACGGTGACTCATTTACAGTCCATTCGGTGAGACTGGAATGCACTGCCACAGAAAATATGCGCTAGCCCCACAATTGGTCTATTTAAGAAGCAGCTGAAAGAGCATTATCTATCGCTGTCATAATTTCGAGCTATATATTTATTTATATATTTTTTTATTATGTATTCTATTACTTTTACATTTATTTAGTCTATGTAGTGTATTTATTTTTTGCATAGCGTCGGAAACTGTTTAGGTATTTTGTAGTTTATGTAGTCTATTTTGTACACGTATAATATAGACCCGTTTTTTACTGCTGCTCCGACTCACTAAGGCTTGCTGGAAGAAATCTCTTACAGAGATAAGCTCGCCTTTGTACATATTGTTTCAATGTAATGTTATGTTTAATGTCTCGTGTGCAATAAAGTAAAGGCCATACTCCACCACGGGGGCCAAGTCCGGATTGGTGGAGGCTTGTAAGACTAGTGGCTGGTCTTACTGTCAGAAGTTTTCAAGCCGCCCTGAGGCCTCTGACTTGGCTTAACGACTGCCATCTATCGACGGCAGCCGGCACCAACTGCTTAACGTGCCTTGCGAAGCACGGAACCGCTCGGAAAAATGCCACTAGCGTTACGTCATTGACGGTCACCCATACGCGCCCTATGTTGCTTAACGTTCGTGATCGTTTGAGATCACTCAGGCGGTCGAGGCTACTAGCGATTCAAATTGATTAAAATTATCAAATTCTTTTCAGATGCCCGCAAGTATAACTCTTTGGCGAACAGCTCACAAGAAGTCCAATATTGTCCGGTCACACAGTGAGTACACGAAAACCATCATCATCATCATCAACCCATTATGTCCCCACCGAGGGGCACGGGTCTCTTCCCTGAGGAAGGTATAGGCCATACTCCACCACGGGGGCCAGGCCCGGATTGGTGGAGGCTTGTAAGACTAGTGGCTGGTCTTACTGTCAGAAGTTTTTAAGCCGCCCTGAGGCCTCTGACTAAGCTTAACGACTGCCATCTATCGACGGCAGCCGGCACCAACTGCTTAACGTGCCTTGCGAAGCACGGAATCGCTCGGAAAAAATGCCACTAGCGTTAGTCATAGACGGTGACCCATCCATGGACTGAACGCGCCGTATGTTGCTTAACCTTAGTGATCGTTCAAGATCACTCAGGCAGCCCAGGCTACGAGCGATTCCACGAAAACCATACTGCGAGCTATGATTTACATACATAAGGTCACGCTTATATCCCAGAGGGGTATGCAGGGACCAGGGACTGCCAGCTGCCATGATCCTGACAATCACTTTCGCTTTTTCGAAATTCATTAGTCGTTGCATGCACTTACGTCGGTTTCGGGTACTTTTTATCTTCCCCTTTGCCAATAACATAACATTTACATACAGGCAAATACAATGCTTCTGGCCCCACACTAGGATACCCTGTGTCGTGGGAACCAGAAACAGCGACGTCACAAACATGTAAACATCCAAGACCTGAGTTTCTTTTTGGTCCCCCAATTGGGTATTTGACAGGATGTCAAATGAGTTACTTTTTGAACGGAATTTTGTATGAAAATACTTGCTTGTGGCGTCACATTTCAGAGCACTCTTTTTATGTTTCATCTATTTAAAAATTGTAATAAAATAAAAATAATAATAAACTCACGCCCGTTATCCCCGAAGGGGTAGGCAGAGGCACCAGTCTCTAGAACTGGACCCACGTTTTGCCGAGTTTATTAGGTCCCAAACGTGACAAGTGGCAAGCCTGTCGCCGTTATCCGGGCACAATTTATCAGCGAATGGTGTTGCTGTCCAAACAAATTGTATAACTAGTATATGATTGAAAGAAAATAAATACATTTTCCTAATCATTTTGTAAATTTTGTCTTAATCGAGCATCTCAAATAAATTATTGTTGACAGTGTCAAATACCGTATTTGGTCGAAGTATGGTCTAGTCTGGTCTTACCAGTCTCATATATGTATAATCAACTCCTCCCACAGATTCATCGGCCAACTCCTGCGCCTACTTCTATGCAGCAACGAGCGCTTCGGATCCCAGATCCAAAGTCACGTGAAGGAGATGGTCGGCCATGAGATGTCGCCGGCGCTCTATCCGATACTTTTCGACCAGATAAAGGCCATCATCGACAAGTTCTTCGACCAGCAACAGCAGGTGAGATTCTGCATCGCGCAAGGTAAGTTTCTCCGTGGGAGTATATAAATCTGGGGGCATAAGTTGCGGTGTGGGCTAGGCGTGTGTCGTTACAAGTTTTTCACGAAACGTAACGTAACGATGCTACGATGAGCGCGTCACCAGTTTTCGTAACGCGTGATTTTAGTAACTGGTTCACGCCTGTTGTGTAACGCTATACGAAACCTGATGGAGGTTTAGTTTCATAGTCACAACAGGCGTCCTGTGACTGCAACGTAGTGTCGCGGCGCAGCTTGGACGTTACTTAAATCAAACTAAGTCGTTATTTTTAATAAAGTAAAATAATGCTAACTGTCACAAACCAACTTCCCTTCATACTTTATTCAGGCTTAACATTGACTGCGTTAAGATGTCTCTTAATGATTATAATAATAACTTTTCACTTGTAACTAGTGACACGTTACGGGCCTCGTAGCTAGTTACTGTAAAAGGTGACGTGAAATAACGCTCACGCCTAGGGTGGGCCAGTGGATCGCTGGCTCGTCTTAAATAAGGGAGGGGAAATTATGTCCGAGGTCATCTTATAATGTTACTTATTCAAATACGTCTGAAAGCCTGCCTTAGGGTGCTGTTGTAAAGAATCAGGTTTGCCGGTACATGTCAACACTGATACGTAAAGATCAGGCGTTTATAATCAAACTGGTGAATCTATTTTTAGTGTCCATCATGTCTTCCACTTTTAAATCCCAAAAATTTCACACACACACCCTACACAGGCAAAGACTTCAACCGGTATGATCAATGCATGTAATCCGTACCTATACGTACCGACAAGTATTAACCTGTATCTTTTGTAAACGGGCACATAAATAATGGTTGGGACAGTCATACCAGTACCGATTAGTACGGGTTACCCGTTTCTTTGTAACTGCACCGCCATCTGGTGCCGGTGGCCCGAACAATTTCACGCCATGATTTACTAAACCCAATCTGTATTCAGCGTTATAGCTTGTTCGAGCGTATGCCGCTAGATGGCGCTGTTGTTTTGTACGAAACCAATGTATGGAAGTTTCTAATTTTTAAGATAGATAAAGAACACTGTGTTGTACTTAAAAAAAAAAAGAAATTACACAGGGATTTCTTAAGATATCTTTCTCGAATACACCGCCGACCGCTTCGGACGTTTCGAATTTTCCTTCCTCGTCTTCCATTCTCTGCCTCCTATCTCATAATCATCATCATTCAGCCACAAGAAGTTCACTGCTGGACAACGGACATAGGCCTCCTCCATGGATTTCCAAAAAGACCGGTCGGAAGCGGCTTGCATCCAGCGTCTCCCTGCCACTTGGATGAGATCGTCTGTCCATCTTGTGGCTGGTCGTCCTACGCTGCGCTTGCCGATGTGCGCATCCTATCTCACAACTTTTCAACCCTAAATGGACTTCTTTGCCCACAGGTCATGCTAACGGACATAAATACGCAGTTCGTTGAGCACACAATCTTCATAATGAAGAGCATTCTGGATAATAAGAAAAGCGTGCAACCCTCGGAGCATCTGAGTACCACTTCCATCGAGGGACTTATGCTGGCCATAGTCAGGTATAGTTACTTAGAAAGAGCACTTTCACATATCGACGGTTAAAAGGTAATAGGGCATAAGCGACATTTTGGCCCAAAATGACTTTTGAATGCCATCTTACGCAGATTTTTTTTTTAAGTAAGGTGGCATTCAAAAGTCATTTTGGGCCAAAATGTCGCTTATGCCCTATTACCTTTTAACCGTCGATATAGACGTTTTTGTCGCGCGACTGAAGAGCTGCACAGCGAATCCCTTTACATTACAGCGGCTGTAGCGCGGCTAAGTCGTGACGAAGTCGCTAGCGACAGCCGCGCTTTACAGACGCGCGTAGAACTTGGGGTGACCAGCTCATTTCCAATATAGATTCCAACGGAGATTATACAGGGTGGAATTTTGTAATGCCACCTGAAGGGGAAGTACTCTTAATACTGTAGATAGAAAGTTTTACTCAAAGGAAACATTCCTTTATTTTTGAAAAGAAAGAAAACTGCATTCAAAGATTTTCAAAAATCCCGGTAATCGAACCTACTAAAATCTGTGAAAGTTGCACCCTGTACTTTTATTGCATCGATCGTTATTATAAGGATGAAATCTCTCTATCAAACTTTATAAATTAAACTAGACGAAAACCCGGCTTCGCTCGGGTAAAATGTAGACGCAAAATAATATTCCACTATGTTTTTTTTATATGGTGACGCCTCTGTATTTATCAACCACCAGTAGATATAAATCTCTTAATACTTTCAGATACATAAGCTCACACCTGTATCCCAGAGGTGTAGGCAGAGACCACGGACTGTCACCTGCCACTATCCTGACAAATCAATTTCGCTTCATCGACATCCATTAGTCGTTGCATGTACCCACATCGGTTTCGGGTACTTTTAATCTTGCCATTTGCTAATACATCCCCTATTTGGTCGAAGTATGTCCAACTGGGGCGTCCCTTACCGGCCCTTCCACTCACATTCGCCCGATATATTTGCTTTGTCAGTCTTTCTTCGTTCATCCTCTCCACATCTCCAAACCAGCGCAACATTCCTTTTTTCAATTCTAGTCACTCACTACATCCTCTTTCTCTACATCCTCGGTCTCTGATCACTATTGCGTATTCTGTCATTCAAAGTAACACCACACATATTTCTTAAGGATCTCATTTGTACTGCACTAATCCTACTTTCATGATTCTTCTGCCACACCCAAATCTCGCTACCATGCTTACATCAATATTGGAACCAACACACTATTACGGATAGCCAATCTTGCTCTTTTGGACATGTTCTGGCTACTCACGAAGGAATGCAAGGCGAAAATCGGATACTTATCATAACTTTGTCATGGGTACCTCATCACAAATTACTAACTAAATGAGCTTCCTTCATAAACTTAACAGCTAGTGAATCTAATGACGTATTCAATGAGACGTAGAATCCACTTGGCTAATCAACTAAAAACAGCTCCCCCTCTTTGGCTTTACAGCTTTTATTTTTGTATTGACCACATGTTTTTCTTCATCATTTTAATTTTTGGTATTTTTCTTATCTAGTGGCTTTTTCATTTCAATAACAATAAAGATCAATTTATGACTTTGATTTCCTTTTTCAATTATTTTTCAGACCCTTCCAAAACTCAATGTCAATTATTGTCTTCCCGCCAACACCTTCTCAGTTGGCACAGATTATAATAACCTTCTTGGATGTGGCATCCACACACCATGGAGTTAACAAATTAGATCAAAGGGCCGGTTTAGATTATCTTAGTGTTTAGGAGAGTGCTTTACTTTACACTCTGTTGCAACATTATGCTGAAAATGGGCCCGATTTTGGGGGCTCAACCTTTCATGTATTTTATTAATATTTTCATGTTGCACAGTTTATTTATTTTTACGTTTTTTATGCTTTCTGTGTTATTTTTTTTATTATTGTACGCACTCTGTGTGTGTGTGTTTTTTTGTTTTGTTTTGAGTATCAAATAAATAAATTTTCTTTTTTTCTTTCTTAATTTCTTTCTTTCTTAAGGAGAGTGCTTTTGTAGAAACGTGTAAGCGCCACTTGCTTTAGTACGTTTTACGGTATAGTACGGTTCTAGTTGCCTTTCAATTAGAATCAAAATAGAATTGGTTTCTATTGTTCTATCCGGTAACACCTGAGCGCGTTACTATCCTCGTTACTTATCTGTGTAAAAAACTAAAAATTTAGTGAGAACTTTGGGAGAGTGCGCAAGTGACCCGTGACGGGTGCGTGTTGTTTTCAATAACTCGAATTATCAAACTTACTTATGTGTTCCATTAAAACTCATAGTATTTTGAGTAGGATAGCGCATATTTCGCGACGTCGACGAAGTGACACTCTACTGGAAGAAATATAAACGTTCACTCGAACGTCTAGTAATGTACTAATGCACTTGCCTCTCTAATTGTATTATAGCACTCTCCTAAACACTAAAATAATGTAAACCGGCCATAACAGTTCACAATGAAAACTTGTGACACTAACACAACAATGATGACATTGACATGTTTACTTAGCAACGCCATTGTTGAATTTAATAATTTTTATATTAATGCTGGTCGATAATACGAATTTTCCGCCCATATGTTGTCGACTCAGATCAACTATTTTTTACGCTCTTTCATTTGGTGTGCATATCGTTCGAGTCTACCGTAGACCCGAACGAAATTATTAATATAGATGAAAGGAAAACAATGAAATCTTAAATTATTAATTCAATGGGTCAAGTTAAAGCACTTTTACTTAAAGATCCGTTTCTTTATGTTTACTTATGTTATTAATTAATAATTATCATTGACGTCATCCGGTACAGCGCTAGTCTCGTCCAATGTCTCCCAGCCGCTTTCACAATGTCGTCGGCCCATCGGGCTGTTGGTCTGTCCACCGACCGTCGACTCGTTCTTGGCCACCACTCAGTGGCTACCTTAGTCCACCGGCCGTCTTCCCGCCTAACCAAATGTCCCGCCCATCTCCATTTCAGCTTTGTAATTCGTGTGCGTACATCTTCGACCTTAGTTTTTTGTCGAATATCGACGTTTCGCACACGATCCTTGAGTGTGATGCCTAACATGGCCCACTCCATAGCCCTTTGCGCAACTTGGATCTTCTCCATAGTGGCTTTCTTGAGGGTCCATGTCTCAGGGAGACATTGGACGAGACTAGCACTGGACCGGATGGGTTGGCGTGAAAGAGAAGAGGCCTATGCCCAACAGTGGGCTCTATTTACGGGCTGATTAGATAGATAGATTGACGTCATTGATCCATTAAAATGACGAATTACTATTTAGATTAAAAGACGATTGCAATTTGCACAATCACCAGATCTCATCCCTTTGGATTTTTTTTTGTGGGGATATTCAAAAAATCAAATTTACATTAAATCTTATGAGAATGTAAACGAGTTGAGAGTTGAAGTTCAGAATACGATTTATAACATTCACCACAACACGTTATTAAAGGTTACTAGAAATAAATTCGTTAGAAGAATAAATTTGTGTATCCAAGAAAATGGAGCCCATTTCGAGGAATTAATATGTTAATTTGCCATTTTTTGAAAATAATTAAAACAATTTAAGATGTCATCATTTTCAACTCATTATGTCCCCGCCGAGGGGCACGGGTGTCTTCCCTGAGGAAGGTATAGTCCATACTCCACCACGGGGGCCAAGTCAGGATTGGTGGAGGCTTGTAAGACTAGTGGCTGGTCTTACTGTCAGAAGTTTTGCAGCCGCCCTAAGGCCTCTGACTTGGCTTAACGACTGCCATCTATCTACAGGCATCGAGATCCATCAAAAGTATACTCATTTTATTATTCCATTTAAGAACAGCCGCAATCAGAATTGCAATAGATTGAAAAGAACAATCAAAATCCTTTGTTATAAGGAGCCCATCGGCCCACCAGAAGTTCTACAGATTAAACAAAATCCGCCCCCGGACATGGGATATTTCAGTTTCGTTTGGACCTTTCAGATACGTCCGCCATCTTGACATGACAGTGCTGTCAGTACACATCAAGACCAAGCTCTGTCAAGTGGTAGAAGCCATGATGCGGAGACGAGACGACTTGGCCTTCAGACAGGTAAGGGGCATTTATTACAATCTGTCAGGACCAGCGTTATGGTTTGATAAGGAGAATACGCAAGATGTGCTGACTTATGATGAGATGTCAGTCGAGGACTAGCTAGGCTAGGCGTTTCTCGAAAAGAAGGTAATAAAAGTATTTTTGCTAAGAAAAGCATATACAGTGTGAGTCTTCATAAAGTGCACATATCAAAATCAGGGAAACTACACCCCATTTCATCGACGGAAAAAATAAAATAAAAAATAAAAAAAAATATTTGTAAAAAAGGTGATAAACAATGGTGTGTAGCAAAACGATGCGCATGGGCTTTTTTCAAACGGTCATAAAAACTGTTGTTTTTGAGTAATAAACGTGCAGTTTTTACTTTTAGAAAGCTAATGCCATGTAAAATAAGCTAGAATGAAAAAAAATAGCATGATTTTAGGAGAAATTGTAAAACAAATGCAAAAATGATGAAAAAAAATACAGATTTTCTTCAAGTTTCACTTAATTGTAAATTTATAAGGTTAGTTTTCTTGGATATTTTTACTTTATGGGTACGGCTTATTATTAGACATCATCACAAAATTTATTTCACTGCGATAACGCACTTAGTTTAAAAATTATGACGATTTATCTAAATAGGGTCAACAGGTGCAACTCATAATTTTTAAAAAATCATAATAAATACAATTTTTTTTTTTTATTGAATTTTTTATTTTTTCCGTCGATGAAATGGGGTGTAGTTTCCCTGATTTTGATATGTGCACTTTATGAAGACTCACACTGTAGTAATAAAAGTAGTAGCGTAAAGGCAAGGTCAAACCAACGCGTTCAGCTCGCGTCCGCGTTAGCGTGCACGGTGGCGATTACTGCGCGTGCAAAAGTTGTGCACACTGTCGCGTTTATTCAGGCGTTCACCAGGCTGGACTCACGCCATTAACTACAATGCTCTGTGATACAGATAGTAAAATTGAAGAAGTTTTACTTTTGTCTGCTCTCATTGGAGATGAAGAGGAACTTATTTCGTCCCACACCTAGTCCTTTTTTCTAGTATTCCTATAATCAGACAAGACTGGGAAGTATCATACAACAGTAGGTATTTGTGAACTTCATTTATAAAATTACTTCCGGTTCCACTATACTTTAAAAGTGAAAAAACACAGTTTTTCCCAACAAAAATAGCTGCGTGCAGCGTCCTAACGCAGCAAGCGCGATTTGTTATTATTTCACGCCTCGATGTGAACACATCGCTACAAATTCGTACACAACTGATCGCCACCGCGGACGCGAGCTGAACGCGTTGGTTTGGCCTTGCCTCTACAGTTCCAAGCAACGTTATCAGACCGTCGCCAAGTGCGTTAGGCACCGTACATTTCAATATTAACTGCTTGGATACTTAGCTGGGGACGTCGCAATGAGTTAAGGATCTCAACGTCAATTCCCCGCAGGAGATGAAATTCCGGAACAAGATGGTGGAATACGTCACTGACTGGGTATTGGGTACCAGTCACCAGATCGCCCCACCACTCCGGGCTGACGCTACGCTCATCACCAGGTATATCAGGTACACAAGAGAATGCGAATTATTCATTTACCCCCGTGGTTGAGACTGACGATGGCGTCGCACAGGAATTATGACGGCACTTGCCAGTAAACCAACTAATGAACGTAAGAAAAAATGAATGACTGACGCCATTTTTACTGGCATGTGGCGTCATCATAGAATCGGCCAATCCAGGCGGTTTCCGCTACAATGGCCGCAGAATCTGCAATCTGCAGTGCAGATACATAATTGTCAAATTTTATATTGTGTTTTTTTTATAATTCATAATTGTTTTTTGTAGCTAAAATGCCTTAACCTCTAGCTAGGCATGGGTAGTAAGAATTTTTAATTGGTTTTGGACTTTATTTCGAAGTGATAAGGTTCAATTTAAAGTGGTGCCTATTAGACCTTTGCCTGGCTAAGGGTTAAAGCGGTTTTAAGACAAATAATTTATACGAATACGTATAAATAATACTGTTTTTTTCACGCTGTCAAATAGCCTATTACGTAATACTCTACAGTATGGAGTTGCCTGATTTAGCCCCTTTGTTCCCGGTATGTCACACCACCTTATGTTACATTCTGGGACTTTTTTTCCAGTAGGTATGTCATTCTCCTACTCCGAACTGTCATAGACATACATATTTGGACTTTTTCGAGTTGTCTAAATGCTTAACCCGATAGAGTGGAAAGCTACGTAATTAACATTAACATTTGTTAATACATACATTGCTTCTGGCCCCACACTAGGATACCCTGTGTCGTGGGAACCAGAAACAGCGACGTCACAAACATGTAAACATCCAAGACCTGGAGTTTTTTTTTTCTCGCCAGCCGGGGATCGAACCCAGGACCTCTCGCATGGTAAGCAGATGCGCTAACCACTACGCCACAGAGGTCGTTATATACCCCTTAGAGTCGGTTTCTGAGTTGAGAATTTTCACTAAGTAAATACTTTTATAATTTATAATTATTGTTAAGTTCTACCAGAACTAATTATCAAACAGCAATTATTAATATACTATATCCTACACCAATTTATCCTAGAAGGCGCTGACACCTGTATCACAGATACCCATCTACCGCAGGTGTCAGAGTCAAACAATATGATTGTATCAACTTTGTACTCCAAAAATTGAAACAATTAGGTTATTACAATTGTAACTTGGCATATTATTAGCAATAAATAAATTCTATTCTATACTTAACTGTAGTGCATGGTAAGCAGATGCGCTCACCACTACGCCACAGAGGTCGTCGGTAATATAAGCGCAGAACAAGTGATGGTGTTGTGTACGAGTTATTGTTCTTATTATTTTGTGTCGACACCTCTGTACACTACGTAGGCAGTTAAATGTAGGACTATAATAATTAATTAATACCCTAGGAGGTATTTTTTTTATTATCATACATTTTTACATCTAAATCTATATATATAAAAGGAGAAGCTGACTGACTGACTTAGAATCAACGCAGGGCCCAAACTACTGAACCTAGGGGGTTGAAATTTGGCATGGGAGTTCCTTAGGGAGCCTAGGGGAGCACTAAGAAAGGATTTTTTGAAACTCACCCTCTAAAGGGGTAAACGGCGGTGTTAAAGTTTGTATGGAGGTATAAAAATATGTTGTCAGATTTTCTTGAAACTTGAAATAAATACTCTTCAACACAATTGATTGAACACGTGTTTCACGGTTTTTCTAAATTTAACCCTTAACGGGAGTGAACGGGGTTGCAACATTTTGAACTAAAGTCCACGCGGACGGAGTCGCGGGCGAAAGCTAGTAGTAAATAAATATCCTAAAATTGATGACTAAACTAAATATAAAATTGTCGGCATCATTAATGGTACATTTCAAAATATTCTGTGTTGAGTATTGACGATTGAAGATTTCAAAAATTATCATACTCGTATGTTACAGTAAAATCATTGTTTCTCTACTGGAAAGAGTATTTTTGTGACGTATAGAAAAAATCATTTTAAATGTACAGTTAGTGATTCGGAAATATCTTTATCCACCATTCTCCATAATTGAATCGGTAGTTTTAGAAAGAACATTAGACCTGTGTGATTGACTCTGTTGTCTATGGTATCCTTGAGGGTAGATCTACAGATCCCTATAGAAAGAACATTAGTCCAATGAATATCAATTGAACTACGTGGCACTGAAAATCTCAGTAGACGCGGAAACAACATTAGTCCCACTATGAAATCAGTTTTTTATGTCTACTGAAAAGTAAGCAGATTATGACTAATGTTCTTTCTGAAACTACCGATTCAATTTACTAATGTTCCGGTAATGATTCTGACCGACCAAATAACAATGTCTATAGAATATAGCCTAAATATAAAAAATGGTCTCCAGACCCTGCCGTTGGGGAGAATTCCCAAGATGCTGGCAGTATTCCCCCTCTGAATGGCCAGGCTGATGCGCTGTCCTACAGTTGTTTTTTCATTCAATGCAAAAAAAAATATTGTCACGTTGACATCTCCATACAATTCTTAGGCTGTCAATGTCTGAATGTTGCTAGTACGTAAAAACCAAATAACCCCATTTACGTCCAAGTTAAATTGTGTATGCTACGCAGGTGTTTTTTGTTAGACTTTGCTCTTACGAGTAATTCAATTTTAATGTCTTAGATGTGATAAGGATTTTGGTCACATGAGTCTTCTATTCACGGTAAAAAAAATCTACCGAGTTAACCTATAGCTTTTCTAGCGGTAACATCGCGTCATTTTTTTTGCATCGAATTAAAAAACGGACTGCAGGTAGCTACCAGCTCTGGGATCGCCTGACGAGTCGATGAGGCGCGTTGATATTTGAGGCAAAGTAGCACAAAGTAAACTCTGCCACTTTGCCGTATTTGATTCCAACGTGGTAACACTTAGCAGCCTTGGAACCCAATATGAGATTTGTATGAGGTTTTAAGTGGTCTTCTGCTGATTTTGTTACTAAATTGTCAGAGGCCTTAGGGCGGCTTGAAAACTTCTGACAGTAAGACCAGCCACTAGTCTTACAAGCCTCCACCAATCCGGACTTGGCCCCCGTGGTGGAGTATGGCCTATACCTTCCTCAGGGAAGAGACCCGTGCCCCTCGGTGGGTACATAATGGGTTGATGATGGTGGTTACTAAATTGAAAAAATGCATAGTTTAAACTCGAAATACACTAGATGGTTCATATTTGGAAAGTATGGCACTTAGCAGCCTTTGATTCTATATCATCATCATCATCATCAACCCACTATGTCGCCACCGAGGGGCACGGGTCTCTTCCCTGAGGAAGGTATAGGCCATACTCCACCACGGGGGCCAAGTCCGGATTGGGGATTGGTTTGATTCTATATGCCTCATTTCTTTGTAAAGTTTATGTGCCTCAGGGCCCCAGGGGCCCATCGTCTCGACCCCAAATGGCGCAAACAGGAGTACCATTCGTGTGACGGAGTAAATCTATGTATCTTCGTAGTTGATAGAGAAATGTTACTAGTGTTGGCTGACAAACTTTAATCTTTATTGTATAATCTTTATTACTTGACATTACATTAATTATTGACATTATACATTTGACATTATATATTTGGACATTACAGAAATTAAATGTATAAGATTAATTTAAGACTAGCATAAATTTTGGAATCTTGATACTCAGAATGTGATGAACATACTTAAAATTGTTTTTTTTTTATGATACGTGAAAATTGTGACCGCTCCACTATCTAGTAATAAGCTTATCTTAAATGTGTACGCCGAAATGGCACAACACGAAGGAACTTCTTATTATGTAATATCTGCATGTTGTAAATACTCGTGTTTACGCTACTAAACTTATTTGATTTATTTGATTCGTCCAGGGAGCTGGACCAGGCGTGCATGGAGGCGGTGGCAGCTCTGCTGAAGAGTCTACCTCTGCAGCCCGAGGAATCCGACAGGGGCGATTTGATGGAAGCGAAGAGTCAGCTGTTCTTGAAGTAAGTCAAATCATCATCATCGGCCCCATCACATTCGTAACATACCTCATCGCTTGAAATCGCCAATGCACGGTGGGCACTCGTGATCAAGAACTAGAACTGTCTAGAACCTAATAGAAACTAATTTGAAACTGAAAAAAATTGTCTATTTTTCATTATGCTGCGGCCACACTTGAAGGCGAAGATTCGTGTTCGCGTTGTCCCGACAAAATTTCGTGTTCGCTACGTCGCGACAATCTAGAACGGTGCTAAATTCATTTTGCCCTTTGATGTGCGGTATTTTACCGACAGCAGCGCGAAGGGTGTTTGTATTCGCGATGATGATTCGCGATAGGACGAATTTTTTGGCCAGACATGTCGCGACAACGCAAATCTTCGCGTTATCGCGATAGTGTGGCCGTACCTTTACAGAACTATTGAACGACTTTTCTGACACCCGTCCACCAGTGCTGTAGAATGGTAGACCCTTTAATAACCTATTCAGTTCTGACCTTGAAATAACAATGTTTATCAATCGTCACTTTCAAGATCACGACTAAGGCCCGATTTCTGAATTCAGAACCTTCTGTCACCCTCTTTTCTGAGAAATTTGACGAGACAGCACTACAGTTAAGTATAGAATAGAATAGAATAGAATTTATTTATTGCTAATAATATGCCAAGTTACAATTTTTTTTTTTTTTTTTTTTTTTTTTTTTTTTATTAATTGTATCCTGCCACTATTAATTGTGTGGCAACTTTTGTCCTTTATTTGAATGTACCTTTTATTCCATTCTATTACATATTTTTAATATTATATTAATCTTATGGTAATGGGTTTCTTGTGTCTGTTTTTCTTGTATAGGGTTGTGTCTCATTTTTTTTTTTTATTATTTTTTTTTTTTTCCTCTCTTCTTTTTTTCAGTTTTTTTTTTTTTTTTTTTTTTTTCTTATAAACCCATTTACAATTTGTCAAATATAAAAATAAAATAAAAACATGTCATATTTAAAATTACCATTGATTTTTAAGATTAAATAACTTTGTTAAAAATAGAATGTAATTACGATTAAATTGAAATTAAAATTAGGGTACAATGTATTACAATTAAATTATATTATGATCGAATTAAAAAAAAAATTATTAAATGTTATACAATTCCATTTAAAATTTACTTAAACGTTGCCAAGTTTTCTTATAATTAGATTAGGTGTGTTCCCCGGCGCCTTATCTCTGTCTACTCCATCGAGTAGTCACAAGCAAGGCGCCGGGGTCCCATAATGAATGGCAGCTTAAAATGCCCCTCTCGCTCGGCCAAATTAAATTTGTACAATTTGTATAGAACGGTATTTGGGTCGCTTTGGCTAAACCCGGCTCCCGTTCGCTTTTGAGGCCGCGCGCGTCACGCCCAGGGCGAAGGCGAGGAAGGCGTCTCGACTCTTGGAGTCGGCCATAAAGGCGGCGAATGCCTCGCACCTCACCGCCTCTCCCAGGAGTATCTCGCAATCGGCCCTTGCAGCTCCGAAACGGGGGCACTCCTCCAGCAGGTGCTCCAGCGTTTCGGGAGTCTCGTCATCACAGATGCAGGACGGACTCCCCGCGAGCTTGAACCTGTGGAGGTACGCTCGAAAGCCGCCGTGCCCCGTCAGGAGCTGCGCCTTGGCATTGTGCACATGGTGAATTTGCCAAGGACTTTGTGGGCCGATGCCACGTCCGGGAAGAACAGTGAGGTGACGCGGCCTGTGGCAGACTCACTGTATCTGGTCTGCCACTTTGCCACCGTCTCCCGTCTCACCTGCAGTTTTGCGTGTGAGACGGGATACAGGTCGTAGGCTGCCGCGTCTTTGCGGGACAACGCCGCCCTCTTGGCCAACTCGTCCGCTCGTTCGTTGCCGGGGATCCCGACGTGGGCCTTGATCCAGTAGAACCGGATCAGGCCCCCGTTTTTTTCTATGTTCGCCAGCTGGCCGTGGATCTTCACGGCCAGCGGGTGTGTGGGCGAGGTGCTCCTGAGCAACTCCAGAGCAGATCTGGAGTCGCTCAGGATACTCGCCCTGATGGGAACGGGTCCCCCGGCAACGAGGTCGAGAGCCTTGGAAATCGCCACCATCTCCGCTTGGAAGACGGAGGCGAATCCCTCGAGCCTGAACCCCCTGGTGCGGACTTCAGCGCCGTCTCTCCACAGAGTGACCGCTCCCCCCACCTTACCCTCGATCTTACTGCCGTCCGTGTAGGCCCGGGGCCAGTCGTCGGGCACCTTGCTGAGCTCCTCCACGCTGGCCACCTCCTCGAATTCGACCGGAGTCCTGCGAGCGGGGTGTACCAGCGTGAACGAGCTGCAGCGGCTCTCGACGTCCCGGCCCGGGAGCGAGGCGAGGGGCCTTCCCCTTTTCAACTCATAGAGTTGAAGGGCCTCCTCGGCCCTTAAGTCGAGGGGAAGGATCCTCGCCAGTAGGACGGCTGCTGTGAGGGAGGTGGTGCGATGGGCCTTCGCAATGCGGATCGCAAAGGCCCTGGTCACTCTGTCGAGTACGGCCCTGACGCCCGCGCGCTGCGCGACAGGTGCCCAGACGTTGGCCGCATAGAGGAGGCCAAGTTACAATTGTAATAACCTAATTGTTTCAATTTTTGGAGTACAAAGTTGATACAATCATATTGTTTGACTCTGACACCTGCGGTAGATGGGTATCTGTGATACAGGTGTCAGCGCCTTCTAGGATAAATTGGTGTAGGATATAGTATATTAATAATTGCTGTTTGATAATTAGTTCTGGTAGAACTTAACAATAATTATAAATTATAAAAGTATTTACTTAGTGAAAATTCTCAACTCAGAAACCGACTCTAAGGGGTATATAACGACCTCTGTGGCGTAGTGGTTAGCGCATCTGACTACCATGCGAGAGGTCCCGGGTTCGAATCCCGGCTGGGGACAAAAAAAAAATCCCAGGTCTTGGATGTTTACATGTTTGTGACGTCGCTGTTTCTGGTTCCCACGACACAGGGTATCCTAGTGTGGGGCCAGAAGCAATGTATGTGCCTGTATGTAAATGTAAATATGTAAATGTAAATTAAAATTATAAACTACAGTGGAACTTTCCAGGTACTTCACTCTGTTCATGAATCTTCTCAACGACTGCAACGAGGTGGAGATTGCCGAGGGTCCAGGTCGCCTGGAGACCTTGAGGAACGCCACTATCCAAGCCATGTCCAACCTTCTGAGTGCCAACATCGACTCAGGACTCATGCACAGTATTGGTAAGCGTTTAGAAACATTTCGTCAGTTAAGTTCTAACAGTGCGAAAGGGTTTACTAATGTATTGCCAAAAATCGTTTCCCAAAGTATTTCTTCCCAAACTATTTTCCGCAAATTATCACTTGGCAAAAAAACATTTCTCAAAACAACTTAAAGCAAATAAACAGTTAGCAAAAGTTATTATGGCAAGTTATTGTTTACCAAATAAATACTTGGTCAAAATTCATTTTACCAAGCATTATTCAATCAAAAGTATCGTTTCTGTTTTCGATCTTATATAGAGAACCTAACGCTCCGACGCGCTCCGCTTCGTCGCACCTATATTTCTGTTGGGGATACCGCCGTTTAGCCAAAGTATTTTTCGCCAAATTTTACTTCCCAATAAACTTATGGCATCAGTTAACGTTTGTCTTAATAAAACTTGACGCAGTAAAATTATGCGTAAAATGATTTGACCAAATTAATAAAATGCGAAATGAAAACTTGCTAAAGTTTCATTTGGGAAATGAAACTGATGCCATAAGTTTATTGGGAAGTAAAATTTGGCGAAAAATACTTTGGCTAAACGGCGGTATCCCATTGGTAAGCGTTTAGAAACATTTCGTCAGTTAAGTTCTAACAGTGCGAAAGTCATTGGCCTTTTCGACCTTTTGATGCCATTGGATGAAGAAAAGTGGCGCGCTTCTTTCCGACCAAATCCTATCAATCAATCTTATTTTATCTTCAATAAGTTCATTTTAAATACTTTTCCCAAATAATGTGCACCTCTAATGTAGCTAATTGAAATATTACACAGTTTTTTCGCTCTCCTGTAAAGTTGACATTTTTTACTTACGCACTGTTAGAACTTAACTGACGATTTATTTTGTTGATTTAATGCTGGGGTCTTCAAGCGTATTTGTATGGGACTTATATTTGGGAAATGAGTAGGGATTTTTGATCTTACAAAAATACAAATTCTATGAATAGAATGAATAGGCTATTGACACATTTCTGAAAACCATCCCACATGTTTTTTTGGTGTTCACGGAGTCCTCAGAAAGTGGTCATTTTTAATTCTTTCGTGTATTTCTTCTAAAGGAGGCAAACGAAAATTTACTTTTCCAATAAGCCGCCAAAACGCTATCTTAGGCAATATGGCGTCGCACAAGTTTTATGTATTCTCTTCCCGGTAAACCAACCAATGAACGTTCGAACGAATGAATGACAGACGCCATTTTTACTGACAGGTGACGTCTTCATAGAATCGGCCAATCCAGGCCGTTTTCGTTACAATGGCGGCCGATACAAATTATCAAATTTCATCTTGTTTTTTTCACAAATCCTAATTGTTTTTTTTTTAGTTAAAATGCCTTAAAGTGGTGTGAAGACTTATAATTCATATGAAATAATACTGTTTTTTTTACACTGTCAAATAGCCTATTTACGGATGGCCCCTTAGATGATGGCTTTCATGCATTAAATGCGCAAACGAGTAGCGTCACTAGTTAGCCTACGGGTATTGGCGGACAGGCCAGATTGCCCTATGTGGCATCATTTTGAGAAGATGCATATTGGTCGAGTGGTTGGTTCAGTTCAGCATATTCAGTTGATCAGTCGGCTAACCAACCAATCAATGGGCTAGTTGCCCTAAAAAATGTAATAAGTCCGTCTTTTAGATTATTCAAAAATAAGGGACACGTATTTTTTTATTTGTAAATTAGACCAAAAATGACAAAGATATAGCCCATTAAATTTACGTGTGACCTCACGCCGTGCTGCATTTTTTTTAGCACGGAGTGACGTCACACGTAACTTTAATGGGCTACATCTTTGTTATTTTTTGTTTAATCGAAAAAAGAAAAAATACGTGTCCAATATTTTTTTTATAATCTAAAATACGGACTAAATAGAATTTAATTATTTTGACCCTGGAAACTACCTTATTGTCTCATCGATATTTTAAGGTTAGGTTAAGTTATATGGATTTTATGGTCCGAAATAAACTATTTAATTCATTCATCCATTCATTATTTCTCGTAACCCCCAGACCTGGGGTACCACCGCGACCTCCAGACCCGAGCGGCCTTCATGGAGGTCCTGACTAAGATCTTGCAGCAGGGTACCGAGTTCGACACCCTGGCCGAGAACGTACTAGCCGACCGCTACGAGCAGCTCGTGCAGCTTGTCACCATGATATCTGACAAGGTAACCTCATCCTCATCATTCAGCCACAAGAAGTCCACTGCTGGACACAGGTCTCCTCCACGGATTTCCAAAAAGACCGGTTGGAAGCGGCTTGCATCCAGCGTCTTCCTGCCGCTTGGATGAGATCGTCTGTCCATCTTGTGGCTGGTCGTCCTACGCTGCGCTTGCCGATGTGTGGTCTCCATTCGAGCACTTTTCGGCCCCATCGGCCATCAGTTCTGCGTGCTATGTGCCCCGCCCACTGCCACTTCAACTTACTAATCCGCTGGGCTATGTCGACGACTTTCGTTTGTCTACGGACCTCATCATTTCTGATTCGGTCTCGTAGAGAAATTCCGTCAAAGGGTAACCTGGCCAATTATTATTATGTACAAGAAGAAGGGAATAGTCTCGTCTCGTGTCAGTGTAGAACACTATACTTGAGCCATTAGAAACGTGCGAACCGAGTCATAAAAGTGCGAGCGAGAGTTCCGATATGCCTGATATGCCTCCTATATGTGTGAGAGAGAGGTCTGATACAAATGTTTATGACTCGGTTCGCACGTTTGTAATGGCTCAAGTACAGCCACCTTTCTCCTCTGAATACATTTAATATTGAAAAAAAACATATATTTCAGAAGATAATTATAACAATACTTATGTTTGCACAGTGACTGCCATACAAGGTTGAGCCTGAATCGTGGCAGTCTAGGAGGCAGTCGCTGAAATGATTTTCATTATACTTATATCATAGGAGAAGGTATAAAAAGGAAGTTAAAATTTTGTTTTTTGTCAATTCATTAACATTTTTTTTTCACTTTTACATACAGTTACCTACGTACATTGCTTCTGGCCCCACACTAGGATACCCTGTGTCGTGGGAACCAGAAACAGCGACGTCACAAACATGTAAACATCCAAGACCTGGGTTTCTTTTTTGTTTTGTCCCCAGCCGGGATTCGAACCCGGGACCTCTCGCATGGTAGTCAGATGCGCTAACCGCTGCGCCAAAGAGGTCATTAAAATCTAGATATTAGTTAATAATACCCACATTCGCAGATTACATTAGTCTACGGCACCAGGCATATTAATATTAATAAAATAGAAATAAATAAACTCACGCCCGTTATCCCCGAGAGGGTAGGCAGAGGCACCAATCACTAGAACTGGGCCCACGTTTTGCCGAGTTTACTAGGTCCCAACGTGACAAGTGGCAAGCCTGCCGCCGTTATCCGGGTTATTACAGGGTATCCTAGTGTGGGGCCAGAACCAATGTATGTGCATGTATGTAAAGGTTTATGTTTAAAATGTTTAATTACAAGCAGTATTATTATTCACAAGAAACAGCGACGTAACAAACATGTAAACATTCAACACCTGAGGTGTTTTTTATTTTATATTAAATGTTTAAGTTTTGTTCTGACAGTAAGACCAGCCACTAGTCTTACAAGCCTCCACCAATCCGGACTCGGCCCCCGTGGGGGAGTATGGCCTGTACCTTCCTCAGGGAAGAGACCCGTGCCCCTCGGTGGGGACATAATGGGTTGATGATGAATATTAATAAGTGTAGGCCTCCTCCATGGATTTCCAAAAAGACCGGTCGGAAGCGGCTTGCATCCAGCGTCTTCCCGCCGCTTGGATGAGATCGTCTGTCCATCTTGTGGCTGGAGGCCTATGTCCAGCAGTGGACTTCTTGTGGCTGAATGATGATGATGATGATGATTAATAAGTGTTGTCTGACCTTTCCAGGGCGAGCTCCCCATAGCGATGGCCCTAGCAAACGTGGTCAGTACGTCCCAAATGGACGAGCTGGCGCGCGTTTTTGTCACGCTGTTTGACGCGAAACATCTGCTGGCTCCATTGCTGTGGAACATATTCTACCGGGAAATCGAGGTCAGGAAGACATTGGTGCGCGTTTGGTATCAGCTAATTCTCATACTCAATACTCTATACTCTATACTTTATTGCAGCGGTTCCCGAATGGGCTGGTTGCCCTAAAATATCCGTCTTTTAGATTATTCAAAAATAAGGGACACGTATTTTTTTATTTGTAAATTAGACCAAAAATGACAAAGATATAGCCCATTAAAGTTACGTGTGACGACACACGGAACTTTAATGGGCTATATCTTTGTTATTTTATGTTTAATCGAAAAAAGAAAAAATACGTGCCCAATATTTTTTTATAATCTAAAATACAGACTAAATAGAATTTAATTATTTTGACTACCCTATTCTTTTGGCTACGGAACCCTCCTTGGTTCACCGATTCTGTGCGGAACCCTAGCTCGAGCGAGAAGTAAACTAACTGTGACAACGTAACAGTACGTACTGACTGCACGAATGCTCGATGTGTAACATGTTAAGGCCGATTTACATCAAACGAACAAAGAGCTAGAGCTAGAACAATAGTTTTTTTTTTTATCTTTTTAAACGAAAGCTCGTTTTCACCGTTGGATCCCACAGACACCTGGAATTTTGGTAGGCTTCTATCATTTAGACATTTTTCTTGAGACCAATCCATAAATCCCGAGTATAATCGATAAGTATGTATACAAATCGCTAGAGCACAAGAACACTTTGAAGAGAGCGCTCGGGGGAGCGAGCACGTCCGAACACGCAAGAACGCTCTAAGGCCTCGTGAGGCCCAATGTCTTCAAGTGATCACAAAATCAATAGTTATTTTCAAGGTCGGGCCTTACGAGGATATGCGTCCGCGCGACCGAGCGGCCCGGCCGCTACACCACGAAATTACAAGCAACTGTGTGTAACGATTTATTTAAATAGCGGCGCGGTCGCGCCTTCGAGCGGCGTGGTCGCGCGGCCCGGCCGCTCGGACGAGTTTCAACGTGTTCACTTGTATCGGTGCATTTGAAGAGGACGGGACGCTCTTTCGTTGTTTGTGAGAACGGGTGGAGAGCGGAGACGCTCGGGCCGCTTCATATAAATCAGAAAGCGACTTGGCCGCGGCCGCTGGAATCTGCGGCCAAACCGCTCGGTCGCGCGGACGCATATAATTCAAGCCTAAGCAACTGTTCGCGCGCTCTAGCGCCGTATACATCGGGCGAGCGAATATTCTTAGAATATTCCATAGAATCTTTGCGAACGCAGTCAGAACAACGAAAGAATGCTCTACGTCCGTCTACACTAAAAGAATTTCATAGAGTGGGGATGGGGATAGAATGAGCATTCGCTCGTCTGATGTAAATCGACCTTTACATTACACCGCGAGCATTCGGTCAGCACCCAGCACTCGCGAGCGGTACCTACATTGATACCTAAACGGAATTTCAGAATACAACATTTATCAACATAAGTTTTATTTTCTAGTAAGAAAATAAAACTGGATAATAATTACGTCCATTTATAGGGTTACCATACCTAAATAAATGTCAAAGGAGAAAAAAGTACAAGTACAAATTATTTACATACCAACAGGTTACAAGTAACGTTATTTTTACTTAAGCTAATGAGGGTACACCGAAATGTTGAATTTTCGCGGAATCCCTGAGAGCCTTTACGAAACCCC
Organism: Yponomeuta plumbellus; assembly: GCA_947310845.1. Taxonomy (NCBI): domain Eukaryota; kingdom Metazoa; phylum Arthropoda; class Insecta; order Lepidoptera; family Yponomeutidae; genus Yponomeuta; species Yponomeuta plumbellus. The sequence goes on along the minus strand of OX371221.1, from coordinate 5,980,063 downwards.
AGGCTTTGCATTCCACAAGTTTTAGGCTTGTTACATTTTAACTTAACAGTTATTTGATAAGACCCTTTATGGACCCTCTAAGGCACGCGACAGTTTAAAGTGCTATATTAAAATATTATATTAATTACAATAATAATTACATTATTCTATTTATTTAATATTAAATATAAATATACCTTAGTGCCTTAGGGCGGCTTGAAAACTTCTGACAGTAAGACCAGCCGCTAGTCTTACAAGCCTCCACCAAACCGGACTTGGCCCCCGTGGTGGAGTATGGCCTATACCTTCCTCAGGGAAGAGACCCGTGTCCCTCGGTGGGGACATAATGGGTTGATGATGATGATACTTTAGTGCACACGAAACATTAAACAGAACATTACATTAAATAGCAACATGTACAAATTTATGTATTACTAGCTGTGCCCCGCGGTGTTACCCGCGGTTTATTAGGGAAAATAAATTTTGTATTAACAGTAAAAATAATAACTATTCACATTTTTAGAAGCAAAATAATTTACATTTGAGCATCAAAAATATAACTTTACAAAATTTCATTTTCACCTATTTTCCCACGGGAATAAGATATTTCCCCGCAGTAAACGTTTAGACGTGAAGAAGTAACAAACATACACACTCACAGACTTTCACATTTATAATATTAGTGTGATTAAATTTATTCTATGTTAACCACAGATTTCTACTTATGACGATCGTTCGCGGCATCTTTCAATACACACACACACACACACACACACACACACACACACACACACACACACACACACACACACACACACACATCACATCACATCACATCACATAAATCTTAGTTTAAGTGAAATATTGCGATCTTAAAATTAGAATTTTGTTTTCTTTACTTTTATAATTGGACGTAGTTTAGCAATTTTTTAGGGCGGCTTGAAAACTATTGACAGTAAGACCAGCCACTAGTCTTACAAGCCTCCACCAATCCGGACTTGGCCCCCGTGGTGGAATATGGCCTATACCTTCCTCAGGGAAGAGACCCGTGCCCCTCCGTGGGGACATAATGGGTTGTTGTTGTTGTTACACTTTATTGCACAAAAGAAAATACATAATGTAACTTAAATAACAGGTTTGTGATAAAAACAACGTGCAAAGGCGGACTTATTTCTAAAGAATTTTTTTCCAGGCAGCCTAGAAATTTTGGAATGTTAAAAAAGAGAGGGTAGGACAAATGAAGTGGATAACCACTCATAAATAGGTATAAAAATAATAATAATAATAAACTACTTACTTATATACATACAACTTACATAAATGCCTACATAGATATAAGAACGCCAGATAGATATATATAGGTATCTAACTTTAACACAAAAGTATATAATACTAAACTATACAATAATAAACATACATACGAATATATCCCTGCGGTCCGTAACGACTAAATGACTGATATAAAGTTCATGATGATGATGGAATACTTTTTATCTCACAAACCCAGGTGTCGGATTGTATGCAAACGCTTTTCCGCGGCAACTCTCTGGGGAGCAAGATAATGGCGTTTTGTTTCAAGATGTATGGTGCTGCGTATCTGCAGAGTTTGTTGCAGCCGATCATAACTAGGCTGCTGGACCAGGCCGCTCACCAGCCCGATCTGAGCTTTGAGGTCGACACTGCAAGGTTTGTTTTGCCGTGGCTACGTTTTAATCTATTTTAATATTATCATAACTAGGCTGCTGGACCAGGCCGCTCACCAGCCCGATCTGAGCTTTGAGGTCGACACTGCAAGGTTTGTTTTGCCGTGGCTACGTTTTAATCTATTTTAATATTATCATAACTAGGCTGCTGGACCAGGCCGCTCACCAGCCCGATCTGAGCTTTGAGGTCGACACTGCAAGGTTTGTTTTGCCGTGGCTACGTTTTAATCTATTTTAATATTATCATAACTAGGCTGCTGGACCAGGCCGCTCACCAGCCCGATCTGAGCTTTGAGGTCGACACTGCAAGGTTTGTTTTGCCGTGGCTACGTTTTAATCTATTTTAATACATACAGAGATACAGGTCCCCACCTAGTTCAGAAGTCAGGGCACATTGATTTATTGTAAACAAATTTAATTTTATTTGTGTTGAAATAAACAATTTTCTTATCTTGTCTTATCTTATCTTATCTTATCTTATATTTTTCTTGTGCAAGTCTAAATTGATTATTCTACGAACTTGAGGTGTTTGAGGTGGAGCGCAGACGACAGACTATCCGTGACGCACTTTTTAGTCCGTGAAAATAGAACCTATTAGATGCAATGGGGAACATTCCTAGTTCATTTTTTTTAGTTTAAATTACAGATTTAAGGCTTACTTAAATGGTCTATGCTTAAACAAACCTAAAACAAGCAAGTCAAAATATAAATAAGTCATTTATTTATTGCAAATCTTCCGGTGCACAAAAAACGGACTCAATCTCATAAAAAGTCTGTCGTCTGCGCTGCACTTTAAGGTGTGATCTAAATTTGCAGAGTCCACGTAAAACGTGGTTTGAATAAATAAGTTAAATAAGGAATTTTTTTTTATTTCGTGTTCTGTACGGCGCTATTTTACACACCACTTAACGTAGATATGAATCGCTCATAGCCTGGGCTGCCTGAGTGATCTTAAACGATCATTAATGTTAAGCAACATACGGCGCGTTCAGTACATGGATGGGTCACCGTCTATGACTAACGCTAGTGGCACTTTTCGGAGCGGTTGGTGCCGGCTGCCGTCGATAGATGGCAGTCGTTAAGCCGAGTCAGAGGCCTTAGGGCGGCTTGAAAACTTCTGACGGTTAGACCAGCCACTACAAGCCTCCGCCAATCCGGACTTGGCCCCCGTGGTGGAGTATGGCCTATACCTTCCTCAGGGAAGAGACCCGTGCCCCTCGGTGGGGACATGATGGGTTGATGAACCATAACGTAGATCAAATTAGAACATAACACAGCACTGTCTTCCTCTTCTAGATTGGACCCTAGCCAAGACATTGATATCAACCGCACGAACTTGGTCGAGTTGACGGAGCAAGTGTTCAACCAGATCGTGAACTCGGCCGACAAGTTCCCGCCACAGCTGCGAAGCATGTGCCACTGCTTGTACCAGGTACTGGCATAGGTTGCAAGGTCTTTGAATCATCATTATCATCATTCAGCCACAAGAAGTCCACTGCTGGACATAGGCCTCCTCCATGGATTTCCAAAAATATTCATATTCATATCTTTATTGCGACCATGTAGTTGCTTAGGTAGTAGGTACATTTAGGCTTTGTCTCATACATGATACCCACTTAGGGCACAGCAATTTAAAAGCAGCATGCAGTATTATAATAAACATATACCGGTACCGGTACAAAATACCGGTTGGAAGCGGCTTGCATCCAGCGTCTCCCTGCCACTTGGTCTTTGAATGCTCTCCCGTTACTCTATTTAGTAGAATGGAATTGTTTTGACAGGTATAATGTTTTGTAGACGTGCTAATCTGAATCTTTGATTTGTGATTCATGTGTGTAGTAAGAAAAAAATATTTTTGGAAATAATGAAAATAGGAAATTGTACGGGACCCAGATGGGACTTGGGAAACACCAAAGTCGGTATAGTGAAGAGATTTTACTAACGCTCAATTTTAGCCAGAAATATTTTCATTCAATAAAAGTAGTATTTAAGTGGGCCCTAGAGACAGATCGAGTTGACAGATGATCGTGAACTCGGCCGACAAGGTCCCGCCACAACTGCGTAGCAGTGTCATTGCTTGTATTAGGTACTGGCACAACTTGCAAGGTCTTTGTATGCACTCACGTTACTCTATTAGTAGAACGGAATTGTTTTGACCGGTATAATGTTTTGTAGACGTGCTAATCTGAATCTTTGATTTGTGATTCATGTGTGTAGTAAGAAAAAAATATTTTTGGAAATAACGAAAGTAGGAAATTGTACGGGACCCAGATGAGAGCCTTGATAAACTCTACAGTAGGTATAGTAAAGCTTTGATGTAGAAGACTTGATTTTTGCTAAGAACAAGAAATATTTTCATTCAGTTGAAGTATTATTCAAATAGACCATAAAGACAGGCCTAAATAAAATAAAAAGACTAAATAAAGACAGGACAGACCTAAATAAAATAAATTAAAATAAGACAGATCGATAGGCGGAGCGAGTGTTTAATCGGATAGTGAATTTGGAGCACAAGTTTCTGCCGCGACTGCATAGTGTGTGCTGTTGCTTTTATTAGGTTCTGAGATAGCTTGATCTTTAAATCTCATTCAACTTAAGTCATTATACGGTACTCCGTAGCAGCATGTAGTCGCTGAGTCATCTTTTAATTAGATGATGATGGTTTGTCATCATGATTGTGTGAGAATTTCAGTTCGGAAATAATTAGATTTTAATAATTAATGGCGTTTTCCTACTTTTTTATGAATAGTTACTACTGTTTTAACATTTTTTTTCTTTATTAATTTAAAAAGGTTTGGTACACTAGTGACCATGTCACCCTCGTTTTTGCTATTCTAAACTTATTGACTTTTGATTGACGCTAATCTAGCTCGCAACCCAAAATTAACCATCTTGTACACCATTCTAGCTTCTTCCGAACACGGAAAAGCTAGAATGATGTTACAACCACCAACCACATTAAATATTTCATACATCTGGTAAATTGGTTTTAACATTGAAAGTTGATGATTGCACTCATGCGATCGACATATCATAGTCGTTCCAACTTATGTAAGTCTTGTTAGAATTTAGATGTTTTTTTGAACTAAAACTTTCGTAAGAACAACATTGTAAACTTTCAGTCCGGATCTACTTACGGAGCTCGCGTCGTCGGTTGCTCGTCTCACACTGTGAGACGAGCAACCGACGACGCGAGCTCCGTCTCTGCTCACCATGATTAAGCTCTGCGAATCGGAGCGAAACCTGGTCGGACTCTTCCGATATAACAACACCCGTAAGTAGATCCGGACTAAAAGTTTACAGAATTTAGATGATTTGAGAAAAGATGGTGAGATCAGAGTTATTTATCCGCTTCCCTTTTCTGCACTACGTTCGGCCCAATGCAACGGCTGACATAATGAGTACGTTGACCTCGAATAAACAGAGTGTAAATTCTTTACGTTGAAATTTTGTGATCTGCGAAAAACTGCTGGCTGGATGCGGTAAGCTGAAGACAGGGCGCTATGGCGCTCATTAGGAAAAAGAGACATGTCCAGCAGTGGACTAGTATAGCCTGATAATTATGATGACATTTCTGATTTCTGAATAATTATAAACAAACATAAACATTTACATACATACATGAGAATGGAATTAATTTCGTTATGCATACGTTTCTTATTTGGACTTGGAAGAAATAAATTGTCAATTGTTTCCAGGTGCTGAGTAAGCGATTCGCGCAGTTCCCGCATACCAGCGTGGGGGCAGTCGGCACCGTTCTATTCTTGAGATTTATTAATCCAGCGATTGGTAAGTATTGGTGATAAAACTTAATGATTAGAAGGTTAAGCAACATAGGGCGCGTTTAGTGCATGGGTGACCGTTCTATGACTAGCGCTAGTGGGATCTTTCCGAGCGGTTCCGTGCTTCGCAAGGCACGTTAAGCAGTTGGTGCCGGCTGCCGTCGATAGATGGCAGTCGTTAAGCCAAGTCAGAAGCCTAAGTGCGGCTTGAAAATATCTGACAGTAAGACCAGCCGGAGGGTGGTGGAGTATGGCCTATACCTTCCTTAGGGAAGAGACCCGTGACCCTCGGTGGGGACGTAATGGGTTGATGACATCCACGCGCCCTATGTTCCTTAACCTTCGTGATCGATTAAGATCACTCATACGGCCGTAGAAGCAATGTATGTGTCTGTATGTATTGAATTGAATTGAAATATTTTATTTACTGAAAACACAGTACAATGACAGAATACAAATACAAAGTAAACAATTTTAAATGTAAATTAGTGCACTGCCTTTGTGAAAGGACCTGACTCAGCATTTGTCACAAAAGGAATACCTTCTGCAACGCTGGTATTCTGTCGGCACCTATAAGCAAAACAAATAAGAAATAGAGAAACAAAATACACACACAATAGATAATTATGAAAACTAATTATATAGATACGTATATATAATAAAGTAAATGAAAGGTTGAATAGATTAGTACGACCGATCTTTGAGAGTCACTGTAATATCCTTTCTTTTTTTTTGTTCTTAGCAATAACCTGCTAAGCGCGCCACAGCAACAAAACAAACGTCTGATTTTTATGTAAATGTTACGTTGTCTCCAGTGTCGCCGCAAGAGATGGGCATAGTGAACCGGCCGGTCCCGCCCCAAGTCAAACGCGGCCTGATGCTAATGTCCAAGATCCTTCAGAACATCGCCAACCACGTGCTGTTCAGCAAAGAGCAGCACATGCTGCCTTTCAATGATCTGCTGAGGGCACACTTTGAGGTCGGACGGAGGTGAGTCGGCTGGGAACAACCTCTCATCATCATCATCAATTTTTTCAAGGTTGCCAAGGTGGCTTTGTGCCGCCCGCACCCATTCCTATATTCATTTCTTTATTTACTTACATAAATATTGGAACTTAGCAGTAATTACACGTATGCAAACGCAAATGCAAATGCAAATGCAAATACAAAATCCTTCATTTGTGGAATGTAGGTGGATATATAAGTTGCTAAATACATTTATGTACTCTACATTCTACTAAAGATAAATTTCATTGCCGCTTTTAATCTACGCGCGCACACGTAACAAACCTTCTAGGCGTCAATGGTATAAAAAAAATGTCACATGATCCGGCCGAGTATCTGTGAGTGAACTATAATGGACTAATGCCCGGTTCCTATAATATACGCCTACCGGCTACGATCCGTTTTCCATACAATTTATCGACGGTTCGTAGAAATTTCGTAGGAATTGTAACCGATCGTAACCAAAAACGAAGCGTTTTGTGGATATTGGAACCGGGCATAAAATAATTAAGTCTTGAACATTGCCAACCACGTGCTGTTCAGCAAAGAGCAGCACATGCTGCCTTTCAATGATCTGCTGAGGGCACACTTTGAGGTCGGACGGAGGTGAGTCGGCTGGGAACAACCTCTCATCATCATCATCAATTTGTTCAAGGTTGCCAAGGTGGCTTTGTGCCGCCCGCACCCATTCCTATATTCATTTCTTTATTTACTTACATAAATATTGGAACTTAGCAGTAATTACACGTATGCAAACGCAAATGCAAATGCAAATGCAAATACAAAATCCTTCATTTGTGGAATGTAGGTGGATATATAAGTTGCTAAATACATTTATGTACTCTACATTCTACTAAAGATAAATTTCATTGCCGCTTTTAATCTACGCGCGCACACGTAACAAACCTTCTAGGCGTCAATGGTATAAAAAAAATGTCACATGATCCGGCCGAGTATCTGTGAGTGAACTATAATGGACTAATGCCCGGTTCCTATAATATACGCCTACCGGCTACGATCCGTTTTCCATACAATTTATCGACGGTTCGTAGAAATTTCGTAGGAATTGTAACCGATCGTAACCAAAAACGAAGCGTTTTGTGGATATTGGAACCGGGCATAAAATAATTAAGTCTTGAACATCGCCAACCACGTGCTGTTCAGAAAAGAGCAGCGCATGCTGCCTTTCAATGATCTGTTGCGGGCGCACTTCGAGGTCGGACGGAGGTGAGTCGGCTGGGAACAACCTCTCATCATCATCATCAATTTTTTCAAGGTTGCCAAGGTGGCTTTGTGCCGCCCGCACCCATTCCTATATTCATTTCTTTATTTACTTACATAAATATTGGAACTTAGCAGTAATTACACGTATGCAAATGCAAATGCAAATGCAAATACAAATACAAAATCCTTTATTTGTGGAATGTAGGTGGATATATAAGTTGCTAAATACATTTATGTACTCTACATTCTACTAAAGATAAATTTCATTGCCGCTTTTAATCTACGCGCGCACACGTAACAAACCTTCTAGGCGTCAATGGTATAAAAAAAATGTCACATGATCCGGCCGAGTATCTGTGAGTGAACTATAATGGACTAATGCCCGGTTCCTATAATATACGCCTACCGGCTACGATCCGTTTTCCATACAATTTATCGACGGTTCGTAGAAATTTCGTAGGAATTGTAACCGATCGTAACCAAAAACGAAGCGTTTTGTGGATATTGGAACCGGGCATAAAATAATTAAGTCTTGAACATTGCCAACCACGTGCTGTTCAGCAAAGAGCAGCACATGCTGCCTTTCAATGATCTGCTGAGGGCACACTTTGAGGTCGGACGGAGGTGAGTCGGCTGGGAACAACCTCTCATCATCATCATCAATTTGTTCAAGGTTGCCAAGGTGGCTTTGTGCCGCCCGCACCCATTCCTATATTCATTTCTTTATTTACTTACATAAATATTGGAACTTAGCAGTAATTACACGTATGCAAATGCAAATGCAAATGCAAATACAAATACAAAATCCTTTATTTGTGGAATGTAGGTGGATTTATAAGTTGCTAAATACATTTATGTACTCTACATTCTACTAAAGATAAATTTCATTGCCGCTTTTAATCTACGCGCGCACACGTAACAAACCTTCTAGGCGTCAATGGTATAAAAAAAATGTCACATGATCCGGCCGAGTATCTGTAAGTGAACTATAATGGACTAATGCCCGGTTCCTATAATATACGCCTACCGGCTACGATCCGTTTTCCATACAATTTATTGACGGTTCGTAGAAATTTCGTAGGAATTGTAACCGATCGTAACCAAAAACGAAGCGTTTTGTGGATATTGGAACCGGACATAAAATAATAAAGTCTTGAACATTGCCAACCACGTGCTGTTCAATGATTTGCTGCGGGCGCACTTCGAGGTCGGACGGAGGTGAGTCGGCTGGGAACAATGGTGTGGCGAACCTCGCTGACTCCCTAGCCTTTTTATATCGTTTTTGAAACGTTATTATCGTTTCTCCACTCCAGACGGCCCCAAAGCAGCGGCTAACACGCTACACTACGCTAACTATAACTTATATTTCCTTGTGTCATACTACTAGCATTGCATGTATGTAACAGAATAACTGGCATTACATAAAATAAGTACAGAACTCCTATCTAAAGGAGATGCCTATAGATAGGAGTTTGGTAAACTGTAATACTGTTTAGGTAGGAATAGGTATTAATTATTAATAAGTAATCATTCCATCAAAATTTTTCATTGTTATCGGAATCTTTCATTGTCACTGAACATTGTTCGTCGTAAACTTCAATCAGTTGTGTTCTCAGTAGGATACTCTAATTGATGTGTTAATTTACTTTATTAATTTGTGTAATTTACTATAAGACTATTTTTAAGTGTAACTCATCCTGTTGTTACCCCAACAAATAAAATAAAAAATAAAATAAAAAAGAACATTACACATAACTGTATGTACATTGACATTCAACAAGCAGAATGTAAATTCTTTACGTTGAAATAAATTTTTGATTTCTGATTTCTGAAGACTGTTCTTTTATACGTCACCTTTTGTTTCTGTTTTTGAAATATTTTTTGTTGTCTTTATAGTGTGTTTGTGTCCATGTTTACTTATTAGTTCATTAAAATCATAATATTGCGGGGATTTTTACGCTTTTATTATCATTCATACAGTCCACCAGGTTTCCATCGTTTTCAAATGGTCTACTCGTATTCGACCAATGTTGATCTCCGTCCACGGGGCTTGTTCTGCAGGTCAATGGTGGACCGGAAAAAATGGTCCTTGATACCAATAACGACGTGACATGTATCATTAGGAAGGTATTTTTATACCTTGGAATAGTTACTATGGAAGCTTCTTTCAAAATGCTGTGTAAAAAAAGTTATGGCGATATAAAAAATCCATTTTGTAGATTAGAAGTGAGCTCCTATAGTAACTATTGTAGTATTTTGATACACCTTTCTAATGACATATGTCACGTCGTTACTGGTTCTTGGACCAGCCTCCATACATTTTTGCCGATCCACCTTTCCAAAACGAAAACTGTGGAACCAAAAACGCATTATGTTTTCTTTTGCGGCAACGCCACCATACACAGTCATCATTAAGCCTTCGAGCCTTTTCTGCAGCACTGGCGCCACGGTGAAACTCATACTCGTAAATAACGCGATATTACAAGCTTTACGATGTTTAAAATGAGCTACTCCAAAAACAAATTATAGAAAGAAGACTTTTAAATCAGCAAAAAAACAAATTAATGACTGTTTATGAAACTCAAATATACCAGCTAAATATATTTGTAAATTTGAATTTGGAATTCTTTACCAAAGAGGAGATATTTCAGATCAAAGTGGCCAGTACGACGAAACGCCAATTTCATATTGTAAGGACCTAATACATTAATTTTTTTCTCAAAGATCGGTTAATTCCGTGCAGAAAAATTCAATACAATTCGATAAAAATTAAACAATTTGCGGCTTTCTAAAATCAAACGGTTTTGTGATAAACCGTAATAACGGTTAATAAACGGTTTTTATAGAACTGTATCACATCACTGTCAATCTCTATCAAACTGGAACAATAATCACGGCTAGTATAGAATAAAAGAAGCTATGCCAAACATATTCCAATTTTAATTTTTTGAATTGCTGACATTAAGTTTCTATGAGAAAATCGCTCTATACTAGCTCGATTTTCAAACCAGTGAGGGGCGTCCCTTACCGCCGCTTCTACTCGCATTAGCTCAATATATTTGTTTTGTCAGTCTTTCTGCCTTTGTCCTCTCCACATGTCCTTGTTTAATGAATAAATTCAAATATTTTATTCATAATACAAATAGAATATTTACTTTATTTTAAAGAAACTCCACATTTATTCTTTTCAAAACAGTTTTAGCCTAAATTACAAACTTAAAAAAATAACTCTCGGATGTGTTGAAAACTAGACACATTTATCGTCTGATTAAATTTAATATTAAACTACTGTTTAATGCCAGATAAAAAGATAATAAATGTAAAAAATAATATCTGTAATCTAAAAAATACGTATGTTGCTTCCAGATTCTTCATTCAGATAGCGTCGGACTGCGAGAGTGTGGACCAGGCCTCGCATTCTATGTCATTTATCAGCGACGCTAATGTGTTGGCCTTACACCGGCTGCTTTGGAACCATCAGGTAAGAAAAAACTACTTAGAAACCACGTTAGAAAGGACTCTTCAGTCATCATCATCATTCAGCCACAAGAAGTCCACTGCTGGACATAGGCCTCCTCCATGAATTTCCAAAAAGACCGGTCGGAAGCGGCTTGCGACTCTTCAATAGACAAATAAGTAATAAACAGGAACAATAGGCTAGGGAACGCCACCTGAAATTCAAGAGGCGGCAAGAGCCGTAATAGAAAACTTGTTACCGCCAAAATCGAAAGAAAAAAGTTAGTAGTAAAAAGCCTTAGTAGGTACATAGGTACTAAGTAGTACCGTACTGGTAAGTACCAGAAATCAGAAATTTATTTCAACGTAAAGTTTAAATTCTGCTTGTCTCAATTTCCTCGCATTATTTGAGAAAAATCATATACAAGCCTAGGCCACAACTAGGTATTGATGGACTCACGTATGTGTGCTTCGGCCATTCGTCCATCAATGCCTCTTTTGCTGGCCGCTGCAGTCATCATCATCGACCCATCGTGTCCCCACCGAGGGGCACGGGTCTCTTCCCTGAGGAAGGTATAGGCCATACTCCACCACGGGGGCCAAGTCCGGATTGGTGGAGGCTTGTAAGACTAGTGGCTGGTCTTACTGTCAGCAGTTTTCAAGCCGCCCTAAGGCCTCTGACTTGGCTTCACGACTGCCATCTATCGACGGCAGCCGGCACCAACTGCTTAACGTGCCTTGCGAAGCACGGAACCGCTCGGAAAAATGCCACTACCGTTAGTCATTGACGGTGACGGTTGCTTAACCTTAGTGATCGTTTAAGATCACTCAGGCAGCCCAGGCTACGAGCGTAGCAGTGATGTACTATAATTTGAATATACCTATTTGTTTTAGGAACGCATCGGCGATTACCTGTCTTGCAGCCGCGACCACAAGGCGGTAGGGCGACGGCCTTTCGACAAGATGGCCACTTTGCTGGCCTATCTCGGACCCCCGGAGCATAAGCCGGTGGATTCGCAGTAAGTAGCGATTTTATTACATTAACCATCCATTACCCATCAAACATTCCGTGATTTTAAGAAATTGGTTTACATAAAGGCAGTGTAGTTAATTCATTATTTAGTCTAGTTCTCTATTGTCTACTCAGTAATCATCAACTAATTTACGATGTAAGCTTAATAATTTATGTAAACGCTGTGCTTACCTAGAAGTGGTGTACATACACGTAACTTTATCTTCCTGTAACACTATTGTACTATGTTTTGTATGTATGCTGTTGGTGTGCCTAATAAAAAAAAATAAAAATAAAATAAATTAGACCAGTGGTGGGAAAACTTTTTTAATGGGGGCCACAAAGTTTAACAAATTCTAGAGAAGGGGCAGAGTTATAGAACGCTAGCGGCTAGCTTCAGTTATAGGCTATGCATTTAATTTTGCTACTCAGTAGAATCTACTTTATACTTCTCGACCGTCAAAACTTACTTCATCATCATCAACCCATTATGTCCCCACCGAGAGGCACGGGTCTCTTCCCTGAGGAAGGTATAGGCCATACTCCACCACGGGGGCCAAGTCCGGATTGGTGGAGGCTTGTAAGACTAGTGGCTGGTCTTACTGTCAGAAGTTTTCAAGCCGCCCCTAAAGGCCTCTGACTTGGCTTAACGACTGCCATCTATCGACGGCAGCCGGCACCAACTGCTTAACGTACCTTGCGAAGAACGGAATCGCTCGGAAAAAATGCCACTAGCGTTAGTCATAGACGGTGATCCATCCATAGACTGAACGCGCCTTATGTTGCTTAACCTTAGTGATCGTTCAAGATCACTCAGGCAGCCCAGGCTACGAGCGATTCTCTTATACTTATAGCCTATTAATTGTGAAATTACCTATTAATTGTGAAACATTTGATGTTTGCCGAGGCCCGAGTAGATGGTTTTGACGCCATCTGGCGAAAAAAGTCAGCATCAATGATCATCAAATCAAAGAGCAGAATGAGCGGTAGCGGCAATAGCATTCTGAACGCGATTGCATCACGGCTGGATAATCCACTGATATGGATTCTAATTAAACGTACAAAGTCACTGCTAGATATTAAATACTAACAATAGGCTAAGTTTTATAATAGGGAATGGATGAAAATATCAGAAGTGCTTGATATTTTTTTTGGTGATAGGAATAACCTTCCTTAACGCGGGAAAAAAGTTTCAATTTTTTTGGCCCCGTAGTTAATTTTTAAATATACTTAATTTTTTTCCATTCGTAGTTCTGGGCTTAGTACGGCATATCAGACATATTCCTTAGTCCGATACGTATAAAAAAAAATCCACCTTGAAAAGCTGTCATTGTCACCAGTTTTTTTTTTATACGTAGCGGACTAAGGAATATGTCTGATATGCCGTACTAAGCCCAGAACTACGAATGGAAAAATATTAAGTATATTTAAAAATTAACTACGGGGCCAAAAAAATTAAAACTTTTTTCCCGCGTTAAGGAAGGTTATTCCTATCACCAAAAAAAATATCAAGCACTTCTGATATTTTCATCCATTCCCTATTATGGCTACTAACAAACATTGGACCATGTTGTCTGTAAACAAAAGAAAATAAATAAATAGCGGGCTATATACTGTCCGTGTCGATGGACCCTCGGCGGGCCGCATAAAATACCTTTGCGGGCCGGAGTTGGCCCGCCGGGCCTTACTTTGCCCATCACTGCATTAGACAAAGTCGAAGTTGTTTCATCATCAACCCATTAGGTCCCCACAGCCCCCTTGACGTGCCCCTCGGTGGGGACATAATAAATACAAACATAAACAAACATGTACCACGCATGTACCAATGACTTTTAGTTACGTACATTTGTTTGTACAGCAACACCATTCGCTGATAAATTGTGCCCGGATAACGGCGACAGGCTTGCCACTTGTCACGTTTGGGACCTAATAAACTCGGCAAAACGTGGGTCCAGTTCTAGAGACTGGTGCCTCTGCCTACCCCTTCGGGGATAACGGGCGTGAGTTTATTATTATAAACAAACATGAACATTTACACACAGGCACGTACATTTCTTCTGGCCCCACACTAGGATACCCTGTGTCGTGGCAACCAGAAACAGCGACATCACAGACATGTAAACATCCAAGACCGACAATGGGTTGATGAAGATGATTTGATCACAACTGCGGAGTATAATTTCACTGAATCAGAATCAGAATCAGAAATTTATTTCAACGTAAAGAATTTACATTCTGCTTGTTGAATGTCAATGTACATACAGTTATGTATAATGTTAGCCGCTGCCTTGGGGCCGTCTGTAGTGGAGAAAAAGGCAGCGAAAAAAAAAAACTCCACTCTGACCATCTTTTCTCAAATCAACTTAAAGCTAATACAAATAAAACTTACAAAACAATATTTTGGATGTGTGGAACACTAGACACATTTATCCTCTGATTAAATTTAATATTAAACTACTATTTAAAGCCATACGTCCTTGTCTTCTAAATAATCGTTGATTTTATAATAAGCTTTTTTGCAAAGAGTGTGCTTAACACAATTCTTAAATCGCGTTGGAGGTAACTCTGTATCTCCTCTGTGTATCTCCTCGCAGGTTCTCGATCTCGAACTCGGGCCTCCTGTTCTCCTCTTACGCCCGCTGGTCCTCCATCGACATGTCATCGACCAACTTCGAGGAGTTCATCGTGAAGCACAACATGCACGAGAAGGAGGAGTTCAAAAGCATCAAGAGCCTCAACATTTTCTACCAGGCCGGCACCTCGAAGGCCGGCAATCCGGTGTTCTACTTCATCTCTAGGCGGTACAAGTGAGTGTTTACACACACATGCACACACACACACACACACACACACACACACACACACACACACACCCACACACCCACACACAATATTTGTTTTTATAAGTAACTAAGTAAGTAAGTAAAAATCGTTTATATCGTAATATGTGTTTCACAGTAATACAATTTTTGGTGGGCCCCACACTAGGTATATCCTGTATCGTGGGCTCCCGTTTGTGGGTTTCTAATTGTAGAAACACCCTATCTGCCTCATCGAGGCAGACAGGGTGTTCTTTATAATAATAATCTAGGATTTCATTACACCTTATGGACTGTAGACCTTAAGCTAAGATTAGCTTGTGAAAATGTGTATTACTTATATTTCATTACTAGCTTTCGCCCGCGCTCAGTCCGCGTGCGAAATTTTTGTTCAAAATTTTGCACCCCCGTGCACTATCCCTTGAGGGTTAAATTTAGAAAAACAGCGAAACACGTGTTCAATCAATTTGTTGAAGAGTATTTTAAGTTTCCCATACAAATTTTGGCAACCCTTTTCGTCCCCTTAGGCAACCCCTCAGACTACATTTTTTATACCTCCCATACAAATTTTGGCAACCCTTTTCGCCCCCTTCGGGGTTGAATTTAAAAAAATCCGGTCTTATTCCTTGCCTACATTGTATACAGACCCTCTGTGCAAAATTTCAGCTTCCTAGGTCTAACGGCTTGGGCTGGGCTTTGATGAGTGAGTGAGTCAGTCAGGACTTTGAATGTTATTCAATTTTTGAATTCTTCTTCTTCTTCTCTAATATATAAAATTCTCGTGTCTCAATGTTAGTGCGCAAACTCCTCCGAAACGGCTTGACCGATTTTAATGAAATTTTATATTATAATGTATTTTCGGTAGGTCTGAGAATAGGTTTTTATCTATTTTTCATAGCCCTAAGTAAAAAAAAATCGCGAAACAACGTTTGCCGGGTCAGCTAGTAAATAATATAATATCTTTGTTTCAGGATTGGCGAAACGAATGCCGACCTGCTCATTTACCACGTGATCCTCTCGCTGAAGCCTTTCTGCCACCAGCCCTTCGAGCTGATCGTGGACTTCACACACACAAACTCCGACAACAGATTCAGGTAGCTTACTATAAGGTTCTTCGCGAGATATGGCCAGTCCGTAGAATTGCTCGTAGCCCCGGCTGCCTGAGTGATCTTAAACGATCACGAAGGTAAAGCAACATAGGACGCAAGTGCATGGATGGGTGACCGTTCTATGACTAACGCTAGTGGCATTTTTCCGAGCGGTTCCGTGCTTCGCAAGGCACGTTAAGCAGTTGGTGCCGGCTGCCGTCGATAGATGGCAGTCGTTGAGCCAAGTCAGAGGTCTTAGGGCGGCTTGAAAACTTCTGACAGTAAAACCAGCCACTAGTCTTACAAGCCTCCACCGATCCGGACTTGGCCCCCGTGGTGGAGTATGGCCCATACCTTCCTCAGGGAAGAGACCCGTGCCCCTCGGTGGGGACATAATGGGTTGATGATGATGATGGCCAGCCCACTGCCACTTCAGCTGGCTAATACGCTACTTGACTCGTATCAAATTTGACGCGATAAATGGATATTTCCTGTAGTATCTAACGTAAGAAACCGAAATATATTGACTTTGCTAAGTAAATATGCAGGATGGCTGCAAAATTTGCAAATTAAAAAAATATTTTTCGCCATTAAATCGGAACGGTGAAAACACTATCCGCCATCTTGAAAGCACCTTTGGTTGTAAACAAACATCTGTCAGTCGTGCGTGCGTAGGTTCTATTGTGATTTTGATTGGATTTAGTGTTTTTGCAAAAACTCTTCTTGTGCAGTTAGTGTCTTATCATTTAGATAAATATATACTTGGCATTTTTTTTGGACTTTAAACGACACTGAATTAAAGTACCACTAGCTAGCACTAAATTTGTAAACTGTTTCGAGTTTACTACCACTAAAGGATTTTGATTTAGTGTCGTTTAAAGACTGAAAAAAAAAATGCCAAGTATAGATAGATGGATTATAATAGGTATGTATGAACATGGCGAATTATTAAACCACCGCTTACTTAACCGACCGCCGAACCGGACCGTAGATGATGATGATGATGAGACGTAGTGACCCCTATTACAGGACCGACTTCCTGCAGAAGTGGTTCACGGTACTTCCAGAAGTGGCTTACAGCAACATCCACGCCTGCTACATTTACAACTGTAACAGCTGGGTGCGAGAGTACACCAAGTTCCATGAGGCCATACTGATGCCGCTCCGGGTGAGTTACTGGGATGCTATAGTAGGCTAGTTTCCCAAAAAAATGTAATTAGTCCGTCTTTTAGATTATTCAAAAATAAGGGACACGTATTTTTTTATTTGTAAATTAGACCAAAAATGACAAAGATATAGCCTATTAAAGTTACGTGTGACGTCACGCCGTGCTGCATTTTGTAGCACTGAGTGACGTCACACGTAACTTCAATGGGCTATATCTTTGTTATTTTTTGTTTAATCGAAAAAAGAAAAAATACGTATCCAATATTTTTTTATAATCTAAAATACGGACTAAATAGAATTAAATTATTTTGACCCTGGAAACTACCCTGTTCTGACGGAGTTACTGGGGTACAGTCGAGTTCATAAATCGCGGCTTCAAAAATATGTGTGCAAATAAGGTTACAAAAATATCTAGCATGTTATGCAATCAAAAATATATCAACGTTTTACTGGTCATAAATATCAACACAAGGCTTCACAAATATATAAACAACTAAAAATTTATAAATATCCGCACAAAATATTGTCATATAAATGTCAGCAACTATAGTTACATAAATATCTATAGATTAATTGGTCATTTTTATGAGGACAAGCTGACCTACATATATATCTACACAAATGTCAGCCATATTTATGTGAACAACCTATAGGTACGAATTCCATGATAATCTTTTAAAGAGGTTGTATATTTATGACTTTTTGATGGCCACTTATTTATCTAAATGAAAAGATTTATGAAAGATAATTTCATAATGTCACTATCAGTTCAACCGTCATCGTGCCTTGTAAGAATTGCATGTAAAGTTTGTGTATTATATAGGTACGTGCTGCGCACCAAATTGAATTTGTACAAGACAATTGTAGTATTCACAATGCTTACTTAGTACATTGTAGATATCGGAGATGGAAAATCGAGAGGAACTAAAATTAATTAAAATGCTCCCGAAAAGCCCCGATCTTAATGTAACTATAGTTGTTGACATTCATATGACAATATTTTGTGCAGATATTTATAAATTTTCAGTTGTTTATATATTTAAATTTTCAGTTGTTTATATATTTGTGAAGCCTTGTGTTGATATTTATGACCAGTAAAACGTTGATATATTTTTGATTGCATAACATGCTAGATATTTTTGTAACCTTATTTGCACACATATTTTGAAGCCGCGGAAGTGTTCATATATTTATGAACTCGACTGTACTACAGTTCTGATGGTGTTACTGGTATGCTACAGTTCTGACGGAGTGACGTTCTAACTGAATTAGTGGGATACCATAGCACTAGCGGAGTTACTGTGATATTACAGTTTTAACGAAGTTACTCGGATACTACAGTTTTACCAGAGTTACCGGGATACTAACGTTCTAAAGAAATCGGATCGTAACTCGGCAATTACTCGTAAATTCTAATCTTAAATCACGGCTTTATCCTTGGTATTCACGTAGAATAACTTTACCAACTTTCTGTATGTACTGAAATGCAATTTTGTTATACCAACGTGATGAAGACTCGTGGAGACAGTGGCGCAATACCACCGGTGCGCTCAATTTAATAAAGCTATGGTTCGGCCGCTGGGAGTATACGATTCTGACACCTGACTTTTTCATATGACAAGTGATGGAAGAAAATCAACTGTAGGAGAAAATTCATATTCGTAAATGGAGATTAGTGTAAAACTATTTTGTGACTATTGATTGTGACCTTGTTTTTAATACCATTAATACCTCGAATTTGCTAAAACAACGTTATCATTCCTTACGTTATTCTTAACTAGCTTTTGCTACTGTTTCACGATTAAGTAGTTTTTTTTAGACGACCTTCACTCAGTCATCTCTTGTGCTATTTTCCCACCTTGTGCTATTTTCGCAGGCATTTTAGAAGGGTCATCATCTTTTTTGTGCCGAATGGCGGTGAAGTGTTGTGGCGAGCTGTGCGACCTTTTAGCCCAGATCAGCTCAATCGCTTTGTACGGCAGTGGTACCGAGAGATTCTGAGAACGCGATGATCTTTTTCTAAAGCCTGTTCATCAACTTCGTATCGTTAAAGGGACCGTTATTATTTTCGTTATTTTTGGTACGTTACTACAAAAAACAATACGGTTGACATAACCTTGTGACAGCGTAGTAAGGGTTTTACGCACGAACATTAAATATTGATTTCTTCTTATTTAACATTTAAATCACTGTGCAAAATACAACTTTGATTTGATAAGTTTATACAATGATATAGTTTCAATGACAATTGCTAGTAGGATAAATAGGACATAAAAATATTTTAATCGAAAATTTAACGCCACTTCAAGGTTACGTCGTCCGTTCTAACATGACCTGTCAGGATCGTATTCTCCCAGCGGCCGGACACTAGAATATGCATAACTCATAAGCGCAGACTTTCGATAGTCGCGTTCCTAGCATCGGACGCATTCCAAATTCTACTAATAATTTGAAGTTCTTTTATGTAAAAGTCATCAATATAGTAACACTGCACGTTTCCTCGACTTTTCTTCATCTCCACCGTGCCTTGAGCTTGAAAAATCTACCAAGTGACTCGAAAACCGCTCTTCCATCCCAACAGAACAATCGCAAGTTGATATTCATCGACAACCACTCGCGACTCAGCGACTACGTGGAGACCGAACAGCAGAAGCTGCCGGGTGCCACCATGGCCTTGGAGGAAGACTTGAAGGTGTTCAATAACGCTTTGAAACTGTCGCATAAGGACACCAAGGTTGCCATCAAGGTAAAAACAACTTGTAATCACTCCATTCCTCCACCAATCCGGACTTGGCCCCCGTGGTGGAGTATGGCCTATACCTTCCTCAGGGAAGAGACCCGTGCCCCTCGGTGGGGACATAATGGGTTGACGATGATGAATCACTCCATTTCATAAATAATTCGTTAGTTCATTCGTTTATCATTCACTGGTTGAGTCATTAACTCACTGACTCATTCACCTACAGTCTGTTTTTTCATTCAGTGCAAAAAAAAATTATTCTTACAATCCATACAATTCTTAGGCTGTCAATGTCTGAATGTTGCTAGTACGTAAAAACCAAATAACCCCATTTTACTTCCAAGTTAAATTGTGTATGCTACGCAGGTGTTTTTTTTTAGACTTTGCTCTTACGAGTAATTCAATTTTAATGTCTTTGATGTGATAAGGATTTTGGTCACATGAGTCTTCTATTCACGGTAAAAAAAATCTACCGCTAAAAAAACTAACCGTTAAGCTATAGCTTTTATAGTGGTAGCACCGCGTCATTTTTTTTGCATAGAATTAAAAAACGGACTATAGTGACCCACTCACTCACTTACTGACTGAATCACTCACTGACTCACCTACTCATTGAAAGTAAAAAAGGCTTGAACTTCATAAACATTCTTCAAATTCAAAACCATCTGAATCAAATAGAGAGATTTGTCATTCTCTATGAGGACAGTCTTCATAGAGAATGACAAAGAGAGAGAATATGTGACGAAGAGAGAAAGAGATATATTGTCGTGTTAGCGACTAAGTTGAAACTGGACAGTAGAAGATGCAAAATGCCATCATTGCCTTAAAGGAAGACTTGATAGTGTTCAATCATCATCAACCCATTATGTCCCCACCAAGGGGCACGGGTCTCTTCCCTGAGGAAGGTATAGGCCATACTCCACCACGGGGGCCAAGTCCGGATTGGTGTTCAATTGGATAGTGATTGGATAGGGATTGGATAGTGTTCAATAACGCTTTGAAACTGTCGCATAAGGAAACCAAAGTTGCCATCAAGGTAAAAACTACTTGTAATCACTCCATTTCATAAATAATCGTTAGCTCATTCATTCATTCATTTGCTTAACGCTCACTGGTTGAGTCATTAACTCACTGATCCATTCACCTAGTCACCCGTTCACTCACTTACTGACTGAATCACTCATTGACTCATTCACCTACTCATTGAAAGTAAAAGGCCTTCTTGATATTGGTTCGATATCAAGTGAATGTGAGTGGAAGAGCCGGTAAGGGACTCCCTAGGCGGATCATCATCATCATCATCATCATCAGGCTAGACTAGTCCACTGCTGGACATAGCCCTCTTCTAATGAGCGCCATAGCGCCTTGTCTTCAACTTCATCATCAACCCATTATGTCCCCACCGAGGGGCACGGGTCTCTTCCCTGAGGAAGGTATAGGCCATACTCCACCACGGGGGCCAAGTCCGGATTGGTGGAGGCTTGTAAGACTAGTGGCTGGTCTTACTGTCAGAAGTTTTCAAGCCGCCTTAAGGCCTCTCATCATCAACCCATCTTGTCCCCACCGAGGGGCACGGGTCTCTTCCCTGAGGAAGGTATAGGCCATACTCCACCACGGGGGCCAAGTCCGGATTGGTGGAGGCTTGTAAGACTAGTGGCTGGTCTTACTGTCAGAAGTTTTCAAGCCGCCCTAAGGCCTCTGACTTGGCTTAACGACTGCCATCTATCGACGGCAGCCGGCACCAACTGCTTAACGTGCCTTGCGAAGCACGGAATCGCTCGGAAAAATGCCACTAGCGTTAGTCATAGACGGTGACCCATCCATGGACTGAACGCGCCGTATGTTGCTTAACCTTAGTGATCGTTTAAGATCACTCAGGCAGCCCAGGCTACGAGCGTAAGGCCTCTGACTTGGCTTAACGACTGCCATCTATCGACGGCTGCCGGCACCAACTGCTTAACGTACCTTGCGAAGCACGGAATCGCTCGGAAAAAATGCCACTAGCGTTAGTCATAGACGGTGACCCATCCATAGACTGAACGTGCCGTATGTTGCTTAACCTTAGTGATCGTTTAAGATCACTCAGGCAGCCCAGGCTACGAGCGATTCTTGTATCGATGTCTTCAACTTGCCGTAGTACAATTATTAGTAGTAAATGTTTCATTGTACTACATTTTGTAATACATTTTTAAAACCAATTGTTTTATTTGTCCGAGTTCCGTCTAGTATTTCCCTTTCCAAAAGGTATTGGTCACGAAAAAAGTTGATTTACACCAAAGGTAGAAAAAACCCGAATGGACGTCTATTACAAAATCGTTTTATTTTACACAGTTAACTTAATTAGTCATTGGTTACCAGGTTGGGCCGACGGCGTTGCAAATAACATCAGTTGAGAAGACCAAGGTACTGGGGTTGCCAGTTCTACTGAATGATGTCTACTACGCCTCAGAAATTGACGAAGTAAGTACCGTGAAGCATGAGTCAGCGTCTCCCTGCCGCTTGGATGAGATCGTGTGTCCATCTTGAGGCTGGTCGTCCTACGCTGCGCTTGCCGATGTGTGGTCTCCATTCGAGCACTTTTCGGCCCCATCGGCCATCAGTTCTGCGTGCTATGTGCTCCGCCCACTGCCACTTTAACTTACTTATCCACTGAGCAATATCGATTTTCGTTTGTCTACGGATCAAGAGACCCATAGACAAAGAGAGAGAACGAGACATTTCTGATTCGGTCTCGTAGAGTAATTCTCTAGTTTTAATTTGGGTTAATCCTACCAGTTATAGTTCAAAAAAGTTCCCCATAGTAGAAGTTTGACAAGATTCTATGGGTTTTTTATTCGTAGACTACATGTAATCATGCATTTTTGTTCCAGGTTTGCCTTGTGGACGACAACCAGTTTTCCCTTTCAATCATAAACGAGTCGACTCCGTTGAGTTTCATACACAACGACTGCGACAATATTGTGCAGTCCATCATACACATTCGCAACCGCTGGGAGCTGAGTCAGCCGGTAAGTCATACATTTCCATACATGTCCATACAAAAAATAAATTAAGCTGAGGGTCATACAGTAATGCGGAGTCCATTAAACACAACTGCAACCGCAGGGAGCTGAGTGAGCCGGTAAGTCATACACATTCATACAAGGAAGTAATTAGACATGTAATAGCAATGGATTAATTTATGATTTTGATGAGGTTTTGCTTTCATTATTTCTTAACTAATTACT
Organism: Yponomeuta plumbellus; assembly: GCA_947310845.1. Taxonomy (NCBI): domain Eukaryota; kingdom Metazoa; phylum Arthropoda; class Insecta; order Lepidoptera; family Yponomeutidae; genus Yponomeuta; species Yponomeuta plumbellus. The sequence goes on along the minus strand of OX371221.1, from coordinate 5,956,861 downwards.
ATGGATGGATGCACAGTTAACTTTTCAATTATACGCAAAAAAAACAATCTTTGCAACCCAAAACAACAACAAACAAGCCCAACCAGAAAAAATTAATAATTTTTGCTGCATTCTAGACCCGACTCTTACTCACCCCCTTGAATTTGGCTCTTACTTTTTGTTACACCCCGTATATTAGTAGTAACATTTTTATACGGATCTGTTCCTAAATAATAATAATAATAATAATAAACTCACACCCGTTATCCCCGAAGGGGTAGGCAGAGGCACCAGTCTCTAGAACTGGACCCACGTTTTGCCGAGTTTATTAGGTCCCAAACGTGACAAGTGGCAAGCCTGTCGCCGTTATCCGGGCACAATTTATCAGCGAATGGTGTTGCTGTACAAACAAATGTACGTAACTAAAAGTCATTGGTACATGCGTGGTTCGAACCCAGACCCTCATGATCGAGAAGCAAGGGTCTACCCCACTACGCCACCACCGCTTCCTAAATAATATCAATAATAAACGCCCTCTCCCACAGGATACCGTGACAGTGCACCAAAAGATCCGTCCCAAGGACGTGCCAGGGACTCTGCTAAACATGGCTCTGCTCAACCTGGGATCGTGCGACCCGAACCTGCGTACCGCGGCCTACAACCAGCTCTGCGCCCTGACTGCCACCTTCCACTTGAAGATCGAGGGTCAGCTTCTGGAGACATCAGGTGAGTGATGATAAATGAATGTCTTCTTAACTATAATGTAGTTTTAGCAAATTCCAGCTTTTAGTTACGTACATTTGTTTGTACAGCAACACCATTCGCTGATAAATTGTGCCCGGATAACGGCGACAGGCTTGCCACTTGTCACGTTTGGGACCTAATAAACTCGGCAAAACGTGGGTCCAGTTCTAGAGACTGGTGCCTCTGCCTACCCCTTCGGGGATAACGGGCGTGAGTTTATTATTTATTTTTTTATTTTTTCGAGCAAAAAGTATTAAAAACAAGGTGGAATCAATAGTCACAAAATAGTTAATAATTTCACCTAAGAAAATCTTAACCAAAACAGAAAATAATTAGCACAGAAATCTTCAACAATTTAGCAAACAATTAGCAAGAACAAATCAGAAACACAGTAACGCAAAATAATAATGTCGGATGGATCTAACACCAACGGCGGCGGTTCGGAGCGGAATAAGGGGCGCGGGCCAGCGCGTGCTGCCTTTTAGTTAAGATAAGATAAGATAAAGATATTTTATTCAAGAAAACAATTATACATTGATCTTATGACTAAGGCGTGGTACCCTGCTCCCCAAAAAAGGTAAGAACCTGTGGCTTAGGATAAGCAGTGCTCTTCCGAAAAACATTTTACATGTTGTGTTGAAGGTCAAACAGACAATAAAATCACTGTGTAAATACAGTAAGCACAGATAAATTTTAAAGTTAAACAAAAACCTAAATGAAGTTCAAAGTAGTTTTATACAAATACAAAAAACAAGAATGTGTGTGTGTGTGTGTGTGTGTGTGTGTGTGTGTGTGTGTGTGTGTGTGTGTGTGCGTGTGTGTGTGTGTGTGTGTGTGTGTGTGTGTTTTATACCGTCCAACCACGTGCAGGTCTAATCTCCATTTACGAAAATGAATTTTCTCCTATAGTAGCGTATATACATCTCATTGTTGTACAAAGTCTTTCTCCGTCCGTCCGTCTGTAAGATCGTCATCAGGCTGTATCTCATGAACCGTTATAGTTAGACAGTTGAAATTTTCACAGACGACGTATTTCTGTTGCCCTACAACAAATAAAAACAGAATAACATAAATATTTAACGGGGCCCCCCATACAGCTAACTTGATTTTTGACGTTTTTTGCCTGATATTAAAAACGGCTACAGGTAGGCGCTTGAAATATTTACTGAATAGTTGTATACTTACTCACTGCGCTGGCTCAGCGATCCGAAGTGGGCCTTGGCCTCCGATACATGAAGTCGCCACTTGTCAGAATCAGAATCAGAATCAGAAATTTATTTCAACGTAAAGAATTTACATTCTGCTTGTTGAATGTCAATGTACATACAGTTGTGTATAATGTTAGCCGCTGCCTTGGGGCCGTCTGTAGTGGAGAAAAAGGCAGCGTCTCTGTCACGCAGCTCCTTGGACACTTCGTCCTTCCAACGATGTCGGTATAGTTGTATAAATTCACTTTAAAAAATAATAATAAAATTAATATAAAATGGTGGTCTGAGGTGGCCCAGGACCGAAAACTTTGGACTGAACTGGGGGAGGCCTTTGCCCAGCAGTGGGACACAAAAATGGAGACTACGTAAAAAAAATTATAAAATAGATATTGAACAGGCGTTCCCATACAACAAAAGTGATTTTTTTGCCGATTTTTTCGCTTCGTATTATTAACGGCATTCGCTTAAAATATTGATAGAAGAATGCGTGGATTAAAGAATGAATACGTGAATGAATGAGTCAAGCAATCATTGCATGATTGAATGAATGAATGATTGGACCACAAATCTGTCCGTATACAATAATACAAACACACATACCTAACCTCACACCCGTATGCCGAAGGTGTAAACAGAGAATAGGATCTAGACCAGTCCTGTATTACTTCAAATGGAACGAATGCTTTTGTTCCAGGTCTCTGCATACCGTCCAACAACACGATCTTCATCAAGTCCGTGAGCGAGAAACTGGCGCACAACGAACCACATCTCACCCTCGAGTTCCTAGAGGAGTGTATACAGGTAAGAATACAATTGATTCTGGTACATTTTTGGATATGAACGGAAATCTCAATACCATTTCGAGAATCGTGCTTTTTTAAAAAAATAAAATTAGAAATTGTTCTATTAAAATTTTTTCTAGCTCTGAAATTGATAATTAGCACGGACTGACAGCGGAGTCTCGGCAATAGGGTCCGTTTTACCCTTTGGGTACGGTACCGTAATAATGGAGGAGGGTCTCGACGCGTGTGTTCCTTTATTTTTTGCTATGTTGTCGCGTAATTTTATGCTAGTGCTTGTAATGCACTAAAATTAAATTATCGTTATTATACTAACCTAATTATCAATATTCAACTCAATAAATATCTATTTTGCAGGTTTGTAAATAAGTCTAAATTTTTTAAGACATTCAATAAATAGCGAAAGTTATTTGTCAGGATCGTGGCAGGTGGCAGTCCCTGGTCTCTGTCTACCCCTCTGGGGTACAGGCGTGAGCTTATGTATGTATGTATGTATGTCAATAAAAAGCCTTGATCCTAATTTTTTTTATCACAAACCTGTTATTTAAGTTAAGTATTATGTAATTTTTTTTTGTGCACTAAAGTGAACAATAATTTTTCTATGACGTCATTAAAGACAGTATGAGTAAAAAAGTAGGAGACAGTTTTTGCCTGCTTACAAAAACAAAAAAAACTAAACCAAATCAACTGACGTTAATGACATTTTGTTTTTTTTTTTTTTATGAAGTCAAGGACTGTCTCGTTAATCATCCTCTGATGACGTCACAAACACAGAAAATTAAAAAAAATATTTAACAGTTTGTATTTGGTAGTTTCTAAATTACAGATTTTTTTTCAGGGTTTCAGAGGATCAACGATTGAACTGAAGCATTTGTGCTTAGAATACATGACTCCGTGGTTGGCGAACTTGGTCAGGTAAGTCATAGAGAACAATTTATTGTACACAAAAATTTTGATAAAGAAGTTACTAGATAAAACAAAGAAATTACACAGATATTTGAATAATCGATTATGGAAATAATCGATTATTTTGTTACAAAGCTACTAGCAACACTCCCCAGATTCTGCAAGCCCTATGGCCTTACATATTTTAAAACTTATTTGTATATAGGAACAGGACTTGTTTAAAATCGATTATTTCTAATCGATTATTTTGTCACAAACCTATTTGTGCCCCTCCCCAGATTCTGCAAGCCCTATGGCCTTACATATTTTAAAACTTATTTGTATATAGGAACAGGACTTGAAAAAAAAATCGATTATTTTGTCACAAACCTATTTGCGCCCCTCCCCGGATTCTGCAAGCCCTATGGCCTTACATATGTTAAAACAACTTATTTGTATATAGGAACAGGACTTGAAAAAAATTGATTATTTCCATATTTTTGTCACAAACCTACTTTTATGTATTAGGAACAGAACTTGAAAAAAAAATCGATTATTTTGTCACAAACCTACTTTTTTTATTTTTTATTATTTATTCAAGAAATTACACAAACATACATATTATAATACAAAAAACCGTCACTCAAACCTGTGTAGGTTTATCTGTGACGTTAGTTACTCCTTGTTACAACTACTTACATTTTAATCAACTTAGGAAGTATTGTTTTAGGGCATTTCGGCACTTATTTGGTTTACACTACGTTTTATGACGACCTCTGTGGTGCAGCGGTTAGTGCATCTGCATACCATGCGAGAGGTCCCGGGTTCGAATCCCGGCTGGGGACAAAAAACAACCCTAGGTCTTGGATGTTTACATGCTTGTGACGTCGCTGTTCCTGGTTCCCACGTCACAGGGTATCCTAGCGTGGGGCCGGAAGCAATGTATGTGCCTGTGTGTAAATGTTATGTTATGTTACACAAGATTACGCGCCACTCCCCAGATTTTGCAAGCCCTCGGACGAGTCCCGCCGCCAGAAGCAGGTGGCCCAAATCCTGGAGAAGCTGATAACCCTGACCATTTCGGAGACAGAGATGTACCCCTCAGTGCAGGCCAAGATCTGGGGCTCCATAGGCCAGGTGCCCGAGCTGATCGATATGGTTCTGGACAGCTTCATACAGCGGAGCGTCAACTCTGGTCAGTTGTAGACCTACACTAAGGCTCTAATTATATGCGTCCGCGCGACCGAGCGGCCCGGCCGCTACACCACGAAATTACAAGCAATTGTGTGTAACGATTTATTTAAATAGCGGCGCGGTCGCGCCTTCGAGCGGCGTGGTCGCGCGGCCCGGCCGCTTGGACGAGTTTCAACGTGTTCGCTTGTATCGGTGCATTTGAAGCGGACGGGACGCTCTTTCGTTGTTTGTGAGAACGTGTTGAGAGCGGAGACGCTCGGGCCGCTTCATGTAAATCAAAAAGCGACTTGGCCGCGGTCGCTGGAATCTGCGGCCGAACCGCTCGGTCGCGCGGACGCATATAATTAGAGCCTTAAGGGTGATTCTCAGAAAATGGCTCAAATTGCATAATCGGCTATTTGACCGATTTCTGAAAGCCATCTCATATTGTTTGTTGGTGTTCATGGAGTCCTCAGAAAGTGGTCATTTTAAATTCTTTTGTGTATTTCTTCTAAAAAGGCAAACGAAAATTTATTTTCTAAATAAGCCGCCAAAACGCTATCTTGGGCAATATGGCGCCGCACTGGTATTATGACGTCACTTCCCAATAAACCAACCAATGAACGTAAGTAAGAATGAATGACCGACGCCATTTTTATTGAATTGTGACGTCATCATAGAATCGGCCAATCCAGGCCGTTTCGATACAATGGCGGCAGATACAAATTATCTAATTTTACTTTGTGTTTTTTTACAAATCATTTTTTGTTTTATTTGGTTAACATGCCTTTAAGCGGTTCTTAGACACATAATTTATTCGAATACGTATAAATATTACTGTTTTTTTCACACTGTCAAATAGCCAATTGAGTAGTTGACAGAATGTCAAATATGGCATATGTCGACGTGACGTTGACATATCAACGTCACGTTGACATATGCCAAAGGCTGTCAATGTCTGAGTGTTGCTAGTACGTAAAGACCAAATAACCCAATTTTATTGTGTGTGCTACGTAGGTGTTTTTTTTTATAGACGTTGCTCTTATGAGTAATTAAATTTTAATGCCATTGATGCGATAAGGATTTTGGTCACATGTGTAATCTATTCACGCTAAAAAAATGTACCGAGTCATCCTATATATTTTTTAGCGGTAACACCGCGTCATTTTTTTTTCACTACTATTCTAGTTTTTATAAATTACATCGTTAATATTTCATGTTTTTTTCTCCATGTGGTTGAACCACAACTCTGTACTTTTTTTTGTTAATCATGTTAGGCTTTTCCTTGCGTAGAAAATAAATATGTGAGTTGTTGACCAAAAAGGGACCTTAACTGAGTGGAAACCATTATTTTGAATTTCTTAATCTGTAGTATTTTAGCTTTGTGTTGGTCTAACCAGAATATTTTTAGGTGCCGTAGTTACTTTTTTATGATTTTTTTTGTGAGCCGAGCACGCGTCGAAACCTATAGAAACACGAAACTTCAGACGCCATTTTCTCGAAATCAATTATTTTCCCTTCTTGGTCATATATAAACATTTACATACAGGCACATAGAATGGAAGAGAATTATTCGTATCTCTTTATTGTTTTACACAGTCATATCTTCGCTTTCCCAAACGCGCAGGTCTGGGCTCGCCGATGATCGAAATAATGGCCGACACGGCGGTTGCGCTCGCGTCGGCGAATGTGCAGCTGGTATCGAAGAAGGTCATCGGGAGAATGTGCCGGGTAAGTCTTCTTCTCTGGTCCTGTATTTCCTGGGCTAGCTAGGGTTCATTTGCCTTTTGCGGCAGCATATACACTACAGACTACATTTATGCTTTTTTAATTTATTTGTTTTTGTTTTGTCTGTTGCTTTACATAATTATGTTATGTTACTTGTCTGTTTATTTGGTTTCTGTAATATGTCTCGTTGGTGTCATCATCAACCCATAATGTCCCCACCGAGGGGCGTCTATTCCCTGAGGAAGGTATAGGCCATACTCCACCACGGAGGCCAAGTTTGGATTGGTGGAGGCTTGTAAGACTAGTGGCTGGTCTTACTGTCAGAAGTATTCAAGCCGCCCTAAGGCCTCTGACTTGGCTTAACGACTGCCATCTATCGACGGCAGCCGGCACCAACTGCTTAACTTGCCTTGCGAAGCACGGAACCGCTCGGAAAAATGCCACTAGCGTTAGTCATAGACGGTGACCCATCCATGGACTGAACGTGCCGTATGTTGCTTAACCTTAGTGATCGATTAAGATCACTCAGCATTGAATTTAGAAGGCCACTCAGGCATCCCAGGCTACGAGCGACTCTTGTTGGTATAACAACAGTATATTCTTCTCCTTTTTTTAAATCACACATTTCCACTTCTGATGTTAGTTCGCGGGTTCAAATTCTGATTAGCTTCGGCCGATCAACCTGACCTCTCTATTTCTAGGGTTCCTTATCTCAAAAGGAAGAGATAGAACCCTTATAAAATCACTTTGTGTGTTCAAAACTCTTTATCTCGATACCGCGTGTTGAGTTGAAATTGAAACAAGTGTATTATCTCTTGAAACTGTGAAAAAATAAAAATTCTAAGTTAACGTAAGAACCTCCACCAATCCGGACTTGGCCCCCGTGGTGGAGTATGGCCTATACCTTCCTCAGGGAAGAGACCCGTGCCCCTTGGTGGGCACATAATGGGTTTATGATGATGATGATGATGATGAACCTAAGAAAAAAATACCGCCGTTTAAGCAAAAACAAAAACGTACATTTCGTCACTCAAATTCATTGCTCTGACTCTCGAGCAACCGCCGACGCGAGCTCCGTCTCTGCTCACCATGATTAAGCTCTGCGGATCGGAGCGAAACCTGGTCGGACTCTTCCTACAAAAAGTCTATCCGGAATAATGTTGGATAAAGTCTAGTGCTTATGCAAGTTTTACTTAAAAATATGAAAAGGGGCTGACCGGATAGAAGTAAGACAGAATTCGGTTGTTGAAAATCGAACGAAAATCACAAAATAGTTCGGCAAATGTACCTCTTTTAGTCAATTACTAGTTATTAACATTTTTAAATAGATAAACCATAAAAAGAGTGCTCTGAAATATGACGTCATATACCAGTATTTTCGTACAAAATTCCGTTTTAAAAGTAACTTATTTGACATTTTGTCAACTACCGTATTGTTGTAATAAACAATGTTTTCCCGCAGGCCCTATCTAAACTCCCCCACCATTGTCTGGGCCCAGTCACCCCCGCCACCGTAAGTTTTGGTTTTTGTTTGCTTTTGTTTAGATTTTTTTCAAAGCTTGTGTTCATCAGGTATCTAAAATCCTAAAAAAAAAGAAATGGCAAAAAAGTACGGGTTCTAAGGTACTCTTTGGTCGAAAAGAGGTTGTCAAATCCGACGATGTAATGATTGTGTGGAAAGCGTGTATGGGTCTCGCACAGTGGTTCCCAATCTGTAGGCTGAGGACCATAAATGGTCGGTGAGAGTGGTCGAAAAGAGGTTGTGAAATGCGACGATATAACGATTGTGCGGAAAGCGTGTATGGGCTTCGCACAGTGTTTCCCAATGCCCGCCCTGGGCATCGAACCTGTGTCTCTCGCTTCCGAGTCCATAGTTACACCCATTGGGCTACCAGCGCTAACTTTGTTTACAAAAAACAATAAATATACGAGTTGTGAAAAAAAAACTCGAAAGTATCTAAAAACACACGTGATTGAAAGGTCTAGAAAATGATGTTCTAGGGCTATTAACTTTATTCCTTATACACTTGCAAGTAAGTAAGTACGAAAGTTATCAAGTAAGTGAATCCAGAATAAAGTTAATACCGACTGCGTAGTGCTTACTAAAGTTCTTTGTTGTACAATTTTATTATATTATATGCAAAACCTCACTTAATGTGGGCCTTGGTCGACAAAAGGTTAGGAACCACTGATTCTGCAGAAAGCAAAAATTACTTCTTGCACACAAAACTGATGAAAACAAGTCTTTATCTTTAAGTTTTTTGTATAACTATTTTTAGGTTTTTTACTTTACTTTTTTATTTTGTTTTACATTTTTTTTTATTTCCCATCAACTGGCCATGTATCTTAATTATTAATAATTGGAATTTATAAGTAATCTTATAAATTCCATTTTAACTAGCATAAAAATATACCACTCACTACAAAGTCTGAGTTGTCGCGTCCGCGTCACCTATCTAGTTAAGTATTAATATCATTCCATGTCATCGCAGCTCAATACAAGAAAAAGTTCTTAACATGGGGCTATATTCTGTTAATGCATTGTAGTACAATGACAACTGGATGAGATTGCATGATTATTAATTCAATATTTTCCAATTGTAAGTTAATGTAATGCATATTTCAAATAGCACTTTAAAATGTTGCGTGCCCTACAGGGTCCACAAAGATCTCATCAAATAACTGTTCAGTTAAATTGTTGTTAAAACAACCTGCTAAATTGTTAAAACAACCCTACAACTTGTGGAATGCAATAAAGTATTGAGTATTGAGCATGGCGATTTAGTTTCATTGCCGCTTCAAGTTTACGCGCGCAAGCATATCAAACAATCTAGGCGTCAACGGTATGAAAACCCGACCATGTATATGCCATCGTACTGTAATGCACTAACAAAATCGAGGCACAGATACTGATCTGACTTAAAATAAATAAATAAAATAAAAATAAATAAAAATATATTTTTTTTCGATTCCAAAATTATTCATTTCACGTTATGGTGGGGACTTCCTATTTTTAAGTGTGTAAACACAGGAAACCCCGCTCTTCATTTTAATACATTGGCATTAACTTAGGTATAATCGTAGACTTAGGTAGACTTTAAAAGTAACCTAAAAACGATTGGAGAACCATTGTTATTTTCAAGGTCAAGGCTGAGGAGTTTGACTCCACGTTGGGTAGCGCGAATCGTTACAGGAATCAGAAGTTTATTTCAACGTAAAGAATTTACATTCGTTTGTTGAATCTCAATGTACTGATAATGTTAGCCGCTGCCTTGGGGCCGAATGTAGTGGAGAAAATGCAGCGAAAAAAAAAACTCCACTCTGACCATCTTTTCTCAAATCACCTTAAAGCTAATACAAAGTTGGTATGAATGTCAATCTACGTAAGAAACGTGCCTGCCGTGAAACAAGACCCATGAGTGCAATCAATACATGCAATGTGAAATATTATTTAATATTCTTACAAAAGTAAGAAACCGCACGGGTTTCCTCACGATGTGAAATAAACGTAAACGTTTACACACAGGCACATACATCGCTTAGGCCCCACACTAGGATACCCTGTGTCGTGGGAACCAGAAACGGCGACATCACAAACATGTAAACATCCAAGACCAGAAACTTTTGTTTTTTTTGTCCCCAGACGGGATTCGAACCCGGCAGATACAAAAAGGAGGGGAGGCCTCTCCCAGCAGTGGAACACAAAGGAGGCTATGTGAAATTAAAAGATCGTAACCGAATAAATCGCTCCGAGCCACATCCGACCCAAAAGTCCCCATAAAAAAATATATAACACTAGCTTTTGCCCGCGACTCCGTCCGCGTGGACTTAAGTTCAAAATTTTGCAACCCCGTTCACTCCCTTAAGGGTTAAAATTAGAAAAACGGCGAAACACGTGATCAATCCATTGTGTTGAAGTGTATTTATTTTAAGTTTCAAGAAAATTAGATAACATTCTTTATACCTCCCATTCAAATTTTGGCAACCCTTTTCGCCCCCTTAGGGGTTGAATTTAAAAAAATCCGGTCTCATTCCTTGCCTACATTATAAATACTCGTAGACCCTCTGTGCAAAATTTCAGCTTCCTAGGTCCAACAGCTTGGGCTGGGCGTTGATGAGTGAGTCAGTCAGTCAGGACTTTGAATTTTATTTATATATACTCGTAGATAGAAGATAACATTTACATACAGGCACATGCATTGCTTCAGGCCCCATACTAGGATACCTTGTGTCGTGGGAACCAGAAACAGCGTAAATATTATTAACATATTAAAGTTTAAACTGTTTATTTCCGAAAAAGTAGTTCAATCTGTTTTCTAGCTCTGGAAGCTAAATCTTCCTTGTGAGATTAGTGTTTCTAGAGACCTGGGGTTTCTTTTGTTCCCAGCCGGGGTTCGAACCCGGGACCTCTGGCATGGTGGATAGATCCCCACCAGTGCGACGTTTTTCGGTGCCTTATCCATTCCCGTGGCGTTCGCCCGCTGCGGGCATGCGGCCATTGTTTAACTATTGTTATGCTAATTAGTGGGCAGGCCATATCTCGCGAAGAACCGACAACCGCTGGGGTAAACGTGTTCTTGAGTGGAGACCGCGACTCGGCAAACGTAGTATAGGACGCCCTCTAACCAGGTGGGATGACGATCTGCGAAAAACTGCAGGCAGATGCTGGATGCGGCAAGCTGAAGACAGGGCGCTATGGCGCTCATTAGGGGAGGGCTATGTCCAGCAGTGGACTAGTATAGCCTGATGATGATGATGATGCTAATTACCGCCATTAGAAGACTTAAGCTTATAGGTCTTTCAAACATTCTATCTTCCAGGTGGTGGATAAAACCTGTCACTCGCCGACCGCCATGTTGGAGCAACACATGATGTGGGACGACATCGCCATATTGGCCCGATACTTGGTACGTACTACACTTACACGTACACTTGGCCGATGGGGCCGAATAGTTCTCGAATGGAGACCACACATCGACAGGCGCAGCGTAGGACGACCAGCCACAAGATGGACAGACGATCTCATCCAAGTGGCAGGAAGACGCTGGATGCAAGCCGCTTCCAACCGGTCTTTTTGGACATCTGTGGAGGAGGCCTATGTCCAGCTGTGGACTTCTTGTGGCTGAATGATGATGATGATACGTGGTGCACGTGGTGATTTGCTTTGGATCTTCGTGGATTTTTGTAAATATTATTTTACGAGATAACTCAAATATTTGTAATCGCTTCTTCAATTGGACGAAGTTTAGCACGTTCCAACCCACACTAGGTTTTTAGGTTTATGCTGATTTACGCTCGCCATACATGTGGGTTGACTACCATGTGCCATAACTTTGCACATACTCATCGGATCGCTATGCAAGTCCTTGATTCTTAAAGTATAGAACATAGTAATCATCTTGGTGTATTTAACTCAAAAATGATCATGTTGTGGGTTGCAACCTTTCTGCTAAACCACGTCCAATTTTGCAATAGCGACCCAACTCTATTCCTCTATTCTCTTTCAGCTGATGTTGTCATTCAACAACTGCCTGGACGTGGCCCGACATTTGCCTTACCTGTTCCACACGGTGACATTCCTGGTCTGTTCCGGGGCGGTCTCCATGCGCGCCGCTACACACGGCCTGGTCGTCAACATCATACACTCGCTGTGTACTTGCACCACGCCTAGCTTTAGCGGTAAGGAGTTCTGCATCGCGCAAGCGAAGTTTCTTCCGCGCGGGTATATAAAGATGGGAGCGCCGTTATTTTAGTTGGTCAATGGATCGTTGACTGATTTTAGGTTTTTAGGGTGCTTTGATTGTAGTTTTTACATGATGGCTTTTAGCAGTCTCTGGAAGCCATGGCTTGGTCGTCAACATCATACACTCGCTGTGTACCTGCACCACGCCTAGCTTTAGCGGTAAGGAGTGCTGCATCGCGCAAGCGAAGTTTCTTCCGCGCGGGTATATAAAGATGAGAGCGCGGTTTTTGTAGCTGGTCAATGGATCTTTGACTGATTTTAGGTTTTTAGGGTGGTTTGATTGTAGTTTTTTGTTTATATGATGGCTCTTAGCAGTAGCAGTCTCTGAAAGCAATGGCTGGGTCGTCAACATAATACACTCGCTGTGTACCTGCACCACGCCTAGCTTTAGCGGTAAGGATCCCTGCATCGCGCAAGCGAAGTTTCTTCCGCGCGGGTATATAAAGGTGGCAGTTCAGTTTGGGCAGTTGGTCAATTGATCCATGACTAATTTAGGGTGCTTTGATTGTAGTTTTTACACCATGACTCTTCAGTCACCGAAAGCCACGGCTGAGTCGTCAACATAATACACTCGCTGTGTACCTGCACCACGCCTAGCTTTAGCGGTAAGGAGTCCTGCATCGCGCAAGCGAAGTTTCTTCCGCGCGGGTGTATAAAGGTGGGAGTGCAGTTTGGGCAGTTGGTCAATGTTTGATTGTAGTTTTTACATCATGGCTTTTGGCAGTCTCTGAAAGCCACGGCTTGGATGTCAACTTCATACAATACATTCGCTTCGCTGTGTAACTGTGCGATGTCTAGCTTTAGCGGTAAGGAGTTCTGCATCGCGCAAGCGAAGTTTCTTCCGCGCGGGTATATGAAGATGCGAGCGCGGTTTTTGTAGCTGGTCAATGGATCGTTGACTGATTCAGGGTGCTTTGATTGTATTTTTTACATCATGACTCTTGGCAGTCACCGAAAGCCACGGCTGGGTCGTCAACATAATACACTCGTTGTGTACCTGCACGACGCCTAGCTTTAGCGGTAAGGAGTCCAGCATCGCGCAAGCGAAGTTTTTTCCGCGCGGGTATATAAAGATGGTTGCGCGGTTTTTGTAGCTGGTCAATGGATCGTTGACTGATTTTAGGGTGATGTCGTTGTAGACTGTAGTTTTTATGTCATGGCTCTTGGCAGTCTTCGAAAGCCACGGCTGGGTCGTCAACATTATAGACTCGCGTGTATCTGTACGACGCCTAGCTTTAGCGGTAAGGAGTCCTGTATCCCGCAAGCGAAGCTTCGTCCGCGCGGGAATATAAAGATGGCAGTTCAGTTTGGGCAGTTGGTCAATTGATCGTTGACTGATTTTTGGGTGCTTTGATTGTAGTTTTTACATCATGGCTCTTGGCAGTCTACGAAAGGCACGGCTTGGATGTCAACTTCATACAATACATTCGCTTCGCTGTGTACCTGTGCGATGCCTAGCTTTAGCGGTAAGGAATCCTGCATCGCGCAAGCGAAGTTTCGTTCGCGCGGGTGTATAAAGATGGAAAGTTCACTTTGGGCAGTCGATCGTTGGTCAATGGATCGTTGACTGATGGGTGCCTGGGACTCTACTAATTTCACTGACTAATTTTAAACAAAAAAAATCCCCAGGTCTTGGATGTTTACATGTATCCTAGTGTGGGGCCAGAAGCAATGTGTATGTCTGTATGTAGATGTTTATGTTCCTTTATTCACCTTCTAACTCATTCTCAGAGGAAACCCAGCGAGTCCTGATGCTGTCTCTGGACGAATTCGCGCTGCCCAAGTTCTACCAGATGTTCGGCATATCTAAGGTCAAGTCCGCCGCAGTCACCGCCTTCCGGAGCCCTTACAACAGGCACGCCGGCGACTGGTGAGTGCCACATCGTGATTATAAATAATTTCGTATAGTCTGTTAGGTTTTAGAATATACCTCGGGCTCTAGAGTAGGCTTCGGTCTTCGCCAAAAGCACACGAGTGTAATACTACTTCCTGCTCTGTATAAAACTTTTCTTCACTATCTTGAAAATTTATGTAATTTAAGTGTCATTAGTTCCGATATTTGGAAGAATAAAATTTTAAAAAGGGTTCTGTTTAGTTCTTACTTATGGTTCATACTTGGAGACTTTTAGAGGAGGCTTTTGTCGGAAGACAAGTTGGTGAATAATTAAGTAATAATACAGCAAGTTAGTTAATAATATAGCAAGTTATAATTTAACAGTTAACTCTATATGAGTTAATAATAAGATGAAACAATGAAGTTCTAGGCACATACACAATTTTGTAATTTAACTAAGATCAATAATGAAGGCTTTTTCTTTAATTCCATTTATTTTTAATGGTACATACTTGTGTTCAGATCGATCAGTTAGCACAGATTAAGGAAAAAACAAAGTTTCAGAATACAGACTTGTTCATTGTTCACAGCCTCATCGAAATTGTTCCCAAAGAGTTTGATATATCATTGCGTTTCGTACAAAACAGGTCTACGTTGTTACAGTCTGTTAGCTTTTAGAATATACCTCAGGCTCTATATAGAGTAGGCATCCGTTTTCGCCGAAAGCACACGGGTGTAATACTACTTCCTGCTCTGTATAAGTGAAATTAAGTGTCCTATTAGTTCCGATTTCGAAATTAAGTGTCATATTAGTTCCGATTCGAATATATCCGATTCTATCCGATAGTAGCCGAGGTGTATTCGGCCGTTGTCACAACCAATGGCTGTAGCTGAAATCAGTATAGTGTCTGCTTAGTGGATACTTTTATAATACTGAGATACGGCCTTTTTGAGCTTTTGTGGCACATTCACATGTGGCCTTGAAGTGCCATGTAACTTTATGTTTGTACACATTAGTTAGTTTGCAAGTTCCGACATTCCGTGTATGTAATTACGCTATTGTAATAACTTTTATGTATGTAACGCTTTATGTGTGTGATAGCTAGTGGTGGACTGTATGAGGAAACTAAATGGATATTGATGGAAACACGGGTTAAATATAGTAATTAAATAAAAATAAAGCACAATTTCGCCATGTGCAAGCAGACAGATTTTGACTACAAACACAACTGCAGAAAAAAAGAACACATCAAAATAGAATGATGTCACAAATTAATCTATATATATAAAATTCAAAGTCCTGACTGACTGACTCACTCATCAACGCCCAGCCCAAGCCGTTTGACCTAGGAAGCTGAAATTTTGCACAGAGGATCTATATATAATGTAGTCAAGGAATAAGAACGGATTTCTTGAAATTCAACCCCTAAGGGGGCGAAAAGGGTTGCCAAAATTTGTATGGGAGGTATAAAAAATGTAGTCTAATTTTCTTGAAACTTAAAATAAATACTCTTCAACACAATTGATTGAACACGTATTTCGCCGTTTTTTGTAAATTTAACACTTAAGGGAGCGAACGGGGTTGCAAAATTTTGAACTAAAGTCCACGCGGACGGAGTCGCGGGCGAAAGCTAGTAAAATATAAAATGGTCGCACTGCAGCCAGTTGCCAACAGTGTGTGTGTCTATTAGCCCAAATAGCTGAAAATCAGTGCTTTGGGTGCAAACCCTCAGCAAATACTGAGCTAGAGACCTTTTTTCTGCTGCATCGACATACAGCGCAAATCAACTGTAAACACTTTTTTTTTCTTCTCTTACTGTAGCTTCATGTTTCTTGCACTTTTGTCAAATATTTACCTTATATTTTCTGTATTTACTTACTTGTGTTGTTATGTATGTCCATGTGGCGTAAAATAAACCTTTTTTTCTTTCTTTCTTTCAAATAAAAGTTTTATCTGTCTATCTATCTAAAAGCTAACGGACTATACTTGTGTAGATTGACCCAGACCCGTCCCCATTTAGGTACTCAGAGCACCCGTACGGGTCCTGCGGCGCGGAGACCGGCCCCGCGCCCGGAACCAGCGCCGGGCACACGGACCGGGAGCGGTTACCCCTCCAATCGCTGGAGACCATCACCGATGCCCTGCTGGAGATTATGGAGGCTTGCATGCGGGACGTGCCGGGCTGCGACTGGCTGCAAACCTGGTGAGATTGCATTAGCTTACAATGTCTAGAGCAGGGATGGCGAACCAACGGCACCCGTGCCAAGCAGCTAGTATTTAAATTTATTTATTTATTTATTTATTAGACACAACCAGCAGATGTTAGATACTTAAGATAACATTGTGTGGATATGTTCTAGTCTAACATCCAATTACAGGTGTGCAACAACTCTCCTGACTTAAAGTAAATCATTTCTGAAATAACATAAATAACAATCTTTTTAATTTTAAATTAAACTTTTTCAAACGCTTTTTAAACTTATTTAAACACTTTATCTTAAAACTAAGTAACTAAGTTGAGTTGAAATGAGATCAAAGCATATTATAAACACAGAACTTGACGATTATAGTAAGATAGGCCGCAGCATTTCCAACTTCCAATCACGTAATCTATCACTATGAATATCCAGGTCAAGTGACCGTTCCGAATGTTTGGTACAAGTCGCGGCACATAACTCTAGCGCTGACAGTTTGGTCCGCGCATATTAAGAAAGAGATAGACGTTTACAGAACTGATGGCGGCGTCCCCTTCGATACCCAATTTTTGACTTCTGCGCATAACGGTCAACGTTAGAGTTACGTGCCGGGACTTGTACCTAACTCACTTGGGGACGGTCTGGCAACGCTGCATTTTAATATTAATAGTAGATTAGTAGCCAAGGGCTGTCAGGCATCAATTGCAGCCCGAGATATTTAGGCGCACGAGCGCAGCGAAGGCGCCTATAGTTCGAGGGTGCAATGATGCTTACACCCGAGCTAACTACTCTGCTTTACATCTCGATTGTGAGGTAAGTAGAAACATTGAATTATGGTAGCATGCAGAAAGAACCCGGCATTACAAGAATAAAACATTTACTCGTTTTTCTTTTCACCACTTCATGAACTCGTCGTAAGTTTTCAAATATCTCTCTTTAGAACTTTCAGGCAAAATATTGTCAATTGCTCCTTCAGCTTCCATTTTCATTGAATCGGGAGTGCATGCAGCTTATATCTTCATCACTTGCAGAACTCATGTTTTTTTCCTAATTAGCACGTAATTATAAAAAAATCCCAAAAACAAACAATATTTTAAGTAGAAGTTTTCTAGTCCCGCCTTTTTTCATCTTTTTTTTTTAATTATTTTTTTCAAGAACGAAATGAGCCGTTTTCAGAAGCACTAAAAAAAAATAAAAATATTACGGCTGTCAAAGTAATGCAATTTTGGACCTCAGCCCAATAGCCATGTGTGATACATCATAAAATAGGTCTCAGCGAGCTGAACAAAAGTTACTATGACGCCAACAGCCAAATGTTTGTTGTTTCGGAGTTATATTTTATTGAAAATCTTAGTTTTTTTTTCAATACAATATAACTCCGATAGGACAAACATTTGGCTATTGGCGTCATAGTAACTTTTGTTCAGCTCGCTGATACCTATTTTATGATGTATCACACATGGCTATTGGGCTGAGTTCCAAAATTGCATTACTTTGACAGCCGTAATATATATTTTTTTTTAGTGCTTCTGAAAACGGCTCATTGAGCTTAGCCGTTCGATATTTAAAATTTATGACTATTATACTCATACGAAGACAAGGCTGAATAGCGAAGCGACCTCTTTTGTCATTGGGCTGAATGCATGATGTCTATTGCCATTATGATGGTTAGATGTACGCGAACTTTTTGAAAGAGTAAAGAGTTTTTTTTAATGACTTACCGCTCTAGGGCTTTTCTAGCTACATTATTACCCTAGAGCGCTAATTGGTCACCTACAAGCCCCATTTGGGGGCAATAAGGACCTACTGAGCCTACCTACCCGTACCTATATGAGAGATGTAAAATATTTAATATTACCCAGGCAGTTGATATCAACTGCCTGGGTACGAAGTTTGGCGACGTCGTGAAGCGTCCCGATGGGGCATGGCTCTATAGCCCCTGCCTCATTGGATCGCCATGGCGACGTCACCAGCTACGTATCCAAGCAGTTTATATTGAAATGCGATGTTGCCAAACCGTCGCCAAGTGAGTTAGGTACCAAGCGACGTTGCAGGACCGCCGCCAAAAGAGTTAGGCACCATACATTTCAATATTAACTGTTTGGATACGCAGCTTGCGACATCGCTACGGCGTCCCAATGAGTCAGGGCTGTTTTAGTGTATTATTAGCCAAAGTGTGTTATGGAAACCAGTGCGTATCATGAAGGCTATTGTATATAAAAAAAGGCAGTATAACGGCCTGGCCACGGGGCAATTCGCCCGCGCGAAAAATCGCGCGGCGCGAACGACGGGGCGTCAACCGCGTGGCTTGCTACGTACATTTCTATGAGTTTGTTTTAGTCGCTAGTCGCAGCCGATTTTTCGCGCGGGCGAATTGCCAAGTGGCCAGGCGGTAAGCCAGTTAAATTTTAACTCCGCTTCTTGTGTTTCCTTTGCGTGTATATTCTGTATCAAACGTGTTCTTACATATTCTACGTGATGTCCACAGGACGTCCCTGGCGAGGAGCTTTGCGTTCTGCTTCAATCCGGCCCTGCAGCCTCGGGCGTTGATCGTGTTCGGATGCATCAGTGAGTGATAAGCGATAACTGTTAAACATACATATTATTATCGTCGGTCGGAAACATACCGGAATATTTCCAAAATCACGATTTTTATGCTTATGGCATTAAGTCCGCCGCATTGTACTATATTTTTACTTTAAATGTTAGCGCAATAAAAGTATCAATAAATAAATAATTTTTTGAGTTAAGTATGCAGAATGGTGGAACTTTTGAAGATATTTCCGAATCACTAACGGTACAGTGTAGATCACGTGATTTTTTTATCCGTCCCAAAAAGACTAATTCCAGAGAGAAACAATGATTTTACTGTAAGATAATTATGAAAATTTTTGAAAACTTTAATTGTCAATGAGTGCTTTTTAATGACAGCTGTCAGTTGAGTTCATTAAAAAAAACTAGATGGCGCTGCAAAAAGACCAAAATGTCATCATGTTTTTAGGTCTGTGGTTTTAATCGTTATTAGTTTGTGATAGTCTAAACACCTCTTTGTAGTCTGTGATCTAAACTAGACTTTGTTTCGAAACTGTTGAAACTTGAAAGTTATCGAAGTATTTTTACTTTTTTTATTACATAAGTACGTGAATTGTGTCTTTGCTCATGACTAGCCCATGCATTGTGCATTTTTGTAAAAACATAGGACAGGAACCACAGATAATGTACAGTGATGTCATGACGTCAGCACCATCTACAGCGCCACCAAGTTATCTGTTCAGGTGGGCAAAATTGCAACTAACTACATAATTAATAAAATTGTAAATCCTGTTTCCCATTTTTTTTATTTATTCATTTATTACAGCGGTGGTGGCGTAGTGGGGTTGACCCTTGCTTCTCGATCATGAGGGTCTGGGTTCGAACCACGCATGTACCAATGACTTTTAGTTACGTACATTTGTTTGTACAGCAACACCATTCGCTGATAAATTGTGCCCGGATAACGGCGACAGGCTTGCCACTTGTCACGTTTGGGACCTAATAAACTCGGCAAAACGTGGGTTCAGTTCTAGAGACTGGTGCCTCTGCCTACCCCTTCGGGGATAACGGGCGTGAGTTTTTTTTAATTTTTTTATTTATTCATTTATTAAGATTAACAGATAAATTTCCATTAAAATTGAACGACGGGTTAAAATATTCTCATTCTTCTCGGCAAATTTCTTAAAGGTTATTACAAAATTCCCCACTAGCGCCGTTATCAACTGAACAGATAAAACGGTGGCACTGTATCGGTAATTTGCGGTACTATTTTTTTTTAAATGACGCTCTGAAAAGCCCTCATTAGTCAAAACAGGATATTTTGAAATGTACCAATAATGTTTCCAACCGTGAAACGTGACCGTGAATGTCAATGGACTAAAAAAAACCCAGGTCTTGGATGTTACATGTTTGTGATGTCGCTGTTTCTGGTGCCCTCGACACATCCTAGTGTGGGGCCAGAAGCAATGTACGTTTTGTTGGTTAAAAATGTTTACGTTAGCCGCTGCCTTCGGGCCGCATTTGTAGTGGAGAAAAAGGCAGCAGGAAAAACTCAACTCTGATCATCTTTTCTAACGTATACGCTATATACGGCTGAAAATAAAAGTACACAAATTTTATTTAAGGCCATGTTTTAGGTGATTTTACTGGTCTGTGCAGCGTGTAATGAACTGTGTGCTTAGTGCGAGTTTTTTTAACTACTCGATCGCGTTAACGTAAACTCATATTCTATAGGAGTGACAAAGCGCGCCACCTAGTTGTTTCTCTGTCACTCCTATACAAATTGCAAACGCTCTCGCTATCGAAAGTGAATGAAAAAACTCGCACTAAGGGCCCAGAGTGCGTATACTGAGTTTTTTCATTCACTCTCGATAGTGAGAGCGTTTGCGATTTGCATAGGAGTGACAAAGAGACAAATAGATGGCGCGCTTTGTCACTCCTATGCAAAACGCAAACGCTCTCGCTATCGAAAGTGAATGACAAAACTCAGTATACGCACTCTGTATTCTTTTTTTAAATTTTCAGGCAAAAACGTGACAGACGGCGACATGAAGCAGCTCCTCCGAGTGCTGGTGAAAGCGCTCGAGTCGTTCAACGATCTAGCGCTGCTTGAAGCGCTGATTATGTGCTTGACCAGACTGCAGCCCTTACTGCGACCGGTGAGCTAGCTTTATGACTTTTATCATCATCGTCATCATTATCAGCCAACCTCATACTCACTACTGTGTTTAGGCCTTTTCTTTAATGTCGTATAATGTCGGCAATGACGGTTTTAAGACTTTACACGCACGCAAGCACGTTTCCCCAGATATATTAGAGTTACCTCCGACGCGGTTTAAGAATTGTGTTAAGCACACTCTGTGCCAAAAAGCTTATTATAAGATCAACGATTATCACCAGTATGTATGTCAGGCATTAATCAGTAGTTTGATATTAAATTCAATAGAGGATAATTAATTGAATAAGGAAATTGAATAGAGGATAACCTGTGTCATTGAATCCTGTGTCTAGTGTTCAACACATCCATGGGTAATAATTTTTAAGTTTGAAAGTTTGTTCATTAAGCTAAAACTGTTTGGAAAAGAATAAATTTGGAGATTCTTTGTTAGTTTCTTCTCCATGTAATCTATTAATTGTGAAAGTAACAACTTTGACGTTCATAAAGTAAACCTTTTGTTTTTACTGTGAACGAAATATTAGAATTTGTATGAATGATAACTGAGCCCAGATTCTGCTAATGCATTGTAGTTCAATGACAGCTGCATGGCTGCGTTGATTTACTTTCATTGCCGCTTCAAATCAAAGCGCGCTCGCGAATTCTTAATAGGCAATTTGACCGATTTCTGAAAGCCATCTCATATTGTTTGTTGGTGTTCATGGAGTCCTCAGAAAGTGGTCATTTTAAATTATTTCGTGTACTTCTTCTAAAAAAGGCAAACGAAAAATTACTTTACAAATAAGCCGCCAAAACGCTATCTTAGGCAATATGGCGTCGCACAGGAATTAAGACGTCACTTCCCGGTAAACCAACCAAAGAACGTAAGAAAGAATGAATGACAGACGCCATTTTTACTGCTATGTGACGTGATCATAGAATCGCCCAACCCAGGCCGTTTTCGATACCATGGCGGCAGATACAAATCATCAAATTTTATCTTGTGTTTTCTTAGAATTGCTTGTTTTTTTAGTTAAAATGCCTTAAAGCCGTTTTAAAACACATACGAATACGTATAAATAATACTGTTTTTTTTTCACACTGTCAAATAGCCAATTCCGCGCGTCAATAAAATTAAAAATCATATCACCCGACCGTTTAACTGCCATTGAACTGTGATGCACTAACGGAATCGAGGGTCTGGAACTGATGACGATGACATGCACCCCTCAGGAATCGGAGATCCACAAGGCGCTATTCTGGGTGGCTCTCTCGGTACTTCAGCTAGACGACCCCACTCTCTACGCGGCAGGCTTGGCGCTTATGGAGCAAAACCTGCATACCTTGGACTCGCAAGGCGCCTTCGAGCATAAGGTACGCATTGCAACTACTCTTATGTTGATGCTGGATGAGTGTATAGGGAAGAGGGTTTACAAATGTATTGCCAAAAATCGTTTCCCAAAGTATTACTTCCCAAACTATTTTCCGCAAATTATCACTTGGCAAAAAAACATTTCTCAAAACAACTTAAAGCAAATAAACAGTTAGCAAAAGTTATTATGGCAAGTTATTGTTTACCAAATAAATACTTGGTCAAAATTCATTTTACCAAAGAGGCAACAAGAGGCAAGGTAAGAACGCATCAAAGTCGAGTCTGTTTTCGATCTTACATAGAGAACCTAACGCTCCGACGCGCTCCGCTTCGCTACGCGCGTCGTCGCACCTATATTTCTGTTGTCACGTATTCTTTACATCGCCGACCCCCCGTTCCAAAAATAAAACGTTAGCATAATAAACGTTTGTCTTAATAAAACTTGACGCAGTAAAATTATGCGAAATGATAATTTGACCAAATGAATAAAATGCGAAATGAAAACTTGCTAAAGTTTCATTTGGGAAATGAAACTGATGCCATAAGTTTATTGGGAAGTAAAATTTGGCGAAAAATACTTTGGCTAAACGGCGGTATCCCAGGGAAGAGCGAGTGATCGTGGCGTAATGAATGTCGATGAAGCGAAAGTGATCTGTCAGGATCGTGGCAGGTGGTAGTCCCTGGTCTCTGCTCAGAGGGGTCTCTGGGATACAGGCGTGGACTTACGTATGTGTGTAACATTTGGTGCTGGATATTGAATGGATGAATGAATGAAAATTCTTTATTGCACAAGAAAAGATCTGCACAAAGGCGAGCTTAATACTATAAAGTATTTTGTGTAAAGCAAATTTTGTTTTGTTTACATGTCTAGTATTTTTTTGTTTGTTCAATAATCGTTATCCAGATATCTTATCTATTTCTTTAATAAAATTAAAAAAATATATATATCTTACTTTTTAATAAAATTAAAAAAAAAACTCTATGTTTTATGTCGTTTCAGACGCTACAACAAGTGATGATGGAGACGCGAGATCCTCTGGAGTGGCATTTCAAACAAATGGATCATGCGGTCGGGCTGAGGTGAGTTTATTTAATCTGCTAGTGGCCCCATCTATCCTTGACAGCCAAAAACAAACATCGACGTCATTCGGACGCCTGTCGTCTATAAATGGCAGTAGTTAAGCCAAATCAGAGGCCTTAGGGCGGCTTGAAAACTTCTGACAGTAAGACCAGCCACTAATCTTACAAGCCTCCACCAATCCGGACTTGGCCCCCGTGGTGGGTAAGGTGTGTGAGAACTAATCTCAGAAGGTTGCGTGTTCATATCACGTCGGGGTCACCAGATATGCCGACCGCTGCGCCCGCAGTTGGGTTTGAAATAACGAGGAAGTAAAATATAAATATAATCTACACAAAAATTTGTATTCACTGGAAGACTGTATAACTGTATATTGAGAACTAATAGAAAAACAATTTCAAATTCAAAATATTAAAAATAAAAAGAAATAAATAAAATCCTCTGTAGTTTGCCGCTACACCTCAGCGCTACACCCATCTATCCGTGACAGCCAAAAACAAACATCGACGTCATTGGCACAGTCGAGAACAACTCATTCGGGCATATCTTTGGTTCAACGATAAACTCTTTCTGTTAACGTCCGACTGGTAACTGGCACGGAATAAAACATAAACGTAAACATTTACATTCAGACGCATACTTCTGGCCCCACACTAGGATACCCTGTGTCGTGGGAACCAGAAACAGCGACGTCACAAACATGTAAACATCCAAGACCTGGGTTTTTTTTTGTCCCCACTCCCCACAACCCGGGAGCTATGACGCTCATTAGGGGAGGGCTATGTCCAGCTGTGGACTAGTATAGCCTGATGATGATGATGATGATGAACCCGTCCCTTCGCAGCTTCCGGTCCAACTTCAACTTCGCTCTGGTGGGCCATTTACTCAAGGGCTACCGGCACCCGCAGTGCGCCTCCGTGTCGCGCACTTGTCGCGTGCTGGTGGCGCTTCTCGCGCTCACCAGTCGCGCGCTCGACAAGTTCACCGTCACCAACGAGACCATCGCCTATCTCACAGGTAACAGTCGCCCGTCTTAAAATATGTTTATCTATATTGGGAATGGCGTAAGAGTGAAACGACCGATTCCAGCGAGTACGTTAGCGTAACTAATTTATTGTTAAGTAATGATTAAATATAATGTTAATGGCTCTTACTGAACCAACGAGGAACATCGTCGGCTCCATCTTCACTTACCATCAGGTGAGATCGCGGTCAATCGTTGGTCAGTTTTTAATAAAAAATAAAAAAAAACTAATCAATTTCACGCATTGTACGTTCGCTCGTACACCCGTATTGTTGGGTTTATTCCGGACCCAGGACACCCCCAGAAGACACCTCTGGGGGTGCCAAAACAAATGTCATTAAAGTCAGTTGATTTGGTTTTGGTCTTTTTTTTTGGCATATTTTTTACAGTTTTCTTTCTTTTTGTTTATACGTATTATACGTTGTGATGTCGCTGTTTCTGGTTCCCACGACACAGGTAAGATACCCTGTGTGGGCCGAAGCTCTGTATGTAAATATTTACGTTATGCCATGTTTGTCCTAAGTGTTGCGTCTCTCTCTGTCCCACGCAGCGCTGGTATGCGTGAGCGAGGAGGTGCGATCGCGCTGCCTCGTCAAGCATTCGCTGCCGAAATGGCTTCCGGACAACTGCGACCACTACTGTCCCACCATCGACCATCATCAGGTTAGTGACAATGGAGTACTTGCTTTTTTTGCGACCTCTGTGGTGTAGCGGTTGGCGCATCTGCCTACCATGCGAGAGGTCCCGGGTTCGAATCCTGGCTGGGGACACGTGAAAAACCCCAGGTTTTGGATGTTTACATGTCTGCAATGTCACTGGTTCGGGTTCCCACGACACAGGGTATCCTAGTGTGGGGCCAGAAGCAATGTTTGTGCCTGTATGTAAATGTTATAAAAAAAACTGGCTGATTCTCAGAACTGCATAATTTCTGTTTGGCCCATTTTTTTTTATTCTCCATGATATTAACTCAATAAAAAGTAACATATAACATAATGTATTGTAGTAGATGCCACCAAAACCTACAAATACGTTGCAATACAATCTTCAGGGCCAATAAACCTACAATATAATATGTTGTTTCTTATTGAGTTAATATGAAAATAGGAAGACGCTGGATGCAAGCTGCTTCTAACCGGTCTTTTTGGAAATCCATGGAGGAGGCCTATGTCCAGCAGTGGACTTCTTGTGGCTGACTGATGATGATGATGATGAAAAAACATGCGCCGAAGAAATTATGTATCATCAACCCATTATGTCCCCACCGAGGGGCACGGGTCTCTTCCCTGAGGTAGTTAAAGGCCATACTCCACCACGGGGGCCAAGTCCGGATTGGTGGAGACTTATGAAAATTAAATTAAAGCTACATGAAATTATGTAATTTGAGCCATTTTCTGAGAATCGCCCAGCTGTTAGAATATACCTTGGGCTCTAGAGTAGGCTTCGGTTTTCGCCGAAAGCACACGAGTATAATACATCTTCCTCCTCTGTATAAAACATTTCTTCACTATTTTGAAAAGTTTACCCTTTCAGACCTGACCTTGAAATTTACGATAGAAAACCATTGTTACTTTCAAGGTCAGGTCTAAAAGGGTTAGGTTAAATTAAGTGTCATATTAGTTCCGATGTTTCTATTACACGAATATATCCGATTCTATCCGATAGTAGCCGAGGTATATTCTAAAAGCTAACAGACTGTATGTAGTTTGAGCCATTTTCTGAGAATCACCCAACTAAAGTATGTTTTTTAGTTCAATGCAAAAAAATAAAACAGTCACGTTGACATCTCAGTACAATCCAATGTCTGAATGTTGCTAGTACGCAAAAACGTAAGTAAAAATTGTTTGTGCTACGTAAAGTCTGATTTTTTATTCCGTAGAATTTTCATAAGTGTTGCTACTGAAAAAGTTCTCCACCGAAAAAGGGACAAATTTGACTCATTTGAGGGCGATAACAAATAAAATGCTACGTATTTTTTATGTTTTTCTTACAAAAAGGTTAATATAAATATTTACTTACTCAAGTGACCTAATACAAAAATAACTAATATTTCAAAATCACGAACAATAGATCGAATTAACTTTAATTACTTTATTTTATTCTTTAGCTTGGATCACTGCCTGCTAATTCAAGGTTTCGTAAACCTTTTTAGAAAAGTGAAGTATGCCGCTGTTAGCTCTCTTAATAATTCATGTCAGCGATGATGATGATGATAAAGATAGTGATATTAGTATTAATGATGATTAGATATTTTAATAAAAATATGTTTTCTTTACTTGTACTTTTTACTGCTTGTGTGATGAAAAGGGACACAATTGTCACTCGCCTTAAATTCTCTTTTAATTTGGAGCTCCACACTTTATAAAATGGATAGATTCAATAACAAATTAAATGTGTAGACTCAGATGTTCACACTCGTATTGAAATTGAAAAATGTGCCCGGCCAAAAAAGGTTTCTACTCTCTGACATATCAAAAAATGATAACTTTCAGAATTCTACGGCATTAAAAATCAGACTTTAGGTGTTTTTTTTACTTTGCTCTTATGAGGAATTAAACTTTAATGCCTTTGATGTGATAAGGATTTTGGTCACTTCTATTCACTGTAAAAAAAAAAATACTGAGTAAACGTATATATTTTATAACGGTAACACCGCGTCATTTTTTTTGCATTGAATTTAAAAACGGACTATAGTAGGACAAATTAGGATAAACCACGAGAAAACGGAGCATTTTTTACAAGTGTAAGAAGTGTAAACGTAAAAATGCGACTCACAGCATGGTCTTCCGCCCCCCAGTCCTCGATGCTGATCCAGCCGCCGTCTTCAGCCCAGCCCTCGTGCCACAGCCGCAGGCAGAAGTCCTGGGACGTGCTTGACCAGGCTGCTATCTCCAGCGCCCACGGAGGTGAGGATCTTACGCCTGTATTCTGAACCTGGTGTAGCCGTGGCTGAGATTATTGTGCATTACATTCCAGGATGTATAGCTTATGGGAAACTACGTCGAGTCTTCACATCGCCAATCCCACAGAGTCTAAAGACGAAAGTCTATAACCAGTGCGTTCACAAATAATAAATTCCCTTTTATATAGTTTTTAATTTTAATATAGTTTTAATTTTAGTATAGTTTTAATTTTAGTATAGTTTTGATTTTAGTATAGTTTTAATTTTCCATAGGTAACACAATACGTTCTATTCTCTGTGTAGTGCTTACGTTTATGAAAATAAAATTATTAAGGATCTTACCGTCGAACTACATCACACCAGTGCGTCCTACCCGTCATGACATACGGTGCCGAAACGTGGACACTCACGGTGGGGCTGATCCACAAATTTAAAGTCGCTCAGCGTGCTATGGAAAGGGCTATGTCCAGACAACCGCAGGCCGATGATGATGATGATGATGATGATGTATAGCTTTTAATTATCTTAGTGTATCACACACACAACAGGTAATTTAATGTATCTTTCCCTTGATTCGGTATTCGACACGATTAACAATAAATTATTTGATATGATCGTTTAAAACAAAAATTACAAAGTTTTCGGAAAATGTATCTCTTTTAATAATTTACCAGTTATTACAATTTTTAAATAGATAAAACATAAAAAAGAGTGCTCTGAGATGTGACGTCACAAGCAAGTTTTTTATACAAAATTCCGTTTTAAAGGTAACCCATTTGACATCCTGTCAAAAACCCAATTGCTGTAAAAACATGGCCCGTTTAGAAGCCCCTTTAGGTATAAACGTATATTTTCGTATCGCTCTATATCTGTATGTAAATCTTCACCTTCATATAGCTGCCATATGTGTGTAAAGAGTATGTTTTTTTCTGAATGTCACAGGTAAATCACCGACTTTCCAGTCGTCCGGCAGTGGCTCGCACAGTCCGCACCTGGCCAACATGTCCCATCAGGTAATATCATGACTTTCGCTGTCAACATTCTCTTGGTCATTAGGTAACAGTTACTAACAACCAGTTTCTCTTACACAAATAATCTGTTAATCCACTGTTGGCTGCTGTCAGTTGGTAAAACATGATGCAGCAAAATATAGATAGTAAAGATAAAGATAAAGATAAAGATAAAGATTATTTATTTGTCAAACATGAGATATAAGGTTGTTACATTGAAATACGTCCTGTACATGTTTCGCCCATCGGGACTTACAAAATATTTAGAGAGAGCACCATCGTTTGTCATTAAAATATATCTCTATCACAAAATACTTTCCATACGAGCTATATTTACGTCAATTATGTTAAAAAAAAATGAAATATCAACTTGTCAAATATTAAAGTACATTTCAAAGTCAAGTTTGTGTGTAGAAGAGTCAGTACATAGTCATATAATAATAAATCAATCAGTTAGAAATTCTGTTAGCTTATAGTAGCATTTTTCTAGTAGCATTTTTTTCAATTTAAATTTGAATTGGCCCATGTCAAATTCTCGTATATCTCTTGGTATTTTATTGTAAATCATAGGCCCCATACAATATAGACTTTTATGCATAAGTGCGGTATTGGCTCTACGTATACATACTCTATTTTCATCCCGTTGTAAGCGGGTTCTGACTAGCGAGATCGGTCGGAAAATGCCTGGGTTCGATTTTACAAAGAGTGCTACATCTAAAATATACATTGACGGAAGTGTTAGAATATTGTAGTTTTGAAAGTATGGTTTACAACTATCCGTCTTTTTCAGTCCAAACATTGCCCTTAGACACCTTTTTTGTACTTTGAATGCTATCTCTCTGTCCGTTGAGTTACCCCAAAAGATCAGACCATACCGCAACAATGAAGCTACCGTGCCATGATATGCAGTAATTAGAGCATCAATATTAGTGACAGGGGCAAGTTTATAGAGGAGATAAGCAGACGAGCTAACTTTTTTGCAAAGTTCCGCAATATGCGCTTTCCAGTTTAAATTTCGGTCCACCGTTAGTCCTAAGAATTTTGTGGTCTCTACTTGTTGTATTTTAATATTTTCATAATGAATATCCAAATTTGCTGTTGGTAACCTTTGGCTAAATTGCATAAAATTAGTTTTACTTAAATTTACCTTCAAGTTATTATTGTTTAACCAAATTATAATAGATTGTAGAGTCCGATTTATATCACATTCGTAAAAAGTTTCTTGGTCACATTGGATTGTGACAGTGCTATCATCTGCAAATAGGGTCATTGGGTGTGGAGTGGCTCTGGGAAGATCATTAATGTACAGTAAGAATAGTAACGGTCCCATTACACTGCCCTGTGGGACGCCATGGCGAACTTCACGCTCACGTGACCTATAAATATCTTCATGTTTAGTTTTAGGATTGATTTTTGAGATTTCTGTACATTGTGTCCTGTTTTTAAGATATGACTCTATTAATTTCCACACATTTCCCCTTATTCCGTATGCCTCAAGCTTTCGCAGTAAGATAGTATGTTCTACGTAATCGAAAGCCTGTGTCATATCCATGTATAACGCAGAGACTGGAACTCTTGCATCTACACATGTCATAACTGTGTTTAAGAAATCGTAAACAGCCAGATTAATCGTCTTATTTTGCCTGAATCCCTTTTGTTCCTTAGTTAATATGTTATTATGTTCCAGATAGGCGTACATTTTCGCATAAATATATTTCTCAAAAATTTTTGCTATTATCGGAATAAGGGCAATTGGTCTATAAAATTCCATTAGGTGTCGGTTTTCTTTTTTAAAGACTGGTTTTATTATCGCTTGTTTCAAATTATTAGGATATATACCCGCTGCTATGCTTAGATTAATAATATGACTTAGATGATGGCAAATTTCTAGGGCTACGTATTTTATTATCTTTGTAGAGACGCCATCGTATCCCACACTGTTTGTATTTTTTAATGATTTAATTATTCTAAAAATATCGTATGGAATACTAGCCTCCATGAACATCGAATTACTACACGGTGTAATATAGGATCCTAATAAACGTGTGTGTGTGCCAGCATTGTCAATGGGCTTAATTTTGTCAATGAAAAAGTCATTAAATGCATTTGATATGGCTTGTGGATCTGTAATCGTCTTTTTGTCAATTTCTATTTTAGAGATAGAGTCTTTAGGTATGGTTTGCTTCGAACTATTTATTATTTGCCATGTGGCCTTAGACTTATTGTCCGACATTTTTATTTTATAATTATTTTGGGCGCGTTTTGTTAAACGTACGATTTTTTTGAAAATTTGTGTATAATTTTTAAAATTTGTTTTATTTAGTGTATTAGGTTCAAGTCTGTACACTAAGTAAGTAAGTGAGTATGTCTCACTCACATACTCACTTACTTACTTACTATGTAGTCAGTTGGTAAAAGAGCATGCAGCAAAATATAGATAGTAAGTAAGTGAGTATGTGTGTGAGTGATTGAGTGAGTGAATGAGTGAGTAAGTAATTTATTTATGTCCCGTGCTTGCGTGCGTGCGTGCGTGCGTGCGTGCGTGCGTGCGTGCGTGTGTGTGTGTGTGTGTGTGTGTGTGTGTAAAAAGATATATTTCCATAGGACACACACACGTTTAAATAAACACGAAAGATTTCGAAAGCTGGGTGAACTGTGTCGGGCTACAGGGCCGTTGGTTGTTATACTGTTACAGCCTCGCTCGAAGGGACATGTTTTCGTTGCATGCTGTTTTAGCAAGTGACCCTTATCGAACTGTAAGACGGGCCACGTCACGAACAACCGACATCTGCTAACGGTGGATGAACAGATTATTAATCAGTCCCTTTCTTTAAGTAACCGTGCTGTATAGGAGTACTAAGGTCGTCTCAACGAATTCTGCGAGTTCAGAAAGATACACTTTCTCTGGATGTTAGAAAATCCACTCTTACTTTAAAAACGTGATGAAAGACGAACGGTTTCTGAATTGGGAATTTCTCTAAGTCAGTACTTAGCAATACAAAAATTTATTAAGAGCCAAATAAAACAGATTGACTCTATACTCCATCGGCCTTACTAATAAATAAGTTATACACTCTGAATAACTATTTGACGTATATCAGTTTTACTGGTTTAATCGCATTTAGCGTACAAATAACCAGTTTGTCAGACCTCGCATAACGGCTGTATACACAGCTCATAACCTTTATTAGTAAGGCCGCATATGTTTAGGTACTTAGCTAAAGGTAAACAATCTGGACAAGTCTTTTTATTGAAATATACACTTTTTAAATCAACATTTTTACAAATTAAATGTGTTTTTATGAAATTACATTTAATTTTACATTGAATTGGTAATGTGTAAAGATTTTGGTTTAATAAGTGTACATTTCAATAAAAAGGCGAATCAAGATTGTTTACCTTTAGTTAAGTACCTAAACAATTACTTCACCGGAAGTGCAGTCTTTTCAAAATAACCAAATCGCACCAAATTAAATAAACGTCAACCAAAATGGATAAATTCTTCCGAAAATTTTTAAATCCTCAATAAATGGACAAACGCTTAGTAAGTTAATTTTTATCTATATTTAAGTGTGTGAAATGGCATTTGGGGGGAAAAGGCCTACACCCAGCAGTGGGCAGCGGTGGGCTGATGATGATGATGATGATGATGATGATGATAGTTAATCAGCCTGTAAACAGAGAACAATTAGCTCGTAGCCCCGGCCGCCTGAGTGATCTTAAGCGATCACATAGGGCGCGTTCAGTGCATGGATGGGTGACCGTTTATGACTTACGCTGGTGGCATTTTTCCGAGCGGTTCCGTGTTTCGCAAGACACGTTAAGCAGTTGGAGCCGGCTGCCGTCGATAGATGGCAGTCGTTAAGCCAAGTTAGAGGCCTTAGGGCGGCTTGAAAACTTCCGACTGTAAGACCAGCCACTAGTCTTACAAGCCTCCACCAATCCGGACTTGGCCCCCGTGGTGGAGTATGGCCTATACCTTCCTCAGGGAAGAGACCCGTGCCCCTCGGTGGGGACATAATGGGTTGATGATGATGAATCATAATGAAATTTTTGGTGGTATAGAGTTTGATCCATTTTGATGAGGATTTTGGACGATTTTTGCAAAACGGAATATCGTTGCGTTTAAATTTTTTTTTAAGTATCCGCATAGTAATAATTTGATGCGAATTAGATTTTTTTTCATAAGTGCAATTTGGTGGCAGTTAACTTAAATTGGTGTTGATTTGATACTGCAATAAGAAGGGGTGAAAATATAAGCCATTTGATTTGTCGATGTTTAGTTAGAGGAATGGCAAACAGTGTTATATTCTGACAGTTCCGTTTTCTTTTGTATTTATATTATGAATATGTCATAACGCGATCAGCAGCACAAATTGGCTTCGATTTATTTTCAAAATATATAAAAAGCTGCTAAGTACATGTTATTAATAAATGGATTGGTTTGAATTTTCTTAATCATACATCAACATAATCATTTAGTCTTCTCTATTCTACTATTGGTTACTAATTATTGTATTGTAGTGGTATTCTTGAGTTCGGATGGCAGATAGCAATGCGGTTGTTAAAAAATAACCCTATATAGTTAGTTATTAAAAAAATCAGAACTGATTTTGTTCTCCAAACATGTTTTGCATTTTCACGCATGTTTTATCAGTAATGATTTTAAACATATTAATAGATGTTTTATTATAAGAATAGCTATTCTTATAATAAAACATCTATTAATATGTTGATTGTTGCTATTGTTTTGTTTTAAATAATAATAATAATAACTTCCATAAAATACCATAAGTTGAGCTGGTCCTAGACTAGGCCATTACAGACGGCCCCAAGGCAGCGGCTAACATTATACATAACTATATGTACGAGTACATTGACATTCAACAAGCAGAATGTAAATCTTTTACGTTGAAATAATTTTTTGAATTTGAATTTGAATTTGATATCCTGTGTTATGGTCATCAGGCAAGGTCACTACAAACATCCATATTTATGTATATTTTACGGTCTTAATTTAGATAGATAGATAGATAAACAAATCTTTTATTTACACTTGCACACACACACTAAATGTACAAAAAACACGTACAGTGAGTGGGTAGGTGAAACATAACAAATCGAACATAACGTAACGTGATAGGATGCATGGTACGGTATGTACTTACATCAAGTACGACATAATATTGCTGTGGTTGCGGCAAATGCTAAATGGTACAGACTCAGCAATTTCAAAAAAACATAAAAAAATAATAATTTTTACTTCTATGGTATAAATAAAATGTATCTCCAATCATGAGTGTAAATGGAGACCACACATCGGCATGTGCAGCGTAGGACGACCAGCCACAAGATGGACAGACGATCTCATCCAAGCGGCAGGGAGACGCTGGATGCAAGCCGCTTCCAACCGGTCTTTTTGGAAATCCACGGAGTAGGCCTATGTCCAGCAGTGGACTTCTTGTGGCTGAATGACGATGATGATGATCTCCAATCAAAATTTGAGGTGAATTACCCATTTTTCCGAATATACCTACAGTCTATTTTTTGAAGCGAACGACTAAGTGTCAACATGTCAAAAATTTGGTTTTTCAATATCGTCCCTTAGCTTACAACACCGCTTAAGTCATTTTTACCAGCTTTACAGGTGTGACCAATTGTCAGACGCGCAATGAGCAGCTCCATGTAATGGCATTCAAATGTGAAAACCGCCAATTTTCGACTTGAGCGGTGTTGTAAGCTAAGGGACGATATGCCACATTTATAACACTGCATAATATTTAGCAAAGTTATACAAAACGATATGCCTAATAAATACCATTAGGCAATAGACACAATAACACTGCTATTACCTGATTTATCCCCCACTTGCAGTTGATTTAACTAAATATTTTATTTTATCATGAAAATACCATTTGCTTAAGAGATCTATGCCCCAAAAAATACCTAAAATTTCAGTGGTTCTCAAATAAAAGCGATCCTACTGCGGCCAAATATGTTCGCAACTAGGAAAGATGACGGACTTTTGTTTAAAGGCCGATTATGATAGACTATTTTATGCTAATGGGCTACGCGAAGTGTAGGAAGAAGTATGGAGAGCTGACTACGAACCTCTTTTTTAATTAAAGACAAAAAAAAGTAAAATAGCCACCCCGACGCCATATTTACTCACGATTGACGTTGTAGTTGATGGGAGTGCAACTTCTCTTTAGTCTGTTCATCATTGTAATTAAGGTATTGGTAAAGTTTTTTGGTCCATAGTCCAGTTGTTGTTATACTTTTGTGTTTGTTATTACGAAACGGAAAATATGGGCAAGCGAGCCGGACCCAACGCTGATTCTGCCAAACCGATGTATACGATGCAAGCAAAGCTGCGTGCATGAGCTATTTGGAGTGAGATGTAAGTTTGAGAGATGCTGTGTCTTTGTTTACCTTTAGTCGTTCGCTTCAGTAAATAGAATATAGACGGACATTTCTGTAAAACTTGTGATATAAATATAAAAGAAAAAGAAATTTATTTCATAACAAACTTCAAAGTATACACTTATGGTAAAAGCTTACATTGGTACTTAAACATAAAACATAAACATTTACATACAGGCACATACATTGCTTCTGGCCCCACACTAGGATACCCTGTGTCGTGGGAACCAGAAACAGCGACGTCACAAACATGTAAACATCCAAGACCTGACTTACTTAAAATATTCTGCTTATTTATTTAAGGTGTATTTAAAAGACACGTCGAAAGCCAAACTAGGTAAAACCTGTACTATGGCCTTCGACGCCACTCTTTGGAGGCCAAGTCTGTTTACGTTACTATAACTTCAAAATTTTATGTATTAACGCAAAAGAAATTAAGTTTAATGAGACGTAAACAACGTTGCAGATTATTTTTCTCTTTCGTTTGTCACTCTCAAGAAGCATAAAAGTATTTCTCAACCTTGGGTGCGAACGCCAGCCATCAGCCATCCGAACGTCATCCGAAACTAAACCTTATTTTCAGTACTCTAGGACCCATCAGCATCTTCTCTTTCTAAAGTCACTATGTCATTTGTGTTTTTTTTTCACGCCACGTCTCTAAACGGACCACATACGTTGTTGTAACGTTTGTATTTGTATTTGTGTAATGCGTTTTTGTGTTTCGCCCTTCCTTGGTTCCCGTAACGATATCCGGCACCTCGGTGACGTTGTTTGCGTCTATTCGGAACGTTATTGTAAAGTTATTTTAAAAATTTTGAAAAAATTTGTTAATAACGGTATTGACAATTGTAACGTTATCGTTGACTCGCGATATTTGCGTCGAAATGTAACGTTATAAAATATTATTTCAACGTTATTTTTCGTGTAACGTTATTTCACAAAAATACGACCCAAACAACGTGAACCTTATCTAATCCATAATTACATCCGATACCACATACGCTTTTGCACTGCCTCATATTTTTTCTATTCCATCTACCATAGAACTCCGCCAGAATGCTTTTTAAGACGCAGCGGTCTTTCTCTGTACCCACTTCGAAGGATACTATGGGACCGCCAAGGGTAATTTGCTAACAAAATACCGTTAGCTGACGAAAGAGACTGTATAACTATTGAATTTGCGTTCTTGCAGCGGCTTCCATGACGCATTGATATGTCACAAACGAGATAATTATAAATTACTAACTTTGTAATTAGCGATTAGAGGGCCTTGATTCTGTTAGTGAATTACAGTTCAATTACAATGAGGGCTTTTTCAAAGCGTCATTAAAAAAATAGTACCGCAAATTAGCGATAGATGGTGCTGACGTCGCCTAATACGTCAAAATTGACATGACATCACTGTACCTTCTCTGTGTGTCCTGTCCTATGTTTTTACAAAAATGCACAATGCATGGGCTAGTCATGAGCAAAGACACAAATCACGTACGTATGTAACGAACAAAGTAAAAATACTTCGATAACTTTCAAGTTTCAACAGTTTCGAAACAAAGTCTAGTTTAGATCACAGACTACAAAGAGATGTTTTAACATGATGACATTTTGGTCTTCTTGCAGCGCCATCTAGTTTTTTTAGTGAACTCAACTGACAGGTGTCATTGAAAAGCCCTCATTACGCGGCGTGGAGGGAGTAAAACCATGGAGCAAGCCACAACGCACACATACAAGATGTAAATGAAACAAACTTACGTAGCGATCATGGGTGAAAAAGAGACAGAATAAAAGGCAAAAGTGTAACTGCTTTTTTGTCTGCCCCCGTGTCAAGTTGACGTTTCTTGGGGGCAGGCAACGACAAGATTTTGGAAATGTTATCACATTTAACGCTACGCTAGTCTTTTCCTAGTGAATTCGTTTATTTGTGGAATGTTATGTGAAAAGTGACCTAAATAGAGAAACTATGGTGAATCGTTGTGTATTACGATGCAGAAATCGTCGAAAATGTGCTTTGGGAGAAGTTTACTTTCACAGGTACGCAATGATTGTGTTTCAATGAGTGCTAAGCCGAAAGTTGCTTTATGTTGAGTATTTTAGTTAAGTTAAAACTAGTAGCTCCCCTACGGAAAGCAATATTAATAGAATTTACTTTCCTAACCTAAAGAACCGAAGAGTAAAAAAATGTTGCCATTCGTGCATGTTGAAAATCCCGATCATTACTTTAACTATGTATTTATTAGTGAGAGTTAGTTTAGCTGGTAGGCAGTCAAGTACATACGAAAGTAAATTGTTATACAAAGCATTACAATAGATGAATTCCAGTTGAGAACTCTGTTTTGTAGAAAAAAAAAATAAGAGTCAATATTTTTTCGAGTAAGATTTAACTAAACAAATCTGAATATCATCTTGGAGACTATTACTACTTTCATATACTATTCACTTTTTTACATACTTAAATCGCCTTTAATCAAAAGTTACAATCATCATCATCATTATCATGATCAGGCTATATTAGTCCACTGCTGGACGTAGCCCTCCCCTAATGAGCGCCATAGCGCCCTGTCTTTAGCTTGCCGCATCCAGCATCTGCCAGCAGTTTTTCAGTTACAATAATATTATTATATTTTTATGTATTACATTATTTATGAAATTTCACAATGTTTCCATTCCAGATTTCTTCAAAATACTCCTGTTCTGGATAAATGGGTGCTAGCATGTGGAAGAAAGAACTGGTCACCCACATCAAATGCTCGAACATATTGTCTGTTCATTTCTACTAAAGTTGCTAAAAGTCTTCAAGTAACAAATTTTTCTATGTTTTGCCAGGCTGTATTTAGGGAGTAAACGCACGGCAAACAAATTAGACACCAGAACGTGAAGTTATTTAACAATAGTATTTTCAGGTGTTAATAGGAAAATTAAAATGTTAAGAAAAACAAAATTACTTTTCTTTCCGTTTCTTGTACCCACATGAACAGATTAGAAATTTCTGAAGTTTTCACGAGTAGTACACTTAATATTATTAAAATGCAACCTGTAAAATGTAAATGAAACTACCGTAAATCAGTGAGAAAAGTGTATTTAATATTTAATAAGAATATGTTAGTGGACGTTTTATTGACAACTCTACTGCTAGACGTGTTTTATTGTATGAATAATAATGTTCAAAACCATTACATTTTTTTTTCACTTCCTACGAACGACTGAAATATTTTAGCACACATTATGGCAAATTCACTTTACTCTGGCAACATTCACGCACACAAAGAAATAATATTTCACCGACACAAAACCGGTTACACTGTGGCTTGATCTATGGTTTTACTCAATCAACGTTACGCGGTCTGGTCACGTGACAAGTTGTTTTAATTCCATTGACGCTTAGACTTACGAATACGCGTGCGCGCGTTGATTTGAAGCGGCAATGAAATTAAATCGTCGCACTCATGCAGCTGTAATTGTTCTACAGTGCGTTAGCAAAATCTAGGCTCTGGTCGGATTCTTCAGACAAAAAGTCAAATACGTAAGTGCATTCGAAACAATGTTAATAATTTGTAGTGCTTACTAAAGTTTTAAAGTCCGTCTTTTAATTCGATGCAAAAAAATGACGCGGCGTTACCACTATAAAATATAATATAGGTTTACTCGGTAGACTCTTTTACCGTGAATAGAAGACTCGTGTGACCAAAATCCTTATCACATCGAAGACATTAAAATTTCATTCCCCATAAGAGCAAAATCTAAAAAAAAACACATAAGTAGCACAAACAATTTTTACTTGGAAGTAAAATGGGGTTATTTGGTTTTTGCGTACTAGCAACACTCAGACATTGACAGCCTTTGGATTGTATTGCGATGTCAACGTGACAGTTTTATTTTTTTGCATTGAATTAAAAAACAGACTTTAGATTTCAAAATGTAAATTCTTTACGTTGAAATACATTATCGATTTCTGATTAGCTGCTCGCCCATACTAAGATGTCTATATCGTGCGAGCGAGAGGAAAACAATTGTACAGTCTCTTTCTTTTATTGACACTGCTGTGCCGTGTTCAAGAATGTTCTTGGGCTTCCACGAAGCTAGATACAATATAACGTGGTTCGCTATATAGATTTTACTTAATTTGGAGAATTAAGACTTGCTGTAGAGTCAAAATTCCATTCGAACTTAGTTTGGTTTTAATTTGTTATGGACATACAGTGGGCTGTTTCGTAAAATTATAATTCGTGGTTCACTATGAGAATTCGATGTACATTGCAAGGTTAACACACAGATTCGAGAACGCTGAACGACTCTGCTACGCAACGTACCTTGTCATAATAAACTCTACGAGTTCTTGTTTAAGGAAACCCAGCCCAGGTCCCAGATCCAGATGCCTGGCTGCAGGCTCATGTAAAATAAAATAAATTCTCATTAGTTTCTTTTTAATAACAAACCAATAGGCTACTTGACCGATTTCTGAAACCCATCTCATTTTTTTTGTTGGTGTTCGTGGATTCCTCAGAAAGTGGTAATTTTAAATCTTTTCGTGTATTTCTTCTAAAAAAAAAGCAAACAAAAATTTACTTTAGAAATAAGCCGCCAAAACGCTATCTGGGGCAATATGGCGTCGCACAGGAATTATGACGTCACTTGCCAGTAAACCAACCATGAACGTAAGAACGAATGAATGACAGACGCCATTTTTACTGTGTTTCTTTTACGAATTATAATTGTATTTTAGTTAAAATGCCTTAAAGCGGTTTTAAGACTCACAATTTATACGAATAATACTGTTTTTTTCACACTAACAAATAGCCTATTGCAAGCGTCGGTATGTCTCATAATAGGCTTCAAACTGCTTTAAGGCATTTTAACTAAAAAAAAATTGATAATTCGTCCAAAATCCACTATAAAATTTGATGATTTTGTATCAGTAGCCATTTTATCGAAAAAAATCTACGATGACGTCACAGGTATATGGCGTCTGTCAATTATATAGGCTTCAAACTGCTTTAAGGCATTTTAACTAAAAAAAATTGATAATTCGTCCAAAATCCAGGATAAAATTTGATAATTTTGTATCAGTAGCCATTTTATCGAAAAAAATCTACGATGACGTCACAGGTATATGGCGTCTGTCAATCATATCATTCTTACTACGTTCATTGATTTCGCAGTACTGAAAATAATAATAATGAGTGACATCATAATTCCTGTGTGACGCCATATTGCTTTAGATGACGTTTTGGTGGTTTATTTTAAGTGTTTTTTTTTTAAAGAAATACATGGAATAATTTAAAATTGCCGCTTTATGAGTTCTTAATGAACACTAACAAAAATCTGAGATGGTTTTCAGAAACTTCTCAAATAGCCTATTATGTAAATACAATGAAATAAAACCAAATTACATTTGTATGGGATAAAATTTGTATGGAAGCTACAGCCGTTCTTAATATTTTTATCTACTCAATTTATGAAAAACACAAACAGA
The DNA here is from genome assembly GCA_947310845.1 of Yponomeuta plumbellus. Lineage (NCBI taxonomy): Eukaryota > Metazoa > Arthropoda > Insecta > Lepidoptera > Yponomeutidae > Yponomeuta > Yponomeuta plumbellus. Next base: position 5,916,611 of record OX371221.1, on the reverse strand, counting down.
GATCGGTGATGACACAGAAGAAAGACAAAATTAACTCTAATGGTAGGTACGTAGACCTAGACGAAGTATTCGCGCAGGCATGCGTGCTCGTATGAAATCACCGCCTTAGAAGATTAAAAATCCTTAGTCAACTTAGCGAACTCGAAAATTAAAAATAACACTATAAAATTGTATTTGTAACTTAAACTAGAATTAGCTGTGCTTTGCGACCTTTTTAGCTTTGCAATATAACGAGAACGAAATAACGCAACAAATGATAAAATGATTTCCCGTAATTGTCCTAATTTTCTATTGTGTAATGAATGTAATTATCAAAATACAGTTTTTTACTATCTGGACTTCTAAAGTCATTGTGTAATTAATGTAATTATGAAAATACAGTTTTTCCTACGATCTAGATTTAGACCCCTTTTGTACCCTTGTTTTGATAATCCTTATAAATGTACCCTTCCAAATTAGATTACCTTTATTGGACAGTTTTAAATCTATATATTCGTGTGTATTTTTTATATTTATATGTGATTGTGCCTAAAACTTACGATAAAATAGTACAAATTAAAGTACCAAAATTTAATAGAAAATAATTACGACAAACACTTCAACGCAATGAAGCACTACACACTTTCGAGCTTCATAGCTTTTACAAGCAACTTGTGAATACAATAAAATGCAAAAATGGCTTTCTCACTGTAAAATGTCTACCGTTGGGTTTTTCGCATTTTTACTAAAGGTGGCGTGCGGGCGGCGTGATTTCAATCTAAAATGATCATTACGTCTCGTTAGAGACTACAATACAAGTGCAAAAATGCCCGTTCTCGTAACAAGCCCACGGGCTTCGTATTTTAGTCTCCGAAAAGAATTTTGGACTGATATAGCGCCTACATAGACCTTTATCTTACAACAGGCTACTTGACCATAAGTGGCAGAATCCATGAAGATTTAATTGTATTTAATTATTTTTTTAACTCTCTTTTTCTTCCAAGCTGGAGCAGCTGGTTTTGAAATTATGTTAACAGTTTAAAGGAGCATTATTCAGAGACACAAAAAAAAAATTGGAAAAAGTAAAGATTTGTGGCAACAGGATTTTTAAATTTTTTTTAAATGCCATAATTTTTTTTTCATGCAATTTTATTTTTTATTTTTTTATTTTCTGATAACCAGTATGACTTGCCTTTTCACCCGGTTCCGGCTTGACGTTGAGTTTTGGGACACCCTGTATAATAATAAAAATGTTTTTAGTATTTGTTCTTAAAGCGGTATCAGTATACATCGTCTGTGAAACAACTGACTAGCCATCACAGTTCTTGAGCTACAACCTTGTGACACACAGACAGACAAACGGACGCTCGGACAGACAGCGAAAGGCTCTAATTATATGCGTCTGCGCGACCGAGCGGCCCGGCTGCTACACCACAAAATTACAAGCAATAGGGTGGTTTCCAGGGTCAAAATAATGAAATTCTATTTAGTCCGTATTTTAGATTATAAAAAAATATTGGACACGTATTTTTTCTTTTTTCGATTAAACAAAAAATAACAAAGATATAGCCCATTAAAGTTACGTGTGACGTCACTCCGTGCTAAAAAATGCAGCACGGCGTGACGTCACACGTAACTTTAATGGGCTGCATTTTTGTCATTTTTGGTCTAATTTACAAATAAAAAAATACGTGTCCCTTATTTTTGAATAATCTATAAGACGGACTAATTACATTTTTTAGGGTAACTAGCCTATTGTGTGTAACGATTTATTTAAATAGCGGCGCGGTCGCGTCTTCGAGCGGCGTGGTCGCGCGGCCCGGCCGCTCGGCCCGGCCGCTCGGACGAGTTTCAACGTGTTCACTTGTATCGGTGCATTTGAAGCGGATGGGACGCTCTTTCGTTGTTTGTGAGAACGGGTGGAGAGCGGAGACGCTCGGGCCGCTTCATATAAATCAAAAAGCGACTTGGCCGCGGCCGCTGGAACCTGCGGCCAAACCACTCGGTCGCGCGGACGCATATAATTCAAGCCACGTACAGTCAAGTAGCCAGTCGTAGTCGCCAGTCAAACCCAACGGTTACACTTGCAACGTATTGACGGCCCTCTTCACCGATCCCCTGCTAAGTCGACCCTCCGATGCCCGCAGGACTCCGAGAGTGGGCGCGCCCATAGTATGCAGCATGGCGCCGCTGGCGAGGCGGCACGGAGCGAGAACAGCGAGGACGCTTTTGAGGTGAAATCTCGACGTCAGCATTTGAAAGAAGAAAGAAAGAAAATTGATTTATTTGATGACACAATACTCAAAACGAAAGAAGAAACACATACACAAAGACCATTACAAAATGCATATCTACAATTGGGGATGCAAAGTTATTTTTATGATTGGATTTTATTTTATATTCTGATAGTAGACGTAATTTTAAGAAACTAATTTCATTTTTTTCGTGATTAATCGAGTTTATCATTGTTAATTAATTAAAGTAAATATTATTGGGCGTGACGTCATATGCTACTTACTGTGTGTGTAGGTGAGTTCGCGATTGCATTTGCGTGTGAATGGGCCAAACCATCTAGATTGTCTGTGGTTTAGTGTCAAAAAAAAGTCGTGTTTACAGCGCCACCAAGTTATATGTACAGGTGGGCAAAATTGTAACTAACTAATTAATTGTAAATCCGGTTCCCCATTTTTTGTTTTATTTATTCACTTACTAAGATTTATAGATATGATTTTCATTAAAATTGAAAGACGGGTTAAAATTTACTCATTTTTCTAGGTAAATTTCTTAAATGTTACGCTATTACTAAATTCTCCACTAGCGCCGCTATCAACCGAACAGATAATATGGTGGCACTATAATATCGATGTGTTTGACAAATGAAGTTGACAGACCATTGATAGATTTTCACAGAATAACCTACTACAGACGATTTAACATGTGACGTCACCATAGAGGTCAAATGAAGGGCATTTAAATATTATTATTTACTCAAAATAAGGCTCATCTTTTAAGATAAAAATCTCTTACACAAAAAATACTGTAGTTTGGATGCTAAGCTCGAAATGGTTTTCGATTCAGGCAGTTCACTTTTTTTTTGCATCCCGAATTATAAAAAAAAATTACACAGAAAGCATAAAAAGCAGGTAAAAAATAAATAAACTGTACGACACGAAAAAAATAACAAAATACATAGGTTTTTAGTATTGAGCCCCCAAAATGGGCCCGACTCAGCATAATGTTGCAACAGAGTGATCCGTTGCAACGCTGATTTTCAGTCGGGTCCAAAATGCGGTTAGCAATGTAAGTGAGAAAAAATTAAGTTTAATAAGCTGCCCGCGGTGTGAGAAATACAATAGAATACAATACTTAAATATTATACTGTCCAGCGCGTTCAGTCCATGGATGGGTCACCGTCTATGACTAACGCTAGTGGCATTTTTTCCGAGCGATTCCGTGCTTCGCAAGGTACGTTAAGCAGTTGGTGCCGGCTGCCGTCGATAGATGGCAGTCGTTAAGCCAAGTCAGAGGCCTTAGGGCGGCTTAAAAACTTCTGACAGTAAGACCAGCCACTAGTCTTACAAGCCTCCGCCAATCCGGACTTGGCCCCCGTGGTGGAGTATGGCCTACACCTTCCTCAGGGAAGAGACCCGTGCCCCTCGGTGGGGACATAATGGGTTGACGATGGTACTGTCCAGTGCTCGTGGAGAGTGAAGGTAATGTATACATAATATAATCGGATAAACAGTGAAACAAATAAGTCAGTGATATACAAATATTGTGTTGATAGACTTACGGGTAATCGAATAAATAAAAACGAAGAAATTCAGTGCGTGAAGTGGTGACCTGCGAGAAAACCTTCCGTTCACTCCAAGAAGGACCAGACCATTTGGTCTGTCTTGTGCCGTTTGTGCCGGCTGCCGTCGATAGATGGCAGTCGTTAAGCCAAGGCTGCTGGTTGCGGCAAGCTGAAGACACGGCGCTATGGCGCTCATTAGGGGCGGGCTATGTCCAGCAGTGGACTAATATAGCCTGATGGTGATGATGTTAAGCCAAGTCAGAGGCCTTAGGGCGGCTTGAAAACTTCTAAAAGTAAGACCAGCCACTAGTCTTCCAGGCCTCCACCGATCCGGTCTTGGCCCCCGTGGTGGAGTATGGCCTACACCTTCCTCAGGGAAGAGACCCGTGCCCCTCGGCGGGGACATAATAGGTTGGTGACGATTGAACGTTTATTGGATCAAAAAAATTAGGTAGCTCGTAGCCCCGGCCGCCTGAGTGATCTTAAACGATCACGAAGGTTGAGCAATATAGGGTGCGATCAGTGGATGGATGAGTGACCGTTCTATGACTAACGCTAGCGGCATATTTCCGAGCGGTTTCGTGCTTCGCAAGGCACGCTAAGCAGTTGGTGCCGGCTGCCGTCGATAAATGGCAGTCGTTAAGCCAAGTCAGAGGCCTTAGGGCGTATGAAAGCCCTGCCTAGCGTCCCCCACACACCAGACGTTTCAGTAGCCAGTTTATTTTTTAACCTCCCATCTCCCGCCGACTACTGGGGAGCCAGCAAAAACGCTGATGTTCGAATTTAAGCCTTATTTATTAGTAATTTAAGTACTTGTATAACCACCGACTGAACAGAGAATGAACAAAAAGGTAGAGCTCTTAACCCGTCTGGCGCGGAATCTAGACTGCCTATAGTGTTAGGCACACGACGACCTGGCCCTAATGCGTTGCCATATTTTTTTAAATTTTTTATGGGACGCCGTTCCGCATTTCTCAAATTAGAGAAAGTACTACATAATTATTCAATAAGTCTTATATATATCTAGAATCTGCATAAAATTTCCTATCCAATTGTTATATATTTTATTATAATAAAACTTACCTGTTTTCCAAATGACGAGGTGAATTTCCACTTTCCACACCATCCTTTACCACTTTGAACTTTTTTTCATTTTTTTCACTTGCACTTTTCACTAGCACTGAACTAACACTTATAATATGATTTGCATATTATTTATAACTATTCTAATCTATTTTTTAATATAAATCACCAAAATAAAGCTATAAATGACGAAGAGATAAATGCCATCACGGGCCGCGCAAACTTTGCAGAAAGTTCGAGGCTTGTTTTCACTTTATTTTCCATGAAATACAACAAAACTATTATTTGAAACATAATCTACACACTTTTCCCAGTATTTTGATATATAACACAAAACAAATACTATCTGCTTTCCTCTCGAAATAACTTAGAAACCTCCAGCGGGCGGAGCCGAAACGCCTGACGCGGCACTAAAAGTTCGAGGCATTTTTCATTTGATTTTCCATCAAATACAACAAAACTATTATTTGAAACATAATCTACACACTTTTCCCAGTAATTTGATATATAACACATAAACAAATACTATCCGCTTCCTTTCGAAATTATCTAAAAACCTCGAGCGGGCGGAGCAACTCGCGACGAAAACACAAAATGGCGTCTGTCAGACGCCGACATACGGGCTTCACTTGTTTTTCGATGAGAACTTTATTTTTTTCTTTGGAATGGCATTTAATTGGTTGACAAAAGTAATCCTTAGTAACCATTGGTCAAGAGAAAACCGGATATTGGCCATAGAGAATAAAAACACCATAGATAATAGAAGTCAAATCCATCGACCGCTTAGCGTACACCCGTGTGTACGCTAAGCAGTTGGGGCACAAAAAGTTAGCGTACACACGGGTGTACGCTAAGCGCTAGACTGTAAAGCGAAGAAAGCTACAATACCTTGGTTGTACGAGCAGAGGAGAGCGTGTGCAGCCCTCGCTCTGTCGCACAGCAGATGTTTGTTGGACGGTGGTGGAAGAAGAAGAAGTCGTAGTTTATATCTTCATTGCAGTAGTTTAATCGTGACACAGAATTACATTGTTTAGTTAAATATAAGTGTGTATTGGGCGAGTGGCTCGAGCCGACTGGCGGGCGGTAGCGGTGTGCTGGACAATGCCAAGTCTGCACACGCAGCGATGCACGGTGCTTAGCCCGTACATTGGTCATACCATGCGAGCTGACAAATATAATCTGCTGCGTGTAAGTAAGTATTCTAGAAGGGAAAATGAAGGAAGGCGAAGACCTGGCCGAAGAAAAACATCATGGCTCCAAAACATACCATAGTGGTTCAACACCAGAAATATAGAACCTCTGTGAGCAGTTACATCACGTGACAGTGTAGCCAAAATGATAGCCAACCTTCGATAGGAGATGGAACCGGAAGAGAGAGAGATAACCACCGACGCTTAACACGAATTGGACCAAATTATAATAAAGGCTTCAGATCAGAGAGCTACAAATGCAAACACAACGCTTCTTATATACCCGCGCGGAGAAACTTCTCTTGCGCGATGCAGGATTCCGTGACATCTGAGCATGACTTTTTTTTCCAGGTGGTCGACGATGAGGGCCGCTCTTCGCCAGCCAGTGTCGATGACAACACAGACAGACCGTCCTCCACTAAGTCTGGAGACAGTGATTGCCCTGAAGGCACCACCAAGGTACGTACTGTAGTTGAATCGGTAGTTTCAGAAAGAACATTAGTCATAATCTGCTTGATAATTATTCATTAATCATAATCAGTAGACATAAAAAACTGATTTCATAGTGGGACTAATGTTGTTTCTGCGTCTACTGAGATTTTCAGTGCCACGTAGTTCAATTGATATTAATTTTACTAATGTTCTTTCTTTAGGGATCTGTAGATCTACCCGCAAGGATACCATAGACAACAATAAGTCAATCACACAAAATTTGGACTAATGTTCTTTCTGACACTACCGATTCAGTTATGTCTTATCTAGAATAGGCTATTTGACCGATTTCTGAAAGCCATCTCATATTGTTTGTTGGTGTTCATGGAGTCCTCAGAAAGTGCTCATTTTAAATTCTTTCGTGTATTTCTTCTAAAAAAGGCAAATGAAAATTTACTTTTCAATTAAGCCGCCAAAACGCTTTCTTTGGCAATATGGCGTTGCACCAACATAAACCAACCAATGAACGTAAGAAAGAATGAATGACAGACGCCATTTTTACTAACATGTGACGGCATCATAGAAACCGCCAATCCAGCCGTTTTCGATACCATGGCGGCAGATACAAATTATCAAATTTTATCTTGTGTTTTTTTACAAATCATAATTGTTTTTTTAGTTAAAATGCCTAAAAGCGGTTTTGGGACACATAATTTATACGAATACGTATAAATAATACTGTTTTTTTCACACTGTCAAATAGCCTATTTGTCTATGTCAGTGCTATAGGGATAATAAACGTTTTTTAACGCGCGCTCACTTCCTGTTTAACCCCTCAGTCATAGAACACTTTTTCTTTCACAGCTAGTTAGTATTATTAACAGAGTAATGTTTGATATTTATCGCAGCTTTCAAAGAATAAAACAAGCTTATCGAATCGCTTGTAGTCCAGTGATAGTCAGAGTGATCTTAAACTATCACGAAGGTTAAGCAACGTAGGACGCTAGTGGCATTTTTTCCGAGCGGTCCATGCTTCGCAAGGCACGCTAAGCAGTTGGTGCCGGCTGCCGTCGATAGATGGCAGGTAAGCCAAGTCAGAGGCCTTAGGGCGACTTGAAAACTTCTGACAGTAAAACCAGCCTCTAGTCTTACAAGCCTCCACCAATCCGGACTTGGCCCCCGTGGTGGAGTAAGGCCTGTACCTTCCTCAGGGAAGAGACCCGTGCCCCTCTATGGGGACATAATGGGTTGATGATGATCATACATCAGTAAATATTCTTCAAGCTACCATTGAAATGTCACGTTTTATGTTCGTAGCAGGCCTCGACTGATAAAGATGCGGCGGCGGCGCCGAAAAGCAACTGCCTCCTGGACCCGACTGTACTCACCGATCCCACCATCCAAGCGTTGGTGCTGACGATACTTGCGACTCTTGTCAAGTATACCACCGGTATGTACTGTACTAAATTGTTTAAGAATATATCTAAATAAATAAAATTCAAAGTCCTGACTGACTCACTCATCAACGAACAGCCCCAAGCCGTTGGACCTAGGAAGCTGAAATTTTGCACAGAGGGTCTGTATATAATGTAGGCAAGGAATAAAACCGGATTTATTTAATTCAACCCCTATGGGGGCTAAAAGGGTTGCCAAAATATGTATGGGAGGTGTAAATAATGTTGTCTAATTTTCTTGAAACTTAAAATAAATATTCTTCAACACAATTGATTGAACACGTGTTTCGCCGTTTTTCTAAATTTGACCCTTAAGGGAGTGAACAGGGTTGCAATATTTTAAACTAAAGTACACGCGGACGGAGGCGCGGGCGAAAGCTAGTCCGGAATAAAGTTGATAATATACATTGCTACTAATTTGCGTCATGCATTTACAGATGAGGACGAAATAAGAATACTTTACCAATATCTGGCAGAAGGGTCAGTGGTGTTCTCCAAAGTATTCCCTGTCATGTAAGTAACCCATTTCAACTATTTTTTGAAAATAGTTAGGGATCAGTATGAAAACTGGATAAAATAGAACACATGGTGTCAAATGTCATACATGGGTTATTCAAGGATTTGTATTTTATTGTTTGAGCAATTCTTCGAGCTCTATTTGGGTGGTTTTGTAGTACAAAGTAAGTATAGCTCGTAGTCCCGATCGCCTGAGTGATCTTCCAAAATCCCACAAGCACCATGCGGTTAGTTAATGCACCGCCCTCCCTCCCACTTGTGAGTCTGAGGATGCCTCGTGTTAGAGGCGAAACGCCTCGCATTTTCTCACACAAGTATTGGTGTCGGTGGTGGTGCGTTCGTGTCTTGCTTCCGCTTGAAAAGTGGGAGGGAGGGCGGTGCATTAACTAACCGCATGGTGCTTGTGGGATTTCGGCGGAATAGGCAATTTGACCGATTTCTGAAAGCCATCTCATATTGTTTGTTGGTGATCATAGAGTCCTCAGAAAGTGGTCATTTTAAATTGTTTCCTGTATTTCTTCTAAAAAAGGCAAACGAAAATTTACATTCCAAATTAGCCGCCAAAAGGCTATCTTAGGCAATATGGCGTCGCACAGGAATTATGACGTCACTTCCCGGTAAACCAACCAATGAACGTTAGAAAAATGAATGACAGACGCCATTTTTACTAATATGTGATGTCATCATAGAATCGGCCAATCCAAATGAAATTATCAAATTTTATCTTGTGCTTTTCTAAAAATCATAATTGTTTTTTTAGTTAAAATGCCTTAAAGCGGTTTTTAGACACGTAATTTATATGAATACGTATAAATAATACTGTTATTTTCACGCTGTCAAATAGCCTCTTTAGCAAAGTAATTTTCACATTTTAGTACAATAAATTGAAGTATATATTTTTAAATTCCAGTCACAGCCTGTTGGACATGAAGATAAACCACGTGCTGATGCATTGCCACGACCAAGTCATACTCAGCGCAGTGCAGAGCATAATTCAGGTTAGCATACCAACAACGCCTTGAGGTTCTTGGTAGATGGTAGATGGAGACATAATCTGAGTCAATCCAATCAATAGAAAAATCAAATGTTTTTAAAAATACCATGAACAAATATTTAATTAAGAACAGTTTCTATACAATACAAGAGTTTTTTGAAAACCATGCAAAAACTTAAATATCTTTCGTTTTCCTTTTCTTTTATCACTGTTCGTTTTTGTTGGTGATTGATTTACAAAATATTTTAAGTTCTGGTTTTGTCTTATATACAGTTTTGTTTAATAATAAATGAATTAATAAGCATGTTGCTGAATATAATATTTATGCTCACCTGTATATAAATAATGTATAAATAATTGATTTTCAGTTAGCAGCGCCCTAGCAGGGTTCTTGTTTGGAACTAAGTATTTTAAGTGATCTCATGTACCTACAACAGGAATGCTAATAAACGTCTTATCTTATAAATTATCCGTATTAATTTTATATCTTGGGGAGTCTTGTTTTAGAACCTTATACACTAGCCCAATAAGAAGTATCACGGCTAAACGAACACGTCTCTTTCAGAACATGATAGCATCAGAAGACGCCAGCCAGCAGCAACTCCACTACATGCAATCCTGCGGCTTTGGCGGCCTCTGGCGGTTCGCCGGCCCCTTCACTAAGGTACTATTATTATTCAGTAGTGTAGGACGCCCTCCGACCAGGTGGGATGACGATCTGCGAAAAACTGCAGGCAGATGCTGGATGCGGCAAGCTGAAGACAGGGCGCTATGGCGCTCATTAGGGGAGGGCTATGTCCAGCAGTGGACTAATATAGCCTGATGATGATGATTCTTCCATAAACATGATTAAATTACATAAACTCACGCTGGTATTCCGGCGGGGTAGGGGGCCGAGTCCGGATTGGTGGAGGCTTGTAAGACTAGTGGCTGGTCTTACTGTCGGAGGTTTTCAAGGCCTCTGACTTGGCTTAACGACTGCCATCTATCGACGGCAGCCGGCACCAACTGCTTAATGTGCTTTGAGAAGCACGGAACCGCTCGGAAAAATGCCATTAGCGTTAGTCATAGACGGTCACCCATCCACGCACTGAACGTGCCCTACGTTGCTTAAACTTCGTGATCGCTTAAGATCACTCAGGCAGGCCAGGCCACAAGCGATGGACATAACATTACAACATAACATTTACATACAGGCACATACATTGCTTCTGGCCCCACACTTGGATACCCTGTGTCGTGGGAACCAGAAGCAGCGACGCCACAAACATCTGGCGTGACCTTTATCGCTTCATCGAGATTTCTTAGTCATTGCATGCCTACTGGTTTCGGATACTTTTACAGATGGCCAGTTGTACAGCGCCACCAAGTTATCTATTCAGGTGGGCAAAATTGTAACTAACTAAATAATTGTAAATTTTGTTCCCCATTTTTTGTGTTATTTAGTTAGTTACTAAGATTTATCGTTATATTTTCATTAAATTTGAAAGATGGGTCAAAATATTCTCATATTTCTAGGTAAATTTCCTAAATGTTACTACTAAATTCTCCACCAGCGCCGCTATCAACTGAACAGATAAGATGGTGGCACTGTAGTGTAAAAACTATTTAATTTCGTTATTAGAGACTGGATAGGTAGATAGAATATCTTTATTGTACTCAAAAAATTACATTTACAGATTTGTTATAGATCGAAATAAGAATATAATAAAATTGAAAAGCTTTATTTCGAAGACAAAACACATAATGATAAAACAACAGCACGATTTTACAATTTGCATGGTTAAAAGGAAACCAAAAATTTGGTAGAACAAGTACAGTTGGCGGCCCTATTACTACAAGCAATTTCTTCCAGGCAACAATAGACGGAAAGAAGAGGACTGGATTATATGTATTTGCATATCGTCTATCGGAGACAGTACTGGAACATATCCAAATGAAAATCTAGTTTTTTACACCAAAAGCTTAAAATAGACTGCTCTAGACCGCTGTAATATGGTGCAGTATACGAATATCTCGAACACTCCTTTTATTTATTGTTTAATTTAATTACTAAAAATCATAACAGTTCTAAAACATCTAAACTTTGATTGCCAATTACTGGAGTATAGTAAATTCTGAAATGTTCCAGTACTGTCTCCGATAGACGATATTTACGCCCATTTTAGCGGTTGTTGCCTATTTTAGCAAATGATCCTATTTCCCACTTTCTCAAACGCTAACAAGCTGTTAATCTACTGTTAACAGCTGTTAAATTATTTTTCTATGTGCACTTTGGCCAACTTAATAGTATGCAAGAAACAAGAGGTTTTGGAAATAATGGCTTTTTAAACAAAAACATGATTATTCTATTACCTCATGTTGCATGTTTGGGCCCTTTTTATGGATTTTTGTGCATATTTTCGCTATTTTTCTTGCATATTGACATGAATCGCTCGTAGCCTGGGCTGCCTGAGTGATCTTGAACGATCACTAAGGTTAAGCAACATACGGCGCGTTCAGTCTATGGATGGGTCACCGTCTATGACTAACGCTAGTGGCATTTTTCCGAGCGGTTCCGTGCTTCGCAAGGCACGTTAAGCAGTTGGTGCCGGCTGCCGTCGATAGATGGCAGTCGTTAAGCCAAGTCAGAGGCCTTAGGGCGGCTTGAAAATTTCTGACAGTAAGACCAGCCACTAGTCTTACAAACCTCCACCAATCCGGACTTGGCCCCCGTGGTGGAGTATGGCCTATACCTTCATCAGGGAAGAGACCCGTGCCCCTTGGTGGGGACATGATGGGTTGATGATGATTGACATGCATATTTTGGGCTTTGTTGCATATTAAATAATACGGTCTCTACTTATCATGCTTCAAACTTTCCTGCCTTTGGAACCAATGTGTTGACTAATACAACGGTATCTCGAGTGCAAAATGTATGGCTAAATATTGTTAACCTTAAATAGTCTCCTTTGATGATAATTTAAAGTGTTTCACTTATCACATAAATATAAAAACTCGTATCACGGTGTCTGTTATCGAAACATACAAAATGTTTTGCATATTTGGTAGGTCTAGAAATTATCATTGGACATAGCGGTGGTGGCGTAGTGGGGTTGACCCTTGCTTCTCGATCATGAGGGTCTGGATTCGAACCACGCATGTACCAATGACTTTTAGTTACGTACATTTGTTTGTACAGCAACACCATTCGCTGATAAATTGTGCCCGGATAACGGTGACAGGCTTGCCACTTGTCACGTTTGGGACCTAATAAACTCGGCAAAACGTGGGTCCAGTTCTAGAGACTGGTGCCTCTGCCTACCCCTTCGGGGATAACGGTCGTGAGTTTATTATTATTATTATTTATAGAAATGATCGTAGGCTTATTATAGCAAAACAACGTTTGCAGCTAGTCGTTCAGTTTTTTTTTGTGTTCATTCCTTCATTGTATCCCCGTCCACAGAACCAATGCACAGCTGAAAGCAGCGAGCTCTTCGTGAATTGTCTCGAGGCGATGGTGGAGACCTGCCTGCCTGGTGACGACGTGGAGCCCCGCGCTCCGCCCCCGGATCCGGATGATCATGAGCACCGCTACTCAGTCTGTGAGTCGCATTTTTATATTTACACTTCTTCATCATCATCCCATTATGTCCCCACCGAGGGGCACGGGTCTCTTCTCTGAGGAAGGTATAGGGCATAATCCACCACGGGGGCCAAGTCCGGATTGGTGGAGGCTTGTAAGACTTGTGGCTGGTCTTACTGTCAGAAGTTTTCAAGCCGCCCGCCGATTTACACTTCTTACACTTGTAAAAAATGCCCCGTTTTCTCGTGGTCCTACTGATTTGTCCTACTAGTAGGCCCACGAGGGAGACCTATTACTGTCTGTCCTACTGCTGCTTTTGTAGCTGTTGTCAATCATTTAAACCATCTGTATGTTCAATGGTTCCGATTCGCAATGACTTACACTAAAACTAAACATTAGAGGGATACAAAAATACAACAAGAGGTAAAGTCCGTTTACTTAGATAGTGTCGGTACACACGAAGGCAATCTTGGTTTTAGTGAAAAAAACATTTTTTTCACTAAAACCACTTAGACGGAAAAAATACTTCAAATAGAAAAAAAAACATGGTACACAATATACCTAATGAAGCACGAAATAAAACACTACTCTTCATCACTCCGAGTGTGCTCAGAATATTCATCTTCACCGGTATTTAGAATAGGTACCTACCTAAGTGATGCAGGATCGTCTCGTTATAAATCCATTCTAAAATACTGATTGATTTACTTCTTTCATTGCGTGATCTACATAATAGTAGAATGAGACGAGCTGCGAGCCAAATTCACTGGCGTGTTTGCGCCGCGTCGGCTATCTTTAATTTCTTTTGTGAAAAGCCGCCATTTGACGAGGCGGTAAATATCAAAGTGACACTATGATAGCGAACAGACTTTACCTATCTAATTTTGAATATACAGGTGGTTTAAATAATTGACAACAGCTACTAAGGCAGATAGTGGGACAGACAGAAATAGGTCTCCCTTGTGGTCCTACTAGTAGGACAAATCAGTAGGACCACGAGAAAACGGGAAATAATGTCGGGCTGCTAGGCGCGGGTCAGCTCGCTGAACTGTCTTGAAAGTCCCGAGAGGATCATTGCTGCTCAGTGTGTGGGTTGCATTTTTACATTATCACTTCTTACACTTGTAAAAAATGTCAGACGTGCGAATAGCTCGCTAAACTACATCTCTACGACGATGAGGTCGCTTCTCTGTCTGTATTTTGTTTTTTGCATTATTATATTAACGCTCTTTACACTTGTAAAAAATGTCAGACTTATATGAGCTCTTGAACTCCTTTATAGCGATACGGAGATCTTGAACTGTTCTGGGATAATGTGTTAACTCTTTGACTGTGTTGAGGTAATAGCAAGCTATAGAGTTACCTCGAGGTGATGCTCCCCGTAAATTGATTCTAGGCGATGTTAAGGTCTTTGAGAATTTCCTGGGGGCAGTTACGAACATCACTTATCTAGACAGATCATCATCAACCCATTATGTCCCCACCGAGGGGCACGGGTCTCTCCCCTGAAGAAGGTATAGACCATACTCCACCACTGCTTTGGTACACCACCACGGATTGGTGGAGGCTCGTAAGACTAGTGACTGGTCTTACTGTCAGAAGTGTCCAAGCCGCCCTAAGGCCTCTGACTTGGCTTAACGACTGCCATCTATCGACAGCAGCTATACTGTCATCATCATCATCAACCCATTATGTCCTCACCGACGGGCACGGGTCTCTTCCCTGAGGAAGGTATAGGCCATACTCCACCACGGGGGCCTAGTCCGGATTAGTGGAGGATTGTAAGACTAGTGGCTGGTCTTACTGTCAGAAGTGTCCAAGTCGCCCTAAGGCCTCTGACTTGGCTTAACGACTGCCATCTATCGACGGCAGCTGTACTATGTTATAGTCAAATGTCATGTGTAATTCCTCGTGTACATACAATATCTATAAGAATATTCTATCTTATGTTATCTCCCACAGCTGGCGCGACCCCGCACCGCCCCCCCACGTTGTATTGCCACGGTCCGGACAACGCATAGCACATACCTCCGGCGAGGTAAGCTTGCAGGCCAACACCGTGAGGAGACCCGCAACGTCGCTGTTTTTTATTTTATACTAGCTGCCCCGGCAAATTTCTACCGCCAAAGATTTTTGTATTTTTTCCATATTTTCTCACCATTTAAATGTTCCCTGGAATTCCACAAATATAAAAAACCAAAAATCTGTCTAGCCGTTCTGGAGTTTTAGCGAGACTAACGAACAGAAATCGATTTTTATATATAAAGAAAGAAGAAGATTGCACCTGTCATTAGTTCATCGTCATCATTCAGCCACAAGAAGTCCACTGCTGGACATAGGCCTCCTTCGATGGATTTCCAAAAAGACCGTTTGGAAGCGGCTTGCATCCAGCGTCTCCTCGCCACTTGGATGAATCGTCAGTCCATCTCGTGGCATGTCGTCCTACGCTGCGCTTGCCGATGTGTGGTCTCCATTCGAGCAATTTTCGGCCCCATCGGCCATCAGTTCTGCGTGCAATGTGCCCCGCCCATTCATTCATGTCATTAGCTGCCAGACTTTAATCAGATTAGTTCAAAGATTGAGTAGCGTTTGGGAGGTCAGACCACTGTCTGCAACTCCCTATTGAGTCAAGTACTTGGGGCCTCTTGAGACTTCTTAAATGTGATATCTCCAGAAAGGTAGTTAACAAAAAATGTTGACTTCGACAGTTTCAAGTTTGTTGTTAATTTGATTAAAATGATAAATTTCACGTTGTTCGTCTTAAAATACTTTTTTTTTTTGTTCCTTTTAAATTTTAACTTTTGCTTTAAATAAAATTCTATTTTTAAGTGTACCTTCTGGAAACTAGTTCATACTGGCTATGGAAGAGCGGAGTGTCCTGACACAGGCGTGTTTTTGCTTAAATGGAGGCTCCAAATGCTGTTAAATTGATGAAATAAACATTTTATTTATTTATTTTATTATTATTTATTTATGTATTTTAAATACTATGAGTAGTTAAATAGTTGAATAGTTAAAGAGATTTTTTTTCAAATATTTTGTTAAGTTGGTTCAATTCCCACACGAATCAGGTAATTTTTAAAATATATTTGAATGCAGTATTGCTAACTTTTAAAAATAACATACAGTCTTCCTTCAGCAAAATATCGTATCTACGATATTTAAGGTACTTTCGCTTTAGGTCTCATTGTCTTAGCATGCCCTGTATAGGCTGCACTATTTATGTTAGGATGAGGCAAAAGTGGCCTTAAAAATAGTCATCATCAACCCATTATGTCCCCACCGAGGGGCACGGGTCTCTTCCCTGAGGAAGGTATAGGCCATACTCCACCACGGGGGCCAAGTCCGGATTGGTGGAGGCTTGTAAGACTAGTGGCTGGTCTTACTGTCAGAAGATTTCAAGCCGCCCTAAGACCTCTGACTTGGCTTAACGACTGCCATCTATCGACGGCAGCCGGCACCAACTGCTTAACGTGCCTTGCGAAGCACGGAACCGCTCGGAAAAATGCCACTAGCGTTAGTCATAGACGGTGACCCATCCATGGACTGAACGCGTCGTATGTTGCTTAACCTTAATGATCGTTTAAGATCACTCAGGCAGCCCAGGTTACGAGTGATTCAGTACTTAAAAATAGTAAAATAAAATAATGACACCTTCTATTTTATCCACAGACCGTCGAGTCTCGCACCGTTCTCAAGTACCGACGAGGCGGACTTCTGATCTCACACGAAAACGCACCCTGAGGCCCAAGACGATAAAGCCTATTGTTGCTTGGCGCCGCTGATGTGCTACTACTTATAGATATGACGTAACTTTCTGCTCTCACGCGAATTTGCATCTTAAACCCCAAACAATAGAGCCTAATGTTGACTGACGAGTGCGTGTATAGTTCACCAGCTATAGAGATCTAGTAACCTGCTGGTCTCACATGAATCTGCACTTTAGACTTATAGAAATGACTTAACCTTCTGGTCTCACACGAATCTGCACCTTAGAGCCCAAACGATAAAGCCTAAGGTTGCTTGACGTCCTCTGTATATAGTTATTTATAAGTTTATAGAGATAACCTTACCTTATGGTCTCATGCGAATCTACACCTTAGGCTGCAAACAATAGAGCCTTAGATCCTATACTGGGTGTTTCAGAAATGAAAATATCGAAAAAAGTATTAAAGTATAACCAGATGGTTATACTTTAATACTTTGCCACACGAATCTGCACCTTAGGACCAAGGCAATAGAGGCTAATATGCCATAATGATGCTTTACTGTGTATTGCAGAAGCTCCAGTGAAATTATATTTTTTTTAAATCGACTAAAAAATATCGAAAAATAAATATATTTTTTCATACAACATTTTAGTATTTGCTCTGGCAAATGAATGAAATTGTTTTTTTATATATTCTGGAGTTGCTGTCTTAATTAAAGTAGATAGTATGTAGTGATAAGTATAGATTTATTGGTTAAGATTTCTGGTCTCATATGAATCTGCACCTTAGGACCTAGACTATAGGGCCTAATGTAGTTTGACGCCCCTGTGTAACTATTTATAGCGATAACGTAGCCTAGTCTTAAACGAATCTTTACCTCGAATCAGAAAGATTTTGAACATTTATATTGTTTTTTACGTATAGAAAACATCACGCATGAGGGAACATTGACCCATTAGTGGATAGACCATCTGAGATACGTACGGATTTTTTTACTCAGACCTCATCAATAGTAACTATTAGTATGGCCGACACGGCCTTACTAATAAAAAGTTATACACTCTGAATAACTATTTGACGTATATCAATTTATACTGGTTGAATCGCATTTAGCGTACAAATAAGCAGTTTGTCAGACATCGCATAACGGCTGTATACACAGCTCATAACCTTTATTAGTAAGGCCGTTAGTCATACGTTTAAAATACAACCATTCATGATTGATTAATAAATCAGTTTTAATTTTATGCGTCAACAAGTAGGATAAGTCCTTAATAGCAAGTGCGTAACTCAAATGACCTATCTAGAGTAAATTAAATTCTCTTAAATTTTAAGTTGTAAAGGTACTTTGGAATAATCTATCTATATATATAAAAGGAGAAGCTGACTGACTGACTTAGAATCAACGCAGGGCCCAAACTATAAGGGTTAGAAACTTGAAATTTTTCACAGGGGTTCTTTTTGTAACATAGGGGAGCACTATGAAAGGATTTTTGAAAATTCATCCCCTAAGGGGGTAAAATGGGGGTTCAAAGTTAGTATTAAAGCCCACGCGGACGTAGTCGCGGGCAACAGCTAGTATTACATATTAATGTACAAACACGACCTCTAAATAAACACGCTTACCATACCTTTTGGGATGAGGCGCTGTTTACTGTAATACAGGCAATAAGCCTAGCTCAGTAGCAGAGTGCGTATACTGAGTTTTGTCATTCACTTTCGATAGCGAGAGCGTTTGCGATTTGCATAGGAGTGACAAACAGACAACTATGTGGCGCGCTTTGTCACTCCTATGTAAATCGCCAACGCTCTCACTATCGAAAGTGAATGAACAAACTCAGTATACGCACTCAGATGCTGTATATTTTTGTGCTATTGAACGTATCAGTCATACTCGTTTGTAACTTATAAATATTTTGTACTCTTTTGGCCAATGAATATATTCTTATTCTTATTATCTACTACTGGGTCAATGTTACATTATTAGTGGGTTTTCCTTTGGAAATAGTCTACCCTCGATTCTCGTATGTTACGATTCTGTTAATCTACTGTAAACAGCTGTTCACTAAGAAAAACTAACTTTTTTTTTTTGTACAGTACAGTCGAGTTAAAAACTGACAGTAGATTAACAGGTTATGGGCGTTTGGGAAATCGGAGGTAGGGATATAATAGAAGTTATTAGTATGAAGCTGTGGTGTTTATTTAAGTTTCGCTCGTTAAGATAAGATGAAATTTATTCATAAAATCATAGGTATGTAGTGAACATGACAAATGAATTTTTAACATAGGCAAGAGTATAAACGTAGCCTAAAATAGGATTGAACCTGTATTTTAGGCTAAAGGTACATTTAGATGATGCATTTAACTCGCCTAAGTTTTTTTACATAGATATTTCCGGATATACTTACTTGATTTTTTGTCGAAAGAGTCCGACCAGGTTTCGTGGCGCTAAAGTGTCAGAATTTGACAGTTAATGTACTGGATGGAGAGAACTGTGGGAAGAACGTAGGCGGTTTATTTTGTTCCTCCTGCAATAGGCTATTTGACATTGTGAAAAAAACAGTACTATTTATACGTATTCGTATAAATTATGTGTCTAAAAACCGCTTTAGGGCATTTTAACTAAAAAAAAAACAATTATGATTTGTAAAACAACACAAGATAAAATTTGATAATTTGTACCTGCCGCCATTGTATCGAAAACGGCCTGGACTGGCCGTTTCTATGATGACGTCACATGCTAGTAAAAATGGCGTCTGTCATTCATTCTTTCTTACGTTCATTGGTTGGTTTACCGGGAAGTGACGTCATAATTTCTGTGCGACGCCGTATTGCCTAAGAAAGCGTTTTGGCGCCTTATTTGAAAAGTAAATTTTCGTTTAAACGGCGACAGGCTTGCCACTTGTCACGTTTGGGACCTAATAAACTCGGCAAAACGTGGGTCCAGTTCTAGAGACTGGTGCCTCTGCCTACCCCTTCGGGGATAACGGGCGTGAGTTTATTAAGTTTAAGTTTTTAAGTTTAAATTTTCGTTTGCCTTAGAAAAAATACACGAAAGAATTTAAAATGACTACTTTCTGAGGACTCCATGAACACCAACAAACAATATGAGATGGCTTTCAGAAATCGGTCAAATAGCCTATTCCATTTAGTTATATTTCTAAGATATATATTTAATTATTATGTGGATAATTAAGATATGTATATGGTAATTAGGATACGTATTTAAGTATTTAGTCGACAACGTAATCAGAGTTGAATACCAAAATAACTAGTTATTTTTTTGCGGAAACCCACGCGTTAGGTAGGTAGTTTTAGTTATTAATTTCTCTTTTTTTATCTGTATAAAAAAAGCCTTTAAAACAATCTCGGCAAGTTTCGATAAAAGCGTTTTATTGAATATTGGACTACGTAAATAGCGAGAAAAACGCTTTTTTATGTATAATGTTGCTTTTTCCCATGTTTTTGCTTAAATGTTATAATCATCATCATCATCAACCGATTATGTCCCCACCGAGGGGCACGGGTCTCTTCCCTGAGGAAGGTATAGACCATACTCCACCACGGGGGCCAAGTCCGGATTGGTGGAGGCTTGTAAGACTAGTGGCTGGTTGTACTCTCAGAAGTTTTCAAGCCGCCCTAAGGCCTCTGAATTGGCTTAACGAGATCCCATCAGATGTTATAGTGATTACGAATATAAAACTTCTTAAAAAGAACATTCTACAAAACAATAAAACTTTACAAAAGCGCTTTTTTTCGCAAGATCACAAAGTAGATCTGCAGGTCCCATCATTTAGATACAACTTGAATGCCTAAGGTAAAATCAGTACAAATAAATATTTTAATATTTTTACAAATGGGTGTGAATTAATCAATTTATTGTTGATTTGTCGAAAAATATAAACGAATATTATATATTTTAGCTGGAGAAGGTTTTTGTATAAACTTATATGGTCATGGTCAGTTGAATGTATATACATTTTTACATTTTTCATTCATTCAAAAATAGTTTTAAATAATCTATGCCATCTAATTAAGGGCTCTGTCTCATTGAGACGCTATATGGCGACGTTGCCAACTTTGTATCCAAGAATATAATATTGAAATGTATGGCACCTAATTCACCTGACGACGGCTTGGCAACGTCGCATTCAGTACAAACTGCTTGGATACGTAAGTAGCTGGCGACGTCGCCAATCGCCATGGCGTCCCAATAAGGCAGGGCATATATTACGTGTATTATAAAAAGTAGCAGTGGATTAGAATGTGGCCATTGATTTTATGGCAAAGAAAACCACTTTTCATGTGTTATTTATTACAGTTCTTTTTTTGTAATTTTACTTAACCACAGACTATTCTTCAGACTATTTAAAAAGCATCTGTTTAAGTGCCACTTTTTTTCTATAAATAACAGTGTTCTCGAAAGTTTCCGTTATTATTGACCAACTTCCCCAGTCATTATATTCAAGGAATCCGATTTCTTTAGTGATGGTCTTAAAAAAAATGCAAAGAGGGATGTATTTAGCACGGAGTATATCTATAATCCATTTATCTATACTTGGCATTTTTTTTGGACTTTAAACGACACTGAATTAAAAACCTTAAAGTATAGATAAATGGATTATAGGTATTTAATTTACATAGGTTTTGATTTGGATCGAGATGTAGGTAAGATCATTGTATGTAACTACTTAAGGTACTTTAAGATTTGCAAGCTGTTTATTTGTAAAGTAACGCCCGACTCATGCTAGGTACTACTTTCGTTTTTTTTTTTATTTAAGATAAAAATAAAAATCGTTCCCTTACTTTCTAAAACTCGTATCTTAAAAAAATGCAGCAAACTCTTATCTCAAAAAAATGCCTCTAGCTAAAAAGCTAAAAAAGATCAGTATCTTAGTTTTACTTATATTTATAGCTAATAGTCCACATCTGAGAAATTGCGGTCATTTTTTACCGAAACTCCATAGTATAAAAAGACAGACAGTTTTATTTCTCTCCTGAAAAGTTGTCTTTTAAGATACGAGTTTGAGAAAGAAAAGCAACGAAATACGTTTATTTGCTATGAACACGCGCCTATCAAGTTACTTATTGACAACATGCACTTTGGATAGAAATATAAAATACTTTAGTCCCAACATGTTCTGCTGATACCAGTGCACAAAGATCAGCTCTAATGTGGCCTCCACACTGCTCGCGAAGTTGACCGAGGAGGCGAATACGGTAGTGTGGAGAGGCACTTCGTCTTACTTCGTCCAACATCGAGTGTGTAGCTTCGTAGTACGTACTTCGGTCAACATTCCCGAGCACTTTGTCGAGGAACTTCGCGAGTAGTCTGAAGGAGGCATAAGGCTGAGGCCACACGAGCGTAATTTTTTGAGGTGTGAGTGGCGTAATTTCGGTCGCGTAATTTCTGCTCAGTAGAAAATCTGGTTGGCAGACAGCTCATTTTGCGTCGCCGTGTGGCAAAAAGGGGTTTTGTAGGAAACCGAACGTAGCAGAAATTAGGCGACCGAAATTGCGCGACTCACAACTCAAAAAATTACGCTCGTGTGGCCTCAGTCTAAAATCTGCTGTTCCAAACAATTTCATCAGTAGGTAGGTATGTATCGAATTTTAGTATGGAATAGCTGTTTTTTCGTGATTTTCAGGACGAACCGTAAAATTAGTAAAATGTGTTCTTGTTAATGAGTAGAAACTATTCTGAGTCGGGCATCACTTAACAAACCACACATATCGCACCCCTAGATGAAAATCCCACTAAGTCGAAATAATATGTGAACTTAGCTAGCTACCTACTTTTTCGATTTCCTGACCTTATACCGGACCGCACAATGTAACTCCCATAACGATACCTGCATCTTGAAGGGGACGTTATGGTAGTTATATTGTCCGGTCCGGTATAAGGTCAGGAAGTCGAAAAAGTAAGTAACTAAATTTTCACATTACCTACTTATAAATTTCGACTAGTGGGGGTTTTCATCTAGGGGTGCGATATATATTGTATAATAAGTAAATGAAGATAAATTAAGTTCAGAGGAAGTGTAAGAAGAAATACCGCCGACTAGGCGGTACATTTAATCTTACATACATCTACATATAATACAAACATATATATTATATACTTCGTAAATTTACTACGAAGCTTCAAGCTACATTATCAAAGGCCTTTTCTTTACAATTAGAATTTGCGGACGATATGGAATGTTCGACGTTTCAGCGGCCTTAAGCACAACAAATTGTTAACAATATAATATCTTCTCATCATTTATTGCAAAGAAGCAAATGATTAGTTTTCGGTAAAACCATTAGTGGAGTTTTACACTTCTTTGCCAAACTCTTTGTGCTAAAATTAATATTTTTTTAACGTATTTACAGGAATAAAAACAGTGGTACTTATCTACATAAGAATATGTAATTTATGCCATATTTTAGTGGACAATTAAAATTGTACGATGTCATTGTGTATTGTTATTTTTATTCTTCACACCCTCCTACCACCTGATTACAGATTTATATAACATACAACGTATTATTTTAAAGTAAACGGAATATTCGAAATTCATAGAAACACACATTTTAAAAGTAAGATAAATTATTTTATGTGAATTAAAAAAAATACTTAGAGTAGAAAATAGTTTATTACCAAAACGCACTGTATTTTTATTTTGTCTGTATTTTTTTAGACAGCCGCGCGACGACATCCCAGCGATTCCAGTGGGCACCTTCGCACAGGTTCGTCTCCCTGTCAATAGAGGCCACCAGACGCTTCGATAACATTTACATACAGGCACATATATTGCTTCTGGCCTCACACTAGGATACCCTGTGTGTCGTGGGACCCAGAAGCAGCGACGTCACAAAGATGAAAACATCCAAGACCTGGTTTCTTTTTTTTTCCCCCAGCCAGGATTCGGACCAATGCGCCACAGCGGTCGTCCATTCATTAAAAATACTAAGAAATTATTTTCTAAGAGAGGAAAGCCTTGTCTTATTTTACGTAAAAAGAAACGTTCACCATGGCTACCAATAGAACCTCAGAAGAAGGAGTACCATAGAAGGAGCGTTAAAAAATAAAAACGTGCCACATAGTCTGTTTCGTCAATTTAAATAGCCGCAAGCTACGTGTTAGAAAGAGAAAAATATAGTCGTGTCTTTGTTGCTTTTTTCGAGCGTACAACCTCAGAAGAAGGAGTACCATAGAAGGAGCTTAAAAAATGAAAACGTGCCACATAGTCTGTTTCGTCAATTTAAATAGCCGCAAGCTACGTGTTAGAAAGAGAAAAATATAGTCGTGTCTTTGTTGCTTTTTTCGAGCGTACAACCCTTAAACGTCAGTTGGTTACCTTTGGTTACCATTACGCGACCAAATTAGAACGGCTCAGAAAATGACGGCATGCAATGTGCCGCCCAATGACATTGATTTGGCAGAGGGTGTTCTGTGTTTGGCAGTGTGTTTGACAAGAGGTTTGGGAGTGCGCCGTTTTCAAGAAGCTTGTGTAGTTTATATTTACTAAAGCACCATTTGAAGTGAATTTTAGTGGATTCTCATGGTATATAGTATAAGTAACCATCGGCATGGTGTGTGTTGTGTTAGAATGTATATCTCATTCTTCCCGAGAAGATAATGAAACAACATTCATCAGCTTCCACCGGTAAGTCTCAATTTTGTGTACCTAAACGGGTATTTTCTCTAAGATTTCAACTATGTGCTACTAGAATTGCAAAGTAGCTATTAGAGAATGGTGTTTTCATCATGATTATTGTGATATTTTCGATATAAATCATAATACAAGTTTGTTGTTTGTTGTAGGGGAATAGGGATGGGACTTTCCCACTTTCTCAGTGAAAAAAAAGTATCGATAGTTCGTAGAGCATATTTAGTTATTTCTTGCGTTCGTATGGTTGTTTTAATTGTTAATTATCCATTGCAGGTTACCCGAAGACAGCACAAAATAACAAATGTCGATGACGCAGTATCACGTACAAAGTAGTCTTGGAAAAATTTACACCGCATTTGCAGCAAGCGACTGTTTCATAAACAATAGCAAGTGGCGTAGGTTGGAAACAAGTGGCGTACCTACTTTACGCTTTTCATTAGCCCGCAGATCATTGGTAAGGTTATAATTATACATTATAATGATACTAAAAACAAAATAAAGTCTACATACTGCACAATTATGTCGACTGAGGTGCACGTTTTGCTGTACGTATGTACATCAGGAATTTCACATGAGACCCGACTGTCTCGTTGGTCTAGTGGTTACTCCACTTGGATAATAAAACAGGTTGTCAGTTCCAACCTGCAAGGCGCCGTATATCACTTGTAGAATTTTTCCCTGATTATTGCCTGACTGGGTGTTTTTTTCTATCCTGGACAACGTTTAGCAGTTAAAGGTCATAACTAGTTTAATAATATCATAGTCTGATTCTGGTGCAAGTGATTTTTATTATTTTTTATGTGGAAGTTATCAACGTGAAGTACTTAAATAAAAACAATTTTCAGGTTGCGACCTCCGCGGAAATGGACAATGTTCGTGAGCTGCAACCAAGCTGATTTCATTTTAATTTCATAAAATATTATCTTTTACATTATGGCTGACACATTTTTGTTAAAAAAAACGTTAATACTTGTAAAACAGAAGTCAGGGATAAAAAACATATACATTATAGTAATACGTGTTGGTTTCTTCTCTATTGAGCTGCAACCTGCCACTATTTATGTGAAAAGCTTGAAACTACGTACTTTATTTGAGGCCAAATAATCTTGTACCAATAAATCGTTTGGTTTTTAATTTTTATGTTATTTCATCGAACCTGGACTGATGATGTTATTACAACGGGTGCCTTGAGTAACTATGCTAGGTGGTAGGTATTTATTGGAAACAAATACGTAATTTATTAACACGACACAGGGTATCCTAGTGTGGGGCCAGAAGCAATCTATGTGCCTGTGTGTAAATGTTATGTTATGTTATTAAATAGTTTTTCCTATTTTGGTCTGGTTTTACTCATTATAATTTCTTACAGGGCCACCATCTCATCTGTTCAGTTGATAGCGGCGCTAGTGGAGAATTTAGTAGTAACATTTGAGAAATTTACCTAGAAAAATGAGAATATTTTAACCCATCTTTCAATTTTAATGAACATATATCTATAAATCTTAGTAAGTGAATAAATAAAACAAAAAATGGGGAACAGGATTTACAATTAATTACTTAGTTACAATTTTACCCACCTGAACAGATAAATTGGTGGCGCTGTATATGGTGATAATTGATGATTTGCAAACATATAAAAAAAAAAGTTCTATATTCGCCGTACATATACTTTTTGCCATGTTACCACATAACTTGGTAAAATCTTTTTTCGATTCGCTATAGCCCTATTAGTCCCATTTATATTATTGAAAACCTGATGTAGAATTACTTACTGTTACTTATAAATATTTATTGTAACTTATATGGTATGTACCACACTTAGCACATAATAACATAACCGTAAGGGGTTCCAGCTGGTTCACTAGCACCACCAAGGGAAAAATGATATTTTTTTAGAGATAAATACATTGATAATTAGATAGATAGATAATGGTGATAATAGTGATTATCATGGGCCCATGACTGTAATTTAAATTATTGGAATTGGAATAATGGAATTTAGTCGTAGGTTTTTTGGTACACAGCCATGGGTCCGAAAAATCACTATTAAACATGGTGATGGGATTGAAAAGATACTTTTTGCAAATTGTGAAAAAGAGGTATGATTTTTTTATCATTTAATATTAATACTTAATTACCACCATTAATTTTAAAAAATACACAGATTATGTAGATCGGAATAAATAATATCGACATCTTTATGGTGTCTGTCCCAGCCCTATCGATTTTGGCTTTGTTCAGTAATCTGTGGCAACCGTGTACGATTGTAACATTTTTAGTGCATGAGTACACTACAGCTGTCTCTTTCTGGCGCAGAGATTTATCGTAAGAGTAACATGGACAGCTATACAACTGTTACTTTTTATTTTATTCCTCCTTCTATGGTACTCCTTCTTCTGAGCGTACAACCCTTAAACGTCAGTTGGTTACCTTTGGTTACCATTACGCGACCAAATTAGAACGGCTCAGAAAATGACGGCATGCAATGTGCCGCCCAATGACATTGATTTGGCAGAGGGTGTTCTGTGTTTGGCAGTGTGTTTGACAAGAGGTTTGGGAGTGCGCCGTTTTCAAGAAGCTTGTGTATTTTATATTTACTAAAGCACCATTTGAAGTGAATTTTAGTGGATTCTCATGGTATATAGTATAAGTAACCATCGGCATGGTGTGTGTTGTGTTAGAATGTATATCTCATTCTTCCCGAGAAGATAATGAAACAACATTCATCAGCTTCCACCGGTAAGTCTCAATTTTGTGTACCTAAAAGGGTATTTTCTCTAAGATTTCAACTATGGGCTACTAGAATTGCAAATTAGCTATTAGAGAATGGTGTTTTCATCATGATTATTGTGATATTTTCGATATAAATCATAATACAAGTTTGTTGTTTGTTGTAGGGGAATAGGGATGGGACTTTCCCACTTTCTCAGTGAAAAAAAAGTATCGATAGTTCGTAGAGCATATTTAGTTATTTCTTACGTTCGTATAGTTGTTTTAATTGTTAATTATCTATTGAAGGTTACCCGAAGACAGCACAAAATAACAAATGTCGATGACGCAGTATCACGTACAAAGTAGTCTTGGAAAAATTTACACCGCATTTGCAGCAAGCGACTGTTTCATAAACAATAGCAAGTGGCGTAGGTTGGAAACAAGTGGCGTACCTACTTTACGCTTTTCATTAGCCCGCAGATCATTGGTAAGGTTATAATTATACATTATAATGATACTAAAAACAAAATAAAGTCTACATACTGCACAATTATGTCGACTGTGGTGCACGTTTTGCTGTATGTATGTACATCAGGAATTTCACATGAGACCCGACTGTCTCGTTGGTCTAGTGGTTACTCCACTTGGATAATAAAACAGGTTGTCAGTTCCAACCTGCAAGGCGCCGTATATCACTTGTAGAATTTTTCCCTGATTATTGCCTGACTGGGTGTTTTTTTTCTATCCTGGACAACGTTTAGCAGTTAAAGGTCATAACTAGTTTAATACTATCATAGTCTGATTCTGGTGCAAGTGATTTTATATTTTTTTATGTGGAAGTTATCAACGTGAAGTACTTAAATAAAAACAATTTTCAGGTTGCGACCTCTGCGGAAATGGACAACGTTCGTGAGCTGCAACCAAGCTGATTTAATTTTAATTTCATAAAATATTATCTTTTTCATTATGGCTGACACATTTTTGTGAAAAAAAAAAAACGTTACTAGGTAATTGTAAAACAGAAGTCAGGGATAAAAAACATATACATTATAGTAATACGTGTTGGTTTGTTCTCTATTGAGCTGCAACCTGCCACTTTTTATGTGAAAAGCTTGAAACTACGTAATTTATTTGATGCCAAATAATCTTGTACCAATAAATCGTTTGGTTTTTAATTTTTATTTTATTCCATTGAACCTGGACTGATGATGTTATTACAACGGGTGCCTTGAGTAACTATGCTAGGTGGTAGGTATTTATTGGAAACAAATACGTAATCTATTAACACGACACAGGGTATCCTAGTGTGGGGCCAGAAGCAATGTATGTGCCTGTGTGTAAATGTTATGTTATTAAATAGTTTTTTCCTATTTTGGTCTTGTTTTATTCATTATACTTTCTTACAGTGCCACCATCTCATCTGTTCAGTTGATAGCGGCGCTAGTGGAGAATTTAGTAGTAACATTTGAGAAATTCACCTAGAAAAATGAGAATATTTAACCCATCTTTCAATTTTAATGAACATATATCTATAAATCTTAGTAAGTGAATAAATAAAACAAAAAATGGGGAACAGGATTTACAATTAATTACTTAGTTACAATTTTACCCACCTGAATAGATAACTTGGTGGCGCTGTATATGGTGATAATTGATGATTTGCAAACATATAAAAAAAAAGTTCTATATTCGCCGTACATATACTTTTTGCCATGTTACCACATAACTTGGTAAAATCTTTTTTCGATTCGCTATAGCCCTATTAGTCCCATTTATATTATTGAAAACCTGATGTAGAATTACTTACTGTTACTTATAAATATTTATTGTAACTTATATGGTATGTACCACACTTAGCACATAATAACATAACCGTAAGGGGTTCCAGCTGGTTCACTAGCACCACCAAGGGAAAAATGATATTTTTTTAGAGATAAATACATTGATAATTAGATAGATAGATAATGGTGATAATAGTGATTATCATGGGCCCATGACTGTAATTTAAATTATTGGAATTGGAATAATGGAATTTAGTCGTAGGTTTTTTGGTACACAGCCATGGGTCCGAAAAATCACTATTAAACATGGTGATGGGATTGAAAAGATACTTTTTGCAAATTGTGAAAAAGAGGTATGATTTTTTTATCATTTAATATTAATACTTAATTACCACCATTAATTTTAAAAAATACACAGATTATGTAGATCGGAATAAATAATATCGACATCTTTATGGTGTCTGTCCCAGCCCTATCGATTTTGGCTTTGTTCAGTAATCTGTGGCAACCGTGTACGATTGTAACATTTTTAGTGCATGAGTACACTACAGCTGTCTCTTTCTGGCGCAGAGATTTATCGTAAGAGTAACATGGACAGCTATACAACTGGTACTTTTTATTTTATTCCTCCTTCTATGGTACTCCTTCTTCTGAGAATAGAACCAAACAACAGAAAGTAAAAAAAACAAAGTCAATGTCATTAGTGATGCTCCTATTGCGATTTTCAGCACCGGTATTTTCCAAGAACTACGAAAAAAATGGTTACTAAGCAGCTTTATTTTACTTTTAAAATTTCTTATTCTTTATGAAAACGCAATATCAAAATAAAATTGATTATATTTACTATATGATAAAATAATTAAAGCAACATTTTGGTGCCCAAATAAATCTGTTGTTACATAGAATAAAGAAAATACCAATTATTGTCAGTACAGGTTATTTGGTTATTCTGGATGGAATGAGAATGAATGGTAATGAGTTGCGTTATGACCTTGAAAATATCAATTAAAAACCTTTGTTGTGGTGAGTCAATCCGCCCACCAAAATACAAGATAACGCTCATGTCACTATGAAAATAATGGGTTCATCCTAAAAATCGATGTTCATGAATAATTTTCTCTTCAATTCACACTTCGTCACACTTCAATTTACGCTATAAATTGTTATTACTTTTTGAAATAACCAGTTATCGGTTTGTTAAGAAACCGACTTTTATATAATCCGTTCCCATCACTAAATGTCATATTGTCAAAATATTGTAAAAACTGACTCTAGGCAACTATTATTGAAAATAGAGCGCCGAATACGATAAGATTCTTGGGAAGCTTCCACAAGCGGTATGTTGCGGGTATGGAATATTTATTATCGTATCTATCATTGTGTGAATAGCTTGACTTACACTTTGCTGCACGTATTTTTTAACATTGTAAGCGGCTATGAATTCACGAAGAACTCAGCTTAGTGACAATACGTAAGCGTATCAAGAATTCAAAACGGTGTATGTTGGTAAGTAGGTGTCGAAAAGTCGCCGCATTGTTTGCGCAAATCAGCTGTTTAATTTGACGTGTTTTGACGTACATCACAATAATGTTGCCAGCTCCAAAACCTACACTGACCTATTGTCATTTTTTCATACAATAGCAAAACTTTTTAGTAAAAAAAAGGCAGCAACCAAAATATGCACTAAAGAGTTTGTTGATTTTCTCTTGCAACCTAGCAAGAGCCCTTTTTACCTTTAATCATGTGGGACCACCATTGGGTACCAGGGTACCTACAACTTTTCTAACATTAGGAATTGGTGAATATGGTAAAAAATAGAAGAATCTTAGTTGTCTTAATTATATACCTATATAGCCTGATGATTCGCATAGCACTTACGTTTCGGTGTTATAACGACCAATAAAACATCTTATGATAACGCTTCAAATCATTCCTCTTATCACTTTGGTAATAAACCGACCTATTGTTTACTAAAACTGCATGTGTGTGTTTGCAAGTGTTAATAAAATTATACCTATTCATTGTTTTGTGGTATTGAGTTATATCACTAACTATATTTAGAAAAATTTGATGAAATCGTGCAAGACTGATTAACAATACTAATTTCATTACCTCGCAAAGGCAACCAGCACTGTAGAATCAAGAAAAACCCTATGTGTTCGCCAAAACTCCTCCAGGAAGCCACATAACAAGAATTCATTGATATACCTGTGCAATTTAATTTTTAGCAACTACAAGCCATCGTCAAAGGTCTACCAATAATTATGGACGGCTCTTCAAACCTCGTCCAGCGCTCCTACAGTACCCAGAAGACTGCCAAACGCATTGCAGTGTGCCAGATGACCTCTGTGGCTGACAAAAAGGCTAATTTGAGTGTTGTAACGGACTTGGTAGAGAAAGCATCGAAGGAAAATGTGCAGGTTGGTTGTTTTTACTATTTTTAGCGGTTAAAGGGATTGCCTTGAGAGTTTAGGGTAAGATTTTCTGTATGACAATTCAGTGGGCATTAGCCTAATCTATGGACTTTGCATCTATGTAATGAGATGATTTACATATTTATTTTTACATTTGCTACACCCACAATTCTCTCTTGTTTTATTGTACGTTACTTTTTTCATGTATATTATAATTTTTCTTTCTGTGCATTGTTTTACTGTACTTATTAGTTTCATGTGTTTCTTTTTGTTTGCTTATGTACACTGTGCCTCTCTTTTGTGTTACTCCTGTATATGTGTGTGTGTAAATGTGAATAATTTTTTTCGCTGTCTGTATATCTCTATTTTATACCGCGTCCATTTGGTTTTTGGCGAGAAATTATATGAAATTGGGAGCCCAGGCTGAATGTTTCCATATCGTCTATCGGAGACAGTATTGGAACATTTATCCAAAATTTTAAATATCCATTTTTTTACACCAAAGGTTTCAAAATAGACTGCTCTAGACCCCTGTAATCTATTGCAGTATAGGTACGAATATTTCGAACGCTCCTTTTTTTTTTATTACTAAAAACCATTACAGTCCTAAACGATCACAACTTTTATTGCCAATTACTCGAGCATAGTAAATTTTGAAATGTTCCAGTACTGTCTCCGATAGAAGATATGAGCTGCTTGAAATTACGAAAGTTTTAGACCCTAGTTTAAGATTAGTACAAATTCTATTTATTTTTCTTTGTATTGGTAATTATGCAAACTTGTGTAGTATGTAAGTCTTACTTGATACATTGTAAATGCTGTGGCTCTATTTATTGCACATTGTTCTGTGAATGTAAAGTTAAGTTAAAGTTATTCTAATGTAAGCACAATTATTGCAACTGTATATTCTATCTATCTATCTGAGACCAAGTTTAATTCTCCTTGGAAAGTAAGAGTATTAACAAAATCGCACTCTTTAATTTCTCCTCTTTCTGGACAAACTATATCTTATCTTGCCCCCTTCGCAGATGATATTCTTCCCCGAAGCCTGCGACTACATAGCGGGTAGCAAGAGCGACATGCTGGCTTCGGCCGAGCCCATACTGGGCGGCGAGGTTGTGAACACCTACCGCCGACTCGCGCGGGAGCACAGCGTGTGGCTGTCAATGGGCGGCCTGCATGAGAAGGTGAACTTGGTCGGGAGCAGGACCGGATTTAGGGGAGGGCAACCGGGGCCTCCACAAACGGGGGGCCCTTGGAAGTCCTCGGGGGGACTTCGGAAAAAAGTCTTTCAAATTAAAAAAAAATGTGTTTGTTAAATACTTAGTGAATCTACTTGGTTTCACAATAAATTATTTATTTATTGAAAAAATGGACTGGAAAAAATTGTTCATTTTATTTGGAAAATTAATTCTGGCGAGGGGCCGCTCTTTTGTTGCCGAGAGGCCTCTGGATCTCTAAATCCGGCCCTGGTCGGGAACAACAGCGTTTTTAGGTTCCGTAGTGAATAGTTTAGCCATGTGTGTCCGACTGTCCGCGGGTTAACTCAAAAACTATTAGTACAGAAAAGTTGAAATTTGGCTTTGACATGCACAGTCATTTGATTGAGTTTTTAACAATTATTCTTTTATTTTATTTTTATACAGTCGGCCTATACCTAAATGGCTCAAAAACAAAGATTATTACGAATGGAGAAGAAGAAGTTATAATGGTAGAAGAAAACACAATAGAGTATGTTAAAGACTATATATATTTAGGCCAAGCAGTTTCCTTCGAGAATCTGACAGAGAAAGAAATAAATAGAAGAATTGCCATCTCATGGAAGAAATACTGGTCTTTAAAAGAAATTATGAAAAATAATAAGATTAATTTAAAGATCAAAAGGAAACTGTATGAGGTGGCAATTCTCCCCTGCCTGACTTACGGATGCCAAACATGGGCTCTAAGAAAAGAGGACGAGAGGAGACTTGCCATACATCAGAGGAAAATGGAGAGAAGCATGCTAAACATCAAACTATCCGACAAAAACACCAACGAGTCAATACGAAAAAGAACAAAAATAACAGACATTGTAACAAGAATCAGAGAACTGAAATGGAAATGGGCAGGACATGTATGTAGAATGGATAGCAACAGATGGGCGAAAAAGGTGACTGACTGGTATCCCGAGATGGGAAAAGAAAAGTGGGAAAACCAAGGCAAAGATGGGAAGATATTTTCAAGCAGAGATGTAGTCGAAACTGGAGAAGGCAAGCCAGAGACAGAGAAGAGTGGAGGAAACAGGGGGAGGCCTACGCCGAGGAGGCGACTTCCATAAATAATGTTAATAAATAATAATTAATTAATTAATAATAAGTAAATTTTATAATCAAATTAATAATATTTAAATGCATGACATATTAATTTTAAATTTTTTATACAATTCATTTATTTATGGATGAATTAAAGGCTTTTTTATTTTATTTTTATTATGCAGAATCGCTGGTAGCCCCGGCTGCCTGAGTGATCTTAAACGATCACGAAGGTTAAACAACATAGGGCGCGTTCAGTGCATGGATGGGTCACTGTCTATGACTAACGCTAGTGGCATTTTACCGAGCGG
Organism: Yponomeuta plumbellus; assembly: GCA_947310845.1. Classification (NCBI taxonomy): domain Eukaryota; kingdom Metazoa; phylum Arthropoda; class Insecta; order Lepidoptera; family Yponomeutidae; genus Yponomeuta; species Yponomeuta plumbellus. Next base: position 5,882,725 of record OX371221.1, on the reverse strand, counting down.
TTCCGTGCTTCGCAAGGCACGTTAAGCAGTCGGTGCCGGCTGCCGTCGATAGATGGCAGTCGTTAAGCCAAGTCAGAGGCCTTAGGGCGGCTTGAAAACTTCTGACAGTAAGACCAGCCACTAGTCTTACAAGCCTCCACCTCCGTGGTGGAGTACGGCCTATACCTTCCTCAGGCAAGAGACCCGTGCCAATCGGTGGGGACACAATGGATTGATGATGATGAAGTCTCGGATATTCCTTGTGACGTCGCTGTTACTGGTTCCCACGACACAGGGCATCCCAGTGTGGGGCCAGAAGCAATGTGTGTGCCTGTATGTAAATGTTTATGTTTATGCTATGAATAAAGATATTAAATATTATGTCTTTCGCAGGACGCGTCAAATCCAGACAAGGTCTACAATACCCACGTGATTATCGACGATCGGGGCGAGGTGGTCCAAACGTACAGGAAGCTCCATCTCTTCGACGTGGAGATACCGGAGAAGGGGGTCCGTTTGAAGGAGAGCGACTTCGCGCAGGCTGGCGGGCATATCGTCACGCCAGTCCCCACCCCCGTCGGGAACGTCGGATTAGGTTCGTGAAACAAACTTAGCCAATAGACTATATCTATGGGTTTGTTTTAGTTTATTTAGGTTTTTCCGAAGGGCACCGGTCTCTCCCCTGAGGAAGGTTTAGGCCATACTCCACCACGGGGGCCAAGTCCGGATTGGTGGAGGCTTGTAAGACTAGTGGCTGGTCTTACTGTCAGAAGTTTTCAAGCCGCCCTAAGATCTACATCTTAGGTTTCCAGGCCTCCCAATCTACAAGAACGGTGTCAAATGGTATAAAGACTAGCTCATTGTGGAATTCGTTTACTGCCAAGGACTTGTATGTATGTATGTTTGTATGTGTGCCTGTATGTAAATGTTTATGTATGTACGGAAACCTCTTTATTCCACAGCAATATGCTACGACATGCGGTTCCCCGAGTTCAGTACGCAGCTCGCGATGATGGGTGCTGATATTCTGACCTTTCCATCCGCCTTCACTTACGCTACCGGGGAGGCGCATTGGGAGGTATTGTTGAGGTATGTAATTGTTTCTTTGCGGTAGATCATCATCAACCCATTATGTCCCCACCGAGGGGCACGGGTCTCTTCCCTGAGGAAGGTACAGGCCATACTCCACCACGGGGGCCAAATATAATAAGATAAATATAATTAAAATTGACGACCTCTGTGGCGCAGCGGTTAGCGCGCCATGCGAGAGGTCCCGGGTTCGAACCCCGGCTGGGGACAAAAAAAATCCCAGGTCTTGTATGTTTACATGCTTGTGATGTCGCTGTTTCTGGTTCCACGGTATCCGAGAGCCAGAAGCTATGTATGTGCCTGTATGTAAATGTTTATGTTTATAACACACTGTATCCTAGAGGGGTAGGCAGAGACCAGGGAGGCAACCTGCCACGATCCTGGCAGATCACTTTCGCTTCATCGACATTCATTAGTCGATGCATGCACGCACGCCGGTTTGGGGTTTGCGGTAGATATTTATTTTATTTTTGTGAAGCCTATAGATTTTTTTTTAAATTTAACCTCGTAAGGCCCAATGTCTTCAAGTGATCACAAAAACAATTGTTATTTTTAAGGTCGGGCCTTACGAGGATATTTAGAGTATTAGTACCCACAACACAGGTTATGCCTATAAGTGTGGGTACTAGCTTAAATATTTATGTTATCTCGTCAGTTAAGTTCTAACAGTGCGAAAGTCGTTTTTTGCCGTTTCGACCTTTTGATGCCATTTGACGAAGAACAGTGGCCCGCTTCAATTGAAGATAAAACCAATTTTTTATCTTCAATAAGTTGATTTTAAATACTTTCCCCAAACGATGTACATTGTACACCCCTAACGTAGCTAATTGAAATTTTGAAATTTCACACAGTTTTTTCGCTCTCCTGTAAAGTTGACATTTTTTAGCTACGAATCTGCCTTCTGTTCAATAAGCCTTGTTCGCGACATAGATAGATGGTTTAATTTAGCTTTTATTATGGCAACATTGATTTATATTCTTCTTATGTCCCTACTGTGGAGCTGAAAATTCTAACCTAGAACATTTATTTATGATATGCCGTGCTTTCGGTATGGAAAGATTAGTGATGTGTAGTGAATTAAGTGAAATAATTAATCAATCGAGTGACTCGAACAAAGACAAAGAAGTGCCTAATAATTTACAAGAATTACTATCTAATGCACTGTACTTTAAAACTCTTTATAAATTTATCACAAACACTGTTAAAAAAATATAGTGAATAATAATATTGAAGTGAAGCAAGGCTTAAAAGGGCTTGTACCCAGAGCCGTAAAACTAATTAAAAAAAAAAAATCTTCTTATGTTGTCAATATTGTTTCTGGGAGTTCGTGCTTTGCCGCTCCCGCACGCGGTTGTTTGTCTTACAATAGTATAGTTAAAATCTAGTTAAATCGGTTTTTATTTATCATCAGTTACCAATACAGTCCACTAACTGCAAGGGTGTTCTACAAGCCTGGTTTTTGATTTGAATTTTTTCCCCGTCCCGTCCCATTACGCCAGGGCCCGTGCAATAGAGAACCAGTGTTACGTGGTCGCCGCAGCACAGACGGGTAAACACAACGAAAAGCGGCGCTCGTACGGACGCGCCGCCGCCGTCGGCCCGTGGGGAGACTTGCTGGCGGACTGCGGGATGGAGGGGCCGGCCTACAGGTTTGCTCATGTGTATAAAATACTCAAATACTCTTGTGTATTTTGTTTATTATGTTTTTTTTTTTTGTAAACACTTTATGGATAAACACATTTAGATTTTACATTGTTTTAAAGCATCACTTAAACCTTATTAGGTTTTTGCGTGAAGCCTGAGCCGCTTTTGTACAAACACTCCTTAATTTCTAATGCACTCGTAATATGTACTTTTGTCTTCATTGTGTTTCTGTGACAATACTAATAAAATCTTTCTTTCTTTCTTTCTTTCTTTCTTCTTTCTCATCATCATCATCATCATCAACCCACTATGGGTTGATGATGATGAGCAAACCTGTAGGCCGGCCCCTGCATCACTTTCGCTTCATCGACATTCATTAGTCGATGCATGCACGCACGCCGGTTTGGGGTTTGCGATATTTATTTTATTTTTGTGATTTTTTTAAAATTTACTTCGCTCGTATGGGCGCGCCGCCGCCCTAGGCCCGTGGGGAGACTTGCTGGCGGACTGCGGGATGGAGGGGCCGGCCTACAGGTTTGCTCATCATCATCATCATCATCATCAACCCACTATGCCCCCACGGTTATGACCTATCAACTGATATGTAATTAATTTGTGTAACTGAAAAAAATCTGGTGGGGCACGGCGTCATAGAAATCTTGCCATTCTCCTTTAAAAAAGCTGTGGCGTGCGCAGACGCCACAAAGCCAAAGTTGAAAGTACACTCACAGAACTCATCAGCCGAGAAATGCTCATGCCAGAAGTCACCGTCAGGTCCATTGGTCATGAGGAACTTGTATCTGACGTCCAGGCCCTGAAAAATATAGATAGACTAATTTTCCTAAATATAGATAGACTTCCATGTCCCCACCGAGGGGCACGGGTCTCTTCCCTGAGGAAGGTATAGGCCATACTCCACCACGGGGGGGCCGCAGACTTCTACAGGACCATTCGGCTGGTGCAGAGGGTAAGGAAATGATGGTTTATCCATTCGTGATGGTCATAACCAGAGAGGTTAGAAAGAAAGAGAAAACGGAAAAGAGAAAGAGAGAGGGTGAAAGAAAGAATTTTTGTACATGGCTACAAAAGCACACATAAAAAAAACCTTAATTCATATATCATCATCAACCCATTATGTCCCCACCGAGGGGCACGGATCTCTTCCCTGAGGAAGGTAGGTATAGGCCATACTCCACCACGGGGGCCGAGTCCGAATTGGTATTCATATTATTCTGTGTCTATATGCAGGATCGCGGAAATCGACGACGAACGCCTGAAAGAAGTGAGAAGAAACATGCCCGTGTTCCAGCACAGAAGGTAAGTCCATAATTCTGTCCCGTCCCGCCCAGATCCAGTCCCGTCCCGTCATTTCACGTCTCGCCTTGTTTCGTCCTGTCCCTCAAAACTCAAAACCGTTTAAGCCCATTTAAAAGTGTTTACCAATTTCCAGTTTTATTTAGAAAAGACATAGTATTTTCCGTATGGTTTAAGCCTTTGCAGCGTGTCCTTATTGAAGCATGTGCCCATTCTGTCCCATTATGTCTCATTACGACCCGTCCGTCCAAGACTTACACCATTTATCTGTTAACTATTAAAAACCCGTGTAAAATTGTTTCATCATCAACCCTTTATGTCCCCACCTAGGGGCAAGGGTCTCTTCCCTGAGGAAGGTATAGGCCATATGCACCACGGGGGCCAAGTCCGGATTGGTTGTAGCTTATGAGACTTGTGGCTGGTCTTATTGTCAGAAGTTTTCAAGCCGCCCTAACTTGGCTTAACGACTGCCATCTGTCGACGGCAGCCGGCACCAACTGCTTAACGTGCCTTGCGAAGCACGGAACCGCTCGGAAAAAGGCCACTAGTGTTAGTCATAGACGGTCACTCATCCATGCGCTGAACGCGCCCTATGTTGGTTAACCTTAGAGATCGTTTAAGATCACTCATGCGGCCGGGCTACGAGCGATTGCGGTGAGCGGTTAACCCGCTCCAGTCAAAGGCCTTAGGGCGGCTTGAAAACTTCTGACAGTAAGACCAGCCACTAGTCTTACAAGCCTCCACCCATCCGGACTTGACCCCGTGGTGGAGTATGGCCTATACTTTCCTCAGGGAAGGGACCCGTGCCCCTCGGCGGGGACATAATGGGTTGATGATGAATCCCAACTGTCCCCAGAAAAGACGTGTACTCTCTATACGCGCTAAGCCTGCGCCGCGGGCCGTTACCGGGGCATGCGCCGGCGCAGGGTCCCCCCCCGCCCCCCGCCCCCGCCCCCTTCGGGCCCACGCACGTGTTCGGACACGTCCGCGTGCCCCACACTTGCGTCTTCTACAAGAGCGAGAAGACTTTCGCTTTTGTTAATCTGAGGTTAGTAGCCACATACAACAAAACATATGGCGTCGCACGGCTATGCCAACGTGCCTTGATATTTGTTTCTCGTGTTGCGGGTTCCAATCCCAGTTCAACCGTGTAATTATTTAAAAATCTATGAATGCGTAGGACGACCAGCCGCAAGATGGCAGAGGATCTCATCCAAGTGGCAGGGAGACGCTGGATGCGAGCCGCTTCCGACCGGTCTTTTTGGAAATCCATGGAGGCGGCCTGTGTCCAGCAGTGGACTTCTTGTGGCTGAATGATGATGATGATGAATGCAGTTTGGTAAAGCTCTCGGGTTTCTCTGCGCTTTTGTCTCTTTTTCCTCTTTAGATATTAAGCTGTGGCTGATATAATTTAAAATGCTCCCATGTGTTTTCAAAAGTCACCGACATAGCCCACCGAATTAGCATGCTGAAGTGGCAGTGGGCCGGCCATGTCACCCGAAGAACTGCTAACCGATGGGGTAGAAGAGTTCTTGAGTGGAGACCGCGGATCGGTAAACGTAGTGTAGGACGTCCTCAGACTCGGTGGAGCGATGATCTTCGCAGGGCGGCTGGCAAGAGCTGGATGAGAGTAGCCGAGGACCGTGCTCAGTGGCGTGAAATGTGAGAGGCCTATGTCCAGCAGTGGACAACCATAGGCCGATGATGATGATGATGTGTTTTCTCCTTTAAAAAAACGTTTATTACTCGACAATAATCAATATGCGAAATGAATGATACTTAAAACTAACACGGGTTGCAGTAGGCTTCAACAATGACGCATTTATAGCGGGACGTGTATACTGCCCTCGTAAGGAAGAACGCAGTAATCGTAAAAACGCAGTTTTGGGTAAATAGCTATTTATTTCTTAGGATTAGAAGGATTTCATACATTACTGCATATTTTCTTACTGAAATTTCAGGTTTCTAGTAGACCTACAGCCACCATTATTTTTTCACCTATAGATATACCACCAGGGAGCCCATATTTGCATCCAAAGTAAAAACGCAGTAATGGCTATTACTGCGTTCTTCCTTACGAGGGCAGTATAGGAATGGCCTACTGTGAATACCTTAGATGTGCAATTTTAGGTGATTCTGTAACATTAAACGCCGTTGGTTCGATATCTTTATGTTCGAACAAACCATGTGAAAAACATTGAAATTACATTATATTAAACGTCTTCTTTGGTTTTATGTGGAGACGTTTTATTCAGTACGCAGTTTTTGGTCTCCTGAGTAGTTACGTAATTTACAGTTACGAGGTATTCACTATAAGCCAACGATAGGCTGCTTACTTCAACAATGACGCACTTATTATGAGACGTGTGTAGGCGGCTTACTTCAACAATGATGCACTTATAGTGGGACGTGTATACTGCCGCGCTTATGAAAAACGCACTAAGTGCCATATTTTGCAAGCATAGTTGGCGCGTTATTCGGAAGCGCGGCAGTATAGCCTGCTTGCGTCAATAATGACGCATTTATTGTGGGACGTGTTTAGGCTGCTTACTTCAACAATGATGCACTTATAGTGGGACGTGTATACTGCCGCGCTTATGAAAAACGCACTAAGTGCCATATTTTGCAAGCATAGTTAGTGCGTTATTCGTAAGCGCGGCAGTATAGCCTGCTTGCGTCAATAATGACGCATTTATTGTGGGATGTGTTTAGGCTGCTTTTTTCAACAACGACGCACTTATAGTGGGACGTGTATAGCCTGCTTGCGTCGACAATGACGCATTTATTGTGGGACGTGTTTAGTGTGCTTTTTTCAACAATGACGCATTTATTGTGGGACGTGTTTAGGGTGCTTGCATCAACAATGACGCATTTATTGTGGGACGTGTTTAGACTGCTTGCTTCAACAATGACGCATTTATTGTGGGACGTGCTTAGACTGCAACAATGACGCAATCTCTCGCCAGATGCGTGATCCCAGGCCACGTCCTGGTCGCGCCGATCCGTTTGGCCGAACGGAACCAGGACCTGACTGAGGACGAGGCCACAGACTTCTACAGGACCATTCGGCTGGTGCAGAGGGTAAGGGAATGAAGGAAATTTATTCATTCGTCAAGGTCACAATCAAAGAGATTAGAAAGAAAGAGAGAACGGAAGAGAGATAGAGGAAGAAAGAAAGAAGGAAAGCATTTATTTACATGGCCATAAAAGCACATATAAAAAACCCTTAATTCATACATCATCATCAACCCGTTATGTCCCCACCGAGGGGCACGGGTCTCTTCCCTGAGGAAGGTATAGGCCATACTCCACCACAGGGGCCGAGTCCGGATTGGTGGAGGCTTGTAAGACTAGGGGCTGGTCTTACTGTCAGAAGTTTTCAAGCCGCACTAAGGCCTCTGATTTTGATACAGGTTTTTTGGATGTTTTTAGGTTAGGTTTTTTTTTAGTGAAAATGCCTTAACCTCCTAACGCCCAGCTTTATTTTGCCCAAGTAGTGCTAGACGCCTAAAGTCCTTTTAAAAGGTTTGCATGGTAGACGCCCAGAGATTTCGACGTTCGAAAATGTGCTTAAAACTGATCATACAAACGTGGGACTTTTTTTGGTGGATAAACCATTTGTAAATATTGTTTTTAGCTATTAAGAAAGCCAAATTTAAAGAACCTTTTAAAAGGCGTCTGGGTCGCAATCACTGGTGAACAGCTGTAGTTGTGTAACTTTTTCAATTTTGAAGATATTTGATTGTGTCTATCGCAGAATGGTTCATTTTTACGAAAGTATGATGTAAAAATTATGAAGTATAGCAAAAAATTCAATTTGTATTTTTTTCATCTTAATCTTTTTTTCAAATCTGACCGTCAACCACAGAAAGGTATAAATTAGTCTAATTTTCAAAGAAAAGTGGCATTCTATGCTACTTAATGGAAAGCTGAATAGTTAACCTAGAAGGTGAAAGTGATTAGTGAGAAGTGTTCAAGCAGCTGTTATAGTGATAGAAGTCCGTAAGCCTTTTAAAAACCTCTCCATAATTTTTCAATAATATCAGTATGATATAGGTAATAAAAAAATATCAATCTTCTAATAAAAACTCATTTTATTTGAAATCGAAATTAAAAAAGAATAATTTTTCTTACAAAAGAAAACATAAAAAGGAACTTAGCCATTCGAATTATAACTATCTAACGATACAAACATAAATTTATTGTAATACTAAACACCTTTTTCTTCTCATCCGCGAGACAAAAATAATAATAGGTTTATGATAACCATTCCAAATAATAAACATAAAAATACTCTTCTTGTGACAAGTACAAATCATTATCCGCGATGGTCGTCGTCATCTTAAAACGGATCGATGTCACAGTCCGATTCATTTAAAAATGTTCCAATTTCCGCATCTCTTAAGGGGTTTACTGTAAGTAAAAATAATAATAAAACTTGTTAATCTCAATGCTTTGGCTCAGAGAACACACTTACGAAAACTAGTAAAATATGTAATATCATCGATAAAGAAAATGGAAATTAAATAAGCTTAAAGACCCAAAAGCATTTTAAAATCTTAGCAAATGTAGGGATCCGTAAGGCTTTTAAAATCCAGGATAAAGTTGAAACCCACATACCTTCTAAAAGGTCTTCTGAATTTAAGAAGTTATATAAAAAAAACTTTTGGGATTTGGCCAAAACTATTCATACCACGCAAAAATATAGCTTTTCGGCACCAGATTTAATAAATAAAATCAATCAATAAAGCAAAGATAACAAAGAAAAACTCGGATTTATTTACCATGCCGGCGACGTCCCTCCATCTTGTCTCACAATCCGTCGAAAATGACAGATAAAATAAAATTCAGTTGGCACCATTGATGGTAGATAGACAATACAGACACTAACAGAAACGTTCCAAAACCAATATTTGTCATAGTAACTAAAATTGTGTAGTTAATGAGCTATTGAAAATGAAGGCTTTTTAAAAATCCCTTGGGCGTCAGGCTTATAAAATCGAACTAAACGCTGGGCGGCCACCACTAACTTGTAGAAGGATTTTTTTTAGGTCTTTGGGCGTTAGGAGGTTAAAGCGGTTTTTAGACTTATTAATTTATACAAATCCTAGCTAACCCGGCATACGTTGTTTCGCCATATGAATTATTTTTAGGGATTATGCCTATGAAAAATAGACAACCTATTCTCACACCTACCAATTAAACATACATGTAAAATTTCGTCAAAATCGGTCAAGCCGTTTGGGAGGACACGTGACACGAGAATTTTAAATATCGCACCTTTGCAAGAACAACGTAACATTTCGAAGAAAACCATTTTTTATTCATAGAAATTTATTTTTTTAACGCGATTTTATTTACTCCGATAACGCCGGAATAATGAGCAAAAGAGACACTGCATCACGTTATAGTGCTCTCTAGTATCTCTTTCGGCCTTTACTTTGAAACCTTAAAAAAATGCTCTCATGTAATGTAAGGATTCCAAAATAACACGTTGTTCTTGCATTGCATTGCATTATTAGAAGATGTACAAACAATACTTTTCATACACTATCAAATAGCTTATAAAACATTCGCCACGTTTTCCGACAGCTAATGGAGTCTGTACACGCAACGCACTCGTGTACAGTGACGATACAAGATGGCGCCGACGCCGGGCAGACGGTGAGGCATCTGCATTGCCACATCATGCCTCGGAAGAAAGGGGACTTCATTGAGAACGACCACATATATCTGGAGCTGGCCAAAAATGACCAGTGAGTACACGGTTGATCCTTAGTATAACTTATGGGGCACATAGCACGCAGAACTGTTGGCCGATGGGGCTGAAAAGTGCTCAAATGGAGACCACACGTCGGCAAGCGCAGCGTAGGACGACCAGCCACAAGATGGACAGACGATCTCATCCAAGTGGCAGGGAGACGCTGGATGCAAGCCGCTTCCGACCGGTCTTTTTGGAAATCCATGGAGGAGGCCTATGTCCAGCAGTGGACTTCTTGTGGCTAAATCATGATGATGATGATAACTTTGAACTAAAATTTTTGTAACCACTAATGTCTGTTTTTTTAATTCAATCAAAAATAATAAAAAAAACACAAACTTTCGTCAAATTATGCGTACAATGGATTCTAACATCCTTTCTTTCCTTCAGTGTTGCTATTACACAAAAACTCAGTGATACCATTATAAATATGACACTTAATTTCGAAATTAGAACTCAATCATCAGTACCTATACCTTCCTCAGGAAAGAGACCCGTGCCCCTCGGTGGGGACATAATGGGTTGATGATGATGTGGTATGTAGTACAGAACTTTTTTTCTAATTTTGATTTATATACTTTTTTCTAGGCTAACAATGGGACATCCTTCTAAACCAGCGCGATCGTTGGAAGAGATGGAAGAGGAGGCAGAAATGTTGAGGCAAAGGCTAAAAGAACTGACCAGCGAAAGTGAGACCCAGAATATCGTTACAGACTTACCTAAGACGAGTCCTAGTTAAGTTGGTGGTAGGTTCGTCTGTGTAATACAGTGTGAGTCTTCATAAAGTGCACATATCAAAATCAGGGAAACTACACCCCATTTCATCGACGGAAAAAATAAAATAAAAAAAAATATTTGTAAAAAAGGTGATAAACAATGGTGTGTTGCAAAACGATGCGCATGGGCTTTTTTCAAACGGTCATAAAAACTGTTGTTTTTGAGTAATAAACGTGCAGTTTTTACTTTTAGAAAGCTAATGCCATGTAAAATAAGCTAGAATGAAAAAAAAGTAGTGTCACTAGCATGATTTTAGGAGAAATTGTAAAACAAATGCAAAAATGATGAAAAAAAATACAGATTTTCTTCAAGTTTCACTTAATTGTAAATTTATAGGGTTAGTTTTCTTGGATATTTTTACTTTATGGGTACGGCTTATTATTAGACATCATCACAAAATTTATTTCACTGCGATAACGCACTTAGTTTAAAAATTATGACGATTTATCTAAATGGGTCAACAGGTGCAACTCATAATTTTAAAAAAATCATAATAAATACAAATTATTTTTTTATTGAATTTTTAATTTTTTCTGTCGATGAAATGGGGTGTAGTTTCCCTGATTTTGATATGTGCACTTTATGAAGACTCACATTGTATAGTATTTTTGTATGAATATCGTCATTGTATAGTCATAACTAGTGTTTCGGTGTAACATCTCTACATGTAAGCTCTTAAGTCCTGACCAAAAAAAGGTAAGTAATAACATAACATTAACATTTACATACAGGCACATACATTGCTTCCGGCCCCACACTAGGATACCCCGTGTTGTGGGTCCCAGAAACAGCGACATCACAAACATGTAAACATCCTGGGTTTCTTTTTTTGTCGAACCGGGATTTGAACCCGGGACCTCTTGCATGGTAGGCAGATGCGCTAACCACTGCGCCACAGAGGTCGTCCGATAGCAGTAATATTTTCCGATAGCTATTTTCAAGGTCAGCACTTAAGGATCAAACACACTAACGTGGTCTAACCGTCCTGCGACCGAGTTGGTATGTATAAGCTTAGATAAAGGACAACTGTTAATTTAAAAAAAAAAGTGTTTTCTATTTATTAGTACAAAGTCATTAAAAGTAAAAAGTTTTTACAAATATGTTAAGTAAAAGTAAAGTAAAAACGGGTTTGTTGCGACCCACAAATACATATTTATTTTAATTTTAAAATGCTTCTAAAGCTGAGCTACTTTAAATCAGTGTTGTATAGTCGAGCGTCAAAGACTAAAAAAAATAATGGTCTTACTGTCAGAAATTTTCAAGCTGTCCTAAGGCCTCTGACTTGGCTTAACGACTGCCATCTATCGACGACAGCCGGCACCAACTGCTCAACGTGCCCCTCGGTGGGGACATAATGGGTTGATGAAAGAAATTTAGAAATGGTTCGGAACCCTTAGTGCGTGTTTTCGCAAAATTAAAATTCGCGTGTCACCGTGTTAGTGCGCAAACTTTAAAGATTTTGATGAAATGTTATGTGTCTATTCCGTAGGTCTGAGAATAGGTTATCTATTTTTCATACCCCTATCTGACAGAACAACTTTTGTGGGGTCAGCTAGTATAATATAATAATAAGTTCTGCCTAGATATTCAAAGGGTGCCATTTTTTCTGACGCCGAGTGTTTATCTAACACGGCCAAGCCACAGTTGTCTTAGTTTATTTTGTACAGAAATATTTTGTGATTATTAAGATTTAACATATCGTGATGGTCTCCGGAACATTGTATGGGCTTGCGAATTTTTGACGATCTTCCCAAGTTGTAAATTTTTTTTAAGTAATTTAATTTATTTATAAATTAAAGAACTTTCAATAAAACAAACAACAATCGCTATTTCACAGTTGGTTATTGATTTATTTCGATAAAAACTTCCTGGATACATGATTTTTTAATTGATTTAAACTTATTCAATTGCTCTTTTTATTACTCCGCAGTCCTTACTTTGAAAATGGCAATAGGGAACTTGCGTCCTCTCTTGTTCTATTAAAACATTTTTTATTGCAAGTTCCCTATACAGGGTGTCACAAAAAATTGTGTCAAGCCGAAGTCCAGAGATAGAGAAGAATCGAAGATAGCATCACCCCTAGTATGTTCCGCGATTTTTTGTAGTTATCCGGTTACAAATTTTTTTCATATTTTTGTCCCACCTTGACTTACAAGACATTATTGGCCACGGAGCCATGAATTATTGAGGTACAAGGACATGCTTTATTTTTTTTTGTGGGTCAATCTGATACAATAGTATTAAAAATAAATTAAATTATAATTTTGTGTCTACTTTGCGATTCTTCATATTTTTATGGCGATATTATATCAGATTGAGTTTGTGTTTGCAAGGCACACTATTCACGTATTTCAGAAAAAAATGCATGTAGGTATTTTTTTATTATTTATTTTTATTCTGAAACCCCTAGGGGTGCTTTATCTCTGGACTTCCACTTGACACTATTTTTTTGGGACACTGTATAAAACCTTGCTATTTTCTCTGACTTACATTCCTTAGTAAAGTTACGAGTACCAAATTATCCTAGGCCGAGTGACATACAACTACAATTCGAAGTTTATTATGACAAGTACAAGTTCATTTATTGCTTCATGTGGCATAAAATATGTCTTAAATAAATAAATTAAACGAATTATTAAATTTTAAGTAATGTAAAATTTTCATGAAAAAAGATTGATTATCACTACTTTAGTTTATTATTCCCCGTTCATTATACTTAGTACAGATTAATTAACATTACAATGCATGGTGTGACATATGTGGGTCATACACAAAAATATACATAAGTATGTATCTATTGAATTCCGATTTTTTAAAATATTTTTCCGATAAATAGCTCTACATTTGCAAGCTTATTAATTTTTTTGAGGTCGAAATAAAAAATCAAGCACTAGGGTTAATAAAATCGTTCTCAACATGAGTCCTGTAAGGGCACTGCAAATTTTACACACAATTGGACGTTGTTTAGCAAAAAGGATCCAACCCACAACATTTTCATTTTTATATTTTAAAAATAAATCAAAATGATCACTATGCTCTATATTTTAAGAATCAAAGACTTTCTAGCGGTCCGATGAATATGTGCAAAGTGATGGCACATGGTAGTCCAACCCACATGTATGGAGAGCGTAAATCAGCTTAAACCTAAAAACTCAAATATCTCAAAACTCACTTTGTGTGAGTTGGAATCTTTTTGGTAAACTACGTCTAATTCGAGCATGATATTGTCATAGGGGGCATCCATAAATTACGTCCCACGACCCCCGTCCTTGTCATCCTTGTCACAGTGGTCACATTTATGAGCCCCCCCCCCTTCCTATTGTGACGTCACATATTTTGCAATTTGATATCTAGAAAATCTAAGATAACTACTATCTGATAATAAATTATTTTCATTTAATTTCATTTCAAATTATTGAATTAAATCAGTAGTTCCGAAATTGGTTTTGTTCCCGACGGAGTTCGAACAGAAAGACTTGCATGTTTTCGAGTTTTTCGTTAATAGTTCAAAGATCGTGTTTTTTTTATTTTGAAATGTGACGTCACGAAATTTTGGACCCCTCCCACCCCCTTGTCACACAATATCACACTTCGTCAACCCCCTCCCTCCCCTTAACTTGTAACGTAATTTATGTATGGCTCCTAGTAAACCGTGAATTGTAGGTAGTTCTACGAAATAGGCCCCTTGCGTTTTAAACTTACAAATACAGACTAGAATGAAGTAGAAAAATTGCACATTACACAATAATAAAATTGGTCGCATTTAGCAGAACATATCGATGAGTAATCGATACAAAGTTTCTGCTGAACGCACACAAAAATTCATCGAAAATTGTAATCCGACGCGTAATCGATGACTTAGCGATTACTCATCGATGTGTTAAGCTAAATGCGGCCATTGACTACATACTAGCACATTAGACACTACAAGACGTTGGTTTCCAACTTTATTCCAAGGCCTTACGATTCAAAGTACCTAACTTGATTTAGATACTTAATTAAACATTTACAGTCTGTTAGCTTTTAGAATATACCTCGGCTACTATCGGATAGAATCGGATATATTCGTGTAATACAAAATATCGGAACTAATATGACACTTAATTTCTTAATTACAGAGCAGGAAGTAGTACTACACTCGTGTGCTTTCGGCGAAAACCGAAGCCTACTCTAGAGCCCGAGGTATATTCTAAAAGCTAACAAACTGTACATACAGGCACACACACCGCCTCCGGGCCCACACTAGGATGCCCTGTGTCGTGGGAACCAGAAACAGCGACGTCACAAACTTGTCAACATCCAAGACCTGGGTTTTTTTTGTCCCCACCCGGGGTTGAACCCGGGACCTCGGGATCTTGCTTTCGGGATCTCGGGGTCTTTGTGTGCTAAACCTTTCTTCCAACACTAAATAGGTCAACAGTAGCTTTGCTGACCGCGTTATTGTAACTCTGGACTTGTCCCTCGCGGATAGTGGAGATTTCACCGGAGCTAGCCAGCCCGTGTTTGACCGCGGGCAGTTTCTTCCCGTTGGAGAGAGAGGGGACGGTGCCGTTGGTCGCAGGGGGAAGATCTGGAAAAGATTAGCTTGTATTTAAAATAATACTGCCGTCATATGAGAAAAAGAGGTAACTAACATTTTTGCCGAAATTGAGTTACATAGGTACCTACATAGGTATTCGGAACGAGGAAAAAAAGACGCATCTTTCTGTATTTTTTTTATTTTGATAGGAGCATTATCTGCGAAGTTAATAAAAAGGCGCTTTTGACAATTGATTTTTTAAGTTAAAAGTTAAAAGGCGTTTTAGACTTGAACTAAGATAAAAAAACGTATTTGGTGAATGAAAATGAATGAAGTTAATACCTACTAAAGTAAAAAGACACATAAAACGCTCGCATATGTTTACGTTTAGCTATTTATTTCTGAAACTTAAGTACCTATGAATAGAGTCTGTAAAAGATAACTTTGAAATGGAATTAAGTGGCAACCCCACAGAAAGACTCGGCAACACTCGACACTCGCTTAACCGCTCGTAGCCTGGGCTGCCTGAGTGATCTTAAACAATCACTAAGGTTAAGCAATATATGGCGCGTTCAGTCCATCCGTAGATGGGACACCGTCTATGACTAACGCTAGTGGCATTTTTCCGAGCGGTTCCGCGCTTCGCAAGGCACGCTAAGCATTAGGTGCCGGCTGCCGTCGACTTGAAAACTTCTGACAGTAAGACCAGCCACTAGTCTTACAAGGGTCGACCAATCCGGTATTAGCCCCCGTGGTGGCCTATACCTTCCTCACGGAAGAGACCCGTGCCCCTCGGTGCGGACATAATGAGTTGATGATGAGTAATTATTATAGGTAGGTATCTAGGCTACATTCACCGCCGTCTTCTGACTTCTTCAGCATGGCGACCACGCTGGGGCCCTTGGCCAGAGACCAGGAGGGCACCTCATCGCGCCGGATGGGGTCCAGAATGTTGCGACGGGACCTCAACAATGGCAGACTGCGGGTTGGATCTGGGGAGTGAAAGATCATGAAACTGAAATGTACTAAAATATAAGAGACGAGCAACCGACGACGCGAGCTCCGTCTCTGCTCACCATGATTAAGCTCTGCGCATCGGAGCGAAACCCGGTCGGATTCTTCCGGCGAAAAAATCATCAAAAAATCAAAAATACCCAGATAATATACTCGTAGTTTAAAGTGTATTTCCACATAAAGATATTTATTTTAGATATTTTTATTCAAGAAAACAATTGGCTAGTTGACAATGTCAAATAGTTAAGTTACTTTTAAGACGGAATTTCGTATGAAAATACCAAGAACGTTATTATCATCATCATCATCATCATCGTCGGGCTATATTAGTCCACTGCTGGACATAGCCCTCCCCTAATGAGCGCCATAGCGCCCTGTCTTCAGCTTGCCGCATCCAGACGTCATGAAAATACCGAATTATGACGTCATTTTTCAGAGCACTCGTTTTATGTGTCATCTATTTAAAAATTGTAATAACTAGTTATTGACTAAAAGAGATACCTTTTCCGAAATATTTTGTAATTTTTGTTTTAATCGAGCATATCAAATAATTTATTGTGGGTCGTGTCAACTACCAAATTGAATTGAATTAAATTGGAACTCCAAAATCCCACTCTACCTTTAAACCCATCAACAGTGATAACTGAATCAGCGTTGCTCTCTCCGTTGGGCAAGGTGAGCGAGTTGTTTGGTGACAGTTTGGGGGACATCCCGCCAGTCAGCTGCGCCATCTGACCCTCGACCGTGAAGACCTGCTTCTCATCAGGCTCGGAGTCGGTCCTGCTCAGCGCCGGCTTAATGTCCTCGGATGTGTTGGTTTCTGAGGGAATTGAACATTGTAAACTTTTAGTCCGGATCTAGGTACTTAGGCCCTTTCTCCACTGCTCCGGTCCGGCGTCGGAACTGGCATCAGTCATGAGAAAATATCGGATGCCGGATTATGCTTCTCCACTTCATCCGACTATGATCGGCAACGGACGTGACGCAGTGCTTTATTAAAATTCCTCGGTTTTTCTATTCGAGGCAGGGGACTCCACACATTCTATTAATGTAAATAAAATAGTATGGGTACATTTTTGGGTTGTATGCGCGGTGCAAAAACGTGTATTGTTTTTGTAAATCGATCACTTCGGACCGGTAAAATAAGGTAATTAGGCAGTTTTCGATAAAATTGCTATCGACAGAAAATTATCAAAACTTATCCTAGTTTCCCTTAAAGCGGTTTGAAGACTCATTATTTAAATGTATACGTAGGTCACACTAAAAGTTTTGGGTAACTTGAAAAAACAACATGTTATAACCAAAATAATATGCTGATTGCTTTTCAAAATACTCTCCTTAACATTTTAAACATTTTTTCATGCGATCGAACCATTTTTTTAAATAGGAGGACCACAGATATAAAGGCATGTTTTCTACGTGCTGATTGAACGCTATCACTGCCTCTTCGGAGTTGGTAAAAGTGAAACGTCTCATCAAATCTTTGATTTTGGGGAAAATACAGAAATCACAGGGTGCTAGGTCGGGGATATGTGCAGGATTGATGACGAGTTGTACTTTTTCGGAACCTAATAATGACTTTCTTTTGTTGGCCGTGTGTGAAGAAGCGTTGTCATTACGTAAGAGAACGCGGCTTTTTGGTCGTCTTTCGCGAAGTTTTTCTAACACCCTGGGTAAATAAATGGTAGAATACCACTCGGCATTAATACACTTTTGATTTTCAAGTGGAATTGTGAAGATGGGACCCGTAGCTGAGAAAAAAAAACGCGATCAGTTTTTTACCAACGTGTCTCGCCTGCCTAATTGTTGTTGGCCTGTTCTCATTTTCAAACACCCATTCACAAGATTGTTGTTTTTTTTCGGGTTCAAAACAATAAATCCACGTTTCGTATCCTGTGACAATGTCATAAAAAACATTAGAATGTCCGTGGTCGTAGTTCATCTGTGAGCCCATTCCACGCGAGCCCGCTTCTGCTCCGCTGTCAGTTCATGAAGGATCCATCCAAGGACAACAAAGTTTCCAAACTTTTAATTCTTCGAGTAAAATTTTCTGAATTTGGCTCATACCAAACCAAAATAGTCCTCGAATTGTCTCATAGGTAATCCGCGGGTTTTCATCAATTAGCCGCTTATAGCAGTAGCCACATTATTTTCGTTGACGGCAGTTGAAGGCCGCCCCTCCCTTCACAAAATTCGTCATATAAAGAAACCTGACCTCTCTCAAATTCAGCAAACCATCGCCTCACGGTGCTCAAACAAGGTGCTTCTCTCCCAAAAGCATTTTGAAGACGAGCGGCACAGTCTTGCGGAGAGAGAGAACTTTTAAAATCATAAAAAATCATCTCTCTAAAATCTTTTCGACATAATTCCATTTTCGTTGCGTACGTAGAGCTTTGATGTGTGAAAAAAAACAATTGACAAATGATTTCCCGCCAATTTTTTTTTTATTACGAAGACGGTTGCGTGTCGTTTCAAAAAATATAACATTCGATATTCAAATAGTTCCGATTAGCTAGAAGTGCAAAACTTTTAGTGTGCCCCATGTATAATACTTTTTTTTTTAAACTGTCAAATAGCCTATTCAACAAGAAATACAATACAATAGCCAGCTGCGGCTAAGAAATTTAAGACTGGGTCATGGTCAACTTACGCCGGACTTATTACTGAAAGCGATCTCTTCCAGACGAACTTAGTATCGAATAGACAGGTGCTTGTCTTGGGTGCCACAACTAGCTGAGGTGAGCCGGAAAATGTTCGCTTCGGCGGCCTCCCTGAGGAGATTACGGAACTTCCTACCTAGGTACCCCAACCAAAATTGGTCTCGCACAATCTCTACTACTCCCTATCCTCGACTATGCTGATGCTAGCTATCTTGTCATCACACAAGAGCAATTAGGTAAGCTTGAGCGCCTCCAGAACTTCGCTATATGGTTTATATTCGGGCTACGAAAATATCCTCTATTCCAGGGTTTCTTAAAGTGGGGTCCTATGTAAGTAATATGCGCGCTAAGGGTCCGCAGCAGCTCAATTAACTCTTGAGATTAATGAAAAAAATGAAAGTTAACTAAATCCTAATTTGCTTGTCCACTCTCGCTGGTTATTGTCAAGCGGCTCGAGGCGAGAGGCGAGAGCAATAAAAGTGATTCTTTAATCTTGTTTTTTTTTCCACAAGAGGTAAATATTCATATATTGACAGGTCCGTGGCATTTTAGGAATTCTTAAAGTGGTCCGTGACTGCAAATAGTTTAAGAACCACTGCTCTATTCCTACCACTGTTCTGTTGCATATATGAATATCGCACTAAGCTCAAGTGGCTCCCTATCCGTCTCCGCAGGAATGCAAAATTGCACACCTTGTCTCACTTCTCTATTACGTGCTGTACAATCCTACCACTCCTAGTTATCTCAAACAACGCTTTGTAGTTCTCAGTGATTCCCACAGTCGCACGTTGCGATCAGCTCAAAGGCTATTGCTGAAGATACCTAGTCATTCGACAAAGTTCTTCGGTAACTCCTTTTCAGCTACAGCCGTCCGACTCTGGAATGAGTTGCCATTAGCGGTAAGTCCCCTTCACCAGCGGTGTTTAAAAGGAGGGTGAAAGAATATTACCTGTCCACTGCATCGATAATGCAGGATTTGATCTAGGTATCCAATTATTAAGTAGGTATAATAATTTATTTCATCTTCCCATACATAATTTTTGTATCACTATGCATCTATGTTTATTTATTAAAATATTTATGTATGGTTTAAGTAGGTAAGTTTATGTACCTAATTATAAACAAATTTCTTAATTTCTTAACTGTATGACTACCAGTCTCTAATTTCTTTCTTGTCTCCGTCTATGGTTGCCTGGAAGAAATCACACTAATATTATAAACGTGAAAGTTTGTGTGTGTGTTTATATGTTTGTCAGTCTTTAGCGCTGAAACGGCTGGACGGATTTTAATAAAATTTGGTATGGAGTTAGCCGATACCCTGGATTAAAACATACGCTACGTTTTACCGCGGGGAAATATCTTATTCCTACGGGAAAATCGATGAACCGCGGGTAACACCGCGGGGCACAGCTAGTTGCTTATAAGGCCGCAAATTGTACTGAGATTTATAAAAAATCTGTAAATGTAATTTATGAGTACAATAAAGAATATTCGAATGAACTGAAAGATAAAAAAGTGCTTTGTTTACCGGTACTACTTTGCTGTATGAGGCGGTTGCTAGGCGACAGGGAGTCGGCCCTTTTTACCGACCCGTTAGTGAAGTGGGGTCGGTCGTCGAGCGGGACGGGAGGCGCGGTCGCCATGTACTGACTATACATGTTCCCTATTAATTCCTCAGTGCGTCTGGCAAAGGAGAGAATACATTTTAGAAACTACAGACAGAATCGTCATCATCAACCCATTATGTCCCCACCGAGGGGCACGGGTCTCTTCCCTGAGGAAGGTATAGGCCATACTCCACCACGGGGGCCAAGCCCGGGTGGATGCTTGTAAGACTAGTGGCTGGTCTTATTGTCAGAAGTTTTCAAGCCGCCCTAAGGCTTCTGACTTGGCTTAACGACTGCCGTCTATCGACGGCAGCCGGCACCAACTGCTTAAAGAGCTTAATCATGGTGAGCAGAGACGGAGATCGCGTTGTCAGCTCTGCGAATCAGAGAGAAACCTGCGTACTGCATAGGTAAAGATCGTTTCACCAAACAAGTCCCACGGTAAGTTCCTTAATAATATAACAATAAAAGCCAAAATTCATTAACTCATGGGACTTCTTTCGTGAAACGAACTCTAGTACGATGACGCGAGTCACACGTTTTGTGGCGCTAAAACGTCAGAATTTGACAGTTAATGTACTGGAAAGTCGCGACTTTTGACGCTATGGCGCGCGACTCGCGTCGTCGTACTACTTAGGCTGGTCGGCAGTGTTGCCAGCCCTACTCATTTAACAGTAGAATGACTGTTTTCGCTATGACCCCCCTGTTTTCTATTTTAGTCAGAATTTCTACTGTTTTTTGTTTTTTTAGGAATAATTGTTGAAGAGAAGGAAATTGAAGCAACAATGAGGGCTTTTCAATGACAGCTGTCAGTTGAGTTTATTTAAAAAAAACTAGATGGCGCTGCAAGAAGACCAAAATGTCATCATGTTTTTAGGTCTGGTTTTCATATTTATTAATCTGTGATAGTCTAAACATCTCTTTGTAGTCTGTGATCTAAACTAGACTTTGTTTCGAAACTGTTGAAACTTGAAAGTTATTGAAGTATTTTACTTTGTATAATACATAACTACGTACGTGAATTGTGTCTTTGCTCATGACTAGCCCATGCATTGTGCATTTTTGTGAAAACAGAGGACAGGAACCACAGATAAGGTACAGTAATGTCATGACGGCAGCACCATCTATCGGTAATATGCGGTACAATTTTTACTTTTTTCGTTAAATTATTTTTGTCTTTATTAAACTCTGTACCTACTAATGTTTTTGCCCAGTACTCATATATTCTATTCCATTGTATTCTATCAGAACTTCTGCGGCATTAAGCATTTAAAAATGACCCTGTATATTACCTAGTCAAGGGTATGATGACGGTCTGTGCCGCCCCCGTGGCGGGGTGGTACGGATTGTGCCCGAAGTTGTCTATCGCTCCGTTGCTTGTTACCTGAAATTAACACCACAACTTATTGTAATATGTGAATGGTTGACCAAAAAGGGACCTGGAGGGATTGGAAACCGTTATTTTTTTATTTGAATTTTTTCTTCTGTAGTATTTTAGCTTTGTTTTGGTCTAACCAGAATATTTTTAGGTGCGGTAGTTATTTTTTTATGATTTTTTTTGTGAGCCGAGCCGAGTCGAAACCAGCTAGTCTATACCTACACGAAACTTCAGACGCGATTTTCTCGAAATCAATTATTTTCCCTTGAGGTCCCTTTTTGGTCAACCACTCACATAGTTTGTAGGTAGTCTAAGATGGGGTAAAAGTCGAATACCTAATTTCCGTGCAACCTTCCTATACATTTTAACTTGTTCGGCTTGTAATATGACGACCTCTCGACCTCTGCAGCGGTTAGCGCATCTGCCTACCATGCGAGAGGTCCCGGGTTCGAATCCCAGCTGGGGACAAAAAACCCCAGGTCTTGGGGTTACATGTTTGTGATGTCCATGTTTCTCGTTTCCACGACACAGTGTATCCTAGTGGGTTTACTAATGTATTGCCAAAAATCGTTTCCCAAAGTATTACTTCCCAAACTATTTTCCGCAAATTATCACTTGGCAAAAAAAAAATTCTCAAAACAACTTAAAGCAAATAAACAGTTAGCAAAAGTTATTATGGCAAGTTATTGTTTACCAAATAAATACTTGGTCAAAATTCATTTTACCAAAGAGGCAACAAGAGGCAAGGTAAGAACGCATCAAAGTCGAGTCTGTTTTCGATCTTACATAGAGAACCTAACGCTCCGACGCGCTCCGCTTCGCTACGCGCGTCGTCGCACCTATATTTCTGTTGTCACGTATTCTTTACATCGCCGACCCCCCGTTCCATTATTTGAAAATAACACTTGCCAAAATAAAACGTTAGCATAATAAACGTTTGTCTTAATAAAACTTGACGCAGTAAAATTATGCGAAATTATAATTTGACCAAATGAATAAAATACGAAATGAAAACTTGCTAAAGTTTCATTTGGGAAATAAAACTGATGCCATAAGTTTATTGGGAAGTAAAATTTGGCGAAAAATACTTTGGCTAAACGGCGGTATCCCATCCTAGTGTGGGGACAGACGCTATGTAAGTGCCTGTATGTAAATGTTATGTCTGTATTCTTATATAGAAATAAAATATCTGATATCCGAATACGGCGTTTGCTAAGTAGGTGACATTCGTACAGCCTAGTGATAGTCTTACACATCTAGTTTAGCAAAAAAAGCGCAAAAAAGCGTGAGTCAGTCTAATACTTAAAAATTATACTTCACGCTTTTCTCAAAATAAAATTTAGAACAAATTAAGACTTAACTAGGTTATGATATCTCGACTTCAGAAGCATATGGTCGTACGTTCGATTTCGACGAAAATGACTTTTTATACCTTCAATTTCAGCTCGTCTAGCTCTTTCTAACCAACTGAGAAACATTTTTCTAACTATCTTATTATGTGGAAATAATTCAGGTGCGTAGTGTCGTATGTAGGTAGGCTTTTAGTAACTTGTAGGCTCGCCTGTTAAGTATAAAAATGACAAATCCGCTTTTGACTTCGAGTTAGGTATATCACTTGTAAATATATTGTAAATTTTGTTTTTTCCAGTGTGCAGTAAAGAATATTTTTATCTTATCTTACTTTTAAAATGAGCCCCAAAAACGCTGTCTTGGGCAATATGGCGTCATGACGTCACATGTCAGTAAACAAAACCAATGAACGTAAGAACGACATGAATGACAGACGCCATTTTTACTGAACTGTGACGTCACCATAGATTCGGCCAATCCAGGCCGTTTTCGACAAAATGGCTGCAGATAGGTACATAATTATCTTTTATCTCTGTTCTTTTTGATAAACAATCTTTTTTTTTCTCCTTGGTTAAAGTGCCTTTAAGTGGTTTTAAGACTCATAATTTTATAAGAATAAGTATAAATAATACAGTTTATTTCACACTGTCAAATAGCCTATTAGCAAATGTGTGTGTGTGTGTGTGTCTGTGAGTGTGTGCGTGTATGTGTGCTTGTGTGTATTTGTGTGAGCTATCATGCAATATGTAAGAATACTAAATCATATTAATTATGTTTCCAGCATAAGGTTTTCGGCGGATTTTTCTGAGTTCATGTAGGTTTTAAAAAGCACGTCTTCAGTAGCATCCTGTTTTTAAAAACCCACCGTAGTTAACTGTTATTTTTACCTCCATTACACCGATTTGCGTAGTTCTCACGTGGTAAGGGAAGTTCTTGTTCGCAAAGACGGGTAGCGTCAGCAACTGAAACGGATAACATCAGACACCTAAATAGACGACATCCGTGGCGCAGTTCCGGGTTCGAATCCCGGCTGGGAACAAAAAAAAAAACAAACCCAGGTCTTGGATGTTTACATGTTTGTGACGTCGCTAATTCTGGTTCCCACGACACAGGGTGTCCTAGTGTGGGGCCAGAAGCACTGTGCCTACATGTACATGTTATGTTATGTTAAATACAAAGGTTCATCTCTAATATTAAAAATCTCGTGTCACAGTGATTGCTATGGAAATCCTCCGAAACTGCTTCAAAGATTCTTATGATTTTTCGGTGTACATTTGGTGGTCGTAAGCTAATTTAATAATAATATGACAAATAACGTTTTCCGGGTCAGCTAGTTTATATCATCATCATCATCATCAACCCATTATGTCCCCACCAAGGGGCACGGGTCTCTTCCCTGAGGAAGGTATAGTACTCCCACTCCCATACTCCACCACGGGGGCCAAGTCCGGATTGGTGGAGGCTTGTAAGACTAGTGGCTGGTCTGTCAGAAGTTTTCAAGCCGCCCTAGGGCCTCTGACTTGGGTTAACGACTGTCATCTATCGACGGCAGCCGGCACCAACTGCTTAGCGTGCCTTGCGAAGGACGGAACCGCTCGGAAAAATGTCACTAGCGTTAGTCATAGACGGTGACCCATACATGGACTGAACGCGCCGTATGTTGCTTAACCTTAGTGATCGATTTAAGATCACTCAGGCAGCCCAGGCTACGAGCGTTTATGTAAAATCATTAAACTTGTCAATAGGCAGTTTGACGGATTTCTGAAAACCATCTCATATTGTTTGTTGGTGTTCAGGAGTCCTCAGAAAGTAGTCGTTTTAAGTTCTTTGGTGTAGTATTTCTTCTAAAAAAGGCAAACGAAAATTTAATTTTCAAACAAGCCGCCAAAACGCTATCTAGGACAATATGGCGTCGCATAGAAATTATGACGTCACTTGCCAGTAAACCAACCAATGAACGCAAGAACGAATGAACGACAGACGCCATTTTTACTGACATGTGACGTCATCGTAGAAATGGCCAATCCAGGCCGTTTTCGATACAATGTCTGCAGATACATAATTATTAAATTTTATTTTGTGTTTTTTTACAAATAATAATTGTGTTTTAGTTACAATGACTTAAAGTGGTTTTGAGACTCATAATTTATACGAATACGTATAAATAATATTGTTTTTTTCACACTGGCAAATAACCTATTGGCAACACTTATGAACACGACCATACTGCGATACAGAATACAGTCAGCGCCACCTAGTGTTCAAATCAGCGAACTCTAGTTTCTATTTAGTGCGTATTTTTTTCAAGCAGTTTTTTTGTTTTCAATGACTCGTGGTTTACCAAGAACATGATGTGTCCACTGAAACTGATGAAGAGGAGAACGGCAGTTACCACACTTTCTCGCACCCATTTGTCTGTAACAAGAAAAATATTTAATTTATTTAGATAGATAGATAAAAGATTTATTTCCATAGGACACACACACGTACATATAGCAACAAATGAAATCACAAAGTAACAGCAAATTATAAACACTGACAAAACAGAAACATACATTTGATTTAATTCAACCAAAACAATCGCCCGTATCGCTCGATTCGCTCGTAGTCCCGGTCGCCTGTGATCTTAAAACGATCACGAAGGTTAAGTAACATAGGGCGCCTTCAGTGCATGGATGGGTGACCGTTCTATGACTAATGCTAGAGGCATTTTTCTGAGCGATTCCGTGCTCCGCAAGGCTCGTTAAGCAGTTGGTGCCGGCTGCCGTCGATTGATGGCAGTCCTTAAGCCAAGTCAGAGGCCTTAGGGCTGCTTGAAAACTTCTGACAGTAAGACCAGCCACTAGTCTTACAAGCCTCCACCAATCCGGATTTGGCCCTCGTGGTGCTTACCTTCCTCAGGGAAGAGACCCGTGCCCCTCGGTGGGGACATAATGGGTTGATGACTAACCACAGACTATAAGTATGGTTTTGTTTTAATTTATTTGTTTTTTGTCTGTTGCGTAACATACAGTGCCACCATATTATCTTGTTCAGTTGATAGCGGCGCTAGTGGAGAATTTAGTAGTAACAATTTTATTAAGTTTACCTAGAAAAATGAGAATATTTTAACCCGTATTTCAAATTTAATGAAAATATAATTTATCTATAAATCTTAGTAAGTGAATAAATAAACCAAAAAATGGGGAACAGGATTTACAATTAATTAGTTAGTTACAATTTTGCCCACCTGAACAGATAACTTGGTGGCGCTGTACTCGTCTTTATGTCACTTGTCTGTTTAATAATTTGTTTCTGTGATGTGTCTTGTTGGTATAATAAACGTTTTTCTTCTTCAGTCGGGTTGTTGATTATTTTTGTTTAGACTTGGTACCTCATGTGGACAGAGTATAGACACTTACCGATGTACGAGTTGGCTGTCAAGATGAACAGAGGCCCAGCGAAGAACCACAGGGTTCCACAGATTGAGAACGGCGCGTAAAACATATTCTGAAAACGTAAACCAAAATATCTATTTCGCAAACATTTCGATTACTTGAACATTTTAAGTCCATAAAAGAAAGAAAAATCGTGGTAAAAACAAACAAAATGTCATACTACTAATTAACCCGTTGAAATATAGGTACAGCGCCACCAAGTTATCTGTTCAGGTGGGCAAAATTGTAACTAACTTATAAATTGTAAATCCTGTCCCCATTTTTTGTTTTATTTATTCACTTGCTAAGATATGTATATAGATATTATATTTTCATTCAAATTGAAAGAGGGGTTAAAATATTCTCATTTGTCTCGGTAAATTTCTCAAATGTTACTACGAAATTCTCCACTAGCGCCGCTATCAACTGAACAGATAAGATGGTGGCACTGTAGGTACCTAGTTACTTGCCACAAAATGGTGTTATGACAGTGGCAGGTGCAGAGATATTTTGCCGGGTAATACTGAACTCGTATTAGTACTGAATCCAGCTTTTAACTATCACTGATTATATTAATAAGTAATTATCGATCTAATGATTGATGACTATCGTAGTCTGACGGCCTGGCCACGGGAAATTCGCCCGCGCGAAAAATCCCGCGGCGCGAACGGCGAGGCGTCTCACCACGTGGCTTGCTACGTACATTTCTATGAGTTTGTTTCAGTCGCTAGACGCCTCGCCGTTGAAACAAACTCATAGAAATGTTCGTAGCAAGCCACGCTGTAAGACGCCACGCCGTTCCCGCCGCGCGATTTTTCGCGCGGGCGAATGTCCCGTGGCCAGGCCGTCAGACTACGATAGTCATCAATCATTAGATCGATAATTACTTATTAATATAATCAGTGATAGTTAAAAGCTGGATTCAGTACTAAGGCCGTAACAAAGCTAACTTTGCAATGGCCTAAATAGGGTAGATTTAAAAAAAATGGTATGGTATCTATCCCTATGTTTATAACCCCAATTACGAGTATAGTCTTGATACTTGATCGGGCTTAGATAAGAATTTATATTCAACATTCAAAGTTTCAAAACTGTTTACGCAAGCTTAACAATGAAAGTGACAGAAACGAGTGTTGCTGTGGACGAGTGGACGACCTCTGTAGCGTAACCGTTAGCGCATCTGCTTACCATGCGAGAGGTCCCGGGTTCGATCCCCGGCTGAAGAGAAAAAAAAAGACTCCAGGTCTTAGATATTTACATGTTTGTGACGTCGCTGTTTCTGGTTCCCACGACACAGGGTATCCTAGTGTGGGGCCAAAGCAATGTATGTGCCTGTATGTAAATGTTATTGTAGTTATGTTATTGTAAATGTAACTGTAGTGCTGTCTCGTCAAATCTCTCAGAAAAGAGCGTGACAGAACGTATTAAGGTTGTTACGGATGCAATAGACATCCGCGGATGCAGATGCGGATTATAAGAAGTTTACATCCGCGGATGCGGATTTGATGCGGATGCGGATGCGATGCTGATGCGGATGCGGATTTTGGGATTTTGAAAAGATAATTATTAAGATTTTAAGTGCATAAATAAGTGAAAATCAATTTAATTTTAACTTTTTATTTCTTTAATCATATTTTTAGAACAAAATTACACAAGTTTTTAGTTTTACTTATGACACAACTGAATTTCGAGCTTCGAGTTTCATAATTAAAAATATTTGGGACACACACACACACACACACACACACGCACACACACATATGCTTTACCATGCACATAAAATAATCCCACACACTTCCTCACACAACATTAAGTACTAAGAATGAATGTAAATGCTCCTATTGTGTAATCCGCGAATGTGGGTATTTTAACTAATATCTTCATTCATCGACTGGGTACCTACATTTTCTGTCAAAAAACAAAACTTTTAATTTTAACTTCCTTATCATAATAATAATATATGTTATACCTGCTCCTATGATATAAGTACAATAAAAATCATTTTAGCAACTATCTCCCCGACTCCACGATTCAGGCTCGACCTTGTGTGGTAGTCACTGTGCAAACTTATGTATACTGTAACAACTATTTTCTGTCAATAAATTTTATTTTATTTTTATTATTATTATTT
The DNA here is from genome assembly GCA_947310845.1 of Yponomeuta plumbellus. NCBI lineage: Eukaryota > Metazoa > Arthropoda > Insecta > Lepidoptera > Yponomeutidae > Yponomeuta > Yponomeuta plumbellus. The sequence goes on along the minus strand of OX371221.1, from coordinate 5,854,086 downwards.
TTACTTGTTGATGTGAATCTGCATCCGTAAAAACTCCGCATTGATTGATGTGGATGTGAATCATCATCATCATCATCATCATCAACCCATTATGTCCCCACCAAGGGGCACGGGTCTCTTCCCTGAGGAAGGAATAAGCCATACTCCACCACGGAGGCCAAGTCCGGATTGGTGGAGGTTTGCAAGACTAGTGGCTGGTCTTATTGTCAGAAGTTTTCAAGCCGCCCCTAAAGGCCTCTGACTTGGCTTAACGACTGCCATCTATCGACGGCAGCCGGCACCAACTGCTTAACGTGCCTTGCGAAGCACGGAACCGCTCGGAAAAATGGCACTAGCGTTAGTCATAGACGGGATCCATGGACTGAACGCGCCGTATCTTGCGTAACCTTAGTGATCGTTTAAGATCACTCAGGCAGCCCAGGCTACGAGCGATTCGTAAATACTCGTAACACCCCTTAATTTAATAGCTACCTTCTCGGGAAACTTCCTGACAGTGAAGAAGGTGGAGTAAGCGAAGACACACCAGCCGCAGACCCGCAGCGCCACCAGCCCGTACCCCGCCGGACTCTCGTACAGGTAGAGGACCTCGCCAGGATCGAAGGCCTGCGGTGATTGACTTGTTTCAAAGTTCAAAGTTCACTAGCACAAAGTTTTAAAGTAAACCCAGGCTAGTGCAAGTCGTACCCGCGCACAAAGGGTTCCGTACCATTATCTTTTTTTTTATTGACATATTTTTTAAATACCTTTGAATTCTTTTTAACTAATTGTAGTGAATGTTCTACTTTAATTTGTATTGACCTAAAATGGATTATGATTTAATTTAAATTTTATTGGAATTAAATGTAATTTTATCTGTTTTTAATTTTGCTTCACATGTTTGATTTAATTTATTTTTTTAATTGAATACATTGTGGCTACGAGCTATTATTTATATTCATATATAATAACTAGCTGAGTCCGCGAACGCTGTTTCGCCATATAATTATTTTTTCACTTAGCGCTATGAAAAATAGATAACAACCTTTTCTCAGACCTGATTGTATTTATAAAATTTCATCGAAATCGGCCAAGCCGTTTCGGAGGAGTATGCGCACTAACATTGTGACACGAGAATTTTATATATTAGATGTACTTAGCTATCGCAATAGGGTCACCTGTAAAGATAGTTGTAAGGTTATGGAAACAAATAAATAAAATCTATACAAAATTGAAATATTTCCAGCACCTACGACAAGTTGTTTATGTCTAGCAAAAACGGCCGAAAAATCACGTTTTTTGTGTGAGACGCCCTCTTAAATATTTATTTTATTCTGTTTTTAATATTCGTTGTTATAGCGACAACTGTCTAGCTAAGAGTATCACGGTTCATGAGATGCAGCCGACGGACAGACGGGCGGACGGACAGAGAGGCAGACTTATGGCGCTCTCTCAAAACAAAATTTGTACATCTACAATGGCTAAGCATTCAGGACAAATATTCGACTATGTACCGTCTTCTTCAAAATTTTTGTTTGACAAATAAATTGCTTGCTTTGAGCAATAAGGCCGCCAATTGTACTGTATCTTCGTAAATGTTTTGTATTTGTTTTTCCTGGTACAATAAAAAATATTCTTATCTTATCTTAAATATCTTTATCTTTATCAGACAGACAGACTGCAAAACAGACAGACAGAGGAGTGTTAGTAATCTTATCTTAGGAGTCTTCGTAAGGTTCTTTACTCTTTGCGTAGGGAACCCTAAAAATAATCTATAATAAATAAAATTCAAAGTCTTGACTGACTGAGTCACTCACCAACACCCAGCCCAAGCCGTTGGACCTAGCTGAAATTTTGCACAGAGGGTCTATATAATGTAGGCAAGGAATAAGACCGGATTTTTTGAAATTCCACCCCTAAGGGAGCGAAAAAGGTTGCCGAAATTTGTATGGGAGGTATAAAGAATATTGTCTAATTTTCTTGAAACTTAAAACTACCTAAAAATACTGTTCAACACAATTGATTGAGCGCGTGTTTCGCCGTTTTTCTAAATTTAACCCTTAAGGGAGTGAACGGGGTTGCAAAATTTTAAACTAAAGTCCACGCGCACGGCGTCGCGGACAAAAGCTAGTATATACAATACAATATTATTTATTTTTTTCGGTCTTTGAATCTAGTCGCCTTTTAGTTGTATACCTACAAAAACAGACCAGGAGGTCCCTTAAGAAAATACATTTTGCAATTCAATGCCAATCTATGTAGGTATTTAAGTCAATGAGATACGCACCTTAGCCTGGTAAATAAACAGAGCCATGTAGGTGACGCAGTAGCAGCACATGAAAACGGTCAGCTTGACCGTGAAGACCAGCTTCAGACGGCCCCTGGTGATGGTGTAGCCTTTGGCCATGAGGATCAGGAGGAGGAGGAACGTCATCTCGGAGAGGCCGCTCAGGAACTCGCCTGGAGGAGAAACGAGATAATTACGATCTTCATAAACATCAACCCATTATGTCCCCACGGAGGGGCACGGGTCTCTTCCCTGAGGAAGGCATAGGCCATACTCCACCACGGGGGCAAAGTCCGGATTGGTGGAGGCTTGTAAGACCAGTGGCTGGTCTTACAGTCAGAAGTTTTCAAGCAGCCCCAAGGTCTTTGACTTGGCTTAACGACTACCATCTATCGACGGCAGCCGGCACCAACTGCTTAACGTGCCTTGCGAAGCACGGAACCGCTCGGAAATATGCCACTAGCGTTAGTCATAGACGGTGACCCATCCATGGACTGAACGCGCCGTATGTTGCTTAACCTTAGTGATCGTTTAAGATCACTAAGGCAGCCCAGGCTACGAGCGATTCGAGAATCGCTTGAGATTATTATGATCTTCATCAACATCAACCCATTATGTCCCCACGTCTGTCTGCTGTACTACGACGACGACAGCCAGTGGCCTTCTGTCTACCACAGTAGTAGTAAGTTCAATCAATTGTTGGGTAAATTCCATCAGTTGTTTGGTAAGTTTATTAACGTCAAGGTAAGTTCAATCAGGGGTTAGGTAAGTTTGTGTTAAGGTAAGTTCAATCACTAGTTCATCATCAACCCATTATGTCCCCGCGGAGGGGCACGGGTCTCTTCCCCGAGGAAGGTATAGGCCATACTCCACCACGGGGGCCAAGTCCGGATTGGTGGAGGCTTGTAAGACTAGTGGCTGGTCTTACTGTCAGAAGTTTTCAAGCCGCCCTATGGCCGCTGACTTGGCTTCACGACTGCCATCTATCGACGGCAGCCGGCACCAACTGCTTAACGTGAAGCACGGAACCGATCGGAAAAATGCCACTAGCGTTAGTCATAGGACGGTCACCCATCCATGCATTGAACGCGCCCAATTTTGCTTAGCAGTGATCGTTTAAGATCACTCAGGCAGCCAGGGCTACGAGCGATAGCACGCCATAGTCACACTAATTTGTAAACGTAAATTTCACTGAAAAGCCTAGCCCGATGTTGATAATAATGGTAAAACTTACCAGTAACCCTAGCACCGTCGCCCCCAAAGCCGTTGACAGCATATCTGACAGCCGCCAAAGCTCTGGTAGTGACGCCCAAGTGCTGCACCACTATCGATATGAGGAACAGCTTGTAGGTGGTGTGAAGTAAGTGGCGCGCGCGCAGCTCCACGCTGCACATCACTACTGCCACCATTACGAGGACGTAAGCGAACGTGTAGGCTAGCAACACTGGCAGGACATCTGTTGGTCAGATTGTCACCCTGCTTTACAATAAAGTTTTTCATTAAATTGGAGAAATCTGGTCTTCCTATATAAGAATGCCCTTACCATTTCCTAGTTAACTGCGGGTAGGCCCTTAAAATAATTTTAAAAGTCACTGAGTGATTACCTATGCCAAAGAATTTCTTCGCCTTTATTCCTCAGATTTTTAATTTGTTAAAGTATTAGACTAGACTAGATTAGTCTAAGCGTTTTTTGTTTTGTCGGCTTGTTTACATTTTTCTCATTTCACGTGTGTGTGTATGCTTTGGATGACATTCTAAATCACCTCTATTAAGCTCTCTCTGTATATTATGGATTGTTTGTTACCTGTTTACACACCCCAATGCAATGAAATTAAATAGAACGGAACGGAACGAACCGGAACGGAATGGAACAGAACGGAATGGAACGGAATGGAACAGAATGGAATGGAACGTAATGTAATGGAGTGGAATGGTGTTGAATGGAATGAAATGAAATTAAAATCAATTACATAAGATAACATTTACAAACAGGCACATACATTGCTTCTGGCCCCACACTAGGATACCCTGTGTCGTGGGAACCAGAAACAGCGACACTTCAAACATCTACCTAAACATCCAAGGTCTGGGTTTCTATTTTTTTGTCCCCGGCCGGGATTCGACCATAAATCTTTTTTTTTTAAAAAAAAAAGCAGCAAATTTTTTTTAATTCAAAATATCGACTTTATAACCTACGAATCTGTTAAAAATTTGTATTAGTTTTTTTTAAGGGTACCTATGGTATCTAGCTATTATATCTTCAGTCACACTTCTGTGGCATAAAAAAATGCTTTCCATACAAAAACGTTACGATAAAATAGGGTTATTGTGAAAATGAAAGCTTTTGTTACGGTATGTTTGTACCCTTATAACTTAGGAGTCTGAGCTTTAGCATAGCTCATGTTCTATAATTTCAAGAGTACAAATTATGACCTATCAACTGATATGTCATTAATTTGTGTAACTGAAAAAAATCTGGTGGGGCACGGCGTCATAGAAATCTTGCCATTCTCCTTTAAAAAAGCTGTGGCGTGCGCAGACGCCACAAAGCCAAAGTTGAAAGTACACTCACAGAACTCATCAGCCGAGAAATGCTCATGCCAGAAGTCACCGTCAGGTCCATTGGTCATGAGGAACTTGTATCTGACGTCCAGGCCCTGAAAAATATAGATAGACTAATTTTCCTAAATATAGATAGACTTCCATGTCCCCACCGAGGGGCACGTGTATCTTCTCTGAGGAAGGTATAGGCCATACTCCACCACGGGGGCCACCCACCCTCACTGGAGAAGGGGCACCTGTGAGAGGGTGTGAGGTGACCTGATTGCTGAGGTGTGCCCATATAACCGGCCCAGTGTGACTCATTGGGCGGTTTTCTCACCAACCTTTGAACTTTCACAGTTATCTTAAGACTGTCAGTCACCTACCGTTTGACTGTGACCCTACCTTTGGCCTGTCACAGTAACCTAACCCTAGACTGTCACAATTACTTATCTTTTGTCTGTCAGTACTTTTGAACTGACATAGTTACGAAACCCTAGATTGTCACAGTTATCTACATTTATACTGTCAGTTATTTACATAACATAACATTTACATACAGTAAACATCCACAGTTTGACTGTTAATCTACCTTTGGTCTGTCACAGCTACCTACCCCAAGACTGTCACAGTTGCCTTTTGACTATCAGCCACCAACCGTTTGACTGTTAACCTACCTTCGGACTGTAAAATGTATCTACCCCTAGACTGTCACAGTAACCGAACTTTTGACTGTTAACCTACCTTTGGACTGTTACAGGTGCCTACCTTTTGACTGTCAGTCACCTACCGTTTGACTATTAACCTAGTCACATTTATCTACCCATAGACTGTCACAGTAACCGAACTTTTGACTGTTAACCTACCTTTGGACTGTCACAGGTGCCTACCTTTTGACTGTCAGTCACCTACCGTATGACTATTAACCTAGTCACATTTATCTACCAATAGACTGTCACAGTAACCGAACTTTTGACTGTTAACCTACCTTTGGACTGTCACAAGTGCCTATATTTTGACTAGTAGTACATATAGGCCTGGTCAGCGCCGAGTGTCAGCGTGACTCTAAAACCGGCCTTAATCTACCTTTGAACTGTCATATTTATCTACCCCTAGACTGTCACAGTAACCTACCTTTTGACTGTTAACCTACCTTTGGACTGTCACAGTTGCTGATGGCCACGAACCACCACCGCTCTCGCGCGGACCGGAACCGCCTCGAGTTGTGGCAGGAGACGATGAGTTTCTCCACACGTTTGCCGGTCTCTGTACCGCCCCCGCTTGGACTGGACTCCGAGTTGAGGCGGCGGCGGCGGTAGCGCTCATACAGCTCGAAGGTCGAGCGCTTTATTTTGTGCTGGGATAAGACGGAGTGGTAGTTAGATATGCAGGGTGTTCCAAAACTCGATGTCGAGCCGGAACCGGGTGAAAAGGCAAGGTTTACTGGTTATCAGAGAAATAAAAAAATAAACTATCTTTATTTCAGTATAGTTAATTTTTTTTAAATTATTTATTCAAGAAATTTTACAAAAATAATTAGGACTAAAGTTAAAATTCTTTTTTTTTTCCAATCTGAAGCAGCTTTGAAATTTTGTTAAGAAGCAGTTGTATATAGGTATAGCACTAATAAGACAGTAATAACAAAACTGCAGTAAAAATACCATCAACACGACTTCTGAGCATTAATAAATAATAAGCAAGAGGGAAGAAGAGGGAGGGAATCGCTCGTAGGCCCGGCTGCCTGAGTGATCTTAAACGACCACGAAGGTTAAGCAACATAGGGCGCGTTCAGTGCAAGGATGGGTGACCGTCTATGACTAACGCTAGTGGTATTTTTCCAGGCGAGTCTGTGCTTCGCAAGGCACGTTAAGCAGTTGGTGCCGGCTGCCGTCGACAGATGGCAGTCGTTAAGCCGAGGGCCTAATCCAGATTGGTGGAGGCTTGTAAGACAGTGGCTGGTCTTACGCTCAGAAGTTTTCAAGCTCTGACTTGGCTTAACGACTGCCATCTATCGACGACGGCAGCCGGCACCAACTGCTTAGCGTGCCTTGCGAAGCACGGACCCGCTCGGAAAAATCCCGTCATAGACGGTCACCCGTCCATGTACTGAACGCGCCATTATGTAGCTTAACCTTCGTGATCGTTTAAGATCACTCAGGCAGCCAGGCTACGAGCGAAACTTTGACGTTATATATAGTAAAAATTTTGTTTTTATCATAAATAAAATATTTGAATTTGATATTTTTTACAGACACAATCATGTTTAGATTGTGCAGGCACTGCATGCTAGACGTCCCAGCAGCATTAAAATAAAATAAAATCTTTCTTTCTTTCTTTCATTATTAATCCACTTACCCCAATATTCACTTCATTATTAGAGAACAACAACTCAACATCTTCCAATTTCAAATTTTCAAGATGGCTGCCGTTATTTTCCACTCCCACGCTCTCCCAGAGCCCATCCTCATCAACGGTCGTGGAAGCGGTAACGTTATCATTCGTTGGAGGCACTTCGAACCATGTTGTAGTGGTATTTGAGTCGGCAGTGGTAGTTTTGGATTGTGCCGTGGGTTGGGTGGTCTTCAGGAACTGGTCGTAATAAGACGGGTCTTGTGGGAGGCTAATTGTCGTTGAATTGTTTTTGGACTTTCTTGTGCTTGGAGGCTTTGGTGTTGTAGGTTCTGGCGTGGTTGAGCTGTAAAGCAATACGGTATTTGACACTATCGACAATAAATTATTTGAGATGCTCGATTAAAACTAAAATTACAAACTGATTCGGAAAATGTATTTCTTTTAATCGTTTACAAGTTATTACAATTTTTAAATAGGTGAAACATAAAAAGAGTGCTCTGAAATGTGTCGTCACAAGCAAGTATTTTCATACAAAATTCCGTTTTAAAAGTAACTCATTTGACATCCTGTCAAATACCCAATTACGATTAGCAAGAAATTATAAGGCCACCTTTGCATCCAGGTAATGAGATTATTTATACGGCGTCCAGTGGCACCTTGACTCACACTAAACATAAACATTTACATGCAGGCACATACATAGCTTCTGGCCCCACACTAGGATATCCTGTGTCGTTGAACCAGAAACATCAGCGACATCACAAACATGTAAACATCCAAGACCTGGGGTTTTGTTGTCCCCAGCCCGGAGTTCAAACCCGGGACCTCTCCTAGCTATCTCTCGCTAGACTTTCGTAGTCGTCTTTATAAACGCTGCGCCACAGATGTCGTCATCATAATGATAATATGACTATGTCTGGGGGTGGGATGGTCATGACTGTCATAGGTGGGTAAGACTCGCCACCGAGTGGGTGCCACAAGACGGACATCGAAGTCGAGGCCGGCCTAGAAAAAGGTGGAGAGACCATCTCGACCGACGTCTGCGTAGTGGTCTGAGGTGGCCTGGTGGACGCATGGAAGGCAGATGCGCTGACCACAGAGGTCATCAAAACACTAGATGGGTAAGGGGCCAGCGGACGCTGCAGTGCCTGGGACGTGGTTTTTAGATGGAGTAGGCTTGCACCTATACCATCCTGACAGCTTAGTTGGCCTAGCCCACAGGAAAGAAAAGTCAAGACGCGGGTTTCCTTACGATATTTTCCTTCACAAACCACGTCTGGTACTGCTGCTACAAATTCACAGATGTAGGTAGGTAACTTTGAAAACAGCGTCTTAGGTAGGTATATGCCCGCACTGAGAATTGAATAGTAACAATGGTATTCCAGTGGTTAGAACAAAGGAGCCAGAAGGGAGACGTAGCAAGGTTGTAAGATCACTACAGTCAGCCTAATTCTTTCAGAAAACCAGCTGACTGTGACTACAGGCAGGCCTGTCACACTTCGCGTGTAGATATCGAACGCGTAAGTACCTACATGCGGCGACCACTCCGGAGTGGCAAATAGGTAGGAATTCAGGCGCCAGAAGAGGTAAGAGTTACGCGGTAGAAAGAGAGGCAACATGTAGGTGAATATAACGTAGCTTTTTAGCGCCGTGCGATCTGAATTGCACCTAACTGTATCGCTGTTAGAGTCCCTTTTTCTTTAATTGATTTTGTGGAGTGAATCTTCTGTACCGAACTGTACTGTACGGTCTGTCCGACTAGCTTCCCAATGATGGCGATCGGTTGCTTTTCCGAACGGTCACGAGAGCGTTCCTTCCTCCTTGAGGCATGGCTAGCAGTCTGTCGGTTAGCCCCATGGTGAGGAACCTGTCCATTCAGTGAACAGTGCCTGTTAAAAAAGACACCGTTTCACGCAGATCATTTCTGAGGCGCAGCAGGCTATGTGTAAGGCGATTTGCTTGATATACCTGCATGCTTTAGTTTGGGTAGACTGAAAGCTGCTTATAAATATTAAGAAATTAAAATGCTATGTTTTAGACAGGCAGTTTGGGTCAAGTCTAGATATCTTTGGAAAGTTTTTTTTAAACAGACTAGTGTCTTCGACAGCCACTATCAAGGGACGTTTATTTTGGCTTTCAAACCACCCAAACCTACACTTAGGTGCAAAGTGTTGTTAACGTTTACCTTTTGCTAGCAGGCAGTTCCTTGTTCTCCTTCGTGATGACGCAGCCAGAAAATTCGGTGTCCGGGTACCAGTGGGACAGTTTTATTATCTGGTTCTGACCAGCTTTGTTTAGGACGTTTTCACGTTCTTTACATGACTGTAAATAATACAAAATTGAGATACAATTCATTGATGCAGGGAATGGCTTACCTTAGCTATCATAGCATCAGCAACATTACATAAATTAGTGGGTTTTTTAATTAAAACTTTTGTAAGCACTACTCATTATAGATAATATAAGATAAGCATTCATATTCTAGTAAGTAAGCCAAATCAGAGGCCTTAGGGCGGGCGGCTTGAAAAATTCTGACAGTAAGACTTACAAGCCTCCACCAATCCGGACTTGGTCCCCGTAGTGGAGTGTGGCCTATACCTTCCCCAGAGAAGAGACCTGTGCCCCTCGGTGGGGACATAATGGGTTGATGGTGATGATGATAGTGAAGTAAGTGAATCCGTAAATCTATGTCTAGTGGTATTTCTTAGCAGAATTAGAAACTATTGGTAGGATAAAAATAAAAATAAAAGTAGTTTTGAGTTGAGTTTTGAACTGATACTGATTCGAACCTCACTATTACGACAGTTAAATTACCGTACAGGCTACAGATTTATTTAAACTTACTACAGATTGAATTTACCTTTTTTCTCTTCAAGTCTTCTTCATCTTTCGTTCACTTTCCTCCTCTGTGGAGTCTGTGGCCAATAGTCTTTGAGCGGCCTGACTATCCATACCATCCATCTATCCATATCCATCTCTCAATTCCTTGATAATTGAGATAGCTAGAGCTAATTTTATTGTTAATTTGTTAGGATTTTGTGCGCATTACATGAGGACAGGTCTGTAAGTTTAATTGTGTTAAGGTAAGTTTAATCAATGATAAAAGATCATTGATTAAACTTACCATAAAACAATTTAACTTACCTACCTATGCCCTGATTTAACTTACCTTGACCTAACTAAACTTACCTAACAACTGATGGAATTTACCTAACAACTGATTGAACTTACCTTACTACTGTGGTAGACTGAAGGCCACTGGCTATCGTCGTCATAGTACAGCAGCAAGTTGGGAGTCCCCATGTCCTTGTCGAACTCAATCAGGTACTCGAACTGGCCGTCCAGCGAGAGAAAGCAGAAACGCGACAAGAATGCCCACTTCTGCAAGTTTTATACAAGGTGTTTTAGACATGTCTTTCGACGACCTCTGTGGCGAAGCGGTTAGCGCATCTGACTACGATGCGAGAGGTACCGGGTTCGAATCCCGGCTGGGGCAAAAAATACCCAGGTCTTGGACTTTTACATGTTTGTGACGTCGCTGTTTCTGGTTCCCACGACACAGGGTATCCTAGTGTGGAGCCAGAAGCAAGGTATGTGCCTGTATGTAAATGTTATGTTATGTGAAACTTCAATGGCTATTTTATCATCATAGGCCTTCGCGTCCGTTACGGACGATTCAAGCAGTGCCTAAGGACATAGGACTTGACACTTTTTTGAGTGACTGAAAAGTCCAATCCGAGAGCGGCAGCCCCTACCGCATATAGGACATATAGGGACTAGTCATAGAAAGCGCCCGAGGCGCGTGTACGATACGCTGCGTATCGGACGCTCTTTAAAATTGTATGAAGTTCTATGCAACGGATTACATCAAGCGTCCGCGTCCGTGGTGCGCGCCCCGGGCGCCTTCTATGACTAGTCCCATAAAGAGAAGGTCCGGAGTCGGGTTTGCTTCTGGTGAGTTTAATATTTAATTTCAAAAAAATACATTCATACATAAACTCCGCCTGTATCCCAGAGGGGTAAGCAGAGACCAGGGACTGCCACCTGCCACGATCCTGACAAATCACTTTCGCTTCATCGACATTCGTCAGTCGTGGCATGCACGCACGTCGATTTCGGGTACTTTGTATCTTGCCCTTTGCTAATACATCCCCTATTTGGCCGAAGTATGTTCGCCTGGGGCGTCCCTTACCGGCCCTTCCACTCACATTCGCTCGATATATTTGCTTCGTCAGTCGTTCCGTCTTCATCCTCTCCACATAAACTCCATTAAAAAAATGTCATACACAAATATCAGCAGTTCCAGATGGCACTAATCGTATGGAATAAAGCTACGAATACAGAGCTAGAAACTCGCATTTTTGAAACAGTCTTTTCTAAGTCTTTTTTTCAGTTTTTTCGTGATATAATTCATCATCGTCATCAACCCATTATGTTCCCACCGAGGGACACGCACGGGTCTCTTCCATGAGGAAGGTATTACCATACTCCACCACGGGGGCCTAGACCGGATTGGTCATCATTATCGGATCAAAATTGTAGTTATTTTTACAGCCATTATGAATACGCCCCTCAAAACTACGTTGCATGTCTGAAGACCTATCGTGAGTTGGACGCTATACAAACTCTAACAAAAATTTAATGCGCGGGAAGAGAAAGCTTGCGCGTATTCATGTTCGTAGACGTGTTTAAGATGACAGTAAAGTTAAGAATAGACAAATTGGCCCTCGTGGCGTGCAGAACAAGTAATCACTTGTTCGACTCAATTCAATCGAGTTGAGTGGAAATAGCTATATTAATTTATTAATAAATAAAAAAGTTGCTATTACGTCTAGCATGTGCCGCCTAGCATCTGGTACGTTGTACCTACCGTTGTACATACTTAGGCCATACTGAAAGTTTCTGGAACGGACTAGTTACAAAAGGAAAATAAAAAAACCACTGATAGGGTTTGAACAAGGAACTCTCTGTCAGTACATTTATTTTTAAATTGTGAGTCTGTCATTTGTTTTTTCATCGTGGCGTTGTTTTGAAATTAGTGTGTCGCTATTACAATGAATTTAAGTCGAGAAAATTTCCGTACTATGATTTTTTACGATTTTCGCTATGGCTTAAGTCAGCAAGAGAGATGTCAAAGACTTCAGTTAGCATTTGGTGATGAAGTCCCATGTCGTAGCTCTATTTATTCGTGCTTTGGTGAATGTAGACGAGGACGTGATCATCTCTATGACGTTAAACGTGAACGCCGGCCGGCGATCGCGGTTACCGATTTTAATATTGATACTGTGCGACAACTAATTGAAACGGATAAAAAAATTACCTGTCAGCAAATCCGCACTACCTTAGGCATTGGAATGAGCCAAGTGCAAAAGATATTGCATGAGCATCTGAAGGTTCGGAAACTTTGCACTCGATGGATACCGGATGATTTTTCCTAAGATCAGAAACGACTGCGTGTAGAGTGGTGCCGTAAAATGATAAAAAAATATGACGGAGAACAATCAATGGCTGTGTATAACATTGTAACAGGTGATGAAACTTGGGTGTGCTGCTTCGAACCAGAAAGGAAAAGTTAATCGGCGGAATGGGTCTTTCCTTTTGAAGAGTTGCCAACGAAAGTCAAAAAAAGCCGCAGCACTGGCAAGAAAATGGTTGCTTCGTTTTTCGGCAAATCAGGCCATTACATCACTGTATCGCTTGAAAACCAAAGAACCGTAACTACAGATTGGTATGTTAATACGTGTTTGCTTGAAGTGTTTGACAAAATACGCGAAAAGCGTCTCCTGAGCAAAATAGTCCTTCATCATGACAACGCGTCGGCATATTCCGCTAAGGCAACGAATGCGTATTTGAAGGCTTTAAAAGTAGAATTAATGACTCATCCGCCATACAGTCCAGATCTAGCACCCTGTGATTTCTTTCTGCTCCCGAATATTAAAGGTAAACTCAGAGGTTTACGTTTTACAAGCCCGGAAATGGCGGTGAATGCTTTTCACAAAGCCATCGAAGAGGTCCCTAAGGAAGACTGGACCCACTGCTTTTCACAATAGTTCCAGCGAATGCAAAAATGCGTAAATAGTGAGGGTATATACTCTGAAAAACAATAAATGTGTTATAAAGATAATAGGTAGTCTTATTTACCAGAATCCAGAAACTTTCAGTATGGCCCACGTATCTACGCACAATTTCGTTTCGTACACAAAGCTTGTAAAATTTTTGGCGCCATATTTTCATGAACCAGTTTTCGTCATTAAAAAAAACCCACTGTAATGGCTGCTACAAACTATGTCGGCGGGTAATAAAGCCGCCGGCATTGCCGCACAAGCCGAGCCGCCGGCTGGCCGGCGGGGCGTGCCGGCGGGTTGTGCGGTAAGCCGGCGGCAGCTCCCGCCCAAAATCACATTTTTCTTTTGAGTCTTTTGCTAATTAAAATTAATATTAAGGCCGCGATGGTGATGTCAAGGCTTCCTTGTCCATTGATAAGAACTAGGAACACAAACCGTACAACATTACTGGTCTACTCGGCTGACAACTTGAAAATGATGCCACAGAGACAATGATACTCTGTGGCATCCAGCGGCAAGTGCCGGCGGCCTGAATAACCCGGCGGCATACCCGCGCGGCAAAAACCCGCCGGCCGTGGCGCCGGCATAGTGTGTAGCCGCCATTATAATAAATTACGCTCTCCGACAGAAATAGAATTTGCGATAGGCCCCCTACCTCCTTGGTGTCCACGTGCCCCTCTACCCATTTGGCGTGCGCCCTCCCTGGCAACCAGAGGGACAGATAAACCAAGATAACATTGCCTGGTAACATGCTTGTTTTTAGGGACGAGGTATTGATTCCGAAGTTATACTTAGCGGCGCTTCGTTGTTAGCGCCTGGTGCACCTGAAATTATAGAAAACTAGCTGTGCCCCGCGGTGTTACCCGCGGTTTATTAGGGAAATATATTGTGTATTAACAGTTACAAACAATAACTATTCACATTTTTAGGGATTTTCCCATAGGAATAAGATATTTTCCCGCAGTAAAAAGTAGAGTCGCTCGTAGCCTTGGCTGCCTGAGCGATCTTAAACGATCACTAAGGTTAAGCAACATACGGCGCGTTCAGTCCATGGATGGGTCACCGTCTATGACTAACGCTAGTGGCATTTTTCCGAGCGGTTCCGTGCTTCGCAAGGCACGTTAAGCAGTTGGTGCCGGCTGCCGTCGATAGACGGCAGTCGTTAAGCCAAGTCAGAGGCCTCAGGGCGGCTTAAAAACTTCTGACAGTAAGACCAGCCACTAGTCTTACAAACCTCCACCAATCCGGACTTGGCCCCCGTGGTGGAGTATGGCCTATACCTTCCTCAGGGAAGAGACCCGTGCCCCTTGGTGGGGATATAATGGGTTGATGATGAAAACGTAGCCTATGTGTTAATCCAGGGTGTCAGCTAACTCCATACCAAATTTTATTGAAATCGCTCAAGCCGCTTAGACGTGAAGAACTAACAAACATACACACTCACAAACTATCGCCTTTATAATATTAGTGTGATTATAGCTGACCTGGCAAAAGTTCTTTCGCTATACCTAATTATAAATTACTAGCGACTCGCCCCGGCTTCGCACGGGTGACAAAAACGTTTCCGTGGAAATAGCTGTTTAGTACCGTGGAAAATTCCCGGGGTAGTAAATTTTTTACAACTTGGGTTACATTATTCGAGATTTCGTACGGAACCCTAAACTTTTTAAAAATCCAATATAACCTATGTTACGCACAAAGAATGTAGTTTTCTAATTGTGAAAGACTTTTTAAAATCGGCCCAGTAGTTTCTGATCCTATAACATACACACAAAAATACAAATCTTTTCTCTTTATAATATTAGTATAGAAGTATATATTTTGTAAGGATTATAATAGGTCATCGATTCTCTCAGATTTCAGAGGTCTGTTTTTGCTACTTTGGCCAATTCATTTCTTACCTTATTGTAGTCAGCATATTTTTTATTAGGACATGTTCACACTTACCCCAGTCATGCCTGATGGCAAACGAAGACATTGTTTAAAATGTTACGTGCTTACATGCTACAAAAAATAAGAAAAATTCCAGGTCTTGGATGTTTACATGTTTGTGATGTCGCTGTTTCTGGTTCCCACGACACAGGGTATCCTAGTGTGGGGTCAGAAGCAATGTATGATGTATATAATGTATTTTTCACAACTTTTCCGCTCCAACGGCCATCAGTTCTCCGAGCCACCGCTGTTGCGTGTTGTATTAAATTTTAAAGCATCTCTCAGACAATACTGAATCAAAAGAAATGTTTGTAAATGTAATACTTACCTATTTATCGCACGTCCTTCAGCAAATCACTGAACACGTAGAACACTTTTAAATAAAAATTCACCTAATACCTATGTACCGAGGAGCTAATTACAATGTAATTTTGTTTTGATCTAGCTTCTGTGTTGTGGTATTTAGGTTGCCATGGAAACGGTTTATTAACGCAAATCCGTTCAGAGTGCGTATACTGAGTTTTTTCATTCACTTTCGATAGCGAGAGCGTTTGCGATTTGCATAGGAGTGACAAAGAGGCAACTAGATGGCGCGCTTTGTCACTCCTATGCAAATCGCAAACGCTCTCGCTATCGAAAGTGAATGACAAAACTCAGTATACGCACTCTGAACGTTCTAGTTTGTAGTTTTGTTCTCAGAACGTACCTACCTTCAACGATCACGAAGGTTAAGTAACATTGGGCACGTTCAGTGCATGGATGGGTGACCGTCAATGACTAACGCTATACTTGAGGCATTACAAATGTGTGAACTGTAAGCCTCCACCAATCTGGACTTGGCACCGGTGATGGAGTGTGGCCTATATCTTCCTCAGGATACCCGTGGGGACTTAATGGGTTCGTGATGATGATGTAGGAAAAAGTGAAACCTCAGTGAAATACAATAATTTGATAATATATTTTCTTATAATATAAACAGTTCGTAATACCTTTTCTTCACTCAATGCGTACTTCCTTCAATAGAACATTTCATACCTTTTTACAGAGATAATTTTGAACAAATCAACAGTGCAATCATAATCTTCAGTGTAACCGTAACTAGTGAATCTAAATTAACCAAAGAAAAAATCTACAATCAAACTTATTGGTCCACTTTGGAATAACGTTAGTACAAAATATAAGGTCTAAAGGTCATAGCCCACTTACACGACACGCAATATTTGAAGCCCATATTTTAATGATATTATTTTTGCCGGGTGGTAGCAGAGTCGTGTAAGTGGGCTTATGACCTTAAAGCTGGCTTCCGACGGTGCGCGATTCTGCCGACGGCCGACGACCACGGACAGCCATGCACCACGCACGAGGCTCTTCCCACGGTGCGCGATACTGCGGATATCGATACGACCACGTACCCACGACCGGTACGGCGCACTGCCACAGACGTCTGTGCTACCGCGGACCGAGACTCTTCCCACGGTGTGTCGTGCGAGCTGATCCGCGTCCGTCCCCGATATCGCGGACCGTGGGAAGTCGACTTAAGAAAAATACATACTTCACGATTTCTTTTTTGTCTGGTATTGAGAAGATGGTAAAAAAATATGAAGGAACGTTTTTAATTTATTTAATAAAATTAAATAATATTTAAAAAAACCGTGAGATTTTTTAAATGAGACAAGATTTTACCACAGAATAATGGTAATCTACTTTGTTAGACCTGAGACAGAAGTAATTAAAATAAACATTATTTTTCTAGCGTCTACACTAAGATTGGTTTCAGAAAGATGTTGTCAAAATAAAGGGATTGTTACAACAATTAAACAATCATTGCAACGCCATTCATCATTAACATTAGCTGTGAAGATCTTTTAGTGGATCGCTGGTTGTCGTAGTGTTACTAAAGCTGAATATTTTTGTAAGAAAAAAGGAACGGTTTTTTTTATAAATCTTGGTCTTTTATACACCTTTACGGCATAATTTAGATTTATTTTGATTTTGGTGGCTTTTCGAGGTTACAAGCCATCGATGAAGTGTACCGTCGAGGCAAAGACCCTTCGAGGTAAAAACCCTTCGAGGTGCTGACCTTTCGAGGTAATGATCCACCGACAAAACGTACCATAGAAGTAGGGACATCGAAGTATCGTCATTCGAATTGGAGTACGAGACCCCGGACTCCGTTTCTTTATAAACGCACCCTAACACAGTAATAGGCTATTTGACAGTGTGAAAAGAACAGTATTATTCATATGTCTTCGTATAAATTATGAGTCCTAAAACCCCTTTAAGGCATTTTAGCTAAAAAAACAATTATTATTTATAAAAAAACACTAGATAAAATTTGATAATTATTACATATGTATCTGCATCCATTGCATCGAAAACGGCCTGGATTGGCCGATTCTATGATGACGTCACATGTCAGTAAAAATGGCGTGTCATTAATTTGTTCTTGCGTTGACTGGTTGGTTAACTGGGAAGTGACGTCATAATTCCTGTGTGACGCCATATTGCCCAAGATAGCGTTTTGGCGGCTTATTTCAAAAGTAAATTTTCGTTTGCCTTTTTGGGAAGAAATACACGAAAGAATTTAAAATTCCCACTTACTGAGGACTCCATGAACACCAACAAAAAATATGAGATGGCTTTCGGAAATCGGTCAAATAGCCTATTATGCCCTATACAAATACAATGGACTCCAATCTAACGACTTAAGTTTAAGGACAGTTCTCAGTTTGATAATTGGCCATGCTATTTTTGATACATGTTTTTATAGGTTGTAAGTAATTCATTTTGAAAATATTGACGATTTTAAGGAACTAATGTCGGTACTGTTGAGTTTCATTCATTATGTCTATTTTTAGTATTTTTCTAAGGTTGTGGTGTTTGTGACGTCATCATCGTTTACATTTGCTTAATTTTCAAGCTTTTTTAGCGTGCTTTCCAAAGACCTAGAATAGAACAGAGACGCCAAATCCTTTTATAAGTTCATAAGCAAATAATAAATCAGTACTGGTTGGTTGTACACTATGCACTTAGGATTTTTTGAAAGTACTTTTATAATATTTGGTGCGTAATAAAAGCTACGAATCGGCATACGTTTTAAGGTCACAGCCCACTTACACGACTCTGCTCCTACCCGGCAAAAATAATATCATTCAAATATGGGCTTTAAATATTGCTCTTTAGATATATTTTACATTGGCATCATAAATTAGCAGACTGCTCGCTGTCAGCTGTCAGCTAATTTATGATGCCAATTTGAATTTTGAATATTTGAATGATATTATTTTTTTCGGGTGGCAGCCGAGTCGTGTAAGTGGGCTATGACCTTTAGCCGTCTCTATTTTAGTCTTTCTCTATGGAAAGCATGCTAAAAAGCATGAAAATAAAGCAAATGTAAACCAAGCCATAGTCTTTGCCGGCATAAAAAAAAACAAATGCCATTTGTATTTTTTTTAGTAAGGCAAAGGATGGGCAAAGGATTCGTAATCATACTGTCTTAGCTGACGTCATGGAAAAGTAATTTAAGATCAAGGCTTTTTATTGAGTATCTTAAAAAATATAGACTTATTTACAAATCTGATAAATAGAAATCGTACTGAAAGTATAATTCTCGAAACGGTTTTGAGATTTCCGTTCACGTTCAAAAATGTATCATGGCCAATTATAGTACGATGATGCGAGTCGCGCGTCAAAAGTAGAGTGCTTATACTGAGTTTTTTCATTTCACTTTCGATAGCGAGAGCGTTTGCAATTTTTATAGGAGTGACAAAGAGACAACTAGGTGGCGCTTTGTCACTCCTATACAAATTGCAAACGCTCTCGCTATCGAAAGTGAAATGAAAAAACTCAGTATAAGCACTCTGTACTGTCAAATTCTGATATTTTAGCGCCACAAAACGAGCGACTCGCGTCATCGTTTTACTTATGCAGGATTCAGTTCGGTAATATAGGGGCAGCCCACTCTATTGGCACTCCTTGAGTACTTGCAGCGACTTCCGGAACAATTCTTGCTGCGCGCGCGCATGTTTCAGCTCCAACTCGGCCAGGTCGATCAGGCTGCGGGGGAAAGTGGCTTTTAGCGCGCCCGTCTTTGGGTTTATTTTAATTGGACTAGACATTTTTCAACCATTATAATGGTTGTGTTGAAATACTGAACGTTTTGAAAAGAAGTTGCCTGATTCGACTTTTTTATAAAAAAAAGTATCGGTGAAGTGCAGTTCGCGGGTGAAAGGAGGGGCGGGGGGACCTTAAGGAGAAAGTAATTGCACAAGAAAAAAATGTGCTCAAAGGCGAGCTTAATACTAAAAACTATTTTCTGCCAGCTAACCATGGGAGATGTGGCAAGACTTTGGGATAGTGCTAAGTTTTAAGAAAAAAAATTACTTATACTCAGATTTTTTATTCCGTAGAATTCTGACATTTCATAAGTGTTGCTACTGAAAAAGTTCTCCACCGAAAAAGGGACTAATTTGACCCATTTGAGGGCAATCAAAAATAAAATGCTAGGTATTTTTTATGTTTTACCTACAAAAAGGTTAAGCTAAATATTTACTTACTCAAGTGACTTAATATAAAAATCTTAAATATTTCAATATCGCGAACAATATATCGAATTAACTTTAATTACCTTTTTTTTATTCTTTAGCTGGCATCACTGCCCACGAATTCAAGGTTTCGTAAACCTTTTTAGAAAAGTGAAATATGCCGCTGTTAGCGGGTGGATTTACAATCCTGTCGAAAATTCACGTTGAGGGGATAAAAAAATAAATATAGCTCGAGAATCGTAACTTTTTTACATTAACATGCTTTAAATATACCTGTTTTATAATGCGCTTTAACCCAAACATACTCAAAATCAATAGATTTTTAGTAATAAAATGAATACTGCTATCAAAATCATCACCATCTGTGGAAAAAAATGCTACTCTTGACGTTTGCCGGCAAAAAGTCGAATACCCGACGTAGGAACTAGATTTTAATTCATTATTTACGTTTATCCATATTGTATATAACTTTAAAGAAAATAAAATAATAATTTCTTCGTAAAATAAATGATCAATTAAGTAACAAAATTTTAGCATCGATATTCGTCAACACCGTCACGGCAACATCAAAGTGAAGGTAGTTCTGTATGCGTTGCATTGACGCGGCCAGCGATACCCTGATCTGCTTCCTCAGTTCAATAGCAAACTCCGAAGCGAGTCGCACGTGCATAACACGCTCTCCGAGAGCAAAGACTTTGTTGTGAGTGTCCAAAAAAGTTGATTAGACAAAGTTGCCGTCATTACCGTCAGACTGTGGTTCAAGGTAAGTACATAAAATAGCAGTACCATTAATTTCAATAAGATCTTGATGAAAGTGAAGATGCTGAAGAAAATAGCGGTATCTTATTATTGATATTACTTTTCTAGAAAAATTGACGTAATGTTCGAATCGTCATCACCGTTTACAAATGATGTGCGATCCCCAACCCGCATGCCCAGCGTGGGGATTATGGGATTATGGATTACCCCCAATGATGGCACGACCAAGGAAATGGCCCCCAGTTCCCAGCCGCCTCGCTATTGCATAGCAGGGGCTGCTAAGAATCACCGGGCTACCTCAGGCTGCCACAAACAATTGACTCTGGCAACGTTCAATGGGCGCACTCTGAGGCTTGACCATCATCTAGCGCAGTTGGAAGTGGAGTTAGAGAACATTAAATGGCATGTTCTGGGGTTATGTGAAGTCCGTAGAGAGGGGGAGGACACCGTAACCCTAGACTCGGGCCATATTCTCTACTTTCTCGAGGGTGATAAAACATCCCAGGGTGGCGTAGGTTTCCTCGTCAATAAGGCCATCTCTAACAACGTTGAAGAAATCTCTAGTGTGTCGACCAAAGTAGCGTACCTTATCCTTCGGCTGTCCAAGCGTTACAGCATGAAGGTCATTCAGGTTTACGCACCGACCTCAACACACTAGGATGATGAAGTGGAGGATATGTACAAAGACATATCCAAAGCCTTACATAACACCACGAAGGCTCACTTCAACGTTGTTATGGGGGACTTTAACGGCAAGGTGGGAACCCAGAGTAGCAACAAGTCCCGAATAGGCCCGCATGGTTATGGAGTCAGGAATCACAGGGGGCAAATGCTTGTCAACTTCCTTGAGAAAGAGGAGTGATTCTTAATGAACTGTTTCTTCAAGAAACAGCCTCAAGGGAGCTGGACATGGCAAAGCCCCGACACTGTGACTTAAAATGAGATCGACTTCATCATGACGGATAGCAAGCATATGTTCAGAGATGTCGCAGTGATCAACAGGTTCAATGCCGGATCCAATCACTGACTTTGTGGACTATGAGAAGGCCTTTGACTCTGTCGAAACCTGGGCAGCTCTGGAATCCTTACAGCGATGCCAAGTAGACTATCGTTATATCGAGGTGTTGAGATGTCTATACGAAGCCGGCACCATGAGTGTCCAAGTACAGTGCCAGCAGTCTAAACCTATCCAACTGCCCAGAGGAGTAAGACAGGGGGATGTTATATCCCCGAAACTGTTCACGAGCGCGTTGGAAGACATGTTTAAGACGCTGGACTGGAAAGGAAAGGGCATTAATATAAACGGCGACTACATCTCGCACCTGCAATTCGCATGGCGGAGTCGCTAGAGGAGCTGAACCAGATGCTAGGCCGGCCAGCCTAGCTTCAGCCTCGTGACGTATCGGTCTTGGCATGAATTTGGATAAAACCAAAGTCATGATCAATGGCCACATGGATCCTATACCGATCGTCGTAGATCTAGAAATCGTTTCCGAATATTACCTCGGGCAGATTCTGCAGTTAGGTAAAAACAATTTCGAGAAGGAAGCCAAGAGGAGGATCCAACTGGTTTGGGCAGCTTATGGGAAACTACGCCGAGTCTTCTCGTCATCCATACCGCAATGCTTGAGAACGAAAGTTTGCTATCAGTGTGCCATACCTGTAATAACCTACGGAGCCGAGACGTGGACACTCACGATACGGCTGGTTCACCAGTTCAAAGTCGCTCAGCGAGCTATGGAGAGAGCTCGGAGTTTCTCTGAAGGATAGAATTCGTAACGAATACCTCCGACAGAGAAGCAAAGTTATCGATATAGCTCAGAGAATTTAGCAAAGCTAAGTGGCAGAACCGACGGTAAACGTGTTCTTGAGTGGAGACCGCGACTTGGCAAACGTAGTGTATGACGCCCTCCAACCAGATGGGATGACGATCTGCGAAAGACTGCAGGCAGATGCTGATTGCGGCAAGCTGACGACAGGGCGCTACGGCGCTCATTAGGGGAGGGCTATGTCCAGCAGTGGACTAATATAGTCTGATGATGATGATGACAAAAAAATTAATAGTAGATAGGTTCCTCTTTGATTACAAAAAATGGACCAAAAACCACCGATGACCACAACAAACCAATGCGATGATTATGTAAGACAATCTTGTTAAATTATGAAAAAAGAAAATTTGGTCAGTTTCTTGGTAATATAATCAATCGTAGCTGCTATCAAATCTCAATTAACATAAAAATATAATAATAATAATTAAGTGAAAAGTAAAAGACTGTTTAGGATTGTTAGTAAAATTGTGTTGACTTATATCATTAGAGGTAGAAGAAAATGACTGTATACGATTGTTATCAGAATTGTGTTGATTATATCATTAAAAACATTTGATTTTAATATATTTTGTTTTTAATTTGACATACCTACTTAGTTAAAGCATCATCACCATACACACGAAATCATCACCATCCATAGATAAATCACCGCCATACCACAGTCGTCATCACCATATCACCTCTTTTTAATTGAATGCTGATATCTTCGGATCAACGTTTAAAATCTTGGTCTAAACACAATGTAAGAACATTATAATTATCCTACAATGATTTTATCTGGTTTTACTAGCATTCCAATGTGTTTTAATTTTTTTTAATTTTTTGTTCAGAGAAATTTTTGTCGGGTAAATCCCTAGCTCTCTTAATAATTCATGTCAGCGATGATGATGATGATGAGGATAGTGATATTAGTATTAATGATGATTAGATATTTTAATAAAAATATGTTTTCTTTACTTGTACTTTTTTACTGTTTGTGTGGTGAAAATGGACACAATGGTCACTCACCTTAAATTCTCTTTTAATTTGGAGCTCCACACTTTATAAAATGGATACATTTACTAACAAATTAAATGTGTAGACTCAGATGTTCACACTCGTATTGAAATTGAAAAATGTGCCCGGCCAAAAAAGGTTTCTAATCTCTGATATGTCAAAAAATGATAACTGTCAGAATTCCACGGAATTAAAAATCAGACTTTAGCATTAGCAGTACTATCATATCAATGTAATATAAGATAAGAATATTCTTTACTGTAGCAGGAAAAACAAATACAGAACATTAACAATAAGATGCAGTACAAGAGGCGGCCTTATTGCTTAATGTAATACATAAACTTGTAAGACATACACTATATTATTATGTTATTTAAAATTATTTGCCATTATTATATAAGTAAGCCATTAAGTACTTTCATATACAAAATTATGTCCGATTGCTCTGAAGTCCAAAGTAATGCTCATGGATCACACTTCGACCTCGAACGTTCACTCCTCAGACATTTTCTCCAAGCTAGAGAGAGCCAGAGAGATAGACAACAGAGAGAGACGACTCACCTCTTCCGGAAGGCGGCGACGCGCCTCGCCCGGAAGTCGACCAATTCTTCGCGCGCCCGCGCAGACAATTGCTCGAAGCGTGCGCACGCGTCGGCCTGTGCTTGTTCCGCCTGCGGCCGTCGTGCACCGTGTTATTGGGTTTGTGTGTTCAATGTTATTGGGTCGGTATATAAATAATAAAATAAATAATAAACTCACGCCCGTTATCCCCGAAGGGGTAGGCAGAGGCACCAGTCTCTAGAACTGGACCCACGTTTTGCCGAGTTTATTAGGTCCCAAACGTGACAAGTGGCAAGCCTGTCGCCGTTATCCGGGCACAATTTATCAGCGAATGGTGTTGCTGTACAAACAAATGTACGTAACTAAAAGTCATTGGTACATGCGTGGTTCGAACCCAGACCCTCATGATCGAGAAGCAAGGTCGGTATATACCGTGTTATTGGTTTAGTATTGATCCGGGCACTTTAAGCAGTTGGTGCCGGCTGCGGCCGACAGATGGCAGTCGTTAAGCCAAGTCAGAGGCCTTAGGGCGGCTTGAAAACTTCTGACATTAAGACCAACCACTAGTCTTACAAGCCTCCACCAATACAGACTTGGCCCCCGTGGTGGAGTAAGGCCGATACCTTCCTCAGGGAAGAGACCCGTGCCCCTCGGTGGGGACATAATGGGTTGATGATGACTCTGTATTGTACACCAAACCACATGTCATAAAATGTACAAAGATACACGGTACAATTATCAGAACATGACTTAATTTACAGTTCGTTCCAAATGAATTAGGCTCCGACCTACACGGTGTTGATTTGTACAGTTTAATCCTACTCAGGGGTGGTTATTTACATGACACAGAAGCAAAAAAATATTTCACTAAAAAAAAATTATTTATAAATATATACATAAATAAAAAATATACTTTTTTTTTTTTTGCTTCAGTGTTACGGGGTCGGTATACATATCCCGTGTTATTGGGTCGGTGTCTACATCGTGATTGGTCCGGTATTAGTCGACATAAATCATATTATTGGGTCGGTTTATACCGTGTTACTGAACCGACTTAAACCGTGGTAAATAATATATAATAAATCGTTTATTTTCATTAATAAAACATTAAGATACCAATATTCTGTATTTTAACAAAAAGCATGTCCTGAAACATTGCAAAGATACACGGTCTAACTGTTAGAACTTGACTTATTTTACAGTTAATTTCAAATAAATAAAGAAGAATTTAACACGACAAAGACATGCATATGACATGATTTAAAACAAACAAAACAATTAAACAAATCAAATACAACACAATGATTTCCAACCAATAAAGGACGCAGGGTATGTCTAAGCATCGATAAAATGTCATCGAGCTCAGTATATGCTGCGGTTTTACCTACAACACAGATTTTCACCGCAGGACTTTGCTAGCACAGACATTATTAAGGCTCTTTTACATTTGCTTTATTTTCTTGCTTCTTAAGCAGGCTTTACGTAGAGGTAGAAAATCATAGAGACGCCTATTCCTTTATAAGTACAGTCGGGGTCTGAAAATGTTTACCACCTTAAGGTTCATAATTGTACAGCCAATTATACGACACAAGGTCGATATTTGTATTGATTTGATTAGTTATAGCTCAAAATAAAGAGTAGAGTACCAACCTGTCAATGTTTAGAGCAAACCTTCTTCGCTCCCTCAAGGAGGTTTTATTTTCTTTATTTTGTAAAAATATTATTCAAAATATTTTCAAACTTTCTATTTTGACAGAGTTTTGATCTGTGTCATTTTAATAAGCGCAATAATTTTAAAATAAGAAATGAATTTAGAATCGAGGCTTCGGAACCTTGAAAGGTAATAAGTACATTGCTAAAGCATTATAAACCATAACGCACATCTTGCGACAAAGAATCAAGTTTGAAAACTGGTAAACATTTTTAGACCCCGACCGTACTGGTAACATTGTTTTGGGTCGGTGTTGGTCAGCGTACAGAGTGCTATAAGCACGCATGCATTAAATTAAAATCGAATGAATCGCTCGTAGCCCGGCTGCCTGAGTGATCTTAAACGATCACGAAGGTTAAGCAACATAGGGCGTGATCAGTGCATGGTCGGGTGACCGTCTATGACTAACGCTAGTGGCATTTTTCCGAGCGGTTTCGTTTTTCGCAAGGCACGTTAAGCAGTTGGTGCCGGCTGCCGTCGATAGATGGCAGTCGTTAAGCTAAGTTGGCTTGAAAACTTCTGACAGTAAGACCAGCCACTAGTCTCACAAGCCTCCACCAATCCGGATTTGGCCCCCGTAGTGGTGGCCTATACCTTCCCCAGGGAAGAGACCCGTGCCCCTCGGTGGGGACATAATGGGTTCACGATGATGATACAAACATACATATAAACAATACAGTAAATGACATATGTGACAATTACCTCTTGCACTTCCAGCGGCTTCGGTTGCAGACAGACAGACATAAACATTTACAAATAAGATGTACAAATAACAACACACATGTGAAAAAATATCGTGGAAAATAGTGTGTTAAAAGTGAATCGTGACTAGGACGTGAGAAAGTGTGAGAAAAAAAATGCGCTGGGGAGTGCAACTCCTCCCCCGGTTTCTCATAAACATAACTAACCATAAACACACACACACACACACACACACTCACACACACACACACACACACACACACACACACACACTCACACACACACACACACACACACACACACACACACACACATACACACACACACATATACTCGAACTCGCCGAAATTTAGCATGAATCATGTTAATGTGGAAGTGATTTAATTATTTTTTATCTTTCAACATTTGCATTCTAAACAACTTTTGGTACAGAGAGTGTTTCAATGGGCATTGTTAAAAAAAATGGTTAGGTTAGGTTATGGTGTAGGGCTGAATTTTTCGATTTAAACTGTTCAGAAATGTATTCGAAGGAGAATTGTGTCCAGTGTTCAACACATTCATGATGAGTAATATTTTTTTAAGTTTCAAAGTTGTTAATTGAGCTGAAACTGTTTTGTAAAGAATAAATGTGGAGTTTCTTTGTTAGTTTCTTCTCCACGTAATCTATTAATTGTGAAACTAATCACTTTGACGTTCACAAAGTAACCATTTTGTTTTTATTGTGAATAATATATTTCAATCTGAATTTAAATTTAGGGCAATGCCAATTGGAAGTGCTAAGGAAGAAATCTAGGACCTTGGATGTTAGGATACGATTTAAAGAATTATTATTAAGGCAAAGAGTACTTACCGCGTGAACATCTTTGTTTTTAGCTCTGGCCTTCTCCAGGTTACGATTGGCTGTCTCGTAAGCTGCTAAACATCTGTGAACAGATAAGATATTAATGTAATGTAAACAGCCTAGAGGGCATAGGCTGTAACGAGGTGCAATTCGCCTCGTTGCTTTTAATTTAATTTGTTTTTTATAATTTGATAAAATTGAAAGTTAATAATTAATTGTTTATGCTATTATCCAATGAAATTTTGTAACTTTTTTTTTATTTTTTAATATTTGATGAAAGTTTATGATTATTTTGAAATTGATATTATACTTGAATTCATATACCTAATGAAATGCATGTTAATGTAACTGTATATTTAATGTCATCGGTTTTTTGTGATGTTAATTTTATTTAACCTGCTGTATTGGGTGGAAAACCTGTAAGGGCGGGGTTTTTTAAGCAATAAAATAAATAAATAAATATTATTTCTGGCCACTAGGAATTCCAAATTTAATCACATTTTGAGACTTGTCAGAGTAGTCGGTCGTAGCTGAAGGTCCAGATAACCCTTAGCTTCCAAACTGCGTGGACGTAAACGTCATAATTTACTTTATTACGTGCGACCCGGATTGCTCTATTCTCCATATTATTATTATATAATTGATATTTCAAAGGCACATATTATTATGTATGTGTTCCTGCTTTCTTTTATACTCGAAATTGTATTTTTATATTTACTTTTTTTAGACCTTAGTTAAGACTTTTTATTTCGTTGTTCTCAGGTGCCTTTCTTTTACCACATAAATCTATATAAATAAATCTAATATACAAAATTCTCGTGTCTCGTTGTTAGTTAGTTGTATATTAGTGCATACTCCTCCGAAACGGGTAGGCCGATTTCGATGAAATTTTATACATATAATCGGTAGGTCTGAGAATAGGATGTTATGTATTGACTGAATTTCGTCTACTTTTCTGGGATGTGTTTTGTGTGTGTGTGTGTGTGTGTGTGTGTGTGTGTGTGAGGGTGTGTGTGTGTGTGTTTGGGTGTGTGTGTGTGTGTGTGTGTGTGTGTTAGTGTGTGTTAGTGTGTGTTTGTGTGTGTGTGTGTGTGTGTGTGTGTGTGTGTGTGTGTGTGTTTGTGTGTGTGTGTGACGTCTCCTTACCTCAGTCGTCTAACCAGCACAGCTTTGGCCGCGTGGGTGTCTCGCATATAGTAACGCAGTGTGTCAGCCAACTTGAGATCTTGATCCGAAGCCATACGCCCCTCGATTTTCTGTAACGGGATTTCATACAGTCACACGCTGACTCGAGGAAACCATGAGGGACGAGGGAGGAATCCTGGAGTGGGCGTCAAATGCCTGATGACGATGATAAAGGTCATAGCCCACTTACACGACTCTGCTCCCACCAGCCAAAAATAATATCATTAAAATATGGGCTTTAAATATTGCTCTTTACATATATTTTACATAGGCATTACAAATCACCAGACAGCTCGCTGTCAGCTGTCAGCTAATTTATGATACCAATGTAAAATATATCTAAACAACAATATTTAAAGCCCACATTTATTGTTGAATTATTGTTGTAAAACAAGGACTGTAGACGCCTATATCCTCGTAAGGCCCGACCTTGAAAAGAACAATTGATTTTGTGATCAGTTGAAGACATTGGGCCTCACGAGGTTATTACAGCCTATTAGCAGAGTGTGGATATGATAGTAAAACGCTAGATGTTGCTCGGTTGATATATTTTCCGCAAGTGTCACACATCACAACAAACAATGGAATCCTAGTGATATTCAAACAGGTGTCAGCCTGGGATACAGGTGTCAGTACTGGGATAAGATTATAACTGGCCATTACATGTGCATATACCACCTCCAATATGAAAGATATTATTTTTGCCGGGTGGTAGCAGAGTCGTGTAAGTGGGCTATGACCTTAAAGGTGCCTCACCCGACACTTGTCGAAGGTCTCCGCAGCACGAGTGAGGAACCGCTCCATAGGAGGAGCTTCGCTGGTCGCCAGCTGTGTGACGCACGAAGATAGTTTTATGTGGGCGTCGGCCACCTCTGCGGATAAATAGGGTACACTTTACTAATAAAAAATTTTTACACAAGAAACATTGAACAAAACATTTACAT
Organism: Yponomeuta plumbellus; assembly: GCA_947310845.1. Taxonomy (NCBI): domain Eukaryota; kingdom Metazoa; phylum Arthropoda; class Insecta; order Lepidoptera; family Yponomeutidae; genus Yponomeuta; species Yponomeuta plumbellus. The sequence goes on along the minus strand of OX371221.1, from coordinate 5,824,861 downwards.
ACAGACACATACATTGCTTCTGGCCCCACACTAAGACACCCCGTGTCGTGGGAACCAGAAACGGCGACATCAAAAACATGTAAACATCCAACATACGAAACACCGTTTACAAAGACGAGCTTATCTCTGTAAAAGATTTCTTCTAGCAAACCTTGGGGAGTCAGAGCAGTGGTAAAAAACAGGTCTTACAGATCATCATCATCAACCTTATGCAACCAATCCAGACTTGGCCCCCGTGGTGTAGTATGGCCTATACCTTCCTCAGGGAAGAGACCCGTGGTCCTCGGTGGGGACGTAATGGGTTGACGATGAATATGCGATCTCTACTTCAAAGTGAACAATAAGCATAAAATCCTTCTTGATCAGACATTTGGGGCCCACCTACGCTGCCTCGATCTTCCCTCGTCACCCGCGGGTGTGAAACTCTCCAACGCCTTCCAAAGAGCACTATCCTAGTGTTAGATAGATAAACATTAGCGTCTGGCCCCACACTAGGATACCCTGCGTCGTGGGAACCAGAAACAGCGACGTCACAAACATGTAAACATCCAAGACCAGGGGATACAATATTCGATCGATAGATACAATATTCTTTACTGTATGTACGCCATTAATTACACATGAGAACAGTGCTCTCCATTGTCCGCGAGACCCACCACATGCCCACCCAGTTGCCACCCCCATCCCACAGTCCCACCCAGTTGCCACCCCCATCCCAGTCCCACCCAGTTGTCGCTCCCGCCACACCACTCACCCTTGTGCTTAGTGGTCATCCGATCGGCGCGCGCGACGGCCTCTTTCAAGCTAGTGTAATACTCCTGAAGGAACGTCGTCTCCTGTTCAAAGAAGTCGTTGACGTCCCGGACGGTCGCCCCCAGGTAGATCTCGTCCGTTGTCGTGGTCATCGAGCGCATCTGGCGAGGAAGGGAATGTTGTGTGGTTAAAGATGGCGGGTGTGACAGGGCTGTCGAAAGACATGTCTCTGGCGAAGCACAAGCCTTTTGTTGGCAATAATGAGGAGTGTCATATAAAAGTGAATTATTTCCACTTTTGAAAATAAATTAACTAATGATGGTATGGGACATATATATTTTTTACGTCCACCCACATTGTAAGAGTAAAATAACTCATTAATATAAAGTAGTATTACTAAACTTAAAACTCTAAAAGAAATGTGAAGTGAAACAAATGCGTCTTTTCTAAGCCCGCATACTATGTATGGTTTATGTTACCGTAACTATCTATCAATAGTGTTCAATGGATTGTATTGTATTCTCCTGTCATAAATTTCCAAATAGTTGTAAGTACTGGTGAAATGCTTTAGATTTCTTCTGAATCGCTCGTAGCCTGGGCTGCCTGAGTGATCTTAAACGGTCACTAAGGTTAAGCAACATACGGCGCGTTCAGTCCATGGATGGGTCACCGTCTATGACTAACGCTAGTGGCATTTTTCTGAGCGATTCCGTGTTTCGCAAGGCACGTTAAGCAGTTGGTGCCGGCTGCCGTCGATAGATGGCAGTCGTTAAGCCAAGTCAGAGGCCTCAGGGCGGCTTGAAAACTTCTGACAGTAAGACCAGCCACTAGTCTTACAAACCTTCACCAATCCGGACTTGGCCCCCGTGGTGGAGTATGGCCTATACCTTCCTCAGGGAAGAGACCCGTGCCCCTCGGTGGGGACATAATGGGTTGACGACGACGAAGAAATAATTAACGTTGACTGTGTTAATGTTAGTTGCAACAATTATTTATGATTTAAATAAAAGAATTTGAAACAAAAACAACAAGTAATGATGGAAATCGATTTTTAGCTTACGATTACACCACTATACCAAATTGTGTATTACAGAAACGCTTAATTCCTCTCTAAATTTGACTTTCAAATTCACATATCTAAAACAATTTCGCTTATTTCCACGTCATTTGCTAACAGTATTTTGTGTGTGCGTGCGTGCGTGCGTGCGTGCGTGCGTGCGTGCGTGCGTGCGTGCGTGTGTGTGTGTGTGTGTGTGTGTGTTAGTGTGTGAATGTTTTTATTAGTGTCAGAATCACTTAAATACGATCTTCTTTCATGGTGACATGAAGAAAAAATGTATATAACACAATTAAGAACGTAGAGGTTTTTGGCATTTATTTAAAAATCTGATAAGGTGGAAATAAGTAATTTTGTGATGACGTCCCTTAATTGTAATTAATACAAAAATGTTTGTTGTCAAATCTGGCGTGTTTGTTGGTCCCAATAATCGCATTTTTGCTTTAAAAACCCCCAGTCCTTACCAGCCCGCCGAAGAGGTCCATCTTCCCCCGCGGCTTGGCGCAAAGGTCCTGTTCGTATTCGAGGAACACGCGCAAGTGTGCGTCGCCCCGGAACACCGGATGGGCGGCCAGACGCTGGAGGAACACCTCGTGCATTGCCACAGTCTTCTTGAACGTCGCTAGGTATTCGCTGCGGCGAAATATAACGTGGAAATCATCATCAAGCCATTATGTCCCCACCGAGGGGCACGGTTCTCTTCCCTGAGGAAGGTATAGGCCATACCAAGGAGGTCATGTCCGGATTGGCGGAGGCTTGTAAGACTAGTGGCTGGTCTTACTGCCAGAAGTTTTCTAGCCGACCTCGTGCATTGCCACCTTAATCGCCGTGCATTGTAGCTTAATCGAATAAAGTGGAAATCATCATCAACCCATCATGTCTCCACCTAGGGGCACGTTTCTCTTCCCTGAGGAAGGTAAAGGCCATACTCCACCACGGGGCCAAGTCCGGATTGGTGGAGGCTTGTAAGACTAGTGGCTGGTCTTACTGTCAGAGATTTTCAAGCCGCCCTAAGGCCTCTGACGTGGTTTTACGACTGCAATCCCCGTCACGTAAAAAGACGCGGTGTTACCGCTACAAAATATGTAGGTTTACTCGATTATTGTTTTACCGTGAATAGAATACTCATACGACCATAATCCGTATCACATCAAAGAAATTAAAATTTAATTACATATTCAAAGTAGTAATACGCAGTCTAAAAAATAACACCTACGTAGCACAAAATTTTAACTTGGAAGTAAAATGGGGTTAATGAGCGTTTTTCCTTATGTCAAATTTAGTTTTAAAAGGATCCCTAGGTGGCGCTGCCGTACCGTAATAATAAACGTCAAAGCAAAAAATAATACTATGGTTCTGTGGAATTTGTGATGGTTGATTACCGAAAAAAAAATGCTGTTGTCGTTTGGTGATTGTAGTGCGCTTTTGGATACTTTGGAGTCTTTGCTATGGATTGTGGGTTTGAATTTTTATTTTTATTACGAGAAACCTCGTCCGAATAGCAACCCTGTTTCCTTCTCTTGTTTAGTAATCTGTGGACTGACTTTGACATTGATTGCTACGAATCACAAATTCGTATGAAGTAACGAATGACGCCATCTAGTGTATCTCAAGGAACTAAGAAAAAAAAAAGAAAGGAAAAACGCCCATTGGTTCATACGCACCAGCAGCACTCAGACATCGACAGCCTTTGCATTGTATTGATATGTAAACGTGACAGTATTTTTTGCATTGCATTAAAAAACAGAATTTAGCTTAATCAAATAAAGTGGAGCGTAAAGTGGAAATAATTTCATTAAAAGTAACGCAAACTTGTGAGAATGGACTCACAAATCACACACAGAAGGGTGAAAACACGAATATTCACAAATATTATGTTATACCGTTACTGTTGAGTCCTTCACCCATCAAGCCCCGAGGACCCGCCGGCGGGTCGGTCTTGCAACTGCACTTTGAATCGAATTTTGAAGATGACATAGACCACAGTTGTATGAGCATGTTTTATTCTTTGAAAACCATGATACAAATATCACTCAATATTACTTAGCTGTGAAAGAAAAAGTGTTCTAGTCCTGAGAGGTTAATAATACTGTTTTTCGCAAGGAAGAGAATAAGCTATTTGACCGATTTCTGAATGCCATCTCATATTGTTTGTTGGTGTTCATGGAGTCCTCAGAAAGTGGTCATTTTAAATTCTTTCGTGTAGGTATTCCTTCTGAAAAAGGCAAACGAAAATTTACTTTTCAAATAAGCCGCGAAAACGCTATCTTAGGCAATATCGTCCCTTAGCTTACAACACCGCTTAAGTCATTTTTACCAACTTTATAGGTGTGACCAATGGTTAGATGCGCAACGAGCAGCTCCATCTAATGGCATTCAAATGTGAAAACGCCCAATTTTCGACTTGAGCGGTGTTGTAAGCTAAGGGACGATATGGCGACACACAGGAATTATGACGTCACTTCCCGGTAAACCAACCAATGAACGTAAGAAAAAAATAATGACAGACGCCATTTTTACTAGTACGTGAGTGACGTCATCATAGAATCGACCAATCCAGGCCGTTTTCGATACAATGGCAGCAGATACAAATTTTCAAACTTGTGAAAGTGTGTTTTTTTACAAAACATAATTGGTTTTTTAGTTAAGATGCCTTAAAGCGGCTTCAAAACATAATTTATACGAATACGTATAAATGATACTGTATTTTTCACACCATCAAATAGCCTATTGAGCAGAGGTCAGTATTCAGCACTTACTCCTCAAGCTCCTCCTTCATCTTGAGGAACTCCTCCCTGGTCAGCGCCCCCTCCCCCTCGCCGAGGCGTTGCAGTTTCTCCCGCGAAGCGTCGAAATCTGGCCGTGGGGGGGCTGGCGGAATCTGGGGGGATAGTGGGAATATTGATTGATTGATGACATTAAGAGGGTGCCTCGTTAAAATTATTGTAATACAAGCCTTTCTTAAAGTCCGTTGTTTAATTCGATGCAAAAAAAAAAATAACGCGGTGTTACCGCTACAAAATATATAGGTTTACTCGGTAGATGTTTTTTACCGTGAATAGAAGAATCGCTCGTAGCCTGGGCTGCCTGAGTGATCTTAAACGATCACTAAGGTTAAGCAACATACGGCTGGATGGGTCACCGTCTATGACTAACGCTAGTGGCATTTTTCCGAGCGATTCCGTGCTTCGCAAGGCACGTTAAGCTGTTGGTGCCGGCTGCCGTCTATAGATGGCAGTCGTTAAGCCAAGTCAGAGGCCTTAGGGCGGCTTGAAAACTTCTGACACTAAGACCAGCCACTAGTCTTACAAGCCTCCACCAATCCGGACTTGGCCCCCGTGGTGGAGTATGGCCTATACCTTCCTCATGGAAGAGACCCGTGCCCCTCGGTGGGGACATAATGGGTTGATGATGAATAGAAGAATCATGTGACCAAAATCTTTATCACATCAAATACATTAAAATTTAAATTACTTACAAGAGCAAAACTTAAAAAAAAATACACCTACGTAGCACAAACAATTTTAACTTTACAGTAAAATGTCGTTATTCGGTTTTTACGTACTAGCAACACTCAGACATTGACAGCCTTTGGAATCCAAATTAGTTTACTATTCAATTTTAGTTTAAAAGTTTTTAGGTTAATCCTAGATTTGTTTCATAATATAGTATAAGTTAGGACTTGAAGTTTCGTACATGGTCCCGTAAAAACAAAATATAATTTAAAAAAAACAGCCCTTGAATTGTATTGAGATGTCAACGTGACAGTTTTTTTTTTGCATTGAATTATAAAACAGACTTTAGTGGACAAAGCTTATTGTAAATTCTAAACATTCACTTATGGTATCCCTCCCCAAGACTTGCTTGGCCTTCCCAACCCATATGGTTTGTGGGGTGTGGCCTAATCACTCTGGCTGATCAGGCTTCAGTGGGTAATTCTAACAAAAGAGCAGCAGCAATGTAGGCAGTGGCGTAGCGTACCAAGGGCCTTGGGGCAAATAAAAAAACGAGGCCCCATTGCTAAAAGTACCTATACCTACCTTCCTTAAGGTAGAGACCCGTGCTCTCGGTGGGGACTTAATGGGTTAAAGATGATGATGACTGCTATCTCAAATGGTTTTATCAAGTAAAAATTTTAAATATACAAATACTTTAAAGATGCTAAGCTACTTTAGCTCTTTTTTGTGCACTGCAGGGTTGGTAATAAAAATATTAATCTATAAAAACATAAATTACAATTAATACTTGGTAAGGTAAGGTAAATTTTCAAAAGGTCAGTTCGATCGAGATTTTCTGGCGAGGGCCCCTGAGATTGAGGGCCTCGGGGCCTAGCCCCTGCTAGGCGGGGGCCTAGCAGGGGCTAGGTAGCTAGGTAGCTACACCACTGAATGGAGGCAACCATAGCCAGTTTACTCACGATGTATCCAGCGTACTCCTCATTCTCCTCGTATCTGTCGTGGAGCCAGACGAACTCCTCGTGCTGCCGGACGACGAGGAATTCTGACTTCTGGAACTCCGGCAGTGTGGTCTTGGTGTGAACGGTGAACTTAACCTTCTCCTTCTCGCTGAGTGCGTCCGAGATGTCCACCTGAATGCAACATGGTTTAGAAACTTATATCCCGACCGTATTCGGTCACAGCGATTGGGAGCTGAGAATAGGCTATTTGACAGCTAAGTTTCTTTGTTATACTTGAGCCATTACAAACGTGCGCACTGAGTCATAACATTTGTATCAGACCTCTCTCTCACACATATAGAAGACATCAGGCATATTGGAACTCTCGCTCGCACTTTTATGACTCGCTTCGCACGTTTGTATTGGCTCAAGTATAGTCTTCACTGAGTGCTCGGAAGGTGGTAATTTTAAATTCTTTCGCGTATTTCTTCTAAAAAGAAACAAATAAAAATTCACTTTTAAAATAAGCCGCCAAAACGGCATCTTAAGCAACGTGCCGTCATGACGTCACAGGTCAGTGAACAAAACCAATGAACATAAGAACGATATGAATGGTTCACGCCATTTTTACTGAGCTGTAACGTCATGATAAATTCTCATGATAAGTTTTCGATAGAATGGCTGCTGATAGAAAAATATCAAACTTTATCCTGTTTTTTTGTACAAATTTTATTTTGATGAAATACTTTGCGCATTTTAAAATGCAATGCGCAATTTAAAATGACCACTTTCTGAGGACTCCATGAACACTAACAAACATATGAGATGGTTTTCAGAAATCTATCAAATGGCCTATTGCATGATGCAGGATCGTGTAGTCATAAAGCATACCAGCAGGCTGTTATCAGCCAGCGAGACATTCTCACTAGGTTTCTTCTTCTCCATCTTGGTTGGCTCCATGTCGGATGAGGCGGGAACAGACAGCGGGTCACTGCTGTTTTCATCCACGCAGTCCTGGGGACAAACAGTCGTTGTCGGTATAAGCAGTGAAGAGACAGGAAATAATAACAGGAAATATAAGTCCACAATGAGTTATTGGAAATTGATCCTTTAGTATACATAATTCAGTGGCAAAGCGACATTGTTTTTAAACATTAGACAACATAGAAAAACTGAGATGTTTGAGACATTTTGTCATAAATTGCATTTGGCTGATTCAAAATGGTGTTGCTATTTAACTATTGGTATATAATAAAACAATTATAAATAATATCAAACCGTTTTTATAATACTTTAAGAGAAAAAACACAATTAACTCTTATTAGTACTTTTTATCCTTAATTGACATGAGTTCAATTTTTGGCTACTAAGACGTAGGGAAGCGGTCAATTCTGAGAATTCGGAGAATAGGCTAGTTGCCCTAAAAATGTAATTAGTCCGTCTTTTAGATTATCAAAAAATAAGGGACACATATTTTTTTTATTTGTAAATTAGACCATGCCGTGCCGCATTTTTAGCACGGAGTGACGTCACACGTAACTTTAATGGGCTATATCTTTGTTATTTTTTGTTTAATCGAAAAAAGAAAAAATACATGTCAAATATTTTTTTATAATCTAAAGTACGGACTAAATATAATTTAATTATTTAGACCCTGGAAACTACCCTATTCACATAACACGGAACGCCTGTGAGGCTACACGTCACTAGTTAAAGGTTAAGAGACAGGCGGACAGCAAAGTGATGCAATAAGGGTCCAGTTTGTCCTTTGGAGGTACCGAACCTTAATCAAACTAGATTTAGATACAGCTGCAGTTTCAGACACCATAAAGGAGCCATTACAAATGTGCGAACCGACTCATAAAATTGCGAGCGAGAGTTCCGATATGCCTGATATGCCTCCTATATGTGTGAGAGAGAGTGGTCTGATACAAAAATATTCATGACTCAGTTCTCATGTTTGTAATGGCTCAAGTATAGTAACTCTATTGTAATAAGGGTGTCACTCAGTTTCAGCTGAGTAATAAAGCTGTAGAAGCTGACGTACATAATGCACTCCATGTGGATCCTAAACCCGCTATAAATACTGCAGGAACTAATCCCTCTAGAGACTCCACTGTTTCTTACCGAGATGTTTGTGCTAGACTGACCAAGCGAGCACTTAATGAAGCTGATAAATCAGATGGTGAAATAAATAATACCAACAAGTCAGATGATACCAAAAGAAAAAAGGTAACAAAAACAAACAAAAAGAAAAGAAAGCAAGAATATCATGAAAGTGAAATATCGGACGAAGAGGCTGACTTTTTACCTAATGAAGATGAGGCGCAAACTAACGAGAGAGAATCAAAGAGAGAGAGAGAATCAAAGAGAGAAAGAAAATCATGATTTAAAAGAATTTTAGAAAATCTTAAAGACCTACTATTATCCGAAGATAGTTTGGAAAACAAATTTAAGAAGTTTATTACATCTTTGTGGGAAGAGTTGAAGTTTTTTATTAGCAAAGTTTTTAATGGGGAGATGTTATTGAAGTTGATTACCACCCAAAATGGATAGTACACCAACACTAAACACTGATTCAATCAATATAATTCAATGGAATGCTCATAGTGTTAAACCGAAATTTCGCAGTTTTGAGATACTACTACAAGACAAAATCCACATGGCTTTCATAAGCGAAACATGGTTATCAGAGAAAATAGTTTGGAAAATAAGTAATTATAATATTGTGAGGGCAGATAGAGCAGCCGTTCTGCACAAGTCTATAAAGTTCGCTCGCAAACAACATGCTACACAAATTGAGATTCTGGTAATTGAATTATTTAATTTCATAGGGCTCACAAATATCATATCTATATACTGCCCTCCTACAATATCTACAAGCCAGCAAGACTGGGATTACATCTTCAGTTTATTTAATTCTAAATGTTTAATAATTGGTGATATGAACGCTCATCATTCTCTCTGGTCTTATAAGAATGACAGAAGGGGAGAGCTAATATATACAGCAATGTTTGAAAACAATTATATTTGCCTAAACGATGGCTCTTCAACTAGAATTAGAATGACCAATTCATACCTACAAAAGTCTTCCCCTGACATTTCTTTTGCTACAACAGATATTGCTGACCAGTTTACATGGCGAACTACCAATGAGACACTAGGTAGTGATCACCTCATGATTAAAATTAGCTGTTATCTTGCTAGAAGCGGAAATTGTAAGAAAAGAAGAAATATTAAGTATGTTGATTGGGGTGAATATGGTAATCTGGCAAGCAAGGAATTCAATACATTAAAAATTAGTTCTACCAATGTGCAAGAATTGTATGATACCTTTCTTGTTACTATACAATCCGTCGCTGACCTTATCATCCCCTGGATCAAAACAAGTTGTGACCCATCATCGAAGTTCCGACCTAAGCCTTACTGGAACTCAGATATTTCGAAGACAGTTGCACAAAAGCGTTTAGCTTTATCGAGAGTGCGATGCAATCCAACTCCAGATAACATGAAGTTATTGAAACATCAAATATCACAAGCTGACGATCTTATCAAGAAAGCTAGATGTAAAGCCTGGGCAGAATTTTGTAGCAGCGTCGACCATGAAACATCGACTTCTGACCTGTGGGCAAGAATGAGATGGGTGAAAGGACGAGGTGTAAATAATGCTGCTGTAGATCCCGAGAATGCTAAGCTCTTGTTATACTCTCTTACACCAGACAATGTTAATGAATCTGAACCACCATTTTCTAATGCGATACCTTCTGTACTTGAGATTCCCATTACTATAACCGAATTAAATAACTGTGTAAAAAGAAAGGACACCTCTCCAGGTACTGACCATGTATCATACTCTATGATATATTACTTGCCTGAAAGTGGTAAGAGTATGCTCTTAAAAATTTATAATTTAGTGCTTTCAACCGGTATTGTACCCAGTCAATGGAGAGAAGTTCAAATAGTTCCCATTCTAAAGCCTGGCAGAGACCCCAGCTTAGCCTCATCTCTGAGACCAATCTCTTTAATGGTATGCCCTTGCAAAGTATTTCATTTAATCATTACGAGAAGGATTGAATGGTTTGTGGAAAGCCATGGTCTTTTGCCACATACATCTACAGGTTTGAGGCGGTCAAAATCATGTTTAGATAATTTAACTACATTGACAACGAATACACAGACAAGCTTTTCTAAAAAAGAACCTGTTGTAGCCTACTTTATGGATATTGATAGTGCATATAATAATATTAATGTTAAATCTATGATAAATATATTGATAAATCTAGGAATTGGAAGAAACATTTGTAGATATTTGTGGAACTTCTTATCGGAGAGACATTGTAACATTAATCTATTGGACGGTACAAATGTGGTTAGACATACAAATAGGGGCCTTGCCCAGGGCGATCCTCTTTCGCCTCTACTTTTTAATATTTCAACTATGAATATCTCGAAAAATATTACGGATGTTAACATATCCAAATACGCTGATGACTTTGTTCTGTATAAGGCTATTGAGAATGATAATGTGTCACAAACTTTGTCTACTCTAGAACTTACTGTAAAGTCTATGATTAATATGTTGAGCACTATTGGACTATACTTGTCGGAATCTAAGTGTTGTGTTTGTGTTTTTAATAGTTTCAGGAAAAAAATAGCTATTGATGTTAAGATAAATGGTAAAATTGTTAAAGAGGTTAAAAAAGTTAAATATTTAGGGATATGGTTGGATTCAAAATTGAAGTGGGGTGCCCATATAAATGAAATATGTGAAAAAACATATAAACAACTGAATGTTTTAAAAGTTTTGGCTGGAAGTTCGTGGGGTGTCCACCCTAAACACCTTCGCAGACTATACATTTCTCTTATTAGGAGTCGGATTGACTACGGAAGTTTCTTATATGGCAATAGTGCTAAAAGCAACTTAAGGAAATTAGATATCTTGCAAAATAGAGCTATGAGAGTCTGCGGAGGTTTTATTCGTAGTACCCCAATATATGTAATGGAGAGTGAGCTCTCTGTGCCCCCTCTCGATTTGCGAAGATATTGGCTGGGCTGTCGGTATTGGGCCAGAGCCAGCTCACTCTTAGATAATTTTGTAATACAGAACTTGCAAACTCTGTCAACCAGATGTAATTATTTTAGTACTATTACATTACCTTCTTTGGTCACAATACATTCCGAATGGAGTAGTACTGAGATTCACAAAAGTCAGATGTTAGAATTATACACATTAAATACTTGGGTATCAGCTACAGATATTAAATCATGTATTATTGACAGAGTTTGTGATGTGAATGAACCTAAGCGTAAAATTTTAGAGTCTGAAATGCAAAATTGTGTTTTAAAAATGTTATCAGAATCATATGTTAATTACTACAAGTTGTATACGGATGGTTCTAAAGATCAGCAGGGAGTAGGGGCAGCTATGTATGATCCTCAATGTGACCAATCGTTTAAGTGGAAACCACACGGTAAAGTGTGTATTATGAGAGCTGAATTAACAGCTATCAAACAATCCTTAGAATATGTGTGTCAACTAGTTCAAACATCTTTAGTCATTTTATCTGACTCTAAAAGTGCACTACAGCATCTGGCGAGGTGTGTCTCAGGTCACCGCGGCATGCCAGTAGCTTATGAAATCTTGCAGTTGTTACATAATATACAGAGGAAGAACAACCGTGTACAACTTCAGTGGATTCCCTCCCATGTGGGAATTAATGGAAATGAAGTTGTGGATAGGCTGGCCAAGAAAGCTGTAATGGATGGTTCTGTATTAGTGTCACTACCCTATTCTAGTGAAATCACTTCATATTTCAAAAGAAAAATCCTGGAAAAGTGGGTGTATCATTTTGGAGAGCATTCTGAAAAGGGTATTGGTCTCTGGTACAGAACTATCCAATGTATACCAAATCTGGTGCCATGGTTTGATTGTTCCAATTTATGTAGATCTAGGCTTATTGAAGCATTTAGGCTACGTTCAGGGCACATTCCAGTAAACAAATTTTACTTCCTAATGGGCAAGAAGCCCTCCTCAATGTGTGAGAAATGTGGAGTTATAGAGGATCACATGCATTTCTTGCTGGAATGTGTTCTGAACAATCAATTAAGAAGAAGAATGTTTCATTCAAACCTACATGGGGGGGAATTAAATATTTTATTGTCCAATCCACTTTCTACGGGAGCTGTTGCGATGTATGACTTCGCTCGTGCTTCTTTTAGATTAATGAAGCCATGGCGGGGTCAGGCATCACAACAGCTCCTCTAAGCTAAATACCATGAGGCTGACATGACTGCTCAATGGCAGTAAAAGCCTTGTTAAAAATTAGAAAAAAAAAACAAAGAAAAACTCAGTTTCTGTGCTAAGCTAGGCAGGTTCATTCAGAGCAGCCCTTGAGAAGCAGTAAAGCCTAAATTCGTGTAGACTTGCCACTTGATTATTATTATCATTTAGTTTTCTTTTTAATTAAACTTACTTTGCTTAGATTATGCCTATTGTCGGTCCAACGGTTTATTTAACTTTTGACGGCTCAATTTAGTGATGTTCTATGAAGTTGCCGATTCGATTTTTATGACATAATCGATTTAAGTTACGTTAAATTTAATAGATTCGTTGCATTGCTATTTTATTTTGATATTTTTATAGTTTGAGCGAGATGAACTTAAAAATTACCCAACGGGTTGTCAGAACTATGTTCTACTTATTTTATTAATAAAACTAATTTCTTATAGTATAGATCTTTGTAATAAGGTTTATATTTTTTATCGTCTTCGATACATCAATCTACTCGTTAAAATATTGTAGCAAAATATCTCGCATCACTATTGTGAAAAAATAAAGGTGTCCATGATGTGGTACATTTTTCGCCTGCGATTTCCTGTCAAATAAATAAGAAACTTCATGGGTGTGCATCTGTCAAAAGTTAAATACTTAAAGATTCCGTTTTCAGCCATCATGGCGTAAAGTTCAATTTTTTGTAACAAATGTTTTCCGAACATCCGTTAGGGCTAAAGTTTCGTACAGGCCCTGTAAAAATAAATATATAATAATAATAATTAAATACTTAAATGATTGGACCGATTATAATTTCACTGACCATAGATTTACTGTTAGAATTTACCTGCTATTAGAATCTTATTTGGCACAATTATTTCAGACAACAAAAAGCTTAGAAACACCGGCAATTAGTATAATATACTATTAGCCATGCGGTACACGCCAGACTAAGCCTTGAATATGAATTTTAATACAGTGAATTATGCTTCAACTGGAGGGTAACACGTCAAGCCAATGTAAAACGAAATTCTAGGTGTCTTCTTAAGTAAAATGATAAGAATACGAAAAACGGAGCTGTGAATCATAAAAAGATGACAATACAATAACCAACCAATAATAATTGTTCATGTAAAGGAAAATAAAGTATTTTTGTTGTGAATGATAAGGTTGACGCCCCCCTTGAAAGGGGCGTTAACTGGATAACTATGATTTGAATTGCATATAGAAAGTACTTACCATCATCTTGTGGTTGGTTTAAAAGATAATATGATCTAAATAAATGCGAAGAAGCGGCCAATTTTATAGTTTTCGTGGCAAAAATCGTCGGCACCCGTCAGAGATCTCTCAATTTATTTGACGTTTGTTTTTGACTTGACTTTGACACTAATTTTTCTCTGCGATGTTGGTAGGGTTTATTTTTTATTCCGTTTCATTTTTTAAAAGTAGATTTTTAATACGTCAAACGGAACGGTTATGTTTAGTTCAGAAATAAGCGAGACTAAACTCTAGGTTATGAGGGTGTCGTTGGATGAGATTGGAAATAGATTCCTCCCTGGATAGAATTTAAATTCCTCGGGAATATAAAGTTTCCTGCCGCCAAAATATTTTTTTATTTATTTTATTTTTACAATTATTATTCGGAGATCCTAAAGCTTATAGTAATTATTAAATACCAAGTAAAATAGTGTCACAAAAACGCCATGGGGTCTCATATGTAGCAAAGTGCAATCTTGTTGTAGGCCCTTTCCTCTAGTCTCTATGCCTATAGAGATACACGACGATACCCTAATTTGCAAACCAACTAACTCCTCTGGAGCTAATTTTACAGGAGATACTTAAAACGTCACAATAAATTTTATTTAACGCAATAAAGAAAACCAAAAATCCCGTTGGAAATTATCCTTTTTATTTATCTAAAAACACTTAAAAATCTATATTTTTTTATCACCATTGGGTTTTATAATGAAAAAAAGGAGTTGTTAGATTTGGTTTAAGCAATAATTGAAACTAAAAGTGGAGTTGTTTGTTTTTATCTTAAACTTAAAGCAGAGTACAATCGTACAAACTGTTTTTTATGAATGAAAATAATTAATTTTCGTGTGGCAACGCAAGGCATGACTTAAGTTGCTGTAGAACAGAAATTTTTTTTTCTTTATCTTTCGTCTTATAAGTTTTTTAAGTCCTCCACCCTCACGGGGACAACTTGGGTTTTTCTTTGATTGAGGATCCTCCACTCCTCGCCAAACTGCAGCTTGTACATTACATCTCCATTAGGTTTGTACTGCAGAGCTCTCAGATCATAACCTGTAAAAAACACTTGATTTTAGAAAGCCTCCCTGTAAATAATCACATAAGATAAGATAAGATAAGAATATTCTTTATTGTACACGAGGAGAAACACAAACATAAAATATTTACAAGATAACAGTACAATTGGCGGCCTTATTGCTAAAAGCAATTTCTTCCAGACAACCCTATGATGGAAAAATTTCATACCTTCCAAACACGTAGAAAGAAGATCTTAAGATAATAAAGTAAGAATGTCATAATGACAAGTTGAAACAAAGCATGCAAATTGACAGAAAATAAGTGTATACCTTTGGATTTCCTTTCATTTCCCGAATGGATTTATAAAAAGCGATTTGATTGAATCAGGCTTAGGGTTATTCTCCGGGGCAGCAGGCTGTGTATGGATCGGTATTGATTCTAATATTGTTAGGTTAGTTGAAGGAAAGTGAGTATCAAAAGCATCAAGGGCAACATCAGAATTAGTAGCAATGGAAGTATCTTCATAGAACTTTGGGAATTGATTAGCTTGAAACAATGCATTATCAGGGTTTACTTAATGTCGTTATTAGCAATATTGTTAAAATTCATTGTTTACACAGAGAGCAATATTCTCTTAGCTCGTGCTTTAGACATATTGCAGGAATAAAGCAAACAAAACAAAAAAATCATCAGGATAGGAAACATCATTCCAAAGAGTCACAATAAATAACAAATACACCATTTGTTTCCAACAACGAATTATGTTCAAAATGTCTACACTTTGTCTAATGTAGGATGATAACTTTGACAGATTTCACTTCCTTATTGCTACGTACTAAGGTTGCATTTTGTTTCCTTATATTTGGCTTGTGTACACCCTTTACATAGGTGTCAACTGTCAAAAGTATCATCCTGTACTGTATTAGACAAACTGTTCTAATTCTCGAAGTCGTAGGAGTTCCTATTCAACGATCAAAGAGAGCTACATGTTTTTGTGCATGTTTGGTTGTCGGAAACACATCGTTAGAAAAACACTCCACCAAAAAGCTACAATTTCCTGTCATCATCATGTACAATAGGGAATGGATGAAAATATCAGAAGTGCTTGATATTTTTTTTGGTGATAGGAATAACCTTCCTTAACGCGGGAAAAAAGTTTAATTTTTTTTGGCCCCGTAGTTAATTTTTAAATATACTTAAATGGAAAAATATTAAGATTATTTAAAAATTAACTACGAAGCCAAAAAAATTGAAACTTTTTTCTCGCGTTAAGGAAGGTTATTCCTATCACCGAAAAAAATATCAAGCACTTCTTATATTTTCATCCATTCCCTATTAAGCGACGCGCACGAAAGGGTAAGTAGGTATACTAGTAATATTGAAGTCTCGTATACACACACACACACACACACACACACATACACACACTTCACGTTCATAAATAAAATTCACACTTCTGCACATTCTTGTATACAATGGACATAGGTAGTAAACATTAAACTATTAGGCCCACAGTATCACAAAAACCTTGCGACAAACATATCAACTCCAAGCATCACACCAAAATAACCATAAAGTTAAATCTAATAACTCCAAACCTCGTGCAAATTTTCCAAAAAAACATGTCAAAATAATGGTACAAGGATCCCAAAAATAATAAATAACTTACCTCAATATATCTTCTACCGTTTTTAAGCTTCAAACGGTGATAAAACACACTTTAACCATTTGTTTTGAAAATAAATCTTCGGGAGCATTTGTACCCTGTGACGCCATACAAAATGGCCGACTGCGCGGGAGATATTCGATTAATTTGTCAAAATCGATGAATTTCGTTTCACGCGGAGTTGTTTGATTTTCAAATGGCGTTTTACACCGTATTTCAAAATTTCAAAAAATAGAGCAAAAAATCTAGTTTTTGCCGGTATCAAAAAGTTATTTTCGTGAAAAAGTGGAGTTATTAGGTTTGCAAATTAAGGTATCGACGAATGGTTTTAGAAATGTGACATAATCTAGGGCATAGCATAAATAATATAGCTAGGTAGGTAATAAATTGTTATTGTCCTTAACAGAATAAGTTTAGTTTCGTTAAATTATGTTTTTTCCAGAAAATAGGTAGGTAGTTTTAGTTTAGTTTACTTTAGAGTACCTACTTTTCTTCAAAAAAAAACATTAATCTGAAAAAAAAAAATGTTACGGAAAACTGGAATTGCCGGAAAACGTATATCACTGAGATCCTAGGGATGTTTTTTTTTACGGGAAACCAAGATGTAGTCCAATTTTTATCTTGGCGCATTGAACTTTATAAATTGAATTCTTGGCGTTATTTATTAAAAGCACTTTAATTCAATGAGCCGTTTTCAGAAGAACTTACAAATAAAAATATTACGGCTGTCAAACGTCTGTCAAAGGAATGCAATTTTGGACCTCAGCCCAATAGCCATTGTGTGATACATCATAAAATAGGTCTCAGCGAGCTGAGCAAAAGTTACTATGACGCCAACAGCCAAATGTTTTTTCCTTTCGGAGTTATATTGTATTGAAAAAAAACTAACATGTTCAATAAAATATAACTCCGAAATGACAAACATTTGGCTGTTGGCGTCATAGTAACATTTGTTCAGCTCACTGAGACCTATTTTATGATGTTGAACAAATTAGTTTTTTTTCAATACAATATAACTCCGAAAGGAAAAAACATTTGGCTGTTGGCGTCATAGTAACTTTTGCTCAGCTCGCTGAGACCTATTTTATGATGTATCACACAATGGCTATTGGGCTGAGGTCCAAAATTGCATTCCTTTGACAGCCGTTATATTTTTTTTTAGGTCTTCTGAAAACGGCTCATTGGGAAAAGAACTTTAGAAGGTCGAATGAGAATCATATTTATTCACAAAAATAAAAAAAATATCATTTGCAGCTAGTGTAAAAATTCATAATCACTAAGTAAGCTTTACAAGATCACGAGTAACTGGCGACCAACTTTTAAAATGAAAACTGTATATTGTAAATAACTTCAGAGACATAGTGTAGAAAATTAATCCTTGACAAAGATTTCTTCAGAATCACATTTCATCTTTATTCAACAGCCAGAATAATCAGAAACCAATCTCTTTAATGTAAGTGGCAATAGACATAAACATTTACATACAGGTACATACATTGCTTCTGGCCCCACACTAGGATACCCTGTGTCGTGGGAACCAGAAACAGCGACGTCACAAACATGTAAACATCCAAGACCTGGAGTTTTTTTTTCTCCCCAGCCGAGGATCGAACCCGGGACCTCTCGCATGGTAAGCAGATGCACTAACCACTACGCCATCGCCACAGAGGTCGCCACAGACGTCGGCAATGATAAGCACAAATAAAATATACAAAATGAACACAATTTTCTAATTTAACAATAATTATAAAAGTAACGATTAAATATACTTTATTTAAATTAAACATTTAAGTGACATACTCGTATTAAAAAATAAGAAAAAATAATTGTGACTAGGTTGCTAGTAAATTAAAGGTTTCATAAATTCAATTATAATTTGTCACAAATTCGTGAAACTATTTAATAAATTATAATTAGCTATTAACCTTATATAATAATAATTCTGATTGAATGCTTACAATAACAAACAATAAAGTTGTAAAACAGTTATGAAACCCCGCCTTCTACGGAATCCCACACTGCGCAACACGCACTATGGAGTTTCTGAACGTTAAACTGTCAGTCAGCCTTGCCAGATCTCCCGATTTTCCGGGATATCTCCCGATTTTATTAAATGTCTCCCGATGTCCCGGATTCCATCTCAGACCTCCCGATTTTTTAAAAACTCCACGACATAAAACTCTTTTGCGAAACATCTGCGTAAAACGAAACCAAACGAAATTCTGTGCAATGTAAAATACATTATTTATTAAATGCGTAGACTGAATTACACTTTAACGTTGTGAAATAAAGTTTAATATTCAGTAGCAATGTTTTGGCAGTTAAAGATTCCTAATTTTGTAACTTTGCAAATTTGCTTTGATTTTCCGGCCGAATTAGCCGTTTTCAGAAGAACTACATATACATACATACATACATACATACATACATACATAAGCTCACGCCTGTATCCCAGAGGGGTAGGCAGAGACCAGGGACTGCCACCTGCCACGATCCTGACAAACCACTTTCGCTTCATCGACATTCATTAGTCGTTGCATGCACGCACGCCGGTTTCGGGTACTTTTTATCTTGCCCTTTGATAATACATCCCCTATTAAAATCCCCAAACTAAAATTTTCCATAAAATATAACTCCGAAACGTCAAACATTTGGCTGTTGGCGTCATAGTAACTTTTGTTCAGCTCGCTGAGACCTATTTTATGATGTATCACACATGGCTATTGGGCTGAGGTCCAAAATTACATTACTTTGACAGCCGTAATATTTTTTTTTTTGCTCTTCTGAAAACGGCTAATTCAAACTGTCAAAATAATGTAACAAATGCCAAATGTAACAAACAAATGTAAATAAAAATTTTTCATTTTCAATTGCTACGATTTTGATGTGTGTGATAGATATGATGATAGAAAAAAACAATAAAAACTTTTGTTGAGATACCTTGTTTTAATTAATTTTAAGGAAAAATGTATCTCCCGATTGTTTTCCTAATTTTTCCATACATCTCCCGGATTTTTGTTACTACACCTCCCGTATTTCAAAAAATGGATCTGGCAACACTGCTGTCTGTCAAAACAAAAATCTAGAAAAGTCGTTCGCTCGTCGTTTGTAATTTGTGCATTTCTTTGCTTTAGTTTATCGCCTATTCCTATTTATTATAAACGAACTTAATTTGTACAATCATCAAGCGAGACTTAAAAGAAAATGGGTGATTCGACTGTGCAGGTTAGACTAAGTTAATATTACAACCTGGTATGAATTCTATTGTTTTTATTTTTAGAACCGTGATTATTTTTGCCTACTGCTTGCTTTCTCCAACATCACAATTAGTTCCAAGCAAGTAATTTTGACCTAGTATTCTTGCTATTACCAACTTGTCATAGGTATAACAGAAGTAAAATTATCTTTCACAGTTATTGTTCTTATTTTCTTTTGTTACCTTTTCTGTAACATAATACCTAAAATCTTTCACAGCCAAAGTCAGAGGCCTTAGGACGGCTTGAAAACTTCTCACAGTAAGACCAGCCACTAGTCTTACAAGCCTCCAACAATCCGGACTTGGCCCTCGTGGTGGAGTACGGCCTATACCTTCCTCAGTGAAGAGACTAGTGCACTTTGGTGGGGACATAATTGGTTGATGATGATGATGATGATGATGATGATGATGATGATGATGATGATGACGATGACTGTCCTATGCCTATTTTTAACCACCAAACCTAACTAGGAGAATATTATTTTCCTAGTTTTTGAACTAAAACATTCGTAATCACTAGACATTAGTAACTTTATTCCGGATAAACTTACTGACTTTTGTGAACGATATACAAGTAAGTAAGTATGTCCGGAATAGATTAAATGGTGTCCTAGTGTTATGCACAGTGCGGGGACACTGAATAGTGTCCTCAGTCTTTACTCACACTGCAACTACATAAAGTAAATTTTTTTGGTTCAATGCAAAAAAATGAAACAGTCACGTTGACATCTCAATACAATCCAATGTCTGAATGTTGCTAGTACGCAAAAACCAAATTACCCCATTTTACCCCAGACAAGTAAAAATTGTTTGTGCTACGTAGGTGTTTTTTTTTAGATTTTGCTCTTATGAGGAATTAAACTTCAATGTCTTTGATGTGATAACGATTTTGGTAACACGAGTCTTCTATTCACGGTAAAAAATATCTACCAAGTAAACCTATATATCGCGGGCTTCATATCATAGGGGCGTATGCCCAAACACCTACTTTTCAGGAGAGACAAAAAACTTAATAACATCGTACGTAATGAAGTTATCGTGCTAAAACTTGGCATACAGCTTAACAAGGCGACTTTGATTTGTGCCCTAACATCATTATTATCTATCTAAGCTCCAAGATCAGTTTCTGGTATTTACGCCCATGGACTTGTCAAAAATCAATCCATTTAGTCTTATCATGATCATAAAGTGCATAAGAAAAATAGGCGTATAAAATCACTTTTTATTTTGATAACTTATACCATCACGAAGGCCTCTGGTAATATAATGTTTTATCTACATTTATCTCACAGTAACATTCGTCCGAAAATATTATTATTTTCCTAGTTTTCAAATTTTATACGTCCGTATGATTTGGCACAAATATTTGACTTTGGCCACTTTAAGAACATTTTATAAAGCTGTGAGAATATGTTTTAAATTATTTAAGAGAGAAAATAGTAAAAGTAAAACACAATAGACGTCTTGGGTATTTATTGTAAGGTATTACAAATATGATTATATTATCAATGTGAGATCAGAATGAACATGATTTTTACTGCTGCCACTATGCGCCTTTCTGTTTCAACAAAAAGTCGTTGTTATAATAGATACGCCTTTCGATTTTTAATCAATAACTGAAAATATAATTGTTCAAAAAATAAGAAAAAAATACAGAAGATGCCAACTCCAAATAGGAATCGAATGACATAATAAAAAAAAATGCATTTTTGGGCATACGCCCCTATGATATGAAGCCCGCGATATATTAGGGTGCTTCTTATTCGGGCAAAAAAAATTTTTTTGTGTATATATCGCGTGTCACCTTTTTATTCTGTTCTAAGAAACAAAAAACTATTACATTATTTTTTTGGATTTTCAAAATAATATTTAGAGGTCGCTACCGGTGAATGAAAAATAAAAATGATAATTTTGAAATATTTTTTATTCATTCCAAAAATGGATGATGTTACACAAATCAAAGCACTTTTACGAAAAAAAAAAAACGATCAGTATTTTATGCCAACAACGTTTTACGTGCCTGCGTGTAAATGTTTATGTTATGTTATGTTCTTTGTATTAGGGTACTTTTGCCTGAATTTTTTTTCTGCCAAAAGAAGAAATTGCTTCTATTCTTCTTTCGTAGTAATTAATTTATTGTATTCTTCAATTAACGCTACGCCACGCTCGGCGATGTCATTCATGATCAATGGCCAAGTCGGCCAAGCAGTTCTGAAACGTTTGAAAATCAATATTTCTGGCCCACTTGACGGACCCAGTGTTTCACGTACATCTGCTTCTAGCATGATCCCATTATATCATGACGGCAGGCTAACCAGAGCACATCTTTTTCCACCTTCTACTCTTATAGGATGCAAGGATCACCTCTTAAACCGGTGTTCATCGCAGGGGTGTCGAATTGGTTTTTGGCTATTGGCTATTGGTGGCGTGGAAAAAGGAGGAGTGGGGTAAAAACGGACTGCCTCGGAATCATGAGATGACGACGTGCAGTAGCGTGTTTTTTTACATTTAAATAATAAATTTAACCATACATTAAGCTGTAGGTGATTTTATTATTTATTTTTCAATCTTTGACACGTGGTAGCGACCCCTTGGACACAATCTAAAAATTAGAAAAATTCGAAAAATAAGAGCACCCTACTATATATTTTATAACGGTAAAACCGTGTCATTTTTTTTTGCATCGAATTAAAAAACAGACTTATTTAACATGTAGAATTTTTCGTTGGCCCATGGGCTCACTATAACAATGCTTTCTAATATTCTTCTTTTCAACTGATTACACAATTTTTGTTTTTTTTTTCAGCCAGCGAAACCCAAGATCAAACACGATTGGTACCAAACAGAGTCTCAAGTAGTGATTACAATATTGCTCAAGAATGCACCCAGTGATAAAGTCAAGATACACTATGGGGACCGTAGTGTAAGTATGATTTTGATGTAGCCGTCTCTATTTATCGTTGATAATATGGGACTGACTGACAGCCAGCTATGCCGAGGATACCTCAAGGAAAATAAAACGGAAACATTCTAGACTATTAATTGTGATGTGTGATGAAAGTGTAGAAGTGGAACGGTCCCTTGGAACTTTGGTGCACTGCTTGTTTCCACGGAAGTGATTGGCCACTTGGAGTGACCTCAAAGCCATGGAGTGACCTCAATATGAGGCTCAACATGGAAATCAGTAGGTGCAACAAATTAACTTATTGTCTGTGACACTGGAAAGAAATCAATTGTTGACCGGATAGTTGACATTACAATCGGTCTTGTTAGTGTCTTTGTTGCCTGATTAGCAGTAAGTTTGAGTATCATAGTTAGTCGTAGCTTTGGTTTTCAAAATAAAAATTAATTTAAAATGCCTTTATTCGTCCGTAAATAAATCAATTACATAATTTTTTTAAATTAATTTCTATATTACATATTATTATTTCATGTATATAAATATTTTAAATTTGATTATTAATACATGAATTATTATTTATTAAGAAAGAAAGAAAAAAAGAAAAAAAGTTCATTATACCAACAAGACACATCACAGGAACAAATAGAACGGACAATGTTAACATTATCGTTAACGTTAACGATTAACGTTACTTATGGAAGTCGCCTCCCCGGCGTAGGCCTCCCCCTGTTTCCTCCACTCTTCTCTGTCTCCGGTTTGCTTTCTCCAGTTTGGACTGCATCTCTGTTTAAAAAATATCTTCCCATCTTTGCCTTGGTTTTCCCACTTTTCTTTTCCCATCTCCCCACCAGTCAGTCACCTTTTTCGCCCATCTGTTGTTGTCAATTCTACATACATGTCCTGCCATTGACTCACTAAAAGATTTTTTCAAAGAAACTAACATCTTAACAGTTGCAAGCCAATACATTTATGGTAATATTATGTACGTTCGGAAAAATATTGAAGACTTCGAAACTCTTGGTAGCCATCATAACGTTAATACTAGGAATAAACATAAATTGTCATTTCCACGATTTAGACTTGCAAAAGTTAATACTTCCTTTAAGGGGCACTTTATAAGGTTCTACAACAAGATACCCCAAGATATATTAGAGTTACCTCCATCGCAGTTAAGAATTGTGTTAAGCACACTCTTTGCAAAAAAGCTTATTATAAAATCAACGATTATTTAGAAGACAAAGATGTCTGGCATTAAATAGTAGTTTAATATAAAATTTAATCGGAGGATAAATGTGTCTAGTGTTCAACACATCCAAGAGAATATTCTTTAAGTTTGAAAGTTTGTAATTTAGGCTAAAACTGTTTTGAAAAGAATAAATGTGGAGTTTCTTTGTTAGTTTCTTCTCCACGTAATCTATTAGAGCGGGTACACACTAGGCGTTCTAGGCGCTTTCAGCGCGCTTACTGCGCGTTTGCATGTGTACACTACAATCAGACCTCATAGTTAACGCGCGTTACAAAAGCGCGCGCTTCAAAACGCCTAGTGTGTACCCGCTCTTAGTTGTGAAACTGCAACTTTGACTTTCATAAAGTAAACATTTTGTTTGTACTATGAATAAAATATTTGATTTTGATTTTGATTTCCATTTTAGTTCTCTGATTCCTTTGGTTTTGGTTAATAAATGAAATAAAAATTTGCCATTTTTCTCCCTCCACAGCTCTCAGTGAGCAGTCCACTGCCAAACTCGGACACCGAGTACAGTTTAGAGGTGGAGCTAGCACACGAGGTCGTGCCGTCCATGTGCACGCACGCGGTCACACCGTCCAAGGTCGAGGTGAAGTTGAGGAAGAAGGAGGGACTCCGCTGGACGCAACTGGAGGGGGAGGGCGAGGAGGAAAAGGTCAAGGCTATACCGCAAGGTACGTAAAGTGTTTGCTGAATGTCTATGACATATTTGTAGGAGCCTTAAGATAATCATCATCCCATTGTCCCCACCGAAGGGTACGGGTTAGGGTGGGCCGATGAAGAATGGTGAAAAAAAAAAAATTGAATTCAATAACCCAAGAGGTGTCAAATGTTGCAGATTTATGAGTAGATTCTAGAGGTATAATCAGGTTTTTAAAATTAAACTGTCTTGAGCCCTCTACCAGCTGTCAAAATATGAAGTTATTTTGAAATTTCAGTAAATAATCAGACAGCCGTTACTATTAATTCTTTTAATTATATATTACTTTTATAGTGTGGGAATATTTATAAAACAATAAAAAAAAGTAATCATGCAAAGTTTTATTCAAATTATAAATGAAAGTTACAATAAAATCAACAAAAAAATTATGTTTTCTTAGGAATTTTGAACTGATTTTTAAGGTCAATCTCGGGCATTTCGCCGCGAGATTTTAATGTGTTTTGTATCAGTCCGTCTCCCTCGCCGATTCTCCTACGACCCTTTGGGCAGCCTCTGTCAACAACTTCACACACCTCTCTACACTTTGTGTATGACAAGGGTAGTCATGTGGTGGCAGTCCGCTTGTTTTAACCATTTCTTATAATTCGTTAATGGGGTATTTCGACAGAATTGGTGGCAGTGTGATGGCAGTGCGCAGTGTCTATCACAGGGTCAGGTTATGGCTTTCACATTATCCGGCACATCCATTGAACATTTAATCAATTTATAAATGTGATGGACTCCGTCCTTTAATAGTGGTTGCGCCTTTATGTAGAACCACACTGGTGCGTAAACTTTCATAATGTACTCCACGATGCTCTGTAACTGTTCTGAAGGCTCGCATGTGCTTATTTATAGTCTCAAAAAGCGATTCGAAAAGGTGAGCCACCTCGAATGAGCCATTTTCCAGGCTGCCGATAGTTTCCCAAGAACGCGTAAAGCAAATGCTGAAATTTCACTTTGATAGATACCTTTCACTAATAAGGTACCCAAATTCAAAGAAAAATTCAAGCTACTATAGTAAAGTAGAAGAATTTGTTGCAAAATCTTCGAAAACTTTATTTGATATACAAATGTGAATCACAATGTAACTTGTGCAAAAGAAAGAAAAGTTCCTATCAAATACCTTTTCTTCAGGACCAAAGAACCGAAAGAAAAATGGCTTTGCGTTGACCTTAAGATCTTTTTCAGTAGTCAAAGGGTTTCTGCTCGATCAATATTACCCATAATTATTTTCCTTTCGGTTCTTTGGTCCTGAAGAAAAGGTATTCCTTTGATAGGAACTTTTCTTTCTTTCGGACAAGTTCATTGTGATTCACATTTGCATGAAGCCTTATGAAATAAAGTTATCGAAGATTTTGGAACAAATTCTTCTACTTTACTATAGTAGCTTGAATTTTTCTTTGAATTTGGGTACCTTATTAGTGACAGGTATCTATCAAAGTGAAATTTCAACATTTGCTTTACGCGTTCTTGGGAAATTATCGGCAGCCTGGAAAATGGCTCATTCGAGGTGGCTCACCTTTTCGAATCGCTTTTTGAGACTATACAATACTTAAACACAGCCACTTTTCTCAAAAAATATTTCTATTGAGCTTTCCACCACGAACATTAGATACAAACTGAGAGTTTAATACAGCGAATTCACGACGGAAATCATGTCAAAACTAGTATTGTTTCATTTTGCAATCACGTCGGAATAAATTAGTTTAATAGGGTAATTACACAAATATAAGGCATAATATAGTGGGTAGTGCAATAAAACAGTAAACTAATCGTTGGAAAGTACATGAAACAAATTACACAAATTGAGTGAAAAATTACAATTTAATAAATATTAAATTATAAATAAAAAATAAAAATAAAAATCATTTATTTCTGGTATCGATGACCCATATTAATAATATACAATTAACAAATTTAGAATTTAAAAATTAAATTAATATTAAATTAAATAATACAAAATCCGAACTAAATTAAAATTCACTTACATTAAAGTTACCATAGAATGGTAGCGATTGGCTTGTGCATATCACCGCAGTGCCGTAGATATGCACAATCCACCCTACCTCCTAACATTTGCAGGATATTGTTGGGGCTGGCCCGCACCCGACGCATCAGGGACGCGCTGCGTTTGCGCATTGTCGCGTAAAAGCAGTCTATTCCTGCATCAGCAAACATCCCCGATGCGCTTCAGAAACGGGGCAGCCCCATCAACACCCGGAACGCATTGTTAAATTGCACCCGGAGAGCCCCATAGGCCCGATTCGTATAACGGCTCCACAAACTGCATGTGTAGAGGGAGGTGCAGTAAGCCCTGAACAGTGTGATTTTTGCCTCCCCCGAGCATCGCGCAAATCTTCGTGCGATCATATTCGCCCGTACAGAAAGGGCCCTCCGTTCCCTCTCCAAGTCTATATCGTCTTTGAGATCGGTCGTCACCACATGTCCAAGATATTTAAAATGATCCACTCTAACTAGAGGTTCCCTGTTGAGATGGATATGGGGAACATTCTCCATTCTTTTACGTCCGACCTCAAAGACCATACATTGACTTTTGGTTGCATTATATACAAGACCGTGACTGCTAGCAAAGTTCTCACAGATCTTAAGCAATCTACGCAACCCACAGACCGACGCGCTCAGCAGAACCATGTCGTCAGCGTAGCTCAAATTATTCACGCACACGTCATCCACGTGACATCCGACATGTGTTCCGCCGAGCTCCTCGATCAGGTCATTTACGTATAGATTAAAGAGTGTGGGTGAGCTCAGGCCTCCCTGTCTCACTCCACACTCCAACCTATAGTTCTCCGACAGAGCGTCAACCCATCTAACGCTGTTGACCTGGCTTCCATACCAATACCTAAATATACGAATTATTTCCGGTGGTAAGTTTGTAGCTTTTAGCTTTGACCACAATGTATCGTATGAAACCAGGTCAAAAGCCCTAGATAGGTCGAGGAAACAGGCGTAAACAGGCGTCTTTCTATCGAAATAATATTTGACAGTACTTTTAAGGCACAATATGGCGCTTTCCGTGGACAACCCCGCTCTAAAGCCAAACTGATTGTCATTTAAATGCACGTACTTCCCCAATTGTGCGTTAAGAATACTGTCGAATACCTTAGCCACAACCGTAGCTAACGATATAGGCCTATAGTTACACTTATCTGATAGGTCCCCCGTTTTATTTTTGACAATAGGAACAACTATAGTCCTCATTAAATCATCCGGCAGGTACGAATGTCTGATGCACAAAGTATATAGCATTGCTAACACCCTCGACATATGTGGGCCCGCATACTGAAGATGTTCGATGCTGAGACCGTCGTGACCGGGGGATTTGCCTCGAGATATTGACCTAATAGCCGCGTCCACCTCCCTGGCAGTACATACAGATCCCACGTCATCTTTACATGTCTCAGCATCCAACTCACTCCTCTGTGATGGGCCGAGCGGCGATTTTATAATAAACTGGTCTTTGAAGGTGTTAGCAATACTCCTATGGTCACTTTCACCGTTAACACTCACCGGAAAGCCAGGGCGAGGTCTCAGTTTATTTGTACCTTTCCAGAAAGCACGAAAATCTTTTTTGGTATGATGTGTCGCGATAATGTCCATCTGAATCTGGTTTTGATTATCCTGACACCATTTTAACCTAGATTTAAAAACTTTCCTACTTTCGTACATCTCACTAAATAACCTACCACTATCAGGCCGACCATACAAGGTCCAATTGAGAAACCTGTCCCGGGCTTCCCTGTGGGCTTCCCTGACATGCTTGTTCCAGCCTATTATCCTATGTTTAGACCTGCGCTCACCACTCCCCCGACCAACAGAGGCTGCACTCCTAAGTGGCTCCACTATGTCAGCATACAACTTATCAATTGCTTTTTTATGGCTAGGTTCATTACACGAATGGTCAGCACAGTTTCGGAATTCTACAGGGAAATCTATTGATCGTAGGAGTCTGTCACATTCACCCCGATAACGATCTACTTGCTCTGTCGTTCTTTCCCCCCACAATATACTTGCATTAGAACAATTATTGTTGTTACTTAAACTCGGTGTTATTAGATTTATATCACATTCGATTATGAGAGGGAAATGATCCGACCACGTTACACTGTGTTCAACGTAAACTTTACGCACTGACTGTACCGCTGACTGCGTCACAACACAGTGGTCAAGCCAGCGCCTACACTGATGCGCATCGCTAATAAATGTGTATGTACCAGACGCTATACCTAACGTATTAATATCAACACAACTCCAATATTGCTCATTACAGTAGTTCATAAGTTCAGTAAAAAATAGTTCGTTCGGATGAGCATTAAAATCTCCCATGATATACACTGATTCAATGCTACATTCCTCAATTAGAGCACTCACCCCTGCAAGGCAGTCAGTAAAATCCGCTAAGTTGTCCCTGCTATCAGTAGGCATATACAGACTCACCACTATAATGGGGCGATCACAAGTAACTATTTTTATGGCACATAAACGAGGATTACTACACTTTATCACGGACACGTTTTGAAACGCAGCACTTCTCCATAACAGCGCCACCCCACCGTGTGGTCGACCTCGCAGCATTCCCGCCGTCACATCCACAGCTGATGTACCCGTCGCACAAAAGTTGGTGTCTATAGTGCTCAGATAAGGGATATCATCCGGCATGAGCCAGGTTTCTTGTATGGCGATTAAATCTGATGTTCTACATAGGTATCTGATGGAGTCGACAGCCCGCTTCACGTTCTTACAATTAAAACTTGCAAATTTATATAGCATATTCATTATTGCTACTACGGCTGAGCCATAGTAGGGCTATTGTGTATGTTGCCGTTTTCAGAGCTACCTCTGATCATATTGTGCCTATAATGAAAATGCACAAACCTTCGAAATATGATCCCTTTAGGCCATAGTTTTTCGTCTAAAAACAGGGGAAGCTTATCTTGACAAATAAAAAATTTGTAAGCCTTGTGATCGTGATCTTTCTTTATATATATTTTTTCAAGAAATACAGTCTCCTGTGTTTTTGATTTAATATAGCTCGTAATGTCTTCTTCAAGGGCATTTTTCTGTACATTCGTGATGAACATTGGTATTTTACGTTCAGCTGCTTTAAATGTATTACTCGACTCACTCGCGGTACCCACCTGCCCTCTGTAGCGATAGTTTACTTTCTTTTTCTTGTATGTTACAGTTTTATAATCTTGATCATCCGAATTTTCGTTACTATTTTGCTGAGGTTGTTCTACCGATAACGAAGGGCAGCTATTAACTCTGCCACTCACGCTCGACTCAGCTAAATTCACCTTAGATGTGCGAATGCCTACCGGCGCAATCAGCTGTTCGTCGCCTCGAGCGACCCCGACCGGTTTCAAGGGCGCGGGCGCCGGCTGCGGTGAACAGGTTGTCTGCTTACCCGCGCTAGACACAATAATCGACCGAAATCGATCATCTATTTTGCTTTCGTCGCCCTGTATGGGGGATGAGGAGGTATCAAGTCCCTTGCCGTGATCGATTGTATTCGAGAGGCCTATCGGGCCACTATCTAGGCACCAAGCTCCGCGCTTTGTGTTTACATCCATAGCGAAACGCGCCGGTGGCACACTGTTAATTTTAGATAATTCGCTTTTCAAATTATTAAGGTCCTTACACGTAGCATATGTCGATTTAACATTATCCAAATCCGCTTGCAATCTCACTAAGTCCTTTAGGAGTTTGGTGCAGTCCAGATGGTCAAAGGTCACTGGCGGCAGTTTTTCTAATTGCCTAGCTACGTGCACAGGTAATAAATCGGGATCGGTTGTTTTTAGACACTGTATTATATCACTTAAAACACGATGTTCTTTACCGCCCCCTTTACGCTGTACACTTCGTTTTTTCGCCGGCAGGGATTCGAATAATAACGTCTTAGATTTTTGAATTTCTTTGCTCGAAAACGACGTAGTACATAATCGAACTAACGTTTCCTCGTCCATAACCGAAAGTTTATTTTGAATGTATGATAACATTTCATCGATTACTAAATTGCACGCGATACACTTAAGTATTTCCGACATTATTACGAAAAAATCAATCACGCGCAGGTCGTGTTGACAACATATGGCGTACGTCACCACTGAGCGCGCACGCGAGACTAGAATTGGTAGTAGAGGGCTAAAAGTAGTATGCTGGATTTTTATTGTTATTTTTCCTGTAATATACACATCCTAATGCACGTTTTAAGTGGTCTTGTCATACCAAATTCCAAAAAAAGTAAAATGTGCCCACCCTAGTACGGGTCTCTTCCCTGAGGAAGGCACAGGCCACACTCCACATGGGCTCATTCCCGATTGGTAGAGGCCTGTAAGACTAGTGGCTGGTCTTACTGTCAGAAGTTTTCAAGCCGCCTTAAGGCCTCTGACTTGGCTTAACGACTGCCATCCATCGACGGCAGCCGGCACCAACTGCTTAACATGCCTTGCGAAGCGCGGAACCGCTCGGAAAAATGCCACTAGCGTTAGTCCATAGCCCATACATGCACTGAGTGCGTATACTGAGTTTTGTCGTTCACTTTCGATAGCGAGAGCGTTTGCGTTTTGCATAGGAGTGACAAAGCGCGCCATCTATTTGCCTCTTTGTTACTCCTATGCAAATCGCGATCGTTTAAGATCACTCAGGCAGCCGGGGCTACGAGCGATTCTATAAGATAATAAGCATTGGAAACCGGCTTGTGTGCTTGCAACGACTAATGAATGTCGATGAATGCAAGTGAAGGATACAGGTAATAAAGGATCAAAGTCAGTAAATGTTCAAATCTTGGTTGGATTTAGTGTTCCAACCCACACAAAGTTACTTTTGAGATATTTTAGTTTTTAGGTTTAACCTGATTTACGTTCTCCATACGGTTGACTACCATGTGCCATAAATTTGCACATACTCATCGGATCGCTGAGCAAGTCTTTGATTCTTAAAGTATAGAGCATAGTGATCATTTTGATATATTGAACTCAAAACTGACCATGTTGTGGAACCTCTTTGCTAAACTACGTCCAGTTGATAATGCCATCTGGAAGTGAATTGAGAAAGCTATCGAATGGTAAAATAAAAAATCTTTAAAAGAAATCACAGTCAACATGGTACTCAAAAAAAAAAAAAGAAGTTACTATGACGCCAGGAAAATAGATCTTAGTCAATGCCATCTGTCGACGGCAGCCGGCACCAACTGCTTAGCGTGCCTTGCAAAGCACGAAACCGCTCGGAAAAATGCCACTAGCGTTAGTCATAGACGGTCACCCATCCATGCATTAAACGCTCCCTATTTTGTAACGTGTTTGTAATAGGCTATTTGACCGATTTCTGAAAGCCATCTTATATTGTTTGTTGGTGTTCATGGAGTCCTCAGAAAGTGATCATTTTAAATTCTTTCGTGTATTTCTTCATAAAAAAGGCAAACGAAAATTGACTTTTCAAGGCGCCAAAACGCTATCTTAGGCAATATGGCGTCGCACAGGACTTATGACGTCACTTCCCGTAAACCAACCAATGAACGTAAGAAAGAATGAATGATAGACGCCATTTTTTTACTAACATGTGACGTCATCATAGAAACAGCCAATCTAGGCCGTTTTCGATACAATCGCGGCAGATGCAAATTATCAAATTTTATCTGG
This sequence comes from Yponomeuta plumbellus, assembly GCA_947310845.1. NCBI lineage: Eukaryota > Metazoa > Arthropoda > Insecta > Lepidoptera > Yponomeutidae > Yponomeuta > Yponomeuta plumbellus. The sequence goes on along the minus strand of OX371221.1, from coordinate 5,792,679 downwards.
TGTTTTTTTACAAATCCTAATTGTCCGCATCTGATTACCATGCGAGAGGTCCCGGGTTCGAATGCCGGCTGGGGACAAAAAAAAAAGAAACCCAGGTCTTGGATGTTTACATGTTGTGTCGTCGCCGTTTCTGGTTCCCGCGACACAGGGTATCCTAGTGTGGGGCCAGAAGCAATGTATGTGCCTGTATGTAAATGTTATGTTATGTTAAAGACACAATTTATACGAATACGTATAAATAATACTGTTTTTTTCACACTGTCAAATAGCCTATTGTAATTGATTGTCATTTTTATAATATTGACATTATGTAATTTTTGACGTGCGTAAGTTTGCTTGAAATTGTTATTATTTCTATTTCTGAATTTAAATTAATAACATATTTTTTTCTGGACTTCTGATTAATATTATTAATGTAATTGGGTATTTGACAGGATGTCAAATGAGTTACTTTTAAAACGGAATCTTTACGAAAATACTTGCTATTGTCGACAAATTTCAGAGCACTCTCTTTATGTTTCATCTATTTAAAAATTTTAATAACTAGTAAATGACTAAAAGAAATACATTTTTCGGATCATTTTGCAATTTTTGTTTTAATCGAGCATCTCAAATAATTTATTGTTGATAGTGTCAAATACCTTATTGTCTTTTTGCAGCAATCATCGATGCGTCAGGTCCCGCGCCGCCGGCGAAGTACCCGTCGTCTTCCATCTACAAGAAGGACTGGGACAAGATTGAACTTGAACTTAAGAAACAGGTAGAGGAAACATTTCATTTTTAATGACACGTGTTTCAGAAACAGGTAGAGGAAACATTTCATTTTCAATGACACGTGTTTCAGAAACAGGTAGAGGAAACATTTCATTTTTAATGACACGTGTTTCAGTTGGGTCAAACCACATTCAACAAAAATATGTCCTCTCGTTGAGGGCTTTTAAATAAGTCTATATTTTTTAAGATATTCAATAAAAAGCCTTAAATTACTTTTCTTTTTCCACCGCTGGGGTAAACGTGTTCTTGAGTAGAGACCGCGACTCGACAAGCGTAGTGTAGGACGCCCGACCCAATCATTCGCAGTACCAATCAGGTTGTAGGTCGATCTGCGAAAAACTGCAGGCAGATGCTGGATGCGGCAAGCTGAAGACAGGGCGCTATGGCGCTCATTAAACATAAGTAGCACGGACAATAGAATGTTTGACAGGTTTCTGTAAACCATCTCAGTTTCTTTGATAGTATTCATTGAGGGCTCAGAAAGTAAGAAAGTGGTATTTTTTAATACTTTCGTGTATTTCTTGTATAAAATACAAATGCAAATTCACGTTTAAAATAGGCCGCCAAAACGCCATCGTGAGCAATATGGTGTCGCACAGGAATCATGACGTCACTGGTCAGTAAACTAAACAATGAACGAAAGAACGATAATTATGAATGACAGACGCCATTTTTACTGAGCTGCGACGTCATGATAGATTCGGCCAATCCAGGCCGTTTTCAATAAAATGGCTACAGATAGAAAATTATCAAATTTCATCCTGGTGTGGACAAATGATCCATATTTTTATACTTGAAATGCCTTAACGCGGTTTGAAGTCTCATAATTTATACGAATTGTTCACTACTGTGTGGAGCCCTCCTGCATTAGATAAAAAAAAAACGGATGTTTTTTCTATTTTTCTTGTTTTGTTGACTTTTGTGTATTTTGTTTATTTACGTTTCTGTGATAACTCTAGTAAAGACTTCTTTCTTTCTTTGAATTTCTATAAATGACTAGCTGCCCCGGCAAATGTGCCATATAATTCTTTTTTCACTTAAGCCTATGAAAAATTAATAACAACCTATTCTCAGACCTGCCGATTGGATATATAAAATTTCATCGAAATCGGCTGAGCCGTTTCGAAGGAATGGGCACTAACATTGCGACACGAGAATTTTATATATTAGAGACTAGGCTCTACTCGGCCTAGGGCCTCGCTAGTCACTATTGGTTGGGATTCGACGCGTGGGAACATGTGTGGTCTCGGCCTTCGGCCTCGGCCTGAACGGAGCTCGGCCTTCGGCCTCGCCGCGACGGGGTCTCTCGTGCCCGCTTCGCGGAGCTAGGCCTTCGGCCTCGCAAGTTTGTCCCATTTTTTGTACGGAAATCAGTACTGAAAGTGGATTTTCAGTGAAAAATCTCCATAGAAAATTTGTCAACTTTGATCATTGATATCTCAGCCGCCATCTTGAAATCTCAAGATGTCGGATTTTTCTGGTATACCTGGGTCTTTCGACAACCCGATGCCGTTGAGAGCATGTCTCCAGCATGCGGCCAGTTGGCTGCCGACTTTTTTACGCAGAGGTCGAAAAATGGCCTTTTTTCGGGAGGCTATAGCTCGGCCGCCATTTTGAATTTCGAACAACAAAATTTTTTTTTCTTAATTGGATCATTAAAACAACGTTCTATTAAAATTTGGTCCAAATCGAGCAATAAACAACAGAGATAGCATATTTGTATGAGAGAACGCGTTCGAAATTCAAAAATCGGCTTCATAGGATGGCTGTATATCGCACCTTCCCTACAACTTTCTCATACAATTTTTTTTCTCTAAAACCCACCGTTTCTGAGAAAACATATAGATGATTAATCAGTCAGTCAGTGAGTATACCGGATTGTAGCTTTATATATTAGTAATAAGATATATTTTTGAACACTGTCAAATAGCTTATTGTGTTTCTCTCCAGGAGGAAGAGGAAAAGCCAGAGGGGGACGCCGCACTCAATGCACTCTTTCAAAAGATCTACGGGGAGGGCTCGGACGAGGTCCGGCGAGCTATGAACAAGAGCTTTGTGAGTATCTAGCGAAATGACCTCTACGGCGCAGTGGTTAGTGCATCTGACTACCATGCGAGAGGTCCCGGGTTCAAATCCCAGCTGGGGACAAAAAAAAACCCCAGGTCTTGGATGTTTACATGTTTGTGACGTCGCTGTTTCTGGTTCCCACGACACAGGGTATCCTAATGTGGGGCCTGAAGCAATGTATGTGCCTGTTTGTAAATAAAAAGAATAATAATTGTAAATCCTATTTGTTACCAAGGCAGCGGTCGTGGATTGGATCCCCGCAGAGCGCCGCCGTACCATTCTACAAATAAATGAAAGAATGAATGATTTATTGCCAACATACATGTTTACAGAATAATACTAACCCCTAAAGGCCTAGAACACTTCATCATCATCAACCCATTATGTCCCCACCGAGGGGCACGGGTCTCTTCCCTGAGGAAGGTATAGGCCATACTCCACCACGGGGGCCAAGTCCGGATTGGTGGAGGCTTGTAAGACTAGTGGCTGGTCTTACTGTCAGAAGTTTTCAAGCCGCCCTAAGGCCTCTGACTTGGCTTAACGACTGCCATCTATCGACGGCAGCCGGCACCAACTGCTTAACGTGCCTTGCGAAGCACGGAATCGCTCGGAAAAAATGCCACTAGCGTTAGTCATAGACGGTGACCCATCCATGGACTGAACGTGCCGTATGTTGCTTAACCTTAGTGATCGTTCAAGATCACTCAGGCAGCCCAGGCTACGAGCGATACTTCATAATTTATACGAATACGTGTAAATAATACTGTTTTTTTCACACTGTCAAATAGCCTATTACACATGAGATGTAATTTATGTTTATTAATTAATTTAATTTAATTTATTTACTCTTCTTGTCTACAGGTGGAATCTGGTGGGACGGTCCTCAGTACCAACTGGGACCAAGTCGCCAAAGACAAGGTCGATGTGAAGCCTCCAGACGGACTCGAGTTCAAGAAATGGGAATAGAAGAAGAATTTATTATTCGTGTTATTAAAATAATGATAAAACTGAAAAGCGCTTCTTCAGTATCTTATAAAATACCACTCATATTAGAAATCTTATAGATAGGTGCCCTCCGGGGCAATAGATTATATTCGCTCACTAGCATATTCTCATAACTTTTTCTCGTGTTATGATATCGCGTCCTGAAATTCGTAAAGTACTACATTCGCACAACAGCATTATCACATAACATGATATTCTTAAATAATACTATTCGTTTATTAGTTGATTGGACGTACAATTAGCAACAGATATTTTTTTCCTTAATTTATTTTACTATGGGTATTCGGAGAAAAGTCTCGGTAAAGATAATGAATAACTTATTTAATTGCAAACAAACAAAAGTAACACTTACGATACATACATATTAAAAAAAAAACTATTATTCTTTAAGAAAACCGAGAAACGTCATGAAAAATTCAATTCTATCTCACTGCATTTAATCGCTTGAGGCGACTTAATGTGCTACTTAAATTATTATGAATAACACGAGAATATGATGTGTTGAGAATATGCTTGTGAGCGAATATAATCTACTGCCCCGGATAAACCAATTGGCCATGCTACATTTTTGAACATTAACGGAAATCTCAAAACCATTTTGAGAATTATACTTTCAGTACAATTTCTATTCATCAGATTTGTAAATAAGTCTATATTTTTTAAGATCTTCAATAAAAAGCCTTGGTCTTAAATGATTTACACTATGATGACTCCTTTGCCGTATTACGTCTATGCTTTGCCTTACTTACAAAAAAATGTCACTTCTTTTTTTATATTTCTGGAAAGACTCAGAATTATTATTCTATCTATCTCATTAATCGTGCTTTGATGACGAGACGTTATAAACTCCAAAATTTTAGAAAAATACATCCTTATCGGAAAAATAGATAACCTATTAAATGATCAGCATAATATTCAATGAGCAAGAAGTCAAACAGGATTAGCAAATATATATAATTATATAATAATTAGGTATATATAATTCGAGGATATTCTGGCAGAACCGAATAAGTATAAAAAAAAAGTTTCTAATGCAGTTTTGACTTAAATAGTATTGAAACTGAGTATACTTGCATTAGAAACTATTTTATTTTAAATTTTGTATTTATTCGGTTTTGCTGCCAGAATACCCTTGATACAAGCAATGCTTTTGAAGCTGACATTTTGGATTTTTTTGCAGAACAATTTGGTATTTTCTGCTGATCATTTTGGAATTTGCTGTGGATCAATTTGCTATTCTTTGCCGACCATATGCGGCTCAGAAGACTCGTTGCTTAACTAAATCCTATAAATTTGTTATTATTATTTACTCGAGATAAAGACTTGAATAAATGTATGTAAGTAAAATTATTTCAAACATCTAATGAAATAAACGTTTTAAAATAGATTTGTCAATGAATTTTATTTCTGTCACTTGAAGATGATTGCGCTGATGGACAGTGGTTTAAAACATACATTGTCTGTTAGCTTTTAGAATATACCTCGGCTACGTAATCAAAAACCAATTATATTGCAATAAGGTAAGGTTAGTTTTGTATTGTTATTTATAACTTTACATAACTTTAACTTTACAAAACGATCACTGAGGCTAAGCAACATAGGTACGGCGCGTTCAGTCCATGGAGGGGTCGCCGTTTATGACTAACGCTAGTGGCATTTTTCCGAGCGATTCCGTGCTTCGCAAGGCACGTTAAGCAGTTGGTGCCGGCTGCCGTCAATAGATGGCAGTCGTTAAGCCAAGTCAGAGGCCTTAGGGCGGCTTGAAAACTTCTGACAGTAAGACCAGCCACTAGTCTTACAAGCCTCCACCAATCCAGACTTGGCCCCCGTGGTGGAGTATGGCCTATACCTTCCTCAGGGAAGAGACCCGTGCCCCTCGGTGGGGACATGATGGGTTGATGATGAAGGTAAGGTTAGTTTTGTATTGTTATTTATAACTTTACATAACTTTTCAAAATAGTGAAGAAAATTTTTATACAGAGCACGAAGTAGTATTACACTCTTGTGCTTTCGGCGAAAACCGCAGCCTACTCTAGAGCCCGAGGTATATTCTAAAAGCTAACAGACTACATACATAAGCTCACGCCTGTGTCCCAGAGGGGTAGGCAGAGACCAGGGACTGCCACCTGCCATGATCCTGACAGATCACTTTCGCTTCATCGACATTCATTAGTCGTTGCATGTCGTTGTTTTTAAACAATTACTGTTTATTAATAAGAAATCCCGAATTCCGGAAAGGCCAAGTCCGGATTGGTATAACGTGAATAATAATGTGAAAAAATATATTTTTCACTCCATCTGCTCGAAATGATGCATTTTGATGCCCAAATTTAGGACCCAATAGCATGTGCTATTGTTCCAGCTAAGATGCATCAAAGTAAATAGACTCAAAATTGGGTTTTGAATCTATTTACCTTTAGGTACCTTTAAGACTCAAAATCCAATTTCGAATTTATAACTATACTAATGCACTCATTTACTAAGAAGTCGCACTTCTCTTTCACTCTTGGGCATTCATCCTATATCTATTTCGCTCCAACCCAAGCAATAAATTTTAAAACCGAGCTTGGAACTACTTACTGAACTTCCAAACTCTTTGCTGCAAAACTTTTAATTAGGTACCTAATTGTTGAAATTGGAACGCAAGTACGCATTTTCATTCCTCTCAGATGGTAGTGACAAGCAGAGTGTTCTACACGGGCGCAAATCAGTTTTGGTCTCTGTGGTGTTGAATCCCTCGCTCCTTCAGCGATTCTTAGTTAATGTGAGAATCGCCTCAGTTCGCTCTGGATTCAATTTCACAACCTCGACGCAAAAATGTTGTTTGCACGCTAGGTGAACAATCAAATCTATTGTATAGGTAAATACATACATAGACGAACCCCTCATAGCCCCGGCTGCCTGAGTGGTCTTAACCCTTAAAAGCATGATTTTTTATTTTCAGTTAAAATAATATACATGCTTCTTCTTAGATAGAATACATATTATGGAGAAAAATAATAAAAAAATTTTTTTTTACTTATTTTTTTATTATTTATATAAATCCTTATGTAGGATACATCCTACAGTATGCATTCTACAGAAATTAAAATAGCTTAATAATATCTTATATAATAGAACTATTAACACAACATAATTTATTTATTAATTATATGATATTCTCTAAAATACTGTTATTTTAGAGAATATCTATCATATCATTGTTATAATAAAATGTTACATGACATTTTTCACAAATAGTTTGAGTAAAAGCAATAGCAATAAGTGCAAAATGCCTAAATGTGCAGGGCATTTAGATATCTTGCACCTATTGCTTTTTTCACATAAGTTTGGCCAGTGAGCCACTTGATCAAGCTGGACATCCTTTACATTAGCCACCTGTGAAGCACATGTAGGTCGCTTCTTAGCCTTATTTCAATTTCCAAAGAACTACCTGGCCTTCTCCATTGGAGGCTTTGCCCAAGAAAAGGCACAGAGTTTCAGCAATTTCCAGGCGAAAGACGCCCAAATTACAAAGCTTTTCGCTAGACTGATCTGGCTTTGTCGCCATAATCTACCTTTCCCAAAAATTTACATCACCTTCAGGTATGCTATTCCTTTTTACTTCAGAAGTAATCCTCTCAAGGCTTGCCGACGAGTCGGAGCACTGCAGGGTACATTTGAGGTGCTTCTGTTCCAAGACTCTTGAGGATCTACCTACTACCAGCCAAAGGTCTTCATCATTGGCACTGGAATATGGTGATCTTCTGAAGGCTGCTCCATATGTAAATCAATGTCGTCCTGTATAGTTGGAGGTTCCTCTTCATTGTCTTGCTCAAGAACTTTTTCTCCCCAGCCGGGGATAGAACCCGGGACATCTCGCATGGTAAGCAGATGCGCTAACCACTACGCCACAGATGTCGTCGATTTTTTATGAAAACCATTTTTTATTCATAGAATTTTTTTTAACGGGATTTTATTTACTCCGAAAATGCCGGAATAATGAGCAAAAGAGACACTGCGTTATAGCGCTATCTCTGTCGGCCATTACTTTGAAACCTTAAAAAAATGCTCTCATGTAACGTAAGGGTTCCGAAATAACACGTTGTCTTGCAAGTGTGTGACATATTGTAAAAGTCGATGTGCTGTTTACTGCACTGCTGAAAGCGTCATCATCAACATATTATGTCCCCACCGAGGGGCACGGGTCTCTTCCCTGAGGAAGGTATAGGGGGCCACCACGGGGGCCAAGTCCGGATTGGTGGAGGCTTGAAAGACTAGTGGCTGGTCTTACTGTCAGAGGTTTCAAGCCGCCCTAAGGTCTCTGACTTGGCTTAACGACTGCCATCTATCGACGGCAGCCGGCACCAAGTGCTTAACGTGCCTTGCGAAGCACGGAATCGCTCGGAAAAATGCCACTAGCGTTAGTCATAGACGGTGACCCATCCATGGACTGAACGCGCCGCATGTTGCTTAACCTTAGTGATCGTTTAAGTTGGCTGCACTGCTGAAAGCGTATTTTCAAGGAAACAGCAGTTCCAGTTAAAAACAGGAAGTTGCCGTCACTGGCGTCACATAATAACAAAGTTACACACATCCAATGCACCAAGCGTAGCATTCTGGTGAACCTTGCGCCGATGCAGTTAGCTCTAACTCGAAGGTCGCCGAATAAAGCACTGCTCACATCCCAGTGAAACTCAATTTACAGTACAAGACGCAATTTGCCTACGAACTAAAACTGTCAAGAGAATTACGAAGATAAGTATCATTTACCTGTGTCATATACGACCTGTGTGACACAGCGGTTAGCGCATCTGCCTACTATGCGAGAGGTCTTGGGTTTGGAACCCGGCGGGGGACAACCCCAAGCCTCAGGTCTTGGATGTGTACATAATTGTGATGTCGCTGTTTCTTGTTCCCACGACACAGGGTATCCTAGTGTGAGGCCTAAAGCAATGTATGTGCCTGTATGTAAAAGTTGATGTTTATATATAAGGTTTTTATATACACATACATAAACTCACGCCTGTACTCCGAAGGGGTAGGCAGAGACCAGAGATTACTACTAACCAAGATTCTGACAAACTAAAACGGGGTATCGAAAGCGGACACAAATTATGACGTCAGGATGGTTACTATCTAATTTGAGACTTATCATCACATAAAATAATGTTTTTACGAGCCCACATTCTATTTAAATACGTTTAGAACTCAATAAAAAAACTAAAGTCCTGTACATACAATAAAGAATATTTTATCTATCTATCTATCTAAATTAATAAGTTCTTTATTATTGGGTACTCTTGATTGAGCACCCAATAACAAAGAACTTATTACATTTTGGAGACTACAATGTTTTTGTAAGTATAGAATGATTTTTTTTAAAGTAAAATATTTATTTATTTATTTATTGACTCCATAGATTGTGCTGCAAGGTCCCCCTTTCAGAAAATCTCAAAAATATTTTCGTCTAAAGTTGCTACGAAATGCTACGAGATTACGCTACGGCGTAGCGACAGCGCGTAGCGTAGCGCTACGACCACAGATTTCTCAGTATGCTCCGAGTCTACATTTCTGGATCTTTTATTAGTTGTGTTTTTTGTTTACTTTATTATATCATTATCTGAAAGAGGCTATTTATTTCCGTCTCAAAGAATCACAGTGTAGTCGACAGGATTCCCTACCTGCTTTTCAAGCATCAATATCACGGAATTAAGGTCAAGTCGTTGAAGATAACTGTTTCGTAGAAATAATAGTGAGTATCTAATATCGTGATAAAATTTTGTCTTTAGTAGCTAAATAACTCTCTCGCTTTATCAACTTATAGAATTTTGCATACAGGCACATACATTGCTTCTGACCCCACACTAGGATACCCTGTGTCTTGGGAACCAGAAACAGCGACGTCACAAACATGTAAACATGCAAGACCTGGGTTTCTTTTTTTTGGTCCCCAGCCGGGATTTGAAACCGGGACCTCTCGCTGCGCAGATGCGCTAACCACTGCGCCACAGAGGTCGTCGATTACATATATACACTCAGAGGCACAATTAACCGCCCACTTTAATTTTCCGACGTAACTTGAAATATTCATTAGGGGATGATTCGCACTCGCTATGACCACTCACGTAGTACCTTGATGCCGTGGGTAAACCCTATCAAACACATTTGGGACAATCTTAAAATGCGAGTGGAAATCATTCCCTAATTAATATTTCAAGTTACGTCGGAAAATTAAAGTGGGCGGTTAATTGTGCCTCTGAGTATATTTATAACATTTCCTTATTTTTATCATTGCTTCCGAAAATATCGTGAGGAAACCTGAAACGCCAGATATTGTTGATAAGTAGTGGGCATCTTTCTTTCTCTCTCAGAGAAGCCCTGTGCCTCGCAGTGGAACGTATACACAATATAGGCTGCAAATAAAATTCTGCCTTTAACGTCAACGGTTTTTTATTTTTTTTTATTCCAACTTTCGTTTCATAATTAAAATTAATATAAAAAAATAATAGATTGTGCGCGTGATATGGGTGCCGCACGTAACAGCAACCTTAATTATTATACCTAGAGTGCGACAAGTGAGTCGTGGCTAAAGCTTTTGGCGCGAAATTTAAAAATCTTTTAGTTGATAACCCTGCATATCGTCTGAATAAACTATCTTGATACTTTTGCTTAACTTATTTATTTGTTTAATTAGTTTGGAGTCTCCAATGAATTTTGTCCAAATATAAATAAATATAAACAAAACGAAAACATTAACTACATCAAAACCAACATTTCCACTCCACCAAAAACAGGGATAATAAAGATGCACCACATAAACTTATAAACATTTATTAATGCTGAACCATAATCAAAATCTGATTCATATCTTTTTTCTCAACATCTTTGAGTTCTTTGACTAAGTCTTCGATCTGACGTTTAACATTTTCGTCATCCGACAGACCTTACAAAATGAAATAATTCATGTTTGCTTTAAAACATTATTACTCGTATGTACATACTAAAACATAGGTAAAATTATGTTGAATAGAAACAAAAGTTTTTTTCTTGTTTAAATCTAGGACGAGTATCAAACTGTTTGGGCTGTACTACTTGCGGACTCGCTTGTCAGACTCGATGTACTCTTTCTTTCAGATCATCCTGGCTGCTATAAAAAAAATATGTCATTCGTGAAACACCCAATAATAATAAAAGGAACATTCGATTTTGGAACGAACCTTTGTCCTGATGCCGGCGAAGTCGTTTTCACGCCAGTGACGTTTGGAACGCAGTCGCGTGCGGGCGGGAACTAGCTGTTCGAAATTCGAATCCTGAAAGAAAATTGAAAAGTTTTATTGTCCTTTTCTCCTGGCTATTTGACGTGTGTGTGGCCAGTATTTTTTCCAGTGAGTGATAAATAAAAACGGTGAATTATTAAATTTGTGAGTGGTTTTTTTTTTGTTTTGTTTTGTTGCAGTACCTACCTACAGTAAATTCAGTGCAGACAGAAAAAGTTGCTTTTCGTTTTAGCGCGTGTTTACTCCTAATCTTGATAACGGATAAATTTTGTGAAATGTAATTTCGTTTGTCGCAGTTTACCAACGTTTTGGTGGAGATTAGGTCTTCTGATTAGAACAGATCTCCATTTGAGGTGAGTAATTAGTTTGTGTGATAACTTTGTACTTACGTTCTTTGTTTTAATAACGCTAATGGTGTGCTATTTTCGTTGCTTTAATTACTTACAATGAAACGTTTTGTTTCCTTATTCCAGCACAGAGCTAATTACTTATTAATATATTACGTGGGCTAATAAGTTTTTTAAATGAGACTGGTTATATTCTGGCCGACGTCCCCAAGTTCTGCATAATTGAGTTATTAAAAAGATGAGATAAAAATTCTTTTTAGGCGGTGCTTTTAAAAAATGTTGAGTCTAACTAAAGACTAATTTAAATTGGCTTTATTTTAATACTTTTTAAGCATGCTTTTCATAGAAGTAGAATAAAATAGAGACGGCAAAAATCATAGTTCTTATGGCGTACCATATATTAAGAAAGTACTTCAGAAAAAAAATTGAGTAATTAATATACAGCCAATCATATATTAAGAAAGTACTTTAAGAAAAGTACATAATATACAGCCAACGATTAATGATTTATTATTTGCTTATGTACTTATGAAAGGAATTGGCGTCTCTATTCTATTTTACCTCGTGAAGCAGTGAATGGGACGTACTTTGACGAAATAAGGGATGTGGTGCATGCAGCGTCTAATAATTATTAATAAATTGTCGATGAAGCTACAGTGATGTGTCAGGATCGTGGCAAGTGGCAGTTCCTGGTCTCTACCTACCCCTCTGGGGTACTGGCGTAAGTATGAATGTATATTTTGGTGTGGCGGTCAGCCCACCGAAAATTCTACAGATTAGCTAGAAAATATAGGTACTCGTAGATAGATAGAAAGAAAACACTATTCGCTAGTTCAGTTTTTAGAATATTCCTTGAAGTACGAGGATGGTTCTTACGGAGGGAAAATTTAAAAAATTGCCCAAAAAAAGGAAGGTTTAAAGGGTGAGAAAATATGGCAAAGAAACGAAAACTTTGGCGTTACGAAGTTTGCCGGGACAGCTAGTTGTACATCACTTTATTGTACACTAGCGATACACCCCGGCTTCGCACAGGTGGCAAAAACGTTTCCGTGGAAATAGCTATATTAGCTCCGTGGGAAATTCCCGGCGTAGTAATTTTTTTACACGTTGGGTAACATTGTTCGAGATTTCGTACGGAACCCTAACCTTTTTGAAAATCCAATATAGCCTATGTTACTTTCACACTCACGCCGACACACATACATACACTCACACACAAACACTCATAAATTCATGCGCACCCATTTCCATTTTGTTGGTTTATTTTGTTAGTCTGTATTAATTTTAGAAATAATATTTAGAAATATAAATTTGTATTATTTTAATTTTAGTTTAATTTTTGTTAGGATCAATACTCCTCATAGATTATCTACTTTTGTTCGTTTTAATTTCACTTAGCTCATAATTACAAATTAATTAAAGTTAATTGTCATTAGCTCAATACTATTTTACAGCCGTATTTAAAATGTAAGTTATTATTTCAATCCCCCACGGGACAGGCAAAGCGTAGTGTGGGGGTCCGTACACCATATCCTGTAATAATTTTTTATATGGCAATAAACGATTTTTATTCTTTTTTTTTTATTTATTATTTCTCACGAGGAATATAGCTTTCTAATGGTGAAGAATTTTTAAAATCGGCCCAGTAGTTGCTGAGCCTATTCATTACAAACATACACACAAAAATACAAATCTTTCCTCTTTATAATATTATAAAAAAGGAGATTACACAGGAATGTCTAAAATATCATAGATACGCTATAAAAAGGACGATAAATCTCGTAATAACTTCCACACAACAAAATCACTTGACCTGGTCCCAAACTAGGATACCCTGTGCTATGGTAACCAGGCAAGGACATTCATCATCATCATCAACCCATTATGTCCCCACCAAGGGGCACGGGTCTCTTCCCTGAGGAAGGTATAGGCCATACTCCACCACGGGGGCCAAGTCCTGATTGGTGGAGGTTTGTAAGACTAGTGGCTGGTCTTACTGTCAGAAGTTTTCAAGCCGCCCTAAGGCCTGTGACTTTGCTTAACGACTGCCATCTATCGACGGCAGCCGGCACCAACTGCTTAACGTACCGTGCGAAGCACGGAACCGCTCGGAAAAATGCCACTAGCGTTAGTCATAGACTGTGACCCATCCATGGACTGAACGCGCCGTATGTTGCTTAACCTTAGTGATCGTTTAAGATCACTCAGGCAGCCCAGGCTACGAGCGATTCTCGGCAAGGACATTACACACATGGAAAGACACCCAGGCTGAGGCCATTTGTACTAATCTACGGCGACCCCCAGTGGGAATCGAACCCATGACCTCTGACAAACGAACAGTAGTTTCTCTGCATTCGTGGTTCTACAGACGAGTTGGATCATCTGTACCTGTTAATTCTCTTTGAAGCCAAGTCTTTAGCAATCAGCGAATCCAAACAATACAGAACGTATTGTGCTCTGTTAGATTCGGAATTAATTTCCTTACATCCATTGTAGAAACTGCTAGCGATTCTTCAGCCGCGTTTAGATTCCACTGCTCGTGCTTCCTCCTCTTTTTGAATTCTACGACGCATAACTAAAACGCTTATTAAAACTGAGAGTTGTAAATGGGCTTCTCTATTAAATGTATTAAACCAAAGGAGAATAAGAAATTGTAGAAGAAAACTGCTCTACAAGCTACGTTTAATTTTAATTTAGAGAAGACTGCTGGTTCGTACTGGAATTTCCCCATTCAGAGGACACAAATTGATAATTGAAAACAATGTTTACATCTAATAAAAACCTCTTTGTAGAAATTTTAATTGAGGGATTTTTTTATAGTGGTGTATTGGATTTTTTTGCTGGTGAGTTTTTGGTGGAGGAAAATGTTTATACTTTCCTGGTACGGACGATATTTAATTGAGTCTATGCTCAAACTATGTTATACTTATATTAAAGTTAATAGAGAGGCCGCCAATTGTACTATGAATCTTTGTACATTTTGTGTGTTTTTTTTTGGTGTGCAATAAAGAATATTCTTATCTTATCTGGTCTTAATAGGAGCAAAAACAATCGGATTAAACGTATTGCATCACAGCGAAAGACGTACAACCACAAAATCAGAGACGGACGCTTGAAAGGAGTGTACACACAACTGCATCTAATATTTATTTACATGAGTGTAGTGTGAACGAGGCTGCACACTGAGAAGATAAAGCGCCGTGTTGTAGAATGTTTGGCAATTACAATATATGTAGGTACGTAACGGAGTCGCAGACACATACGGTCGGGGTCTAAAAATGTTTACCAGTTTTCAAACTTGATTCTTTGTCGCAAGATGTGCATTATAGTCTATAATGCTTTAACAATGTACTAATTACCTTTCCAAGTTCCGAAGCCTTGATTCTAACAAGTATCTAAATTCATTTCTTATTTTAAAAATACTACATTTGTTACTCAGAAGAAGGAGTACCATAGAAGGAGGAATAAAATAAAAAGTAACAGTTGTATAGCTGTCCATGTTACTCTTACGATAAATCTCTGCGCCAGAAAGAGACAGCTGTAGTGTACTCATGCACTAAAAATGTTACAATCGTACACGGTTGCCACAGATTACTGAACAAAGCCAAAATCGATAGGGCTGGGACAAACACCATAAAGATGTCTATATTATTTATTCCGATCTACATAATCTGTGTATTTTTTAAAATTAATGTTGGTAATTAAGTATTAATATTAAATGATAAAAAAATCATAGCTCTTTTACACAATTTGCAAAAAGTATCTTTTCAATCCCATCACCATGTTTAATAGTGATTTTTCGGACCCATGGCTGTGTACCAAAAAACCGACTAAATTCCATTATTCCAATTCCAATTAATTTAAATTACAGTCATGGGCCCATGATAATCACTATTATCACCATTATCTATCTATCTAATTATCAATGTATTTATCTCTAAAAAAATATAATTTTTCCCTTGGTGGTGCTAGTGACAGCTGGAACCCCTTACGGTTATGTTATT
Source organism: Yponomeuta plumbellus (assembly GCA_947310845.1). NCBI lineage: Eukaryota > Metazoa > Arthropoda > Insecta > Lepidoptera > Yponomeutidae > Yponomeuta > Yponomeuta plumbellus. The sequence continues at coordinate 5,777,223 of OX371221.1, read as the reverse complement.
ATGTGCTAAGTGTGGTACATACCATATAAGTTACAATAAATATTCATAAGTAACAGTAAGTAATTCTACATCAGGTTTTCAATAATATAAATGGGACTAATAGGGCTATAGCGAATCGAAGAAAGATTTTACCGAGTTATGTGGTAACATGGCAAAATGTATATGTACGGCGAATATAGAACCTTTTTTTTTAATATGTTTGCAAATCATTAATAATCACCATATACAGCGCCACCAAGTTATCTGTTCAGGTGGGTAAAATTGTAACTAAGTAATTAATTGTAAATCCTGTTCCCCATTTTTTGTTTTATTTATTCATTTACTAAGATTTATAGATATATGTTCATTAAAATTGAAAGATGGGTTAAAATATTCTCGTTTTTCTAGGTAAATTTCTCAAATGTTACTACTAAATTCTCCACTAGCGCCGCTATCAACTGAACAGGTGAGATGGTGGCACTGTAAGAAAGTATAATGAATAAAACAAGACCAAAATAGGAAAAACTATTTAATAACATAACATAACATTTACACACAGGCACATAGATTGCTTCTGGCCCCACACTAGGATACCCTGTGTCGTGTTAATAGATTACGTATTTGTTTCCAATAAATACCTACCACCTAGCATAGTTACTCAAGGCACCCGTTGTAATAACATCATCAGTCCAGGTTCGATGGAATAAAATAGAAATTAAAAACCAAACGATTTATTGGTACAAGATTATTTGGCATCAAATAAAGTACGTAGTTTCAAGCTTCTCACATAAAAAGTGGCAGGCTGCAGCTCAATAGAGAAGAAACCAACACGTATTACTATAATGTATATGTTTTTTATCCCTGACTTCTGTTTTACAAGTACCTATTAACGTTTTTTTTTTTTTCACAAAAATGTGTCAGCCATAATGTAAAAGATAATATAATATTTTATGAAATGCAAATGAAATCAGCTTGGTTGCAGCTCACGAACATTGTCCATTTCCGCGGAGGGCGCAACCTGAAAATTGTTTTTATTTAAGTACTTCACGTTGATAACTTCCACATAAAAAATAATCAAAATCACTTGCACCAGAATCAGACTATGATAGTATTAAACTAGTTATGACCTTTAACTGCTAAACGTTGTCCAGGATAGAAAAAAACACCCAGTCAGGCAATAATCAGGGAAAAATTCTACAAGTGATATACGGCGCCTTGCAGGTTGGAACTGACAACCTGTTTTATTATCCAAGTGGAGTAACCACTAGACCAACGAGACAGTCGGGTCTCATGTGAAATTCCTGATGTACATACATACAGCAAAACGTGCACCTCAGTCGACATAATTGTGCAGTATGTAGACTTTATTTTGTTTTAAGTATCATTATAATGTATAATTATAACCTTACCAATGATCTGCGGGCTAAGGAAAAGCGTAAAGTAGGTACGGCACTTGTTTCCAACCTACGCCACTTGCTATTGTTTATGAAACAGTCGCTTGCTGCAAATGCGGTGTAATTTTTTCCAAGACTACTTTACGTGATACTGCGTCATCGACATTTGTTATTTTGTGCTGTCTTCGGGTAACCTGCAATAGATAATTAACAATTAAAACAACTATACGAACGCAAGAAATAACTAAATATGCTCTACGAACTATCGATACTTTTTTTCACTGAGAAAGTGGGAAAGTCCCATCCCTATTCCCCTACAACAAACAACAAACTTGTATTATGATTTATATCGAAAATATCACAATAATCATGATGAAAATACCATTCTCTAATAGCTAATTTGCAATTCTAGTAGCCCATAGTTGAAATCTTAGAGAAAATACCCTTTTAGGTACACAAAATTGAGACTTACCGGTGGAAGCTGATGAATGTTGTTTCATTATCTTCTCGGGAAGAATGAGATATACATTCTAACACAACACACGCCATGCCGATGGTTACTTATACTATATACCATGAGAATCCACTATAATTCACTTCAAATGGTGCTTTAGTAAATATAAAATACACAAGCTTCTTGAAAACGGCGCACTCCCAAACCTCTTGTCAAACACACTGCCAAATACAGAACACCCTCTGCCAAATCAATGTCATTGGGCGGCATATTGCATGCCGTCATTTTCTGAGCCGTTCTAATTTGGTCGCGTAATGGTAACCAAAGGTAACCAACTGACGTTTAAGGGTTGTACGCTCGAAAAAAGCAACAAAGACACGACTATATTTTTCTCTTTCTAACACGTAGCTTGCGGCTATTTAGATTGACGAAACAGACTATGTGGCACGTTTTCATTTTTTAACGCTCCTTCTATGGTACTCCTTCTTCTGAGATTTGTTAAAATGACACAGATCAAAACTCTGCAAAATAGAAAGTTTGAAAGTATATTGAATACTATTTTTACAAAATAAATAAAATAAAACCTCTTTGAGGGAGTGAAGAAGGTTTGCTCTAAACTTTGACAGGTTGGTACTCAACTCTTTATTCTGAGCTTTAGGCTTTATCTAATCAAATCAATACAAATATCGACCTTGTGTCGTATAATTGTCTGTACAATTATGAACCTTAAGGTGGTAAACATTTTCAGACCCCGACTGTACTAACAAACTCACGCTTGTACCCCAGAGGGGTAGAAAAGTCACGGTTTGGCACGTGTCGTGATCTTGACCACCTTTTTTAATTTCATAAATATGAATATCTTCATCTAATATATAAAATTCTCGTGTCTCAATGCTAGTACCTACGCATACTCCTCCGAAGCGACTTGGCGGATTTCGAGGAAATTTTATATGGTATATTCGGTAGGTCTGAGAATAGAATCTGATTGTTATCTATTCCTGTTATTTATTCTTTTTATTCATATTGTTATTTATTTTCTGCCAGTCAACCTTTGGTTTTTGGCTGGGTGGATAGTGCAAAAAACAGAAACACTAGAAATAGAGGGGCGATAAAAATATTATGTATATCATTTATAATACATAAATAAATATTTTATATAATAGATGCATCGTACGTACGTCTACGTACAACAAACATACAGCCTGTTAGTTTTTAGAATATACATCGGGCTCTAGAGTAGGCTTCGGTTTTCGCCGAAACCACACGAGTGTAATACTACTTCCTGCTCTGTATAAAACTTTTCTTCACTATTTTGAAAAGTTTATTTATAAATAACAATATAAAATAAATATTACCTTATTAGAATAAATCCGATTCTAGTCATTCTTATGTAAAAGCTGCATTATTGTAAAGAGTAATAGACATCCATACGAACAAACTTTCGCGCATATAACATTAGTAACTAGTAACGATGTAATCGATTGTAATGTAATATTCAAACATCCACAAACACCGAAAACTCCGGCTAGCAACTCCTTCAAAGAACAACACAATTTCTCTCCAGTTCGCACCAACTCCACAGAATACATAATAGTACAGGTACAGAAGATTCACTCCGCAAAATCAATTAAAGGAAGAGGGACTCTAGCAGCGATACAATTAGGTGCAATTCAGATCGCACGGCGCTAAAAAAGCTACGTTATATTCACCTACATGTTGCCTCTCTTTTTACCGCGTAACTCTTACCTCTTCTGGCGCCTAAATTCCTATCTATTTGGCACTCAGAGTGCTTGTACCACAGACATCATGGCTTATACTGAGTTTTTTCATTCACTTTCGATAGCGAGAGCGTTTGAAATTTGTATAGGAGTGACCAAGCGCGCCACCTAGTTGTCTCTTGTCACTCCTATTAGATACAAATTGCAAACGCTCTCGCTATCGAAAGTGAAATGAAAAAACTCAGTATAAGCACTCTGGAGTGAGTTGCCGCATGTACTTACGCGTTCAATACCGACACTTGTAGTGAAACAGGCCTGCCAACTCACACAAAATGGCGTCTTATCAGCCGGTGGGTAGTTACAAAAGGGATATTACTTCCGAGCCCCGGACGGATATAGGAAAGTTCCAACACGGATCCCGAAACGTTGGAAAGTTTTCGGATTTTACGGGACAGTGTTACACGGTGTTACCGAAGTAACTCAACACCTGAAAACCGTTTTCGATAAGTATGCTATTTGACAGTGTGAAAAAAACAGTATTATTTATAAGAATTCGTATAAATTAATGTGTTTTAAAACGCTTTTTAACTAAAAAAACAATCGTATTTTGTAAAAAAACACAAGATAAAATTTGATAATTTGTATCTGCCTCCATTTTATTGAAAAGGGCCTGAATTGGCCGATTCTATGATGACGTCTCATACCAGTAAAAATGGCGTCAGTCATTCATTCTTACGTTTGCACTTTTTTGCAGCGTGCCGTGGGCCAGGACCAACCTGCTAGCTGAAGTCAGAAGTTTTCAAACCGCCCTGAGGCCTCTGACTTGGCTTAACGACTGCCATCTATCGACGGCAGCCGGCACCAACTGCTTAACGTGCCTTGCGAAGCACGGAACCGCTCGGAAAAATGCCACTAGCGTTAGTCATAGACGGTGACCCATCCATGGACTGAACGCGCCGTATGTTGCTTAACCTTAGTGATCGTTTAAGATCTCGTAGCCTGGGCTGCCTGAGTGGCAGCCCAGGCTACGAGCAATTCATAAAATAAATAAATAAAAATAAATAAATCTATCTATCCTCAACTATTTCCATGCCTTTTCGAAACGGTGGCTCGAAATTGACGGGACCAAGAAAGACTGCGTCTTGTCTCTTTTAAAACGGCATTGATTCACATTCATTCATCTGTTGGTTGTGTCTAATAAATAAATAAATAAAAGCATATTCTGCATGGCTCATATCATATTTAATAAAATACCGACGAGCTACAAATAATTAAATAAGCATCTATTTAAGAAAAAACTGAAATTACTACTCATCGATAAAGATAAGATAAGAATATTTTTGATTGTATCAGGAATAACAAATACAAAACATTAACAATTTACTTGGTGTTGGGTACAAATAAATTTTTCATTTTCATTGAAATGTTACAAAAGGTAATTATTTCTTAATGTCTGCATGCACGCAGGAATGTTTATTACCAGTAATATTAAAACAATTTGTTGTTTCTGCCGGTAATACGACAAATAACTTGGATGAAACCCCGTTAAGTCGGGATTAGTGGACTATGGTCACACCTGATAATTTTTTTTTAAATTATTATTTCCTAATTTCAATAAAGTCCAAGGCCTTAGGGCGGTTTGAAGACTTCTGACAGTAAGACCAGCCACTAGTCTTACAAGCCTCCACCAATCTGGACTTGGCCCCCGTGGTGGAGTATGGCCTATACCTTCCTCAGGGAAGAGACCCGTGCCCCTCAGTGGGGACATAATTGGTTGATGATGATGATGATGAAAGAATAAAGTCCAAGGAAGTCAAAGCTATACGAAATACTTTCACTTGAAGTCGACATTATTTGCTCAAGTTACGTGCCGGGCGTTGTTCCCTGTCGTATCATTACACCATACATAATTTACTAGCCATGTAATAATGACAAATGAACGTTTGCAATTTGCATATTATAGTTGTATCGATTTTGTTATCAACCGCGTAAATAATTAGTATAAATGAGTGTACTATGTACGAGTACCTTCAGAGCATTATTGGCCTGTTTCACTACGCGTGTTGGTATCGAACGCGTAAGTACATGCGGCGACCACTCCGGAGTGGCAAATAGGTAGGAATTCAGGCGCCAGAAGAGGTAAGAGTTACGCGGTAGAAAGTGAAGCAACATGTAGGTGAATTATAACGTAGCTTTTTTAGCGCCGTGCGATCTGAATTGCACCTAATTGTATCACTGCTAGAGTCTCTTTTTCATTAATTGATTTTGCGGAGTGAATTTTCTGTAACTGTACTATTATGTATTCTGTGCTACCGGGCATATACTACCGCCAGTTGCACCCAAGGTCTAGATTCTGCTAATGTTTTGTAGTACAATTGTTAGGGTCTCAACAATTGCCTTTGATACACACATCAAAAGTGTCTAGGGATCAAGCACGTTTTAGAGTATTGCTGCAATTAACGTTTAATATATTAACTTTTTTGGATAGCTATTGATTTTTTTTAGTGAGATGCTATATTTAAATAAGGAATTTTGCTTGAATTTCGATAATAAAATGAAAATAAGTTGTCAATGAGGATTTGTATAAAACTGAGTACTTGCGTTTTGACCAAATCATTACAATATCTGCATCCGAACTGAAATAAATTACGTTATTATGGATTGACGACGTCATTTAACTCGAGAAGAGATGATGAGAGCCGTCGGAATGTTGGAAGCTGGTTCCAGGCAACGTACTACGGCTAACGCTTTTAACACTACACAGAGTGTCATAAGCCGCCTCTGGACACGCTATCGCATCACGGACAGCGTGGCCGAGCGACATGGAGGACGATCTCGCATCGCCACTCGCAGACAGGACCGCTTTATCCAAAATACTGCCCGACGGAATCGTAACATAACCGCCATGATGCTGGTTACGAGGCTTCACAGCTCCTCAGACTTGCTCTTAAGCGATCAAACTATCCGAAACTGTTTACGTGAAGTGGGTCTGCGTTCCCGAAGGCCGCTGAGAGTCCCACCTATAGCACCCTGCAATCGTTGGGCCCGTTTACGATGGGCTCGCGAACCCAGAGATTGGGAGGAGGAAGACTGGCGTTATGTGTGCTTTTCCGATGAATCCCGTTTCGGTATAAGACCGGATACAAGACTTACTCGAGTTTGGAAGACATCTGGACGTCAAGAGCGCTTAAGATATTGTCAGGAAGTTCATCCATATGGTGGGGGAACAATAATGGTAAGGGCCGGTATTTGGATCGGCGGAAGAACCGATCTCATTTGGATCAGGGACAACCTAAATGCTCAAATTTACGCGGAGAGGATTGTTTCAAGTGTAATCATCCCTTTGCGAGGCCGGTTGGGTGATTCGTTTCAATTAATGCATGACAATGCACGTCCACACACGGCTAGAGTCGTAAAACGCATTCTTCCCGAAGCTCATATTAACGTTTTGCGGTGGCCTGCTCAATCACCAGACCTTAATCCGATTGAACACGTATGGAATATGCTTCAAAGAAGAGCCCTGCCGTATGGATACCATCCATACTCCACAACAACTTTTTTACTTGTTACAAAACACATGGGCGGCCATTGCCCAAACTGATTTGGATGAACTCATATTCAGCATGCCAAATCGCTGCGATTGTGTGATTCGTGTTAATGGTGGAAATACAGATTATAAATTTTCTTATCTTTACAATAAACATTTCGAAAATCATAATTTTTGCACTTTTTTTTGTCATTTAATTGACGCCGTTAATTTAGATTAATTTCCCACAATTTGCAAAAACTGTAATTTTTCTTTATTTTCACAAAATATAGGAGTAAGTGGTTAATTAAATCATAGTAATTAAAATATAAAGTAAATCTGGAAGATTACATTTTGGTAAATATTGCTTGAATAATTTTTATTGCAAAAAAGTCACTTGATCCCTAGACACTTTTGATGTGTTAGACATTGTTACAAAATATATTGGTTTTAATTCATTACTTTAAGAAAATATTGAAATCTTTTTTGCTATGTATCGATTCACTGACTCATCATCATCATCAACCCATTATGTCCCCACCAAGGAGCACGGGTCTCTTCCCTGAGGAAGGTATAGGCCATACTCCACCACGGGGCCAAGTGCGGATTGGTGGAGGCTTGTAAGACTAGTGGCTGGTCATACTGTCAGAGGTTTTCAAGCCGCCCTAAGGCCTCTGACTTGGCTTATCGACTGCCATCTATCGACGGCAGCCGGCACCAACTGCTTAACGTACCTTGCGAAGCACGGAACCGCTCGGAAAAATGCCACTAGCGTTAGTCATAGACGGAGACCCATCCATGGACTGAACGCGCCGTATGTTGCTTAACCTTCGTGATCGTTTTTAAGATCACTCAGGCAGCCCAGGCTACGAGAGATTCTCTAATATTCATATTTAATGCTGGCAACCCGAACATAAACTGTAAAGTGAGAAAGGCGAAGGATAGGAAAGTCATAGTGGGGTGTAGAACAGAAAAAGAGCGGGAAAAAGTAAAAGAAAGGTTTATTTATTTATTTTATTTATTTATTTATTTATTTATTTATTTATTTATTAGGTACACCAACAGCAAGCACGCAAACATAACAAAACTTATAATAAATGTGACTTAGGGCTAGCGATTATGCCAATTAAAGGTATACACAGCATTTGTAAACATTTAGGACGGTACTTAGGTACATAGCTTTAAATTACAATCAAAATGTTGTAACATAGCGATAGTACAGATTTTGCATGCAATTAAGAAATTTTATACAATTTATTTTTCAGATTTTAGGAATTAATTTAGACTTAAATGTGCCAAGGCTGTCATGATAAATATCCAAATTTAATTCACTCCAGCACTCATTGTAAGTTCGGAGCATTCTATTCAATGGTGCATTGACGCCTACGTTAGTTCTGCAGATAGGTAAAGAGAAAACGGCTGACTGTTTCAGTCTGGAGTTAGGTCTCGGAACTCTAAAATCAATATGTTCAAGTAAATCCTCACATGCTACCCGGCCATTGATTAGGTTGTGTAGGAATATCAAATCTTGCATCTGTCTACGCTTCCACAGATGCAACATGTTGAAGTGATTCAGTCTGGCGTCGTATGAGGATCTATGACTAATTCCCGGAGACACAAACGCGAGATGTCTTGTAAAAGCTCGTTGGATCGACTCTATGCGCGTGGAGTGGGTGGCATAAAGAGGATTCCAGATAACTGCTCCATATTCTAATATGCTGCGGATTAGGGCATTAAAAATAGCAATTCTGGTGCCAGCAGATCTGAAATCCTTCGTTGAGCGTTTAATGAATCCCAGTAGTTTGGCCGCTCTGCCGATGATATGGTCAATGTGTGGAACGAAACTGAGAGTCGAGTCCAGGATTATGCCCAGGTCACGAACCTCATTAACCCGACATTCCCTGACATATTTTAATGTGTCAATGTGAAGTCCCTTGCAATAAAAGTTTTTGTGATTTCCCAGCTTTATCGAATTTCCTTGACTGTAAATAGACGCAAATATAAATTTATTTAAGATGATAATTTATGCAATAATATACAAATAAGTTTTATTAAAACTGATACTTTAGTTAGGAAATATAGATATATATAAAACTGACAAAAATTATAAAACAAGTATATATTATACAAGATTATAAATTATGTCATATATACATAATAAACTCATATATATTATAATAATATAAATACGAGCATTTAAAAATAAATAAAGGAATAAAAAAGTTGCCACACAATAAATAGTGGCAGTAGCTGGCATAAATAAAAAAAAATAAAAAAACATAAACTGTAACGGTTTCGCACATTTTTCAAACGGGTTGGCGGCGGAGGGGACTAGGTCGGTTGAGCGACCATTCTATTGGGAGCGACGATCGAGGCCGGTTGTGTAGTTATTGTGTGAAAATTTGAAATAAAAGTAGTTACTGTGTTCGACTGGTTTTCTATTCAATCCTCATCACCCAAGTTCGAGAGAAGCTTACACAATGACAGTTGTATGACTGCATCGATTTCACTTCATTGCCGCTTCAAATCAGCGCGCACGCGTATTCGTAATTCTAGGCGTCAATGGAATTAAAAAACATGTCACGTGACCCGACCATGTACCTGTAATTGAACTACTATGCACTAACATAATCGCGGCCCCGATAGATCACTGGTATGCTAAAAAGCTTCGCAAGGCACGTTAAGCAGTTGGTGCCGGCTGCCGTCGATAGATGGCAGTCGTTAAGCCAAGTCAGAGGCCCTAGGGCGGCTTGAAAACTTCTGACAGTAAGACCAGCCACTAGTCTCACAAGCCTCCACCAATCCGGACTTGGCCCCCGTACCCCTCGGTGTGGGGACGTAATGGGTTGATGATGATGATGATGAAGATAAAAAGCACCAGAAACCGGTGTGCTTACGCGCAACGACTAACTTTTTATTATTACTGTATTATATTTTTTTCTATTTTATGTCTGTATGCAATAAATATTAGTCTTATTATTAAATTATGTTATGATATACTGCGCCGCGCATTTGGGACACTCGGGGGACATTTAGTCATTGACTTAAAACCAGCGCCTTTTGCAGCAAACGTTACACTCTGCAACATAACTGTATAAATGTATTTCTTTATGTATGTTTGTACCTCATCGTTAATGTTTTCTTCTGGTTTGTATTTCGTATTTCTGTTGTGTGTGATTTTTGGTGCAATAAACGTTTCTCTTTCTTTCTCCTTCTTTGTTGCTATCTAGTTAACATAATCATTTACATACAGGCTCATACATTGCTTCTGGTCCTACATTAGGTTACCCATCCCATTTCCTAACGTGGGGCCACAAGAAACGTATGTATCTGTATGTATAAACGTTTTAGTAATTCATTATTACCTAAAGAAACAAAACCAAAAGGAAGCTTCATTAAGTATTCGTCTCACAAAGAAAGAAATGTGGAAACAGCTAAACGTAGCTAAAAAAGCCAATAAGACATTATTCCTCATGAATTAGTTAGGGAGACCCAACGAGATTTACTCCGCTAATCTGAATTCAATCTTGTGCCTTTGTGATAAGGCTGTTCTGTTGTACAATACCGTGTAATTACCACTCACTTGTTCACGTGGAAATTCTGTTTTTATTTCAAATTTACTTACAATACAAGTACCTTGGCCTTAGGAATATCTTCATAACTTTGTTGGCTGATGACCTACTCGATAGGTCAAAGACTTTAAGAGCCTCCAGGAAAACACTAGCGCCACAGAGGAAAAACGTGGTTTTTTTAAAGATCAAATTCGCACAACAAAACCAATAGTAACATAACATAACATTTATATACAAGCACATACATTGCTTCTGGCCCCACACTAGGATACCCTTAGTTTCGGGCGTATTGTCCGTGACATTATGCTGACAGCCATATCACACATTGCTATCAGCATATATAATATTATTCTTATAAGCTTAAGTGTTTGAATATATCGAGGTCAGTAGGTATCAGTTTTGACTTAGTATTGAAAGTGAGTATACCTGCATTAAAATCTATTTTTTTTTTTTTTGTACTTATTCGGTTCTGCCAGAATACCCTTGATATACATACACACATATATTATATAAGCTCACGCCTGTATCCCAGAGGGGTAGGCAGAGACCAGGGACTGCCACCTGCCACGATCCTGACAAATCACTTTTGCTTCATCGACAATCATTAGTCGCTGCATGCACGCACGTCCTTTTTGTCATATTTAAATTTGTAACTAATATTATTAGGTATATTATGAGGTAGGCTGACGTCATAGAAAATACATTTAAGATCAAGATTTTTTATTGAACATCTCAAAACGTATAGACTTATTTACAAATTTGATAAATAGAAATTGTTTTGAAAGCATAATTCTCGAAATGGCTTTGAGATGTCCGTTCGTGTTCAAAAACGTAGCGTGGCCAATTATCTGTGGGTGGGAGATAAATAAGATCCATTGTTAACCAAACAATAATATCCTAAAATAAAGGACCTTTTTGGCGCGTTCCATGTAAATTTTATTCTATATAAAGACCAACCTACGCTGCAACTGCTCGAACAATTTAACTCGTATTGACTTTGGCTGTCTGCCCCCGTACTCTCGACGTAAATTTAGACAACTTGAGTTACAATTGAGTATATATTTGTTCTCACTACAAACGGTTCTACAAACCACTCGTAGCCCCGGCTGCCTGAGTGATCTTAAATGATCACGAAGGTTAAACAACATACAGCGCGTTCAGTCCGTTGATGGGTTCAGTCCATGTGCTTTGCAAGGCACGTTAAGCAGTAGGTGCCGGCTGCCATCGATAGATGGCAGTCGTTAGGCCTTAGGGTGGCTTGAAAACTTCTGACAGTAAGACCAGCCACTGGTCTTAAAAGCCTCCACCAATCCGGACTTGGACCCCGTGGTGGAGTATGGCCTATACCTTCCTCAGGGAAGAGACCCGTGACCCTCGGTGGAGACATAATGGGTTGATGACGATGAAGATAAAAAGTACCCGAAACCGGCGTGCCTGTATGCGACGACTAATGGATGTCGATGAAGCGAAAGTGATCTGTCAGGATCATGGTAGGTGGCAGTCCCTGGTCCCTGCCTACCCCTCTGGCATACAGACGTGAGATTAGGTCATCATCATCATTATCAACCCATTATGTCCTCACCAAGGGGCACGGGTCTCTTCCCTGAGGAAGGTATAGGCCATACTCCACCACGGGAGCCAAGTCCGCATTGGTGGAGGCTTGTAAGACTAGTGGCTGGTCTTACTGTCAGAAGTTTTCAAGCCGCCCTTGGGCCTCTGACTTGGCTTAACGACTGCCATCTATTGACGGCAGCCGGCACGAACTGCTGAGCTTATGTATGTATGTATAATTGAGACGCAATGTAATTACAATGACTTCAAGAGAAGAGAAGCAGACAGACCACATGAAAACCCTAAGTTAACAACGTAGTTCCACGACATTTTACAAAGGATTACCGCCCTTAGTGCGTGTGGCATAAGAGTGAGAGTCGAAAAACTTCACTTTTTGCTCTCGTGGACGATATACTCATTTGAATAAACATGTTGAGTTCAAATTACCTACGAGCGTTTCTAAATCCAATACCAATTAGAGGAAATAAGCTTTTTTACGGTGATTTTCTTCTAGATTTATTAGTGCCACTTAAGCAGTCGGAAATGTCGGTAGTCAGGCTAAGTAGTACTTAATAGCACTATAAAAAATGTTGTTACGATGGAATGCTTTGATTTTATTTTTATTGTGACCCTTATATGTATGTAACTTGGAAACTATATCATACCTCCTAATGCAACGAAACTGCAACTACTCTACTAGTAACTTTTGAGTTGCATTTAAGTTTCTGCCATAGATTCCTTTGAGAGACCACACATGACGCGACCAGTTTGAAACCGGTTTGAAACGCGTTGCAAATCAGTCGCATTGAAACCGGGCGTGCAGGAAACTCGCGTTGCGTTTCATTCATTTTTCTTCGTCACTTGAAGAACTCATTATGCAGACGTCTTTTCTCAAAGAAAACCGAAATGATGCAGCGTGTGTGGAAAATAGTTGAAACTGGTTTCAAATCAATAATTTCAAAAGGGTCTCGTTGCTTTTGCGTTTCACCGTGTGTTCTGGGCCTTAAGGTGGTTTGAAACCCAAAGCTGAGGGTTTCAAACCACCACCGCCGCCATAAAAAAAACATCGTGGGGAAACTTGACTGCCTGATGATTTCACATACACAACCTCAACGCTATAAATAAGCGATCAGCGGTGGGCACGCGGGATATTTAAGCCCATACTATCTCGCTGAGAGTAGGCATCTGCGCTGCAGTGGAATAATCTATATGTATATAAAAGGAGAAGCTGACCGACTGACTGACTGACTGACATATCAACGCAGGGCCTAAACTATAAGGGTTAGAAACTTGAAATTTTGCACACGGGTTCCTTTTGTAACGTAGGGGAGCACTAAGAAAGGATTTTTGAAAATTCATCCCCTAAGGGGGTAAAATGGGCGTTCAAAGTTAGTATGAAACTTTGCCGTTTTTGAAGTTATTTAAAATAAATTTTGTAAAAAGGTTCTTCATTTAAAAAAATAAAACACGTGTAAAATAGTTTTTTAAAAATCATCCCTCAAAGGGGAAAAAAGGGGGTGCAAACTTAGTATGAAACTTTGCCGTTTTTGAAGTTATTCGAATGAGATTCAATATGAAGGTCCTTCATTGAAAGTCATGAAACACATGTAAAATAGTTTTTCGATAATCATCCCTTAAGGGGGTAAGAGGAGGGTGCAAAGTTAGTATGAAACTTTGTCGTTTTTGAAGTTATTCGAATGAAATTCAATATGAAGTTCCGTCATTAAATTTTATGAAATACATGTAAAATAGTTTTTTGAAAATCATCCCTTAAGGGGGTAGAAGGGGGGTGCAATGTTAGTATGAAACTTAGCCATTTTTTAAGTTATTCGAATGAAATTCAGCATGAAGGTCCTTCATTGAAAGTCATGAAAGAAGTGTAAAGTAGTTTTTCGAACATCATCCCTTAAGGGGGTAAGAGGGGTTTGCGAAGTTAGTATGAAAGCTCTTTCGCATGCGCTAAAAGTGTCCCTATCTTATTTGCAAACACTTTAATCAACTAAAGCCCACGCGGACGTAGTCGCGGGCAACAGCTAGTATAATAATATATAGACTACGTAGTAAAAAAACTGTCTGAGTAAAACCAGGTTAAGATGTCTTTTTGGAATGTAGGTTCCTTTTTGTTTTATTTTGTTTATAAAATATTTTATTCACAGTCCAAACCAAGTGTTTACTTTATGAAAGTCAAAGTTGTTAGTTTCACAATTTATAGATTACATGGGGAAGAAACTAACAAAGAAACTCCACATTTATTCTTTTCAAAACAGTCTTGGCTTAATTAACAAACTTTCAAACTTAAAATATATTAGGGACTCCACACACGGCGGCTATAAGGTAAAGATGTATATTATAGCACGATATATCTCATTACATCTTTCCATAGAAATCATCAGGAGACCACACACGACAGCTATAATATACATCTTTAGATCTTCGTATCTTAAAGGTACTGAGCGGTCTCTAAGCTATACATCCTGGGATGTAATGTATATTATAGCCGCCGTGTGTGAAGTTCCTTACTCTTGGATGTGTTGAACACTAGGCACAGTTATCCTCTGATTAAATTTATATTAAACTACTGTTTAATGCCAGACGTCCTTGTCTTCATTCATTCTTCAGTCATTACAAGAAGGTGATCGCACAATAGGTAGAACAGTAGACTTAAGAGCGAGATATCCAGGTTCTATTCCCAGTGCGAGCGTGAACCTATGACTTAGCTTTCTAAGTTACGTACATTACGGTAGTTGACACGACCAACAATAAATTATTTGAAAATTAAAATAAAAATTACAAAATTCCTATTTCGGAAAATGTATCTCTTTTAGTCAATTACTAGTTATTACAATTTTTAAATAGATAAAACATAAAAAGAGTGCTCTGAAATATGACGTCATAAACCGGTATTTCCATACAAAATTCCGTTTTAAAACTAACTTATTTGTCATTTTGTCAACTACCCATTTGTGAAGTTATTGTAGCAATACCTTTGCTTACCGCGAAGGAAAACATCGTGAAAAAACCTGAGTTTCTGAGCTATGGACATACCTCAGCGGTTGAAATCGCCATACCGCGGTGGGCACGCATGATGATTAAGCCCATACTCTCTCTCTGAGAGAAGGCCTGTGCCTTGGGACGTATACAGGGTGTCCCAAAACTCAACGTCAAGCCGGAAATGAGTGAAAAGGCAAGCCAGACTGGTTATCAGAAAAAAATAATTAATTTCACGCTGTTACTTTCTTTTAAAATACAATGTTACTTAAGAAGAGTTATTATTTTTTCCCCATTCTTTCGATTGGCATCATAAAAGTGGGGATTTTTTTTTACATTTAAGTCGGTTCGATTCCCAGACGAGGCAAGTTATTTTTAGGAAATCTCTGAATGCAGTATACTAACTTTAAAAAATAACATAAAGCATTGAATTTAGTCAATGCATAAAGTCTTCTTTCAGCAATATACCCTATCTACGATATTTAAGGTACTTTCCCATCATGTCCCATAACTTTGGGACGCCCTGTATATGACTACCCCTTAAAATATTTGCGCTTGATTTGTTGCGACTTTATATAGACTGCTTGCTTATTTACTTATTATTATTTACAAGGAGATCATCTTACGCCACATGTTATTAATATGTTGTTATTGAGCCTGGACTTACATAATCTCGCGTTATGAAGATCGAAGTGGGTCGCGGGCATGACGTCATCAGCGTCTGTCTGCGACAGTTTACGGGAAACTACCTTTACCGCTATGTGAGATGTATCGATGAGCTGACATATTGAATAGGTAAAGTCTGTTCGCTGTCATAGTGTCACTTTGATATTGACCGCCTTGGCACGTGACGGCTTTTCACAAAAAAAAATTAAGGAAACCGACGCGGCCGCAAACACGCCAGTGAATTTGGCTCGTAGCTAGTCGATTTAGTATTTTGTATTGAGTGTTGATCGCTGCGTGTAGAAAAATCTTTTTTATGTAGGATATGTGGAAAAGATTTGTAGATCACGCATTTAAAGAAGAAAATGAGTATTTTCGAATGGATTATTTATAACGTGACGGATCCTGTATCGGCTATTCTAAATACCGGTGGAGATGAATCTGAGGGCACTGCTAGTGATGAAGAGTAGTGTTTCATTTTGTGCTTCATTATATTGTGTATTTTTGCCGTCAAAATTGTATTATTGAAAGAAATGTTTTTTTACTAAAAGCAAAATTGCCTTCGTGTGTACCGACACTATCTAAGCGAACGGACTTTAGGCTTTTTGACTGTGTGAAAAAAAAAGTATTACTTATACGTAATCGTATAAACTATTAGTCTTAGAACCGCTTTAAGGCACTTAAGCAAAAAAAATAAATGAATCATTAATCCGAAAATCCAGGTCGAAATTCAATAATTATGTATCGGAAACGGCCTGGATTGGTCGAATCTATTATCACGTCACAGATCATTAAATAAGGGTCGTCATTCATGTCGTTCTTCAGTTCGTTCGTTTTACTGAGTAGTGATGTCACGATTCCTGTGCGATGCCACGTTGCCCAAGATAGCGTTTTGGCGGTTAATTTTTAAAGTTATTTTTTTGTTCATTTTCTTACAAGAATGAACTTAATGAACGCCAACAAAAACGAGTAGGTTTTCAGAAAACTGTAAAATAGCCTATTGAGATGAAATGAAAAAAATGAAAACGAAACGAAATTTATTTCACTTGTTCAGCAGAATCGCTCGTAGCCTGGGCTGCCTGAGTGATCTTAAACGATCATTAGGGTACGTTCAGTCCATGGATGGGTCACCATCTATGACTAACGCTAGTGGCATTTTTCCGAGCGGTTCCGTGCTTCGCAAGGCACGTTAAGCAGTTGGTGCCGGCTGCCATCGATAGATGGCAGTCGTTAAGCCAAGTCAGAGGCTTTAGGGCGGCTTGAAAACTTCTGACAGTAAGACCAGCCACTAGTCTTACAAACCTCCACCAATCCGGACTTGGCTCCCGTGGTGGAGTATGGCCTATACCTTCCTCAGGGAAGAGACCCGTGCCCCTTGGTGGGGACATAATGGGTTGATGATGATGATGATGTTCAGCAATTACACAACAGTAAAATACTCATCTGTGACATGGGCTAAACGAGCTAGAACAATGGAAAACTGGCCTAAAACCTAGATTGAAGTAAGTGAAGTCAGATTTGATGCCGTAGAAGGCATGGAATAAGTTCTCTGAAAATAATATTCAAAAAATCCATGAGCTTTATTAACATTATTAACTACAATAGAGTAATGTAGTGCACGTTAATTAATACAAATAAATTTTATCAAATGGAAGAAACTGGCGTTTAAGATACAGGGCTCTGCCTATGTTATGTTTCGTGCTAAAAAATTGTGTGCCGGATTAGGTAAGCCTATAGATAAAGATAAGGATAGATTTATTTGTCAAATATGTGTCTTCTGTACACATTGACAATTTAGATCAGCATGTTTTGCCATAACAGGCGTACAAATTTTTTCATTATCATAATAATAGCATAGTAGGCAATAGCATAGTAACAATAGCATAGTAGCACAATATAGTAAGTATTTAAACTGTTTGAGGTCAAAGAAACCTTTTTATTTAAAATTAGTGACCAGCCCTGGCTTCGCCCGGATAGCAGAAACGTTTCCGTGGTAATGGCTATAGAAAGTGAAATAGAATAGAAAATTCCCGGGGTAGTAATTTATTTACACCTTGGGTTACACTATTCGAGATTTCGTACGGAACCCTAAACTTTTTGAAAATCCAATATAGCCTAAGTTACTCGCGAAGAATGTAGATTTCTAATGGTGAAACAATTTTTAAAATCGGCCCAGTAGTTTCTGTGTCTATTCATTACAAACAAACATACACACACACACAAAAATACAAATCTTTCCTCTTTATAATATTCGTATAGAAGAGTAACAAAATCGTAGCAATACGATCTACTGCTACGAGGTGCTACGCCGTAGCAATTTACTACGTCGTAGTCGCGTAGCAGTGTTGCTTAAAAAAGAAAATGGTCAAACTAAAATAAAAAATTGAATAAAAAACTTTTATTCAATCGTCCAGATAGAAATCTTTTTGCTGGCTTTTTCTTCACTGCAAACTCCGAAGCCTTCGATCCAAAGGCAGCCGCTAGCCTTTTGAAAGAGCACTATATATCTAGGCTATTTGGCCAATTTATGAAAGCCATCTCATATTATTTGTTGGTGTTCATGGAGTCCTCAAAAAGTGGTCATTTTAAATTATTTCGTGTATTTCTTCTAAAAACGGCAAACGAAAATTTACTTGGCCTGTCAGCGCCGACTGTCAGCGTGACTCTAAAAACGACTTATAAGTGCATGTACAAAATTAAACAAACATAATGTAAATTCTTTACGTTGAAATAAATTTCTGACTTCTTGTTATGTCTGGGAAATATCTTCGGCTAATAAGTTGGTGTATCTTTAAAGACCCATTTAGTACCTATATTTTCCCACGCCCCAGTAACAAGAAATAATCATAAATTCAAACAGCTATCTCGAGCAAAATATAACAAGAAACCGGTAGGTAACGCCGAGAATTTCATTGCTGGAGGCGTTTTTCACAAAAATAAAAGTGGCTAGCTTTTGCTCACGACTTCTTCTGCGAGAAGTTTTATTTGCCTTTACTTTACTTTGGCTGCTTCGTTGGTCAAGCTGTTAAGGCGCAGCTACCAAAACAGGTCATAAGTTCGATTCCTACTGGGGGCTGCCGTACATTTTTACAAATGTGTGGCACTCCGCGTGTAGATATCGAACGCGTAAGTACATGCGTCGGCCACTCCAGAGTGGCTGATAAGTAGGAACTCACGCCCGAGCGAGCAGTGACGCGCGCGCGAGTTACGCGGTAGAAAGAGAGGCAACATATAGGTGAATATAACTGTAGCTTTTTTAGCGCCGTGCGATCTGAATTGCATCTAATTGTATCGCTGCTAGAGTCCCTTTTTCTTTAATTGATTTTGCGGAGTGAATCTTCTGTACCTGTACTATTATGTATTCTGTGGCCTTAGTGTTTTTCCATGTTTGTAATTAATGTCCTTGCCTGGTTTCCATAGCACAGCGTATCCTAGTTTGGGACCAGGTCAAGTGATTGTGTTGCTTGGAAGTTATTGTTATTAAATATTAACCCGTCCTTTACCGATTCAAATAGTTAAAATCGTTTTATAAAGTGTGTGTAAATTTTGTAAAACGAAGTTGGTAATTTTAGACCGTTATTTAGTGGTTTACTTAAAACAGCAATTGTCCATCTTAAGGTTGTCTGGAAGAATTTTTTTTAAGTGATAAGGGCGCCACTTGTACCATGAACCTTTGTAAATATTTTGTGTTTTTTTTTTGTTTTTTCCGGTGTGCAATAAAGAATATTCTTATCTTATCTTATCTTTTATCTCTAATTTAAGCTGCAACCTCTTGACTTCTGCTTGGTAAATACGTTCCACGTACTGACTTATTGAGAATTTTTAGAATTTTCAGATTTTTTTTATTGTGCAATGCCTTTAGGATGCGTAGCTGGATGGGACTGAGCAATGTAAATATAAATTTAATGCGAACATATTTATATTATTTCTAAAGAAAAAAAATAGTATAAGCACCATTACTACTAACACTATATGGGTATGCCTGAAATAAATAAATAAATACCGTTGTTGGTATTTTCTGGTTTACATAAAACTGGTGTAAGCCGCGACCTCTTGACTTCTGCTTAGAAAGTTCCACGTACAGACTTTTATCCAGACGTACAGATTTAAAATGGTGTGTGCAGTAATCCTGGACACTAAAAAGGATATTTCCTCAAAAATATAAGCAAACAAGGAAAAGAGAAGACGAAAATGGACAGGCAACTTTATTGGGTAAGTTTGCCGAATCACGGCTCCACCTCGAAAGTGCTCCAAATTTTTTTCTATTGTTTTTCACCACTAATACAGAGTATCCCGAGTAATATTGAGGAGGCGCATGGCTTTGGACCCGTAAAAAAAAAACAAGAGGCAAGGTAAGAACGCATCAAAGTCGAGTCTGTTTTCGATCTTACATAGAGAACCTAACGCTCCGACGCGCTCCGCTTCGCTACGCGCGTCGTCGCACCTATATTTCTGTTGTCACGTATTCTTTACATCGCCGACCCCCCGTTCCATTATTTGAATCACGGCTCCAAGGTGGATTATTGATGTATGGTGTTTTTATTAATTTCTATGGGGTTCCATAGCATGCGCCACCATATTATTGCATGGTACACCATTACCGAGTGATAAAAAGCAGTAAAAAAAAATTTGGAGCACTTTAGAGGAGGAGCCGTGATTCGGCAAATTTACCCTTTATTGTTTACCTTGACTATAAAAAGAACGTCTGTCTGGCAGGCAGGTCATCATCAACCCATTATGTCCCCACCGAGGGGCACGGGTCTCTTTCCTGAGGAAGGTATAGGCCATACTCCACCACGGGGGCCAAGTCCGGGTTGGTGGAGGCTTGTAAGACTAGTCGCTGGTCTTACTGTCAGAAGTTTTCAAGCCGCCCTAAGGCCTCTGACTTGGCTTAACGACTGCCATCTATCTACGGCAGCCGGCACCAACTGCCACTAGCGTTAGTCATAAAAATGCCACTAGCGTTTGTCATAGACAGAAACCCATCCATGGAGTGAACGCGCCGTATGTTGCTTAGTCTTAGTGATCGTTTAAGATCACTCAGGTAGCCCAGGCTACGAGCGATTCTGCAGGCAGGCAGGTAGCTAGTTAGATTTCGGAGAAAAGTCCTTGTACTTTTTTTTTTAATAAAGAGAGACTTGTTCCAAATATAATTGCCTTTATAAGGTACTGATGTTTATTAGTAGGAGAACAGTCAGTTATTAGCTTTTAGAATAAACCTCAACTGAGCAATCAAAAACCATAAATTAAAATGCAAAAATATTGCAATAAGGTAAGGTTTATTTTGTATTGCCATTTATAACTTTACATAACTTTTCAAAATAGTGAAGAAAAGTTTTATACAAAGCAGGAAGAAGTTTTACACTAGTGTGCTTTCGGCGAAAACCGAAGCCTACTCTAGAGCCCGAGGTACATTCTAAAAGCTAACAGACTGTAATTACCTTTACAAGGTACAGTACTCCCAAAGTACTGTATCATACTATATTGTATCATACCGAGTACCGACTTTCGCTACTGTTCGGCAACGGTCGTATTTCCCGAGCGCCGGGAGACGATATCTATATAGTGTGGTGTAAAATGCATTTACTTCATGCAATTATGTATTAAATGATTCGGGTGTTTCCGGGAATACGGCCACTGGCGAAGATCTGTATGCGCATTATTAATTTGGGAGTACTGTAATGATCTTTATTAGTAGTAATACAATATACTGTAAAGGTGCATTTCGTACGTTCGTAAGAAGATTGGTAACTGAATCTTATCTAAGCTGTGGCTTGGAGCAAACAATATCTAAAATAATTTGTCCGTTTTTATCTAGCGAAGAACTTTAATCTAGAACATGGTGCAGGTAGCTGCAAGTATTGATTCCATTGTTGATAAGATAACGTTGTCAGAAATATCGAGTTGATGCTCCAAACGAAATGTTGTCTGAAAGCTCGTAGATTAGACTAAACGGAAGAGAACCAACCTTGTTTCATATGTTTCATTATCATCAACCCATTATGGCCCCACCGAGGGGCACGGGTCTCTTCCATGAGAAAGGTATAGGCCATAACACCAAGGGGGCCAAGTCCGGATTGGTGGAGACTTGTAAGACTACTGGCTTGGTCTTACTGTCAGAAGTTTTCAAGCCGCCCTAAGGCTTGGCTCAACGACTGGCATCTATCGACCGCAGCCAGCACCAACTGCTTGTGCCTTGCGAAGCACGGAACCGGTCGAAACAATGCCACTAGCGTCAGTCATCCATGAACTAAACGCGCCCTATATCGCTTAATCTTCGTGATCGTTTAAGATCACTCAGGCGGCCGGGGCTACGAGCGGATGGTTATTTGAAGCGGCAAAAAATCAGACTGATTTAGCTTTATCAAAATTCATTAGTCATTGCATGTATCCACGCCGGTTTTTATGTTGCATATGAAAAAAGTTTGACATTTTCAATTAAAACATTATAGAATTTTTTTTATTACGAGTTTTGGATTTTAAATCTGAAAATAGTTGCTATAGGAATCTTTAACAGATAATAAGAAGTGGTTTCATTTATTGATCCTAAAAAAGTACAAAATCTGAAAGTACAGTAAAAATTGAATTTGTGCATTCTTCAAAATCACGTTGTATAAGTAGTAGCTTACTTTGTTTACTTTCAGCTACTTGGAGAAATTATAGTCTTCGCAGGTCTAGAGGGCCGCATAGAAAATCGGATAAGTGGGAGGGGAGGGGATCAATATGTCAGACAATGACAAGACGTATTAAATAAGTTAGTTATATATAGATATAGAGCGCTTCGCCAACAAACTGCTTTGTAGAATTGTGTAATGTGTAATTGTTGCGGCAGTTCGGCAGGGTCGAGCCGTTTCATGTTTAGTCTAAGTTTACGTTAAGTATAGTATCAGTTTAAAAAGATAAACATGTTATTGGCCTTATTTAGCATACAAATTTTTAAACTTAAGGTAATCCTTAAGTTTAAAAATTTGTAACGCTGTTGGCTTTTTAATAAAATAAAATAAAAAAATAAAAATTGTGAATTCAATTGTGTAATTGAATAAGGTTTTTGTTTTTGTAAAATAAATTAAAAAAAAGTAAAAAGCATTATTAGAGAGCATATTTAGCTTGTAAATATGTTTTCCCTCAATATGAAACGTAATAAGCAAAAAGCGTTAACATG
This sequence comes from Yponomeuta plumbellus, assembly GCA_947310845.1. Classification (NCBI taxonomy): domain Eukaryota; kingdom Metazoa; phylum Arthropoda; class Insecta; order Lepidoptera; family Yponomeutidae; genus Yponomeuta; species Yponomeuta plumbellus. The sequence goes on along the minus strand of OX371221.1, from coordinate 5,754,216 downwards.
TAATATGATATATTTTGAGATATATATATTTTTACGTCACAGACTATAGTTTTTAATTTTTCTTTGGTGGATAGAATATTGTTTAGTTTAAATGTACCAGGAATAAATAATTACTTTATTGTGTTGTAGGTTTTTAGATGGATTTTATTTACGTAGCCTCAATTATTGTGTCCCACTGCTGGGCAAAGGCCTCTCCCAGTTCAGTCCAGAGTTTTCGGTCCTGGGCCACTTGGAAATAAATAATAAATGTCGTAAAATTCTGTTCAATCACGTCCGCGAAGGCTACAGTAATTTCTGAAATTATTTCCTCGGAGAACTAAGGTCTAAGGCAAGAGTGACTTGACTCCCTCTTAAGAGTCAAAGTTAGCGTAACAAAAGTTGAATTTAACAATTTGAAGATTTTTGGGCGAAAATGGGCGATAAAAAAGTTTTTATGAAGTTCTTGGAGAAAATCAGCGTTGAAACTTCAAAACGAAATTAAATACAAAGTTAAAAGTACTTAGTGTAACTTTATTATTCACTATTATAGCCCTCTCACACTACACTGATTTGCGAGCGAATTGAAAGTGAGGCGATTGCGCAGCGAGCTCGCCGCGACTGCACAGCGATTACGCTGCGACGTCGGTGCGTCGCCACGGCTAGCTCGTGGCGCGCAATCCGCGTTTTGTATCATCATCATTATCAACCCATTAAGTCCCCACCGAAGGGCACGGGTCTCTTCCCTGAGGAAGGTATATGCCATACTCCACCACGGGGGTCTAGATCGGATTGGTGGAGGCTTGTAAGACTAGTGGCTGGTTTTACTGTCAGAAGTTTTCAAGCCACCCTAAGGCCTCTGACTTGGCTTAACGACTGCCATCTATCGACGGCAGCCACACCAACTGCTTAACGTGCCTTGCGAAGCACGGAAACGCTCGGAAAAATGCCTTTAGCGTTAAAGACGGTCACCCATCCATGTACTGAATGCGCCCTTCGTTGCTTAACCTTCGTGATCGTTTAAGATCACTCAGGCGGTCAGGGCATAAATAACACATAAGCACATAAATGAACTTGATTTATTTAACACAAAGGAACCGAAATTAAGGCGTCGAATTAGTTCGCCATGTTTTACTAGTGAGACCTAATCTTACTTTGTTTTAAACTTTGTTTCTTCTTTTCTTTAGTTTTTTTCGTGTTCACTATACTATTGCACGAAACAGTGAGTGTGTGGACACGTGTGCTTTATGTGTTACTACTGGTAAGAATCTATTATTAGCTTTTAGACACCTAATTGGCTATATTTTTTATATGTGTATGTATAGGGTAAGATGATCAGTGTGTGTCTGTGAGTGTATAAAGAGTAATATAATCATCAGCCCACTATGTCCCCACCGAGGGGCACCAGGGCCAAGTCCGGATTGGTGAAACAAAAATACTATAAAGGTCACTGGGCACTATAGTATGGAATCCATACCTACGTCGTACAGACATAAAGTCGTACAGGCTGCTGCTGGTGCGGCGCGCGCGCACTAACCTGCTGGCGCAGGCGCCGCTGACGCGCGCGCTCCGCACTTTGAATGTCATCTCGGATCAAACGGACCTCTTTCATGTTGCTCTGAGTGAATTCAAGAGAGTAGCGTTGTTTGTGCTGTGCTATGGGGAACGCTTATGTTGATTTGCATTACATAATTTATATTGATAATAGGTTAATTTAATTAAATAGTTGTTAAGGTATTAGACATAAGATATTTTAGGAAATTGTAAGTTTCATACCAATCGAATTAGGCTAAGCCTGTAAAGATAGGTAAGATAAAGATAGGTAAGAAGACAGGTAAGGTACATAAGTGAAAAAAAAATAGGTTGAGATAAATAGATAAATGTCTTTATTTTACGATATTTTGGGTCGCATTATTGTGGGTATTGTCTGTCTTGTAGAATTCCGAACTAGCTGTCTCGACCGACCTTCGTACCGTTAAGTTTTTTTTTTTTTCATATTTTCTAACCATTTAAACCTTTTCATTATTTAGGCAATTTTTTAAACAATTCTCTCCGGAAGAACCATCCTTGTACTTCAAGGAATATTCTAAAAAAAGAAATTGGCGTAATCGGTTCAGCTGTTCTCGAGGTTTGCGCTTAGCAACACATTTAGCGATTCATTTTTATATTATAGAATACACTTGATTTATAGGTACTTGATTGATATTTTGATTGATATTTTCGACCTCTGTGGCGTAGTGGTTAGCGCATCTGCTTACCATGCGAGAGGCCCCGGGTTCGATCCCCGGCTGGGGAGAAATAAAAACCTCCAGGTCTTGGAGTGTTGGAGGGTCTTGGGAAAAAACCTTCCCACGACACCGGGTATCCTAGTGTGGGGCCAGAAGCATTGTATTGTATATGCCTGTATGTAAATGTTAATTTAAAAAAAAAATGGAGTGCTTAGATTTTGTTAAAAAAAACGAAATAAAAACCCAGGTTGAACTACACTTCTGTGATATCAATTTGCACTGACCCTTACCACTCAAGGCGCGAGAATCCACTAGTATTTTCTATTTAGGCTGTGATTTCCCGCGCGTAATTGAAAAAGTTCCGAATTATTTGATTGGAGCCGCTTCGAGGTTGTTCGGTTGGCACTCCTGGCAATCTAGCGGGCTCTTTTGGGTTGTTATGTTGGTAGCCGAGACGTGATTCGAATTTCAAATCTAATAATATGGTTGGCATGGCACTGTCCTTCCAAGGTTATTAGACTACTCACTATATTATTATGCTTGTAGTTAAACATTTTTGTTTTATATAATTTTTCTACGGGAATTGGGATTAGTCTCTTTACAGTAAAATATCGATCAATCTGCTGGTTGACCACGTTGTTTCCTTCTGTCCAATAAAGGTATATTTTACAGTAACATATTTTAGGTTCCAACACTGTTGCATGGTAGCGAGACTTAGGTATGGCAGAAGAATCATGAAAGTAGGAATTATGCAGTAGAAGTGAGGTCCTTGAGAAATATGTGTGGTGTTACTTTGAATGACAGAATACGCAATAGTGTGATCAGAGAACGTTGTGGACTGAAAGAGGATGTAGTGACTAGAATTGAGAAATGAATGTTGCGTTAGTTTGGACATAATATGGAGAGGATGAAGGAAGAATAGACTGATGACCCAAAAATATAGAGCTAGTGTGAGAGGATGGTCTGGTAAGCGACGCCCCAGGCGGACATACTTCTACCAGATAGGGGTTGTATTAGCAAAGGGCAAGATAAAAAATGCGTGCATGCAACGACAAATGAATGTCGATGAAGCGAAAGTGATTTGTCAGGATCGTGGCAGGTGGCAGTCCCTGATCTCTGCCTACCCCTCTGGGATACAGGCATGAGCTTATGTGTGTCAGATATTTTATTTACTAAATGAAGTATGTTTAAATTGCACTACTGTTTCCAATTACATACCGATTAACTACCCAGTGTACCGCAGCGCCTATGATAAAATTATGTCAAAAAAATGTTCTTATGGAGGCACTCGTAATACGTAGTACCTTTCTCGAGATCCTCGATTCACTCCCACCAAGTACAAAAGTTGATTTAATGAAAAAATACTTATAAAGATTTTTGTGTCGTTGGCCCCTTCGTAGGCAACTTATTTAAGGGGTACTAGCTAGCACTAAAGGTGAACATGTACATGTACACGGATTCCTGGCTGTACATTATTGGTGCGTACGTTCTCAGGATGTGCGTTCTCGGTCGTGCGTTATCGTCTCCCAAATAAAATATAACCTTCGAAGTTCTGTACTGATTGTGTTTAAATCTGTGAATATACTATTTCCACGTTTGTGATGTTCTTGTCTAATTACCATTCTGAGTGGCATAGGTATCCTATGACATGACAACACGCAAAGTGGGTTGCATTGCAAGCTCAATTATTTATGTTCCATTATTTTTTTATAAATAAATACTAATAGTTAAAAATATGATTATACATCTCATAATTTGTTTAATAACGTGATTATTGTCTTTGCTCTGATAAAAACCTGGTTCCAGGCGGTTTTTGGTTCCAGCTTTCATACATTTTTTGGACTCCTTTGTAAACTGTTTCGAGTTTTCTACCGCTAAAGGTTTTTGATTTAGTGTCGTTTAAAGTCTGAAAAAGAAATGCCAAGTATAGATAAATGGATTATACATAATTTTATTAACTTGGGAGCCGTTTGTGTGCCATTTTTTGTGAGACTTCCTCGATTTTTATGATATAAAATCACGTGCAGCTCAGCTACAGATATATTTTATTTGTAAGTTACAAAGGCAACACAGTAAGCCCTGCCATTATCAAGGGAAACATTATACCGAGTCACAGAATAAAAATAAATAGAAACGAAACGTACACAATGTACACAATGTGCACACCTTACTCTCCTACCTATTACAATAATCGTTTCACAACTGATCTGGTTGGCTGGAAGAAATTTCATTAGAAATAACTACTTACTCGCCTATATTTTATATATAAAAAAGGATCGCTGTTCGTTAGTCTTACTAAAACTCGAGAATGGCTGGACCGATTTGGCTGATTTTTGGTTTTTATATTTGTGGAACTCTAGGGAGTATTTTTATTATTATTATTATTATTTTTTCTTTCTTGTGTACAAAGTATATTATAATAATAACAACGTAGGCTGACTTGTATGTCTTTGTTGAATGTGGCTTAAGCAGCATTTAATAAAACATAAGCTCACGCCTGTATCCCAGGGGGGTAGGCAGAGACCAGGGACTGCCACCTGCCACGATCCTGACAAATCCCTTTCGCTTCATCGACATTCATTAGTCGTTGCATGCTCGAAAAAAAAAACTAAAAACTATATATTTACATAAATGTTTTTGTTACTAAAAATTTTTGGAAGGTTTCCTGGCACAGGTAATTCTTACATAAAAGGGAATTCCCACAAAAAAATGTTTGAAACTGAAAATATTTTTTTTATTTCTTGTTTTCAGTTTTTGATACTTTGGCGGAGTTTTTTGATGACTTAATAACAAATTGAATCGCTCGTAGCCACTGCTGCCTCAGTGATCTTAAACGATTACGAAGGTTAAGCAACATAGGGCGCGTTCAGTGCATGGATTGGTGACCGTTCTAGGACTAACGGTAGTGGCATTTTTCCGAGCGGTTCCGTGCTTTGCAAGGCACGTTAAGAAGTTGGTGCCGGCTGTCGTCGATAGATGTCAGTCGTTAAGCCAAGTCAGAGGCTTTAGATTTGGCAAGTAATATCGACTTATCTTCAAGTACAGGGAAACATCGGAATGTATACATTTGTTATTCATCATCAACCCATTATGTCCCCACCGAGGGGCACGGGTCTCTTCCCTGAAGAAGGTATAGGCCATACTCCACCACTAGCCAAGTTCGGATTGGTGGAGACTTGTAAAACTAGCGGCTGGTCTTACTGTCAGAAATTTTCAAGCCGCCCTAAGGCCTCTGCCTTGGCTTAACGACTGCCATCTATCGACGGCAGCCTGCATCAACTGCTTAACGTGCCTTGCGAAACGCGGAACCGCTCGGAAAAATGCCACTAGCGTCAGTCATAGAACGGTCACCCATTCATGCACTGAACGCGGCCTATGTTGTTTAACCTTCGTGATCGCTTAAGATCACGAAGGTTAAGCAACGCCAAAAGCAAATTTAAGGTACGGAACTATAATATAAACCTTTATAACATGATTAGACTCATGAAAATCCCTTCGGGAAGTCCCAGTGGGACTTCGGTGCGTACCTTCGACGTCCCTAAGCCCACATCCAACCGCAATTAGGTCGATATTGCTCTGGCATATCCGGCGCCATCCATCTTTATTAAATATCTATCTGCCATTATGTCAGGTGAGAATTAATTAGGTATAGTCCTTGGTATCTGGTATGTTAGTATGTTTATGTTGGTATGTTCTTGGTATGTTTAAGAATTTGTGTTAAGCACACCCTTTGCAAAAAAGCTTATTATAAAATCAACGATTATTTAGACAAGGACGTCTGGCATTAAACAGTAGTTTAATATTAAATGTAATCAAAGGATAACTGTGTTATTAATATTTTTTAAATTTAGTTTGGTTTGTTAATGAATAAATGAGGAGTTTCTTTATTAGTTTCTTCTCCATGTAATCTATTAATTTGTGAAACTAAAAACTTTGATGTTCATAAAATATACACTTTGTTTGTACCAAGTTTGTACTATGAATAAAATATTAGAGTTTGAGGTTGAGTTTATCGATCGGTGGTATGGTCGCGCAGCGGTTGAATGTCTGGGAGGTTTAGGGTTTGCATCCCGTAGTGTATCTATGACTTTTTCTGTTTAACGTGACGATGTGAGGTGACGTGACGATGTGACGACCTCTGTGGCGCAGTGGTTATCGCATTTGCCTAGCATGAAAGAGGTCCCGGGTTCGACCCCGGCTGGGGACATAAAAAACCCCAGGTCTTTGAAGTTTATATGTTTGTGACGTCGCTGTTTCTGGTTCCTACGACACAGGGTATCCTAGTGTGGGGTCAGAAGCCTTTCGTCCGCGTACAAAACTGTAGCAATGTATGTGTTTTAATAATAAGTCCACACAACATAATCAATTGGTTTTGACTGATTTTGAATTGATTTTGAGACAGAGACGTGATAGTTATTTGGGTAAATAAGATTTAAGAGAAATATCTACTGGTGAAACATCGATTCATAGGTTAGCTCTGAAAGTGTTGTGATAAATAATTACAAGTCTGCAATTTAGCCGAGCGTAGCTGTTTTCGTCTAGTATATTATATAATAATATAAAGTAAGAGCCTTTCTATTTTTAAGGTTCTTAAAAAGCTCCTAAAGTAACTGTGGTCAAAAGAAAAAGTCCAAAAAAGCTCAGTAAAAGCTCATTACCGAAAGTTTCCAACCGCTGTTGACTTAGGTCCTGAAAAGGGTAAGCAAGTGGCGTCAGTCGGAATGAGTTCATTGCGTGGTTTATACGGTTACGGTAACATACAGATAGATTTAGCGAGTAACGTGTATTTCGACATGTTCTTTCATTTCGAAAATTATGCGGTGTTACCTTTATGAAATAGTACCTGGATGACCGAGCTTTGCTCGGTATTTTTTTGGTAAATATAATAGGGCTCCTAATAATAGTTTTTCACTTAAAAGAAGGAACTTGAAAAAAAAAAAAGAAACTTCGTGCTCAAGTCTGGATTTTCTGTTTACGGTATCGTCCAATCTCCCACCTGGGCTACTACAACCTTACAGATTAATGCGAAATTTACGTTCTTATAGGCTAGCCGTTATTTCTTTGCCCGAAAACACGGTTAAAACGACGTTTTCTTAAAATGAAACCTAGCTGGATCAATTATTCGTCCCCGAAACCCTCTGTTTACAAAATTTCATGAAAATCGTTGGAGCCGTTTCCGAGATTCTGATATATATATAGACATACATACATATAAACAAGAATTGCTCGTTTAAAGAGATCAGATATAGGTTTACTTGGTAGATTTTTTTTACCGTGAATAGAAGACTCGTGTGACCAAAATCCTTATGACATCAAAGACATTAAAGTTTAATTCCTCATAGAGTGCGACAAGTGAGTCGTGGCTCAAGCCTTTGGCGGGAAATTTAAAAATCTTTTAGTTGATAACCCTGCATATCGTCTGAATAAACCATCTTGATACTTTTGCGTAACTTGATTATTTGTTTAATTAGTTTGGAGTCTCCAATGAATTTTGTCCAAACATAACTAAATATAAGCAAAACGAAAATATTAACTACATCAAAACCAACATTTCCACTCCACCAAAAACAGGGATAATAAAGATGCACCACATAAATTTATAAACATTTATTAATGCTGAACCATAATCAAAATCTGATTCATATCTTTTTTTCTCAACATCTTTGAGTTCTTTGACTAAGTCTTCGATCTGACGTTTAATATTTTCGTCATCCGACAGACCTTAAAACAAGAATAATAAAATTCATGTTTGCTTTAAAACATTATTACTCGTATCACAGAATATATAATAGTAGTACAGAAGATTCACTCCGCAAAATCAATTAAAGAAAAAGGGACTCTAGCAGCGATACAATTAGGTGCAATTCAGATCGCACGGCGCTAAAAAAGCTGCGTTATATTCACCTACACGTTGCCTCTCTTTCTACCGCGTAACTCTTACCTCTTCTGGCGCCTGAATTCCTTCCTATTTTCCCCGTCGGCGCGGTCGCCGCATGTACTTACGCGTTCGATACCGACACGCCTAGTGAAACAGCCCTGCTCGTATGTACATACTAAAACAGAGGTAAATTATGTTGAATAGAAACAAAAGTTTTTTTCTTGTTTAAATCTAGGAAGAGTACATATCAAACTGTTTAGGCTGTAGGTTAGTACCTTGCAGCAAGTTTGACAGTCAGAGTGTGGCCATATGAAGAATTCGAAATAAATCGCGTCCCACGACTCGCTTGTCAGACTCTAAGAGCAAAGTCTAAAAGAAACATCTACGTAGCACAAACAATTTTTACTTGGAAGTAAAATGGGGTAATTTGGTTTTTGTGTACTAGCAACATTCAGACATTGGATTGTATTGAGATGTCAACGTGACTGTTTTATTTATTTGCATTGAACTAAAAAACATACTGTAAATGTTTTGGGTTTATTGTGATACTCTTGAGTCGAAGCGAAGCGTCACGTTTTTGAACTGTCTGTTTCAACAACGCGACGCTTCGACTATGCGTAAGTGGAAATTGAGCCCTAAGTCTAGTGGATACGTTACACAGTACGGGCAGCTGATGGGACAGTAGACAGTTACTTTGCATTTACTCGCATGACAGTAGCTCGACTCGCCTCGCTCGGTCTCACCAAGTGCGAGTTGACGACCGAGCGGCGTCCGAGCCGATACCTGTGGCGGGGCGGGGGAAGGCGAGTGGCGAATGAAAACAAAAAATGTTGTAGTAACTCGGACGCCAGCAACTGACCCACTCGCACATGAGAGTAACTCGTATGATGTGTTCACACATCTCAGTCGGTCACACATCTCGGTCACACATGACAGTAACTCGTAACCTATCCATTAGGTATACCAACATTTAGTTATACTCGTAAGGTCTTATTATAAAACATATACTTTTATGTATTTTGGGAGTAGCTTGGCTACCCATCGTACAGGGACTAGTTTGGGAGCCAGTGACCCTGTTTTGTAACAGTTTTACAATAAAGTTTTTTCATTTTCACTAAAACAGTTTTTCTTTTTCATTTATCTTATTTTTTTTTACTAGCCACAAGAAGATATAAGATACGTACCTACTGTAAGGCAGCTATTTGATTGAAGGATTGCTTTTTCGCAAATATTAATAATTTATTATCTTTTTTCGAGGAAAGCCTAGCCTAGCTAGCGCCCGACTGACATCTAAAACAAAAACGTAGCGATTCTCTTTTAAAATATTTGAATTCATACAAGACGGCTGTGCCAGTCAGTTACTATAAAGAAGAATCGCTACAAGTACATACGAAAACTTGCGCCTGTATTCCAAAAGGATCAGGCAGAGGGGTAGGGTAGGCCACGTGCCTCGGTCCTGACTTTAGAGTAACAATTTCAATTCAATTCAATTCAATTAAATTCATTTATTGCGATATATTACAGTGGAAATTACAGGTCTTAAAAAGTTAATCATGCATAAGCATTCAAGTACATGTGTAATTTTAGCGAGAGCGGCATGGCAATAGTATAATAATTATTAATATGCATTATAAAAGGACATAAGTTTTCACAATAACAATACAATTTTATTCTAATCCATAAACAATTTTTATCTCTCTATTTTATTAAAATATCATTCATGAGAGTATTCATAAGATTACAATGTAATTTTACCGGGCACGGCATTCTATTTTTGATCTCAACTGTTGCTGCCACATCTTGAATTCTTCTATAATACGTTTTCTGAGATCTTTCATTTTATTTATTTGGAATGTCAAACAACTACATATTATATTTAATATTAAATTTTGAATTAATAAACATTTAGTCCACTTCGTTATCCATATTTCACTTCTAGGCAACCTGTGAGCTAATTGTAACTCATTAAAAGAACATCTGTATGATTATAATAATTCGGTAGGCCTAAGAATAGGTTGTTACCTATTTTTCATACCCCTAAATGATAAGGGTGCTCCACTAGATATATTTTATCTGGCAAAACAACGTCCGCTGGGTCAGCTAGTAATTTATATCAAAACTAGCTGACCCGACAAACGTTGTTTTGCCGTATAGGGGCAAGAAAAATAGATAACAACCTATTCTCATACCTACCGAATATACCTGTAAAGTTTCATCGAAATCAGTCGAGCCGTTTCGGAGGAGTATGCGCAGTAACATTGTGATAAAAGAATTTTATATATTAGAAGAAAGAAGATGATTCATGGCCAATAACATAATTATGGTTATTAGCCGATGAGGGTCGATGTAGGCATCTACTAGGGTAGACGCCTTCTCATTTAAGAATGAAAAAGGCGTCTACTAGGCATCTTCTTCTTCTTCATTCTTTTTCTTGTCCATGATTCGCATCCGTATAAAAGAACACGTATATTACTAATGGTGGAGGAGTATGGCCTATACCTTGCCCCGGGAAGAGACCCGTTCCCTCGGTGGGGACATAATGGGTTGATGATGATGAGGATATTACTAAGACTAGTATTAAGCTCGCTTTTACACAAAATCGTTTTGAGTGCAATAAAGAATCTTCACTTATTCAACCTATTCAATTTTCTTATCCAACATGTAATATTACAGTCCACGAGCAGAGCGCAGCGGGTTTTGTCACGCTTTGTGGGTTTATTGATCCAAAAATTCATTGTCAGACAACGGGCGGCTATCACGAAATTAAGCCAAGGTTAAGCTTTCCAGTACGCCCTGTCATTATGCTTAAAACTCTTTGTTACCAACCGGATTAGGTTATGATTAATAAATTCAAAAAAGTAATTATAATGTTTTGTAATGTATTTATTTCTCTTTTTTTTTGTCAGAAATATCAAATATATGAATATATCAATATACTAGCTTTCGCCCGCGACTCCGTCCGCGTGGACTTTAGTTCAAAATTTTGCAACCCCGTTCACTCCCGTGACTCCCGTTAAGGGTTAAATTTAGAAAAACGGTGAAACCAGTGTTCAATCAATTGTGTTGAAGAGTATTTATTTTAAGTTTCAAGAAAATTAGACAACATTCTTGTACAGTTTAGCACTGCACAAAGGTCAGTTTGTAAAATTGTAGTGCAAGCATTCTTCATTCGTCACATTTACTCTATGATTCAGTGAAATAAACGTACTCAACGTGAGCGGCTGTTTTCCTCAATAATACTTCGCATTTTCACTGAACTCAACAACGTTCAGTCAATCAATATTATAACTGTAGAAAACCCCTACAGTTTTTGGTCCTTCGAGCTACTGCGACTTAGTGTTCTGTCTCCTCTGAAGTGTGTTAGCAATCGGTTGGCCGGCCTCTCACAAGCGGGAATCACCGGTCGATTGAGAAGGTGCTTAAATCACACCTAGGGGTTGCGGATTTGCTAGGTCGCTTGGACCATCGCGAGTGCCGAAGATCAGCGTTCGAGAGTGGTTCGCCAGCGACTATAGACTTGTATAGTCCATAGTATCGAGCATTCAAGCTTACATCGGATAGCCGCGGCAGTCAGCTGGACTATCAGAGAGCAGCATTCACTCATTCACTCATTGGGAGAAAGCCGCAGCAGGACAGCTGGGCTTTAGCAACGTCAGTGTCAACACATCACTGAGCATCATTCAGATCGTCGTATCACTCATTCATCATGGCTGAAGAATTACTCAATCACCAAAGTAAGATTCTTCGAGAAATTGAACGCATTCACATCAATTTTACGAAGGACAGTGCGACCCGAAAAACCGCTGTCTACCTCAAGGAGCGGTTGGAAACATTGGAACTTCTGTGGCGTGAATTCGACAGCAATATTATTAAACTACAAGCATGTGAAGATAAGTCGGGCGAGTACTTTTCTCGTAATATCTATGAGGAGTGGAAAAGTTATTACGAGACGACCAAACACATGATTTCATCATTCAAGAAACCGGTGGAATTGAAAACCATCAAATTTCATCTGCCGGCCTCCGCGGGAACAGGGGAGTTGGAACAACAAATCAGTCAACAAGGCACTAACTTTAGAGCTTTCGAGCGACACATGAACCGAATCAGGGCAAGCCGCTTGGAAGAAAAGTGGGAGATTGAAGATAAGCTAAAAACCTTAACACATCTCTAGAATAACATCGATAGCCTTCATCTGTGCATAGACAACATCTTGCAGGGAAGCGATGAAGATTATGAGCACGATTTTTCTACGATGGAAAGTCAGTATATCGAAATGAAAAAGAAGCTGAACCGGAAACTAAGCTCAACCGAACAACTTCGTCACTCAATTCCTCAGATCGATATACCTGACTTCTTTGGAGAGTATACTCAGTGGCCTACGTTTTATGATCTGTTTATGGAAACCATTCACAACAGCAAATATCTCACCAAAACTCAGAAGATGCAACACCTCAAGAGTAAAGTCAAGGGAGAGGCCGAGCGTCTAATTCAGCACTTGAATATAACAGCTGAAAATTACGAAACCGCATGGAACCTCTTAACCGGTCGCTACAACAACCCCCAGATCCTGTTTACTAATCACATTGAGACCTTTCTCAATCAACCAGTCATTCAGAAGTAAACTTCATACCAGTTAAAGAAGTTGTATGATACAACAATGGAGTGCATTCATGCCATTCATAACCTGGGTATTGACACATCAACCTGGGATCCCCTTCTTGTCCACTTGATTTCAAAGAAACTGGATGCAGACACTTACGTCGATTATAAAGAGTCTCGCTCGTCCCCCAGGGCGCTTCCTGTCTTCGACGACTTTATGGCATTCATCGAGAAAAAATTCATGGCTCTCGAGCCCATTCAACGAAAGGCAAAGGAGCCTGTAACATCGGTTAAGCAACCTGCACATCAAAACCCGAAGTACAACAACAGCAACTTCAATCAAAAACATCCTCATCCGAGAACCTATTAAGCTGTCGCTACGTCATCCTACAAACCCCAGTGCCCTATGTGTAACCTACAGCATCAGTTGTACCAGTGTACAAGGTTTCTTAACCAACCGACAGACGCAATAATTAGTACTATTGCAAAACTCCAAGTATGTGGAAATTGCCTTTACAAACATGAAGACACTTTATGTCCGTCGACGAAAAAATGCAAGATATGTAATGGAAATCATAAACACTCATTCATGACGCAGCGGTTTACGTGCCAACGAACCCAAAGAACTCGACACCAATACCGCCGCTCACTTCTACTGAAAATCCGCCGTCAGCAAAATCACCGCCACGACAACACAATGTTAATTACGTAGCCAGCGAGGACGAAGAAATTCTATTAACAACCTTATCACTCAATATCAAAGCATCAAATGGAACATTCATCAACTTCCGAGCCCTTCTTGACCAAGGGGCTCAAGTATCACTCATCTCTGAAAACGCCGCCCAGATGTTAGGGTTGAAGCGTCGACGCTATCAAGCGTCCATATCTGGCGTTGGTACTAGCTCAAAACAGAGCAAAGGATTAGTATCTATGGAATGTCACTCAATCTACGGGGACTACGAGTTCACTACAGAAGCGTTGGTTGTTTCCCGTGTAATAAACAACCTTCCCAGCGCTTCGCTCCAGAATAATTCATGGGAACATCTTCAACATACTAGATTAGCCGACTCCGAGTATCACGTGTCTAAGCCTATCGACATCCTCCTAGACGCAAGCGTCTACTCCGAAATCATCATGAGTGGACTTGTCAAGGGCACACCACAATCGCCCATAGCACAACAGACGAAACTTGGCTGGACCCTATCGGGTCAAGTTCGGACTTTTACGTGCAATGTCGTAATCAAGACTCACGATCTCAAGAAATAATGGGAGGTCGAAGACATCAAAGAATCCTCCGCGTCACTATCTGCAGATGAGCAATACTGCGAGGACTTCTTTCAGGCGACCACCAAGCGACTGGAAGATGGCCGATATGAAGTCGCTATACCCATGAAACTTGGCTACGAAGAGCATCTTGGGCACTCAAAATCAAAGGCCACTGCCCAATTCATTCAACAAGAAAAGAGAATGGCCAAAAATGTGTCGTTATCTGAGGGATACAAGCAGTTCATGCACGAGTATCAACAACTAGGTCACATGCGGCCCGCGGACTCGCAAAGCGGTCAGAATGTGTGTTACCTACCTCACCACGGCGTCTTAAAGCTAGACTCGACGACAACTGCCCTACGCGTCGTGTTTAACGCATCCTCAAAAACATCATCCAGTCATAGCCTCAACGATTTGATGGAAAACGGTCCGAATCTCCAGCAAGACTTACATTCACTCATCTTAAAGTGGAGACAATTCAGATACGTCATCACAGCGGACATTGAGAAAATGTTCCGGCAAATACTTGTCAGAGAGGCTGACCAGCATCTGCAATCAATCATTTGGAGAGACTTGCCTAGTGACCTACTTCGAGAATATCATCTCACAACGGTCACCTATGGCACAAAATCCGCCCCCTACCTTGCGATGAGAACACTCAAGCAAATCGGCAGAGATAATGCGGATATATTCGAACTAGCCGCCTCGGCACTTGAGAACTCCTTCTACATGGATGATCTGTTGGCCGGGAGTAATACACTCAATCAAGCAAAAGACATGCAACGGGAACTAACAACCGTCCTGAAAGGAGCCGGAATGAACATTCGAAAGTGGTCTAGCAACGAATCGGAACTCGTAAAGGATTTGCCAGCGGAACTACTAAGCACCCCATTCGAGTTCAAAGACTCTGAAACACGAAAAACGCTAAGCCTGCAATGGAATTCTTCGTCGGACACTTTTGCATACGCACACAAGATCGACTGCGATGCATGTGTGAAGCAATGCACTAAACGTCAACTACTGTCCGACATAGCTAAAATCTACGACCCGATGGGCTGGATAACCCCAATTACAATCAAGGCAAAACTCCTTTTTCAAAAAACGTGGGCTACGACTATATCCTGGGACGATGAGCTTCCAGAAGACATCCGCGTGCTTGGCTAGAAGTCAGAGACGATTTGAAGAATATCCCAAAATTCTCAATACCGAGATATATGGGCAACATGGATCATTCATTTCAAATACATGGATTTTGCGACGCCTCAGAAAAGGCATACGCGTGCGCAATTTACATCGTCACACTCAATCATAAAGGCGATTACACATCGAAGTTGATCGCCGCAAAATCAAAGGTCGCGCCACACAACAAGGCGGTAACGCTACCAAGACTGGAGCTACTGGGTGCATTACTGCTATCACAGCTCATGGCAAAATTCTTGGAGAATGTCTCTAAAAACAACTTTAAGGTTTACGCCTGGACTGACTCCATGGTCATCTTAGGCTGGCTTCACGGACACGCTTCGAGATAGAAACAGTTTGTGGCTAATCGAGTAAACCAGATTAAGAAGGTGATTCCGCATTCAGCTTGGAACCATGTGAAATCCGGAGACAATGCTGCAGACTGCGCTACACGAGGAATGAGCGCTGCGAGTTTGTTAAAGAAAAAACTGTGGTGGGAAGGGCCAGAATGGCTACTTACACTCAATGGCATGATGGAACAAAAAACATACCCATCTTGAGACCATCTTCGAAGTTAGAAAGCCTAGTGTGAACACAGCCTTGCTACAAAAACCAGAAGCATTCACTCAAGTACTGTTAAGTAAAAGCAGCTCAATAGCGCTGATCACAAAGATTACTGCATGGGTGTTACGTTTCATCGCGCTATTGCGAAACACTCAGGCGACGGCACATAGCAGTACATTGACTTCAGCAGAAATGGACTCTGCCCGCAACCTCATTATCAAGGAAGACAATCAACCCCCTGGCAAGTGGGCAATGGGACGAGTCGACGAGATACACCCCGGGAAGGATGGCCATGTCCGGGTCGTTACTATGAAAACTCAGAACACTCATTGAAGCGACCCGTCAACAAACTAATTATTTTGCCTGTAAAGGACAACCCAACTCAGCAATAAGCTGACTCAACGCAATGTATCTAAGGAAGCTAACCAGTCGCGGCTCGATAGCCAAACAGGCTTAATCTTCACATCATCAACTTTGTCCACAATCATTATTTTATCAAACCTGCGAAGCATTCAACAAAGCTTGATAGGCACAGTTACTGACGTCACGCATGGACGCATTGACACTCACCTATTGTCACCGGAGCAATTAGAAACACAAATCAACGTTATCACTCGGCAACTACAGGGTGACCTAATCGTACCTCACAAGGACAAAATCCGAGATTTGTACGAGATAATGCGGGTGTTTGCAAAGGTTACCGGCGACTACCTCATCATGGAATTCAAAATACCACTCATCACCAACGAAGTCTACGAATTGGACAAAATCATCGGTTTACCATACAAACGAGAACTGAGTACATATCGCACAACAACAGTATACCCATACTTGGCATTCAACGTCAGAAGGGATATCGCGCTGGTTCTGTCTGAGAACGATTTACAAAGGTGCATTCATTCGTCACAAGAAAAAATGTTTTGCCCAATCGATAAACCGATCTACGATATGAGAAGAAGACAGTCCATATGTGAACTGAAGTAAACTAAACTTAGAGTTGAAAAAAGAATCACTCTGTATATCGGAACAATCATCGTGCGGCGACAAGTGGATCACGTTACACTACAGACAGAATGACTGGCTATACGCCTGTTGCGAAGAGTGCACAGTGCGCATTTCATGCCCAGCTGACACGGAAATCCGAACCCTGTCTGGCAACGGGATAGTTAGCTTAGGTCAAGGCTGCACCATGAAGGGCAATGCATTCACGATCTTCTCGCACAAAAACTTCTCAACCGCATCGATACGGCAGTCGAAAAGATGCTTGCCGTTCAGGAGCCGCCGAAGGTCCCGCAGCCACGGCCTCGGTACAGGAGGACGGTAGACAAGAGTACTTCACCACCGGAAGTGCATTCAGTGAAGTTTGAGTTACCTAAGTTGAATTAATTACATTTTTATAATATTTAGCAATCACTTATGTTTTATAAGCCTTGATACTTAAGTTTACATGTTTCTAGATTTGTATAGATTTGTATTTCTTTTCTTTGCTCTCGGCAGCATGTACAGTTTAGCACTGCACAAAGGTCAGTTTGTGAAATTGTAGTGCAAGCATTCTTTATTCGTCACATTTACTCTATGATTCAGTGAAATAACCGTACTCAACGTAAGCGGTTGTTTTCCTCAATAATACTTCGCATTTTCACTAAACTCAACAACATTCAGTCAATCAATATTATAACTGTAGAAAACCCCTACGATTCTTTATACCTCCCATACAAATTTTGGCAACCCTTTTCGCCCCCTTAGGGGTTGAATTTAAAAAAATCCGTTCTTATTCCTTGCCTACATATATCTAATAGATCCTCTGTGCAAAATTTCATCTTCCTAGGTCAAACGGCTTGGGCTGGGCGTTGATGAGTGAGTCAGTCAGTCAGGACTTTGAACTTTATATACATAGAATTATATATTAGTAAATATATCGTCATCCATCGCCGGACAAGGTTTGATGCAATGACATTGGCGAAAGAGTCTCAAGAATGAAGTGGAAATGGGCGGGACACCTGGTAAGGCGGGAAGACGGCAGGTAGAACAAGGCAATTACAGAGTGGTGCCATTATAGTACAATGACAGATACACGGTCGGGTCACGTGACGTGTTTTTTTCGTGCCATTGACGCCTAGAATAGGGTAGTTTCCAGGGTCAAAATAATTAAATTATATTCAGTCCGTATTTTAGATTATAAAAAAATATTGGACTCGTATTTTTTCTTTTTTCGATTAATCAAAAAATAACAAAGATATAGCCCATTAAAATTACGTGTGACGTCACTCCGTGCTAAAAAATGCAGCCCGGCGTGACGTCACACGTAACTTTAATGGGCTATATCTTGGTCATTATTGGTCTAATTTACAAATAAAAAAAATACGTGGCCCTTATTTTTGAATAATCTAAAAGACGGACTAATTACATTTTTAGGGCAACTAGCCCATTATTGATATAGGTGCTCGCGTTGACTTGAAGCGGCAATGAAACTAAATCACCATGTTCATGCAGTTGTCATTTTTTTTTCGGGGTGCTGATAAACTAGTGCAGTGCCAAGCATTCGGGTCCGTCACCCTATATGTTACTTTTTATTGAGTTAATATGAAAAAAAAATGCGCCAAAGAAGTTATGCTATTTGAGTCACTTTCTGAGAATCACCCAAAAACTGGATTCTATGTTTTAGTTCTGTGGTAGTTCTACAGAATTAATAATTTGCTTTTGAAAAATACCGCTTCGTTAGCCTAGTACGCTATAAAAACGAAACCTATACTCAGCGAAATTCCCAACCATGTAAGTGGCTGCCATAGGCAGGCAGAGTAGGGTAGGCAGAGGCACCAATCACTAGAACTGGGCCCACGTTTTGCCGAGCTTTTTAGGTCCCAACGTGACAAGGTAAATTTGTTAGATCTTGTTTACCATCGCTTTTAAATAAAGGTACTCGTACTTAAGCCTACTATATTGTATGAGGTCCGCAAATACTCTTTCATCTACGCATTTATTGAAAATGTCTGCTAATGGCAAGGATAGGATATGTATCACTCACAGACGTTCATATATAGATTTTGCCTCCGTTAATTATGGTCTAAATTATTTAAATTTTATTTGGTGAGTGCAGGATTTTTAGCGGCGTGCTTGTGTGCAACGACTAATAAATGACTATGAAGCGAAAGTGATCTGTCAGGATCGCAGCAACTGGCAATCCCTGGTCTCTGCCTACCCCTCTGGGATACAGGCGTGAACTTATGTATTTACAGATTACAGATTCTACAGGTACGCTTCAATCGCTCTCATATCCGTTGCCATGGCGTTGCTATCGCCATGTAAATAAACGTAAACATAAAAAGTTACAAACAGGCACATATGTGTCGCTCGTAGCCTGGGCTGCCTGAGTGATCTTAAACGATCACTAAGGTTAAGCAACATACGGCGCGTTCAGTCCATGGATGGGTCACCGTCTATGACTAACGCTAGTGGCATTTTTCCGAGCGATTCCGTGCTTCGCAAGGCACGTTAAGCAGTTGGTGCCGGCTGCCGTCGATAGATGGCAGTCGTTAAGCCAAGTCAGAGGCCTTAGGGCGGCTTGAAAACTTCTGACAGTAAGACCAGCCACTAGTCTTACAAGCCTCCACCAATCCGGACTTGGCCCCTGTGGTGGAGTATGGCCTATACCTTCCTCAGGGAAGAGACCCGTGCCCCTCGGTGGGGACATGATGGGTTGATGATGATGATGATACATATGTAAACGCTTCTGGCCCCACACTAGGATACCCTGTGTTGTGGGAACCAGAAACAGCGATATCACAAACATGTAATAGTAATAATAATAATAGTAAAGTTTCACTTCCTGGTTTTATGTATTTTTTTGGACAAACTGTTCAATGTCAATATTTGTTCGTCTGCTCTGTTTTGAATATTCATCATCATCAACCCATCATGTCCCCACCAAGGGGCACGGGTCTCTTCCCTGAGGAAGGTATAGGCCATACTCCACCACGGGGGCCAAATCCGGATTGGTGGAGGCTTTTAAGACTAGTGGCTGGTCTTACTGTCAGAAGTTTTCAAGCCGCCCTAAGGCCTCTGACTTGGCTTAACGACTGCCATCTATCGACGGTAGCTGGCACCAACTGCTTAACGTGCCTTGCGAAGCACGGAACCGCTCGGAAAAATGCCACTAGCGTTAGTCATAGACGGTCACCCATCCATGGACTGAACGTGCCGTATGTTGCTTAACGCTAGTGTTCGTTTAAGATAACTCAGGCAGCCCAGGCTACGAGCGATTAATTTTGAATAATATTATTTGTTAATTTTTTTCTCTGTTTGTTTGTTCTATTTGTTTAAATTATAAAAATAAGAAAGATAAGAATATTCTTTATTGTACACGAGGAGAAACACAAACTTAAACTATTTACAAGGTTACAGTACAATTGGCGGCCTTATTGCTAATAGCAATTTCTTCCAGACAACCCTATGATGGGCAAATTTCTGAAGGAAAAAGGAGACCGGTAGTCGGTGCAAAAATGAATATTAATATACATACTTACATAAATAGCAATACACCTACATAAACCATTACATACATATATAGTAATGATAAACATACATAAATATATGATAATAATAAATAACCTACAGGAGGAGGAAATAATAAATTATAATATACCAACTAACATGGGGGAGAAAAAAATAAATACACGTCATAGAATAATGCACAAATATCATAGAGAGAGATAAAACTCTTTTACCTTGGTTTTAAAGACAGCGGGGGAGGGCGAGCGCCTTATTAAAGTCGGTAGATCATTCCACGGCCGAGCAGCCATGACAGTAAATGAGTCACTGAAAAACCTCGTCGAATGCGCCGGAGTCTTCAGCGAGCGATTCTGATCAGAGTGCGTATACTGAGTTTTGTCATTCACATTTGATAGCGAGAGCGTTTGCGATTTGCATAGGAGTGACAAAGCGCGCCATCTAGTTGTCTCTTTGTCACTCCTATGCAAATCGCAAACGCTCTCACTATCGAGAGTGAATGAAAAAACTCAGTATACGCACTCAGATCGTAATGCCCGGCTGTGAGAATCACCGAGATAGGTGAAGCACTCTTTGAGATAGGAAGGGGTGGCTGGATTGAACAGTATTGAATAGAGAAGAGAGAGGATGCGAGCATTCCTACGAGAACGGATTGAAAACCACTTGAGCTTAGCGCGAAATTCGGATATGTGGTCATATTTGCGTAAACCAAATATGAACCTTATAGCGAAGTTTTGAAGGCGCTCAAGTTTGTTAAGCTGGTCTTCGGTCAAATCAAGATAGCTGGCATCAGCGTAGTCGAGGATAGGTATCAACAGAGATTGCGCAAGTGCGACTTTGGTCACAGTTGGCAGAAAATTCCGCAACCTTCTCAGGGAGGCCGCTGAAGCGAATATTTTCCGACTCACCTCCGCCAGCTGAGGAGACCAAGTCAGGCCCCTATCGATAATGACCCCCAAGTTCTTCACCTTCTCACTGAATGGAACTATGACACCGTCTAACTTCACCCGTGGAAGCTGTTCCCACTTGACCCTTGATATCATTCTAGGACTGCCAACCACAATCACCTGAGTCTTAGAGGGATTGACCCTCAAACCATGAGACCTACTCCATTCCAAAATATGATTGAGATCGGCATTCGTATCGTCAATGGCCAAAGGCAGATTATCTACAGGGGGATATGCATAAATTTGGAGATCATCTGATTAAAGGTGGTAAGAAGAAGAAAGGTTTTTGGAAATACTATTGATGAAAATGGCAAAGAGGAGAGGAGACAACACGCCACCTTGCGGGACACCGGCAGTAGTATCACACCAAGTGGAGAAGGATTCGTCAATACGTATACGCTGCCGGCGCCCATGCAAGTAACTACGAAACCAGTCAATAACTTTTGGAGATATGTTAAAAGAACACAGTATTCCTAGCAGGATGTCAAAATCCACCGTGTTGAATACATTGCTGAAATCCAACAACGTGAGGATTGTGACCTGACCATTCTCCATCGCAAGCCGTATATCATCCGTGATCTTAATAAGTGCTGTAACCGTACTGTGGCCTGGTCGGAAGCCAGATTGGAAAGGATTAAGGAGATTGTTTTTGTTCAGGAACATACTAAGTTGACGATGGATCAGGCGTTCAAGGACTTTTGAAAGGAATGGCAGGATGGAAATGGGACGATATTCGGAGAACGAGGAAGGCTTTGGTTTCTTGGGCAATGGAGTAACCTGTGCATCCTTCCAGGCCGCAGGAAAGGCACCAACTTTAACAGAGTGGTTCAGCATTGCTGTGATGACCGGAGTGATAATATCTAGGATTGGCATTATCATTTTCCGGCTGATGCCGTCGCTACCAACAGCACTGGAGGTAATGGATACTATGCTCTTCTCAACATCACAATCAGTAAATTGACTAAGATAAAAAGGAAATCAGGAGTTGGAAGTGCAGAAAGATTGCTTAGTGTGTTCGTTTTAATAGTTCCATCAACGTTAGGAACAGAAGTTAAATGACGATTAGGAGCATTGACATCGAGGTCGTGAGAAATTGAATCCTGACGTGGCTTTCCAACTCCTAGTGATTTAAGAAAATTCCATACTTTGGCTGGATCACCGTTTTGAACAGATTCATGAATATGGCGTCGTTGTGCGTCTCTACACACCTTATTGCAGTGATTTCTCAAAGTCACGAAGCGCTCCTTGTTGTAATCTGTAGGCCTGATCTTATACTTATATTTGGCTGCAGCTTTTTGACGCATGGCAGTCCTAATGGCGTCTGTGAGCCATGGTGCAGGCAGGTGCCGAACTTTAATTGCTCTAACCGGTGCGTGCATGTCGTAGAGATCAGTGAGAAGGCTATTGAAAATGGCGATCTGCTCATCGACAGTGTCCGAATTCGCCACCACAGACCAGTCGGTACTCATTACGTCCTCCCTGAGTCGGTCCAGATCCATTCCACTAGTCTTTTTGTCTAGAAAGTTAGAGTACTAGAAACTCTTTGTTTTTTGTAAATTTTATGTATTTGTTGTTTTGTTATGTTTTGAGTATTGTGCCGTTGAATAAATTATTTCTCTCTCTCTCTAAATATCTAAGACTTTTTTGGGTTTTTTTGTTTTTCCCAACCAGGATTCAAACCCGGGCCTTCTCGCAAATGTCCTAACCGCTGCGCCACAGAGGTCGTCGATAACGAAATACTATCCATTCACCGGCCATTGGATAATCATTTAGCGACCTGCAGGGGTAGATATTGCGGACGTGACGTCATTTGGTCACACCTTCACCCGGTAGTAGGTCACATCCGGTGTGAAACAGTGCGGGCTTTCTCTGTGAGGTTAGATCGATACCCGGATAAGGTTTTCTTTAATTTATGGGGGGGAATTGCTCGGTTTCTAAGCGTTTACAGTCTGCTGATGAGCTGTTAACAGCTGTCAGTCGGCAAGCTATAATTATTATGGATCTAGGCTAAGTAATTGTTTGGTACCTGCCATTTACAAAATCCTCCCAGAGGAATTAAGTAATAAGCACCTCAGAAAAGCACAATTCAAAAGTATGCTTAGCGCTTTGTTTTAAGCAGTTTGTAAACATAAAATAGTATCGATAATGTTAGTTGTGTTTCCAATGTATTGTTAGTTAAGTAAGTAAATGAGAACTGTTACCAAGAGCTTGCCAATAAACTGCATTAGCAGTTTGGCAAACTAATATTATTGTAATTTCGCATTATTTTTAGTGAATAAATAAATTAATAATAATAAGCAGGGCCGGATCTACCATAGGGCTTTTTGGGCTTCAGACCAGGGTCACATGGATTCAATTGCCCCAACGCCGGCGCGGCCGAAAGCCTCAAACGGCGCAAATATAGTTCTATTGGCAACAATTACATATTTGCGCCGTTTGGGGTCGAAACGATGGGCACATGGGGCCCAGAGGCGCGTCTGCTGTTCAAAGACCTAGCGGCGCGCTTAATCGACGCATCAGGAGACCAGAGAGCTGGCGCGTACCTCGGCCAAAGGATAAGCCTGGCCATCCAAAGAGGCAACGTCGCCAGCATTCTGGGCTCATTGCCGCGGGACAGTGACCCGGGGCAGGTATTTTATTTGTAAATATATTAAGTTAAGATATTTATTTAGGTTCTAGCATAGTTTTATATTTAAGTTATATTTTTTTTTATTTATAGTTAGGTAGTTGATTATTAATATTTTATATTATTGTTATTTAGCATTGTTAATGAATAAAACATATATCTCTTAAAGTAGGTAAATAGAGGTATAAAGAAAGGTTTTTATTTTTTTTGAAACTTAAAATAAATACTCTTATGTTTGTAAAATTTCTTGAATAAATAATAAAAAATTTTTTTTTATATTTGTTTAATTACTTTTGCACGCTTACCAACTCTTTCCTTTACCTCCTGCGGTTGACTAGTAGAAAATGCTTATAGCATTAAGTCCACCGCATTGTACTATATTTTTATTATAAATGTAAGTTCAATAAAAGTCGACATTAAATAATAATTTTACAGGCAAAGTCATGAAATTAACAAAACAATCGATTTGTTAGACCTTTCAATACACTCATATAATATCAGCTAGTACAACAGAGTTCATTCAATCGCTTATCACGTGACAGCGTTATCTGTTGTACAAATATGTATTGATGTTGGCTCGCAGCTCTCAAGTACACTCGGCTTCTGATTTTCGGTATTGTTTTGTCTGTTAAAATTAAATATTATTCTTTTTACATATAAAACTAACTGACCCGGTAAACGTGGTTTTGCCATATCATATTATATAGGATTGCTCGTAGCCCCGGCTGCCTCAGTGATCTTAAGCGATCACGAAGGTTAAGCAACGTAGGGCGCGTTCAGTGCATGGGTGGGTGGCCATCGATGACTAACGCTAGTGGCATTTTTCCGAGCGGTTCCGTGCCTCGCAAGGCACGCTAAGCAGTTGGTGCCGGCTGCCGTCGATAGATGGAAGTCGTTAAGCCAAGTCAGAGGCCTTAGGGCGGCTTGAAAACTTCTGACAGTAAGACCAGCCACTAGTCTTACAAGCCTCCACCAATCCGGACTTGGCCCCCGTGGTAGAGCATGGCCTATACCTTCCTCAGGGAAGAGATCCGTGCCTCTCGGTGGGACATAATGGGTTGATGATGAAATATATATTATATAGGTTGTAAATACAGTCTGTTAGATCTTATGGTTGCTGCACACTATGCTGGCGGGTAATAAAGTCGCCGGCAATGCCGCACAAGCTGAGCCGCTGGCTGGCCGGCGGGGTGTGCCGGCGGGTTGCGCGGTGAGCTGGCGGCAGCTCCCGCCCAAAATCTTATTTTTGCTAATTAAAATTAATATTAAGGCCACGATGATGTTGTCAACAGCTTTCTTGTCCGTTGATAAGAACTAGGAACACAAACCGTACAACACTACTAGTCTACCCGGCTGACAACTTGAAAATGATGCCACAGAGACAATGATGGTCTGCGGCAGCCAGCGGCAAGTGCCGGCAGCCTAAATAACCCGGCGGCATACCCGCGCGATAAAAACCCGCCGGCCGTGCCGCCTGTAGTGTGGCGTGTAGCATAGTGTGTAGAATATTCCTGGGGCTCCAGAATAGGCTTCGGTTATTGCCGAAAGCACACGAGTGTAATACTACTTCCTGCTCTGTATAAAACTTTTCTTCACTATTTTGAAAAGTAAAGTAAAGTTAAGTTATAAATAACAATACAAAATAAACCTTACCTTATTGCAATATAATTGGTTTATCCGATAGTAGCCGAGGTATATTCTAAAAGCTAACAGACTGTATGTAGGTTGCTCGTCTCTGACTGTGCAGTGAATCAATCTCTTGTTTCTTGTTTAGCTTATTTTATCGTAGTTGATATACCAACGCTTTGTACATTGTTACACTTCCTAAAAAGCCTTTAAAAGGTCAAAAAGGTCCTCTTCAATCATGCAGCCGGACCCATGATCTAGTTTCCGAACTCGGTTTTCTGGTTGTGTCAAAGTTCTCAGTTCAGTGTACATACCGAGTGTGTTTGTAGACAGTACATACATTCTGTTCATACCAATGCCTGTTGGAACGTTGGGATCATTAAATTATTGCTCCTACAGGGCTAATTTGAATACTTTCGACGTTTGATTGATTACAGTTTGTTAGATTTTAGAATATACCTCGGGCTCTAGAGTAGGCTTCGGTTTTCGCCGCAAGCACACGAGTGTAAATATTACTTCCTGCTCTGTATAAATGAAATTAAGCGTCATATTAGTTCCGATTTCTAAATTAAGTGTCATATTAGTTACGATATTTTTATTACACGAATATATCCGACAGTAGCCGAGGTATAATTCTAAAAGCTAACAGAATCATGTACCTACCTACTGTTTAGTTGTGTTTCGGTGACAATTTTAATATTCGTCTTCTTTCTTCCTTTTTCTTTCTTTCTCTCTCTCTCTCTCTCTCTCTCACTCAATTTTTTTCTTTTCAAGAGGTTATTATCCCATCAAAAACATAAATGTGAATGAGAGCCAAGTTCAATATTAAGAACAGATGTCGTTATCGTCGTCGCCGACAAAAGAATTGAGATCTATATTTGTACTGCCAAGCGCAGTACAAATAATATTTAGCGCAGGCTAAATAATATTTATTTAATGAACTCTACTTCGTTTAGTCATACGGAGGTTAGTGTACTTTCTGTTTGTATTGTACTTATGCTGTTAGGTTGATATCATACCTATGTGACTTTTCTGAAATTTGGTTTGTTGGTAAAAACTAGCAGTCAAATCTTAAGCTTGAATGACCATTTACATCTCTAGTGATCTTGTTACTAAAAATTTCATAATTTGCTTTAAGAAATGTGGCAAATTTCATATCATCATCATCATCAACCCATCATGTCCCCACCGAGGGGTACGGGTCTCTTCCCTGAGGATGGTATAGGCCTTCGTATATTACATATACGTAGGTTAAATAGTTGTAGAGTTGTGAAGGGGTCAAAAGTAGCTCGAAGTGATTCCTGTAATATTACACATATTTTTTCTCGAACTTGGCTGGACTCGCTGTCGCGAGTCTAGATAACCAAAATTTTTACCCAAAATTACCTAAATTCCCTAGAAACTATGGTTCTAGATAGCGTTCCGGTCCAGCGCCAGCGGTCGGCACAACTCAATACATCTTTGTTTTATTTATTAACGAATATCGGAAGTCCAGAAGTATTTAAAACGAGACTAGTAAAGGATCGGATGGGTTGGCGTGAAGGAAAAGTGGCCTATGCCCAATAGTGGGCTCGGTTTATGGGCTGATTAGATAGATTGATATATTAGTACTTATTGATCGGATGCACTATTAACATCAACCCATTATGTCCCCACCGAGGGGCACGAGTCTCTTCCCTGAAGAAGGTATAGGCCATACTCCACCACGGGGGCCAATCCAGATTGGTCCGGGTGCACTATAATAGTATTTAATTTTTTTTTTTTAACAATAGATTTACATACAGGCATATACATTGTTTCTGGCCCCACACTAGGATACACTGTGTAGTGGGACCCAGAAACAGCGACGTCACAAACATGTAAACATCCAAAACCTAGGTTTCATTTTTTTTTGTCCCCAGCCGGGATTCGAACCCGGGACCTCTCGCATGGTAGACAGATGCGCTAACTACTGCGCCACAGAGGTTGTCAAACATTGGACAACAATTTCCATTTCCACCAATCAGCACTTTCCCCACAGCACCAAAAACAAAGCTGTCATAATATTATTCTGTCCAAAGTCTTCAAAACATTTGCTATTCATCGCAACAAAGTGACTACTTTTGCGCTTTGCATATTGAAACGAAAAATATTAGAAGATTTGCTCAGTTTCCTACTTCTTTATTTTAAAATCTTGTCAAGTTGCTTGGCAAGTTAGACTAGGCGCACACGCGACAGGCGACAGCTCGGCGACTAGACGCGACGACAGGCTACGGCCGCCAATTTTTATAATTTTGTTCGAACTTCCGCACACTCGGCGACAGAGTCGCGGAGTCGCGACGACAAGATGCCAGAAGCAAATGACAACGTCGCGTCTGACGCCTTACGCTAGTCTTACAAGCCTCCACCAATCCGGACTTGGCCCCCGTGGTGGAGTATGGGCTATACCTTCCTCAGGGAAGAGAATCATGCCCCTCGGTGGGGACATAATGGGTTGATAATGATGATGATGGCAGGGTTTTTACACTGAGTTAATCTTTTGTAGTGAGTTTTTGTGGGTAAACACGGATTTTCCATGCAAATTACTAGCCAGATTGGTAATTTACATTTCTTTGCCTGGCATTCAGTCTGTGTTATGTTTTTCTTCAGAATGTTTGCGTGAGCAAAAATAAATAAAAATATAATGCGTCTAGGTTCATCTACCTCGCTTGATGTGGTTGTACCGATCAATCAATCAACTAAATAATTTATTTTCCACTCCATCTGCTCGAAATGATACAAATTTAGGACCCAAAACACGCTATTGTTGTTCAAGCTAAGATGCATCAAAGTAAATAGAATATTCTTATCCTATCTTATAACTAGCTTTCGCCCGCGACTCCGTCCGTGTGGACTTTAATTCAAAATTTTGCAACCCCGTTCACTCCCTTAAAGGTTAAATTTAGAAAGACGGCGAAACACGATTCAATCAATTTTAAGTTTCAAGAAAATTAGACAACATTCTTTATACCTCCCATACAAATTTTGGCTACCCTTTTCGCCCCCCTAGGGGTTGAATTACAAAAAATCCTTTGTTCCCTGCCTACATTTTATATAGACCCTCTGTGCAAAATTTCAGCTTCCTAGGTCCAACGGCTTGGGCTAGGCGTTGATGAGTGAGTCAGTCAGGCCTTTGAATTTTATTTATATAGAAGATAGAAGATAATCCTCATCATCAACCCATTATGTCCCCACAGCCAATACTTTCTCTCTGACCGAAGGCCTCGTATTCATGTAAAAATTCACAGGGTTTCGTTTTAGCATTACGGAACCTTAACAAAACAGTCCCACTGTGGCAAAAAAAGCTCATTTTGTAAAAGCAACTGAATTTGTTTACGTCGACATGGATGGCGTGACTGGCGAAGTACAGTTGACGGTAACCAGGTGCGCTTATCTTATGCGATACTGGACTTTATGACCACGCGGTAAAGGCTACTATCGCTTGGAACTGGCTGAGGGCAAGTGTATCAAATTTAAAGTAATGATTGTTATGCATTATATCGATTGCTTACGTACTGTAGCTAGGTGGTTTTTCGTCTAACCTACTTTTAGAGTTATTTCGATTCCACTCCACATATGTATGTATGTATTTATTGTCTGTGAGTATGTACTCACAGACAATACATACTCATACACATTCAGAAAAGCACACAAACACATGCACACTTTATCTACAATCTATATATATAAAATTCAAAGTCCTGACTGACTGATTCATTCACTCATCAACGCCCAGCCCAAGCCGTTTGACCTAGGAAGCTGAAATTTTGCGCAGAGGATCTGTATATAATGTAGGCAAGTAATAAGAACGGATTTTTTGAAATTCAACCCCTAAGGGGGCGAAAAGGGTTGCCAAAATGTGTATGGGAGGCATAAAAAATGTGGTCTGATTTTCTTGAAACTTAAAATAAATACTCTTCAACACAATTGATTGAACACGTGTTTCACCGTTTTTCTAAATTTAACCCTTTACGGGAGTTACGGGAGTGAACCGGGTTGCAAAATTTAGTCCACGCGGACGGAGTCGCGGGCGAAAGCTAGTTAAATTATAAACTTCCATACTCACCAATATCTGTAAACTTGGAGACGCACAATAATAATATTAGATTCATCATCATCAATCCATTATGCCCACACCACGGAAGGAACGAAGGTATAGGCCATGCTCATAATGCTCATGGAAGAGACCCGTGCCCCTCGGTGGGGACATAATGGGTTGATGATGAGGTCCTACGGTTTTTTTTATCCCCATCCGGGGGTCGAGCCCGGGACCTCTCGCATGTGTCATGATTTGACCAATTTTAGTAAAATCAGAGATGTGTTTAACTATTCCACCCCATTAGTTTGCATTGATATTAGTGTCATGATATAAAAAGTATTCAATTAAATAGTGTCATGATACGTCCAAAATCGGAAGTGACGATGTCACTATTCAAAAGTAATCGGTCGCTATACTTGAGCCATTACAAACGTGCGAATCGAGTCATAAAAGTGCGAGCGAGAGTTCCGATATGCCTGATATGCCTCCTATACTGCCCTCGTAAGGAAGAACGCAGTAATAGTCATTATTGCGTTTTTACTTTGGATGCAAAATTGAGCTCCCTGGTGGTACGTCTATAGGTGAAAAAAGAATGGTGGCTGTAGGTCTACTAGAAACCTGAAATTTCAGTAAGAAAATATGCAGTTATCTCATGAAATGATATGTTTGTGACATGTTCTTCGCTATTTACTCAAAACTGTGTTTTTACGATTACTGCGTTCTTCCTTACGAGGGCAGTATATGTGTGAGAGTGAGGTCTGATACAAATGTTTATAACTCAGTTCGCACGTTTTGTAATGGCTCAAATATAGGATGGTAACATTGCGAAACAATATGGCGGGGAGCCTCGGTGACTTGGGGACGATAGAAGTGCAAGGACGCTCACTTTTACGTTACACTTGGTGAGGAAGGAAACATCTCTTCACACCTGAGTGCGTATACTGAGTTTTTTCATTCACTCTCGATAGTGAGAGCGTTTGCGATTTGCATAGGAGTGACAAAGAGACAACTAGATGGCGCGCTTTGTCACTCCTATGCAAATCGCAAACGCTCTCGCTATCGAAATTGAATGACAAAACTCAGTATACGCACTCTGGTAGGCAGATGTGCTAACCGCGGCGCCACAGAGGTCGTCAGCAGTGGGACGTATATAGGCTGCTCTAATAATTATAATGCACACAAAAATGCGGACTCACTCCAGCAGATTTTAGCCAGCCAGCCTGGAGATAATTACTTTACAAAAAATTTTTAATAAAAATTAAAAACTGACAGCAGAATACAATAATGTTTTGGCGTCAATGCCGAAAATGTATTGGCTAACCATGCAGCTCCTGACTCCAAATTAATATTGTATTCAATAATCAGTTTTTTATCACGCTTTTTTTTGACATTAACATAACATAACATTTATATACAGGCAGATACATTGCTTCTGGCCCCACACTAGGATACCCTGTGTCGTTGGAACCAGAAACAGCGACGTCACAAACATATTGTAAACATCCAAGACCTGGGTTTTTTTTTGTCCCCAGCCGAGATTCAAGAATCAAGAATCAAGAATTTATTTCAACGTAAAGAATTTACATTCTGCTTGTTGAATGTCAATGTACATACAGTTATGTATAACGTTAGCCGCTGCCTTGGGGCCGTCTGTAGTGGAGAAAAAGGCAGCGAAAAAAAAACTCCACTCTGACCATCTTTTCTCAAATCACCTTAAAGCTTTAAGAATTTAAATACAAATAAAACATACAAAATAATATCTTGGATGTGTTGAACACTAGACACATTTATCCTCTGATTTAATTTAATATTAAACTACTATTTAATGCCATACGTCCTTGTCTTCTAAATAATCGTTGATTTTATAATAAGCTTTTTTGCAAAGAGTGTGCTTAACACAATTCTTAAATCGCGTTGGGGGTAACTCTAATATATCTTGGGGTATCTTATTGTAGAACCTTATACAGTACCCCATAAAGGAAGTATTAACTTTTGCAAGTCTAAATCGTGGAAATGACAATTTATGTTTATTCCTAGTATTAACGTTATGATGGCTACCAAGAGTTTCGAAGTCTTTAATATTTTTCCGAACGTACATAATATTTTCATAAATGTATTGGCTTGCAACTGTTAAGATGTTAGTTTCTCTGAAAAAATCTCTTAGCGAGTCCCTACTACCTAGCTTGTAAATAAATCGGATCGCTCTCTTCTGCAAGATGAAGATAGTCTCAATGTCTGCTGCCCGGCCCCATAGTATTATACCATAGGACATAATACTATGGAAGTAACCAAAATAAACAAGCCTAGCAGTTGCAACGTCAGTAAGTTCTCGAATTCTTTTCACGGCATATGCTGCGGAGCTTCTATGTGCCAATTTTATAATATGTGGACCCCATTGTAGTTTGGCATCGATTGTGATGCCCAAAAATACAGTATCTTCAACAAATTCTAGTTTATCATTTTCAATTACAATGTTGTTTTCAACTAATTTTACGTTAGGTAGGGTAAATTTCATACATTTTGTCATTTTTGAATTTAACAATAGATTATTTACTGTAAACCAATCTAGAACGTGCGAGAGAGCATTATTTGCTTCGTCAAGATTATTTTCCTGTCTCTTTATTTTAAAAACAAGTGACGTGTCATCAGCATATAGCACTATCTCACACATTTTTTGTACCAAAAACGGTAAATCATTTACATAGACTAGGAAAAAGAACGGCCCTAAGATAGATAGCCTGACGATTTAATACGATTTATTTCTGCTTTTTGAACCCTTCCTTCTAAATATGATTTTAAAAGATCTAGACTTAATTTTTTTATTCCATAGTGTTTTAACTTTGAGAGTAATGTTTTGTGGTCTACACAATCGAATGCCTTTGACAGATCACAAAATACTCCTATCGCATCATTATGATCCTCCCACGCACTGAAAATATGTTTAACTAACATGACTCCAGCGTCTGTTGGATTCGAACCCGGGACCTCTCGCTTGGTAGGCAGATGCACTAACCGCTGCGCCACAGAGGTCAGAAGAACATTCGCGTCTTATTGAGAACGTCCTGCTTTTTCAAAGTCGGTAAAAAGGGCATCCATTCTGAGCTTCCATCACAGATTTTCCGGCTGCCCCCATCGACTTGTCTCGACAGCTCCCTAATTACGGAACAAATCGTCGAAGCGAAGCCCCGGGCCGGATTGTGCACTAATTATCCTTGTCTTGAATGGATCTTTAATGAATGGACAGACGTTTTTGATGGACCAGAACAGAAATGAAATGACGTCACAAAGAACTAAGACGATATTTAGGTGACACGTGTTGCACCCCCAAATCCTGGGGGTGCAAGTAATCGCTGTAATCGATTACGTGCAGGGTAAAATACCCTAGGTACATTCCGTAATGCGATGAAATCGATTACAGCGCGAATCCGACCAAATTTAGTAGTCAGAAAGTATCTCGCACAAAGTAGGGTTTTTGTGCCTACTGCACTTATAGGAGTATGGATTCGCGCTGTAATCGATTTCATCGCATTTCGGTATACAGTATACACCCTTAATCGCGTAACTGTCAAATTGGTATGAAATTTTTGAGTTGGTAAATTTTATTATTGGAATTGCAGAAGATAATTTTTACTATCGGTGTTGGTTTGTTTCTTTACTTATTTATATTATGGCCTTAGGACGGCTTGAAAACTTCTGACAGTAAGACCAGCCACTAGTCTTACAAGCCTCCACCAATCCGGACTAGGCGCCCCAGTGGTAGAGTACGGCCTATACCTTCCTCAGGGAAGAGACTCGTGCCCCTCAGCGGGGATTTTGCGGGGACACAGTGTACTGTACACACAAAAAAAAGAAATCAGCGCGCTTACCGTCAGACCAGTCATACAAATGACAACCGATTACGCCTAAATTATTAATCGGCCACCTGAAATCATCTCATCGATTCAATGCTCGGGTCACGAGTTGCTGAATATTTTATAACTCGTTTTCGACTGAATGCGTACGAACTTTTATGGACTACTCATGTGGAATAATGTAAGAGATTTCTGACCTACTTTATATTATGTCGTATGGAAATGTTTGTCGTCCCCAACCGGACATCATTATCATCATCATCAACCCCTTACGTCCCCACCGAGGGGCACGGGTCCCTTCCCTGATGAAAGTTATTATTAGGCTATACTCCACCACAGGGGCCACGTCGGGACTGGTGGAGGCCTGTAAGACTAGTGGCTGGTCTTGCTGTCAGAAGTTTTCGAGCCGCCTCAGCCTCTGACTTGGCTTAACGACTGCCATCTATCGACGGCAGCCGGCACCAACCGCTTAACGTGCCTTGCGAAGCACGGAATCGCTCGGAAAAATGCCATTAGCGTTAGTCATAGATGGCGACCCACCCATGCACTGAACGCGCCCTATGTTGCTTAACCTTCGTGATCGTTTAAGATCACTCAGGTAGACGGGGCTAGGACCGATTCTATCTGTCTATGTGATTGTCAAGATAGGGGGATTTGGTTTTAATTCTTGATATCACTATCTACATTCAAAATATACACTATTCACACACTCTGCTCAGCGGTTGAAACTCGAACCCAAGACTCCGCATTCATCCCCTATTTGGTCCAATGTCGGTAATTTTATTATCTACCAGCTTTCGCCCGCGACTCCGTCCACGTGGACTTTAGTTCAAAATTGTGCAACCCCGTTCACTCCCTTAAGGGTTAAATTTAGAAAAACGGCGAAACACGTGTTTAATCAATTGTGTTGAAGAGTATTTATTTTGAGTTTCAAGAAAATTAGACAACATTTTTAATACCTCCCATACAAATTTTGGCAACCCTTTACCCTCCTAAGGGGTTGAATTTCAAAAAATCCGGTCTTGTTCCTTGCATTAAAGAAATAAAAAGTTTAATTATTTTTTTGCGATAAAGAGGCTGTACTAGGCAATACAAATAGTAAATATACAATTATAGCAAGCAAGTGATTGGATGCGCCTTTAGGTTTCGGAACAAAAAGTTCTGAAGAAAAATTTAATAATAAAAATGTAGGATCACGTATGTAATGAATCTTAGTATTTTTTATATTTAGATAATGTTATTTTATATTTACATTAATAATTAATTTAAGGATATACATATATTTAATTATATCATCAATCTTAATTAATTATGTATTTATTTACATATAAAAAAAACAAACTGCGATGTCAAAATAACCTATAATCTGTGTGTGACTTATGACGATAAAAAAAAAGAAGTAGTTTGTACATAGTTGAGAAATACCCATACTTACGTCGGTAGTTATGATAGCTTAGTATTCACACAACAATAAATTTTAAACCGAGTTGACTAAGCTGTCGTAAAATAGATAATAACGAACAAAGTACCAAGCCGCAAGTTTGCGCGGAATTTATGAACTTTGCCAAGATTGAAACAATCTTGTTAGTTAGGTCTCGCCCTTGTTTGGACTTTACCTTCTAACAACATGTTATTCATCATAGGCTTTTGCGTCCTTTACTGACGATTCTAGCAGTGCCTAAGAATTTGACACACTTTCGATAGACTAAAAAGTCCGATTCGAGAGCGGCAGGCCCTACTGCCCCTCCGGACGACTTTGACATTTTCATCATGATCATCATTCAGCCACAAGAAGTCCACTGCTGGACATAGGCCTCCTCCATGGATTTCCAAAAAGACCGGTCGGAAGCGGCTTGCATCCAGCGTCTTTTTTTACACTTTATTGCACAAAAGAAAATACATAATATGACTTAAATAACACGTCTTCCCGCCACTTGGATGAGATCGTCTGTCCATCTTGTGGCTGGTCGTCCTACGCTGCGCTTGCCGATATGTGGTCTCCATTCGAGAACTTTTCGGCCCCATCGGCCATCAGTTCTGCGTGCTATGTGCCCCGCCCACTGCCACTTCAACTTACTAATCCGCTGGGCTATGTCGACGACTTTCGTTCGTCTACGGACCTCATCATTTCTGACTCGGTCTCGTACAGAAATTCCGAGCATAGCCCTTTCCATAGCTCGTTGCGTGACCTTGAGCTTTCTTATGAGGGTCATCACTGGTAACACATACTGGTTGTACAGTTTTGTTTTGAGGGATTGAGGTAT
This sequence comes from Yponomeuta plumbellus, assembly GCA_947310845.1. Classification (NCBI taxonomy): domain Eukaryota; kingdom Metazoa; phylum Arthropoda; class Insecta; order Lepidoptera; family Yponomeutidae; genus Yponomeuta; species Yponomeuta plumbellus. The sequence goes on along the minus strand of OX371221.1, from coordinate 5,718,649 downwards.
ATCGGAGGAAAAGACTTTTCTAAGTCCCGAATGCTCCCTCTTTCATCCTCTTTCAAGACATTTTGTTAAACTCGTATCTTTCCAAACTCGTCTCGACTGGGAACCATTGACGGGACTAGCACTGGACCGGATGGGTTGGCGTGAAAGAGAAGAGTGCCCAACAATGGGCTCTATTTAAGGGCTGATAAGATAGTAGTCCAAAAATAATAAGGGAATAAAAAAGTGGTGCGGTGTGTTCCTCTTGGTGTGTTTTATGTGAAGATGTGTTGTATGTGTGTACGAGGGTGTGTAAATTTCTGCGTGTGTAGGAAAGTGCTCTCTTTGCGTATAGTGAGTATGTGTGAGTGTATATAAGTATGCCGATTTATGATCTAAGTATTGAATAAGTGGCATGTTTCTGTAATCATCATCATAAAGTAAAGTAAAGTAAAAAATGGTTTATTGCTCATAACTTAAAAGAAAATACATTTTCCAGCGGCACCCACACTAGGAGACCCCGTATTGTGGTCATCAACCCATTATGTCCCCACCGACGGGCACGGGTCCTCTTCCATGAGGAACGTATAGGCCATACTCTACCACGGGGGCCTAGTTCGGATTGGTGGAGGCTTGTAAGACTAGTGGCTCGTCTTACTGTCAAAAGTTTTCAAGCCGCTCTAAGGCCTCTGACTTGGCTTAACGATCTATCGACGGCAGCCGGCGCCAACTGCTTAACGTGCCTGTAATGTACATACACAGACGTAAGTTAGTCTAATTTAATACATAAATTCCAATATCAACGGCCAGATGAGAACAACTCTGTGGCGAGTAGGTATCTGACAAGCGATAACCACGTCTAAACTTGTGGCAGACAATCGCAACTTTGGTGCATTATCCTTGGAGTGAGCTTGAGCGCTGATTGGTTTGAATAAGGGCATGTTACTTGTTTATCCCACAAAGGCCGCAATGAATTTGACCACAGTGCTCGGTAGACAAAACAGCCATTCATCATCAACGCATTATGTCCCCACCGAGGGGCACGGGTCTCCACCAGTCAACCTTTCAATCGCTCGTAGCCTGGGCTGCCTGAGTGATCTTAAACGATCACTAAGGTTAAGCAACATACGGTGCGTTCAGTCCATGGATGGGTCACCGTCTATGACTAACGCTAGTGGCATTTTTCCGAGCGGTTCCGTGCTTCGCAAGGCACGTTAAGCAGTTGGTCCCGGCTACCGTCGACAGATGGCAGTCGTTAAGCCAATTCAGAGGCCTTAGGGCGGCTTGAAAACTTCTGACAGTAAGACCAGCCACTAGTCTTACAAGCCTCCACCAATCCGGACTTGGCCCCCGTGGTGGAGTATGGCTTATACCTTCCTCAGGGAAGAGACCCGTGCCCCTCGGTGGGGACATGATGGGTCGATGATGATGATGATGAACCTTTGGTTTGTGGATCGTGGCTGACATTCATACCAAATTTGTATTAGATTTAAGGTGATTAGAGAAAAGATGGTCAGAGTGGAGTTTCTTTTCGCTGCCTTTTTCTCTATTACATTCGGCCCCAAGGCAGCGGCTAACATTAACATTATAAGTGCATGGACATTCAGCAAAAATAATGTAAATTATATAATACATTTCTGATTTATGTAGACTTTTAAGACCAGGGGTTTTTGTACGTATAATATCCCCAGCCGGGATATTATACGTACAATTACGGCCTGTCGCTTCAGAATGAGCATTGTTAAAAAAACAAAAAAAATCGTTTAACTTCACAAGATTTTACATTACTTTTCACTTTCATATCCCCAATGTAATATCCTAAGCATGACACCACCAAATCTACGTCTTAGCATAATATACCTCAACTCTGCAACGTGCACCGAATTTGTCGAAGCAACCGATACATTTTAGGCGTTCCACAATATAGCGGCGCAGAATGTATGGATAGGCATTTATACACTGTGTAATTTACCGCTCTAATATCCCAGTTCTTGGGGTAGTCGTGTGAAACCGTAACACGATTACACCCTCCCGCTCCCATTCGTTTATTAAAAGCCCTATCCCAGCTCAGCTATGTCTTGAGCGTGGTCCTTCTGAGTCCCGTATTTTGATCCCGTTTAGGATTCCAATGCAATTACGAAGCCTACTCTGAACTGTCTCATGCATACATAATTATTTTGACACTTTGGAGTTGTCTAAATACTTAACCCAATAGAGGCTGCTACTTATGTATGCGGAATCTGGGATTCCAATAATTTTAAACGCAATGTCTGACCTCCATGGTCAAATTCGTTCTTTTTTTAAATACTGGTCGCTAATATTTTTCTCTTATATACGTTAATGTTTTGTTTTTGTTGGGCTCAAAATGTCATATCGCTGAAAAAATGGAACTCACTCGTGAAAATATTCGTGCTATGATTTATTCCGATTTTTGACGTGGTTTAACGCAACAACAGTGCGTAGATCAATTAACTTCGACTTTTGGTGGTGAAGCTCCATCAAAAACGACTGTGTATCACTGGTTTACTGAGTTTAATCGCGGGCGCAGTAAGCTCACGGACGAAGTTAAAGAAGGTCGCCCGAAATCGGTGGTTGTGCCACAAAATATTGAAGCTGTGCGAAAACTAATAATGCAATACCGCCATGTTACGTATCGCGAGATAGAGGCTATTCTGGGCATATGTATGACGAGCATTCATAGGATATTACATGAACATTTGTCTGTAAAAAAAATTTGTTCGCGTTGGATCCCGCACAACTTAACTCAGGATCAAAAAGATGCTCGCGTCGAATGGTGCAAGAAAACCTTAAAAAAATTGCACGGAGGCGACTCAAAATCTGTTTATGATATCTACACAGGTGACGAATCCTGGATCTATGCGTACGATCCCGAAACTAAACAACAATCAACAGTTTGGGTGTTTCAAAATGAGCCGAACCCTACGAAAGTGGCTCGTGCAAAAAGCACTGTAAAGCAAATGGTGGCCTGCTTTTTTGGTATTAATGGCCATGTGGCTACAATACCACTGGAGAATCGCAGAACGGTTAATTCGGAGTGGTACACGACCATTTGTTTGCCGGAAGTATTTGAAGAAATACGCTAAAACAACCAGCGACGCAGAATCATACTTCACTATGACAATGCCAGCTGTCATACATCTCAGGAAACAACTACATTTTTGGATAGTCAAAAAATAGAATTGATGGGTCATCCACCGTACAGCCCTGATTTGGCTCCCAATGATTTCTATTTATTCCCAAATGTAAAGAATAAATTACGTGGTCAACGATTTTCGACCCGTGAAGATGCCGTAGATGCGTTCAAACAGCACGTTTTGGAGATACCTCAATCAGAGTGGAAAAAGTGTTTTACAAATTGGTTTCATCGAATGCAAAAGTGCATAGATCATAGTGGAGAATACTTTGAAAAACAATAAAAGCATATTTAGCCATATACATTTGTTTATTTTTTCTATTCCGCATACATAAGTAGCAGCCCTCGTAATTGTAAATTGCATATCTTTGTACGGGCTAGCACTTTTCTAGGTCGCCGTATTGCTGAATGTGCACCGCGCACAGTCGAGCTCACGGGCCTTGCTGCCCGCGCCAGACAGTTGGCTTTTGCCTCTCATTAAGATCACACGTCTTCAAACATGTAACTGTGCACAATAAACATCATGAAGACCTACTTCACTAGATCTAATTAGTAGATCACTAATCTACTTTATTCAACCACCACCGCCCTGCAACCTACAATATCTGCTGTGCGATAGAGTTGAGTTGCACATGCTTTCCTCTGCTCTTACAATCTTGGTGTCGGAAAGTTGCAGAAGAACTCAAGTTATAGCTTGGAGAATGGCTCAGTTAAAGTAACTGGGGGCGGAGCTCTTATAAAACTATGAGCCTATACATAACATTGTGGCGAAATAGTTCTGACCTGGCGACCGCGGACCGGACAACGCAGCGTGGGCAGGCCGTCTACCCGAGGTTGTGACGACCTGGTACGGTGGCGGGGAGTTCCTGGATGTGATCTCTCACATCATCTCACCAGACAGGAAAATTGGAAAACCGAGAAAAAAACCGGGCCTATGTCCTGCAGTGAGCGGGTGGTCGTGCTCTTCCACTATAAAGGGAAAATTCTCGCCAGGCTGATCGTATGCCTGGAGATGGCCCCAACTGTTGTTATTATTATTATTAAAACTCTTTATTGCACCAAATTGCACCAGTGTACAAGATCGTGCTTAACGCAGGAGGTTTTCTCTGTTTTCATTGTTCGACGTTGTATTTTTTTTCTCGGCGGCGCTGGTTTTACTTAGTCAGAGCAAACACCCTTAAACAGTTGCGGCTCATAACTTTGCGATGTAGACAGCGTCCTAAAAATTGTTTTATCATGGACACGCTAAGAAGACACCTCTGATAATTGATAATTTAAAATCCCTTTGGGATCAAGACAGGGGCCACAGCGGAACCGCAGACCGACAAGAGGCGTAGTTATAAAACCTATTAGGGCCAATGACAGCGCTAGAGGAGCGCCTCTATTACTGGGCGGAATGAACTTATGATAGCATCGGCGCAGATCGATAGTCTATCTGCAGATGTGGAGTTTTGAGTTATGCTGTAGTTTCTATAATATAGTAGAGTTTTCAAAGAAACTTTAAATGTGTTCGCTTACCGCTCTCTAATATGGTTGAAACTGGCTATGCTACTCCGTTATGCTCGTGATCAAATTCTGTCCGTTTCATCATCAACCCATTATGTCCCCACCAAGAGGCACAGGGCTCTTCCCTGAGGAAGCTATATGCCGCACTCCAACACTGGGACCAAGTCAGATTTGCATCGCTCGTAGCCCCGGCCGCCTGAGTGATCGTAAACGATCACGAAGGTTAACCAACATAGGGTGCGTTCAGTGCATGGATGGGTGACCATCTACGTCTAACGCAAGTGGCATTTTTCCAAGCGGTTCCGTGCTACGCAAGGCACGTTAAGCAGTCTGTGCCGGCTGCCGTCAATAGATGGCAGTCGTTAAGCCAAGTCAGAGGCCTTTAGGGCGGCTTGAAAACTTCTGACAGTAAGACCAGCCACTAGTCTTACAAGCCTCCACCAATCCGGACTTTGCGCCCGTGGTGGAGTATATGGCGTTTACCTTCCTTAGGGAAGACACCCGTGCCCCTCGGTGGGGCCATAATAGGTTGATGATGAGTCGAGTTATGCGGTGAAATCAGATATACCAGGGGCTCGATTCTACGAGTATTAGTGTACCTATTATAGTACGCTGACAGTTGCACGGTCGGGTCACGTGGCGTATTTTTTCGTACCACTGACGCATATAATTATTGGCACACGTGCTCGCGTTGACTGGTAGCGGCAACGAAACTAAATCGACATATTCTTGCAGTTGTCATTGATCTACAATGCATCAGACATAGACATCATTTTATTTTATAGTGGATCTCGTGCAAACATCTTCAACGTCATTACAACAATAAGAGACATATTATTATTATGGAGAACTCTTTAGGGTACCTAAACATTGAAGATGTCTCGATTATCCGTCAAAATTTCACGGTTTGTTGAGTAGGGAAGAGTGGCACTAGAACGGATCATTGTCGAGTAAAAAGTCCGCTTTCCTATGACACTTGGAGTCCGTAAGAGCTCTGAATTATTCAAGAGACTCTTTAGTGGATTCTTTACAAGGGCGATATCCGTTTTTGGGATACTAAAGTTCGGGCTTTTGCTGTCGCATTCACATTCAAACCGTAGGTGAGTTATTTTAATGTGTTTCTGTATAAATTCGATATTATATCGAATCGCTCGTAGTCCCAGCTACCTGAGTGAACTTAAGCGATCGCGAAGGTAAAGCGACATTCAGTACATGGGTGGGTAACCGTTCTATGACTAACGCTAATGGCATTTTTTCGAGCGGGTCCGTGCTTCGCAACGCACGTGAAGCAGTTGGTGCCGGCTGCAGTCGATAGATGGCAGTCGTTTGGCTTGGCTGTGGCTTGGGAGTGGCTCGAAAACTTCTGATAGTAAGACCAGCCACTAGTCTTACAAGCCTCCACCAATCCGGACTTGGCCCCCGTGGTGGAATGGTCTTTACCTTCCTCAGGGAAGAGAACAGTGCTCCTGAGTGGGGACAAAATGGGTTGATGGTGATGAGGATCACTCAGGCCGCCGGGGCTAACATTATCTATTATTATCAATAGACTGATGTCTATGTCTGATGCATTGTAGTATAATGACAACTGCATGAACATGTCGATTTAGTTTCATTGCCGTTAATACCAGCCAACGTGAGCACGTGTGCACATAATTCTATGCGTCAGTGGTACGAAAAAATACGCCACGTGACCCGACCTTGCAACTGTCATCTTCTAAATATATAAAAGAAGAAACTGACTGACTGACTGACTTAGAATCAACGCAGAGCCCAAACTACTGAACCTAGGGGGTTGAAATTTGGCATGGGAGTTCCTTAGGGAGCCTAGGGGAGCACTAAGAAAGGATATTTTTGAAACTCACCCTCTAAAGGGGTAAACGGCGGTGTTAAAGTTTGTATGGAGGTATAAAAAAATGTTGTCAGATTTTCTTGAAACTTGAAATAAATACTCTTCAACACAATTGACTGAACACGTGTTTCACGGTTTTTCTAAATTTAACCCTTAACGGGAGTGAACGGGGTTGCAACATTTTGAACTAAAGTCCACGCGGACGGAGTCGCGGGTGAAAGCTAGTCGTACTATAATACACTAATAGAATTGAGCCCCTGGTATATCTGATTTCACCGCATAACTCGCCTCATCATCAACCCATTATATGCCCACCGAGGGTCACGGATCTCTTCCCTGAGGAAGGTATTACTCCACCACGGGGGCCTGGTCCGGATTGATGGAGGCTTGTAAGACTAGTGGCTGGTCTTACTGTCAGAAGTTTTTCTAGCCGCCCTAAGGCCTCTAACTTGGCTTAACGACTGCCATCTATTGACGACAGCCGGCACAAACTGCTTAACGTGCCTTGCGAAGCACGGAAGCGCTCGGAAAAATGCCACTAGCGTTAGTCATAGACAGTGACCCATCCATGGACTGAACGCGTCGTATGTTGCTTAACTTTTAAGACCACTCAGGCAGCCCAGGCTACGAGCGATTCTACTCATAACTCGCCTATTGTCGTGTATTGAATGTCTCACTTCTAGCGCGTTTCCGTAACCGCCGTCGGCGAGCGTTGTCTTCTTTCAGCCCCCGAAGTTATTCAACCGCGCTGAATTCATTATACGAAAGATACACGGCTGCTTTGAAATGGCCGTCAATGTCCTTCATCCATGAATACCGTTTGAAATCTGTCGTGCCGTTTTCCCGGCTTCAGGCGACTCTTTTTTACGTTTATACGGGGTGCCCAAAAATGACACGTCACAGTGACACCGGAGGTAGACCTGCCCAAAAGGAATTCAAAAGGCAAAGGGTTCTAAATTTTCACTTTTTTTAACAAGTTTAGTGCTAGCATTACGTTAGATAGCCGTGTTTGGTTTTTTTTATTTGTACTCGGTCACGAACTTACTAACTTAGCGTAAGTTTAGCAGCACTAAAGTTGTTTAAAAAAGTGAAAATTTAGAATAAGTTTAAATTGGCCATATCTCGAAAACCCTGCAACTTTTACTGAGGTCATGTTAGGTTGGTTCGACGCCTCTTGAGCAGGTCTACCTCAGGTAGCACTGTGACGTGTCATTTTTGGGACACGCTGTATATTCCAAGCTGTTGGTGAAGCGCTCTATCTCTGTACGCCACTATTATAACGTTTGTAAAAAAGTTGCCAACAGTCATTCTAAAATATCTGAAAAACTTTTCGATATATTCTCGCAAAGCTTGGTATTTTTCATAGAAAAATCCTTTTAAAGCTCTAGTGCCATAAAATGGTGAATTCTATTGGTGATATCTTTTGACATGACTTTTATATTTGTTTTTCGTTAAGGACAAAATAATATTTTTGTTCGGTTGCTCATTTATGTATGTTGGTGCAGATTCAGTATGCGATTTGTCTGGAGTAAGCCTTTACCTGTTACCTGGCAAAAAATGTGTCGAAAAATTTCGAAATTGGAACATACACATTTTTATTCATAAATAAATTGAAATCAAAGTTTATCAAATTATAATTAATTATAACTTGCCAGTCTCTCTTAAATAAAAACTTTTTTCGCAATAAGTCTAATTAGCTTGAAAAAAAAGTGGAATTGGAACGTAGTAAAACTTAATAAAGGTTCGTATAAATGTAAAAGTTTAAAAATTCTATGAAAATATTATTTCTACCGTTATATTTTCTACAAATTAACTGAAATTTCAAGTGGCAAAAAACGGTACTAGGATGACCAAAACCGGTACTTCTACCCTCCCTATTTTTATTCATAAACAATCCTACTATCAAAAAATATTGTAACTGGCCATCAGTCCGTCATACATAACTTTTTTTTCGCAATAAGTTTAATTAGCTTGCAAACAATGTGGAGGGAAACTTTGAAATTGGAATGTAACTATTTTTATTCATAAATTAACATATTATCCGTGGAGGGATTAACATCAAATTGTATTTTAAAGTGGCCAGTCTCTCGTGCATAAAAACTTTTCTCGCCATACTTCCTGACCTCCTTCGGCGACAGGCTTGCCACTTGTCACGTTGGGACCTAATAAACTCGGCAACGTGGGCCCAGTTCTAGTGGTTGGTGCCTCTGCCTACCCCCTCGGGGATAACGGGCGTGAGTTTATTATTGTTTCTTTATTATTATTACTTCCTGATTAGGTAGTAGATTGAGAGATTGTTATGTTATGACTAAATGTAAGGTACAGTTGATAAAAAGAAAAACGTATTATTTTTAGCCGGGTTTGAATCCCGCCTGGGGACAAAAAAACCCAGGTCTTGGATGTTTACAGTATGTGACGTCGCTCTTTCTGGTTCCCACGACACAGGGTATCCTAGTGTGGGGCCAGAAGCAATGTTTGTGCCTGTATGTAAATGTTATGTTATGTTATACAGGCACATACCTACATTGCTTCTGGCACAAACATGTGAACATCCAAGACCTGGAGTTTTTTTTCTCCCCGGCCGGGGATCGAACCCGGGAGCTCTCGCATGGTAAGCAGATGCGCTAACCATTACGCCACAGACGTCGTGATGTTGTATGTAAATGTTATGTTATGTTATGTTATTATTTTTTAGTGTTACGTGAAACTGGGGCTTAGATGTGCAGCGTCGCTTGTCTTCCGCTTAAATAAACCCGCAAAGCCTTAGTAAAACTGTCATCTGCACATATTGGTAAAATCAACGCCCGCCGGCTATGCATTTTCGTTCGTTCGATTTTAGCTCTTAGGAGAGGCAAAATAAGAGCTGTGAGGTTGCCCTAGAAAAGACCTTGGAAATACGTCCTTATTTTTTCGTTCAGGATTATAATTGAATTCCTTACATGTTGTAACAACTTTTTTTTTTTAACACGGGCGTGAGGTGTTAAGATTTTTAAAGGACCGACTTGAAAAAAAAACGCGTACTAAAAAGATCAGATTAGATTAGAACTTTAATGGTAACGTAGCACAGATGCTTTCTACAAAGACTACTTTTGCTAGTAACGAAATGGTACAACAATCTGCGCATTTACATAATAAAATTAATAAAAAATTAGACATATACCCTAAAACACACTGAGTGTAAAAAGGTTTCGCCCGAATGGATTAAAACTTTTAAGTTACGATGAGGTTGAAAATTTATTAAATTATCTTGTATAGGGTACAAATGTAAAATTCTTAGTTACGTACAGACACACACACACACAGATTGCATGTAATAATTTTAATACTAGGTTACGTTTTAATACATTTGTGTAAAAACAATTTGTTTGTTTAAAAAATATCTACAATATAAATAACTGACATAATTACATGATAAAAACTTAATTAACATTATTAATGAATTGTATGTTTATGGAAGAGCGGGCCCTCCTGTCACAGGTATTTTTATACTTACTAAGACGGTCCAGCCCCTGTATCTTATTTGTTAAAATTTATAAGATAAGATAAGATAAGATAAGAATATTCTTTTTTGTACCAGGAAAAATAATGAAAATAAACAATTTGATTTGATTTGACTGTGCACGCCACAAAAATTAAAATACATAAGAAGGCTTGCATATAATAAAAAAGCGAAGGAAAAGATATAAAGTACCTGGAACCGGCGTGCGAGCAATGATTAATGTTGATAAAGCGAAAGAGTTCCATCAGGATCGTTGCAAGTTGCAGTACCTGGTCTCTGCCTACCCTTCTGGGATACGGGCTTGAGTTTATGTATGTGTATTTATGTGTAAAATGGAACCATTTTAAAAGAAACTTATTTGACATTTTCTCAAGTACCCAATTGCATTGTTTCGAATTATCGTTTTTTGTTTTTTTTTCAAACTTGAGATCGACTCTGCATTATTATGTTAACTAAAAAAAAAAACAATTTTACAACTGAAACAAAAAAAAATATTTATGAAAAGATGTGATTTTTGGGCACTGTTTTGTATATTTCAGACTACATCGTAGCAGAGCGGTAATACGCTGGCCTCACATTCGGGAGTTCATAGGTTCCAGTCCCGGCATGTTTCAATGACTTTGTTTCTTAAGTTACATACATTTGTCGAGTTGTAGACATACCACTCGCTGAAAGTGAAGGAAGACATCGTGAAGAAACCAAATCTCTACACATTTTCGAAAAAATACTTAGAAACCACATTAGAAAGGACTCCTCAATAGACAAAGAAAAATAAATCGGAACAACTTTGCATAACCAAAATAATTAACGTAAACACAGCCTTACAAGAGAACGATGTAACTGGAGCGTAGGCTACATTAAGAACTACCCTCTATTATTGTTTTAAATTCTAAGTCTGTCGATATTTTGAATTGTTACCTACTTAACTAATTGTTTCTCAAGTAAGTGGATTTATGTAATCTTTTTTGAGATATAAATATCTTAAACCTTAAATCTTCATCATCAACCCATTATGTCCCCACCGAGGGGCACGGGTCTCTTCCCTGAGGAAGGTATAGGCCATATTCCACCACGGGGGCCAAGTCCGGATTGGTGGAGGCTTGTAAGACTAGTGGCTGGTCTTACTGTCAGAAGTTTTCAAGCCGCCCCTAAAGGCCTCTGACTTGGCTTAACGACTGCCATCTATCGACGGCAGCCGGCACCAACTGCTTAACGTACCTTGCGAAGCACAGAATCGCTCGGAAAAAATGCCACTAGCGTTAGTCATAGACGGTGACCCATCCATGGACTGAACGCGCCGTATGTTGCTTAACCTTAGTGATCGTTTAAGATCACTCAGGCAGCCCAGGCTACGAGCGATTAAATCTTGAGAAACCTTATTGTCAGAAGTATTTACATACCGTAGCGCTTAACGCTACGCTGCTTAACGTGCCTTGCGAAGGACGGAACCGCTCGGAAAAATGCTACTAGCGTTTGTCATAGAACGGTCCATGCACTGAACGCGCCCTATTATATGTTGCTTAACCTTCGTGATCGTTAAAGATCACTCAAGCGGCCGGGGCTCAAACCTATGACCTCTTAAATTTGTGGCGAGCGTTCCACCGTCCTACACAGGTTCGTATCTGCAGTCCAGTTGCTATAAGTGCTATAAGTACCTGCAGACTTATATAGGGTGGAAAAGGGACGACCCTCCCCTACCTTCGGGCGTGATTAATGTTTCAACGACTAAAAATACATCGCGTTATAATACAGTAAGCCAGCGGTTCCCAAACTTTTGAGGCCCGGAACAGTCGTTTTTGACAAAACCCCGTATCAAAATAATAAAAAAAAAAACTAGATTTGAATTCACTCTAAGTTTCTGAAAGTACAGTCTGTTAACTTTTAGAATATACCTCGGGCTCTAGAGTAGGCGTCGGTTTTCGCCAAAAGCACACGAGTGTAATACTACTTCTTGCTCTGGATAAAACTTTTCTTCACTATTTTGAAAAGTTATGAATAACAATGCAACATAAACCTTACCTTATTGCAATTTAATCGGTTTTTGTTTGCTCAGTTGAGGTATATTCTAAAAGCTACCAGAGTGCACTATCATTTTTCAAAATAGTAATAATGTTACAAATACTATTTGTAGTTGAGAAAAAAATATAATAATAACTCCCACCTAAGGTAATCGCTCGTAGCCGGGGCTGCCTGAGTGATCTTGAACGATCACTAAGGTTAAGCAACATACGGCGCGTTCAGTCCATGGATGGGTCACCGTCTATGACTAACGCTAGTGGCATTTTTCCGAGCGGTTCCGTGCTTCGCAAGGCACGTTAAGCAGTTGGTGCCGGCTGCCGTCGATAGATGGCAGTCGTTCAGCCAAGTCAGAGGCCTTAGGGCGGCTTGAAAACTTCTGACAGTAAGACCAGCCACTAGTCTTACAAGCCTCCACCAATCCGGACTTGGCCCCCGTGGTGGAGTATGGCCTGTACCTTCCTCAGGGAAGAGACCCGTGCCCCTCGGTGGGGACATAATGGGTTGATGACGAAGGTAATCATTTGCCCTGCACCTAAATTCTGTTAATGCATTGTAGAATAATGACAACTGTATGTACGTGGCGATTTAGTTTCATTGCCGCTTCAAATCAACGCGGACATGCGTATTCGTGATTCTACGGGTCTGTGGTAGTGCGTACGTTACTCACTACCGACAGTCGGGTCGGGAATCGAACCCGCTAACTTTTAGTTTTAAGAAGCAGAAATGAAGAGTGATAGGTTGAGACAAATGAAGAATGTTATTTTTGCAATTGGAAAATAATTTACTGATAGAAAATCGTCTATCGGAGACAGTACTGGAACATATCCAAAAATCGGTTCGTTTTGAAAATCCAGTTTTTTTACACCAAAGGTCTCAAAATAGACTCCTATAGACCGTTGCAATCTAGTGCAGCATACAAATATCTCGAACACTTCTTTTCATTCTTTTTTTTTATTACTAAAAACCATTACAGTCCTAAAAGATCAAAACTTTGATTGCCAATTACTCGAGTATAGTAAATTTTGAAATGTTCCAGTACTGTCTCCGGTAGACGAAATATTACAAAATAAATCGAGAACAACGTAAGTAGGCAATAGCAAGCTAAGTAAACACACGCGTGCGGTTCAGTAGCAGTAAGCCAGCGGAGTGTCGTCAGGCGGCGCGCGTCGATACAGCGGCCGGCTCGTAGGACGACCCAAGTGGAGAGGCTCGAAGTCCGGGGCGGCGCGGGCGCACGCTATTGTTCGTATCGAAGGTGGCGTGACTTTGGGTAGCGGTGCGTAATGAGCGGAGCGGAAACTTTCATGAGCGGAGCGGTTTGCTCCAACTATAGTTACGCCACAGGTCAATTGAATTAAAAAACATGTCACGTGACCCGACCATTTAACTTTAATTGAACTATAATGCACTAAAAGAATCGAGGCCCTGGTACCAAACTAAGATACCTTGTTTTATGATCACCAGGCAGTGACATCGCAAACATGGGAATACACCCATTTGTACAAATCAAGTATATCGGCCTCCAGTGGGGATTGAAACCACGATCTGAGACTTGATGGCGAAGCCAATTAACCGTTAGTTTAACTTGACAGTCAAAATCAGTATGGATTCCTTAGCCCTCCAAAGAACTGAACTGAAGAACTGGCTTAACGACTGCCATCTATCGACGGCAGCCGGCACCAACTGCTTAACGTGCTTGCGAAGCACGGAACCGCTCGGAAAAATGCCCCCGTGGTGGAGTATGCCCTATAACTTCCTCAGGGAAGAGACCCGTGCCCCTCGGTGGGGACATAATGAGTTGATGATGAAGAAACGACTTTTTTAAAATTTTTTTTTGGTTGTGAAAAATTTAAAACGCTTCTCAGTGACTTTACAATGAAACTCCCAGTTTAGGAACCGCTGGTGTAAGAGTTATACACAATACAGTACGCTATATGCAACCTGGAAGGTCAACTAGACATATGAGGGCGGGTATAGAGAATAATACACTATAACTTTATACCTTAACATTTGTACCTGCCTTGTTAGTCTTGGCGTTAAGACGCCGAGCTACCACAACAAAGATAGTGGGTTCAATTCCCATGGCGGGGGACTGTACATTTGTACAAACGGCTTCAGTCTGGGTGTGTTTTATGTTTTTGATGTTCTTGCCTGGTTTTCATAGCACAGGGTCTATACCCTATATAAACATAAACATTTACATACAGGCATATACTTTGCTTCTGGCCCCACACTAGGATACCCTGTGCCGTGGGAAACAGAAGCAGCGACGTCACAAACTTGTAAACATCCAAGACGTGGGTTTCTTTTTTTTTGTCCGCAGCCGAGATTCGAACCCGGGACCTCTCGCTTGCTAGGCAGATGCGGTAACCGTGTTTGATACCTGGACAACTGATTATAATAGGAGTAAAGTTTTGTAATAAGTTAGACATATAAGTCTTATAATGTATTTGTTTGTTTTTTCTGGTGTGTACAATAAAAAGTTCTAATCTAATCTATAAAGCTTTTGTTTCAGGTACAATTTTTGGTATGAACACTTGGGCATCAGACTGACGCCCTAAGCTTATTGAAGAGATCCTCTTGCGGAATTTCCGAATAAAGTGAGTTATCTCGGGTTTTTTTCAAGTGATATTACTAATAAGTGGTAATATCTATACGATACTATTTTGTACTTATTACTATTTACATATTTGATGGATGTGTTGGAACTGGGAAATTATTTTCTATTTGATTCGTTGACTTAGGATAATGTAATGTTATATATTTGAGTGATTATTTAATCACACTGAACCAGCATTATTATTATTATTAATACTTTTATTGCACTTACATTAATAACTAAATTTATCAGTCACGTTTTCTAATATTTTGATTGATATTTTGACAAACGTGGTCTAAGACTTTACTAGGTAAACAATCACGGTCATTTACAGAAGTAGCTACCAAAACTATTTATTTTCGCAGGAAATTTTCTCAATCAACAAAAAACAAAATCATCTGAACTGGCCGCATCCAAGCTACTAACAAACTTACTAATTATTATTGTTATAACTTTCTAATTACTAACCAGTAAGCATGCTGTGACAATAAACATTCATTCATTCATTCATTCAATCACTGACCTCTGGAATCAATACACTCAAAACTTGGCTGTA
The DNA here is from genome assembly GCA_947310845.1 of Yponomeuta plumbellus. NCBI lineage: Eukaryota > Metazoa > Arthropoda > Insecta > Lepidoptera > Yponomeutidae > Yponomeuta > Yponomeuta plumbellus. Next base: position 5,703,491 of record OX371221.1, on the reverse strand, counting down.
AGCATAAAGCCAAATTCAAATATTTCATTCACAGTAAAAACAAAATATTCACTATTCACCGCGACCTCGCGGTTAGCGCATCTGCCTACAATGCAAGAGGTCCCGGGTTCAAGCTGTGACTGGGGCCAAAAAAAACCAGGTCTTGTATATTTACAAGTTAGTGACGGCGCTGTTACTGGTCCCCACGACACAGGGCATCCTAGTGTGGGGGCCAGAAGCAATGTATGTGCCTATAATATAGGAAACAAACATTTACATATTATGTAAATGTTTGTTTCCTTTATGAAAACGTCAAAGTCGTTAGTCTCACAATTAATAGATTTTTTTGAGAAAAAGCTAACAAAGGGACTCTACATTTATTCTTACGCTCCAAAATTCGTCATAAGTACAGTTTGAAGTCTAAAAACCCCGAGTTTTCCGGAGAATTTCCTCCTCTTTGTGAAAGGAACTACTCCCAGGATATAGAGGCGCGACCTTAAAACCCAGTTTTATCGCATTCCCTCGGCTGCAATTTGCTAGCGGATCCCTAAAAGCGACGCGGTAGAGTTCGGTCGCATAGAATGTCTACAGTGCCACTATCTTATCTGTTCAGTTGATAGCGGCGCTAGTGGAGAATTTAGTAGTACTTTACCACTTCACTTAGTCACTTTACCTAGAAAAAATGAGTATATTTTAACCAGTCTTTCAATTTTAATGAAAATATATCAATAAATCTTAGTAAGTGAATAAATAAAACAAAAAATGGGGACGGATTTACAATTAATTGGTTAGTTACAATTTTGCCCACCTGGACAGATAACTTGGTGGCGCTGCACTCTATTTTTTAACTCAACGAGGGCTTTTCAATGACAGCTGTCAGTTGAGTTCATTAAAAAAAAAATAAGGTGGCGCTGCAACATGGACGTAATAAGGTCCTTGCGCTGCAAGAAGAGCAAAATGTCATCATGTTTTTAGGTCTGTGGTTTTAATCGTTATTAATCTGTGATAGTCTAAACATCCCTGCGATCTAAACTAGACTTTTATTTGAAACTGTTGAAACTCAAAAGTTGACTAAGTATTTTCACTTTGTTCATTACATACGTACGTGAATTGTGTCTTTGCTCATGACTAGCCCATGCATTGTGCATTTTTATGAAAACATAGAACAGGAACGACTGAGAACCACTATCGTTAGTTTGCGGTACTATTTTTTTTTATGACGCTTTGAAAAGCCCTCACTCTAGGGTTCTCACAAAAACCACGCAGAGAAGACGAGACGCGTTGTGTTTTTTTCCTGTCTCAATAAATATTTTCCGCCGTCCGACTGTGGAATGAGTTGCCATTAGCGGTAAGACAGTCCCCTTCACTAGCGGTGTTTAAAAGGAGGGTGAAAGAATATTACCTGTCCATTGCATAGATAATGCAGGATTTGATCTAGGTATCCAATATTATGTAGGTATATTATTTTATTTCCTGTTCCCATAATATAATTTTACTATTACTAGGTATGTAGTTATGTATGTTTATTTATTGAAATATTTATATATGGTTTAAGTAAGTTTATATATTATTATAAAACTATTTCTTTGTTTCATAATTGCACGACTACCCTTCTCTAATTTTTTCTCGTCTCCGTCTATGGTTGCCTGGAAGAAATTGGTTATAGTAATAAGACTGCCAATTGTATTTAGATTTATAAAAACTATGTAAGCGTAATTTATGAGTACCTAAAATAAAGAATATTCTATCTTTCTATCTAACTATTTCTAATTTTATTCCGGATAGACTTACTTGACTTTTTGTACGAAGTGTCCGACCGGCTGGTCCCTAGTATTGAATGCTCTGAGTTTAGAAGATATTATAATAGAATAGAATAGAAAACGTTTATTTGGTACCAACAGGATCAAAATAAAAATAAAAACAATAATGGTTAAGCGTGTAGATGACTTAGTTGGAAACCATGACGCTGATTTTAGGCGGTCGCCAAAATTAAAATAATAATCACACACCACAATAATAATAATAATTCAATTCATAGACAATTTTTATTAAATATTTAATAAAACTAACACTGGATGGGTCCCGAAAAAAAAAGTAAATAAAAATATATGTAATTAAAAAAGAAAACAATAATAATAATCTTGAATTGAATTTACATTAAGTTTAATTGTTTGAATTGAAATGAATTTAGTGAAATTGAACTGAATTTATTGAATTAATTGAATTGAAATTATTTGAATTAAATTGAATTGAATTGGAATTAATTAAATTAATTTAATTGAATTGAATTGTACTGATTGATTAATTGAATTGGAATAAATTGATTGAATTGAGTTGATGTCAATTAAATTGAATTGAATTGAATTACCATAATTTAAACAAAGCTAAACCGAACATCATCAAACATTATTCATAGAAACATTATTCATATTAATTAACTAGCTGTCCCGGCAAACTTCGTACCGCCAAAGCTTTTTTTCTCACCATTTAAACCTTCCCCGGACTTCCACGAATATAAAAAACCAAAAATTAGCCAAATCGGTCCAGCCGTTCTCGAGTTTTAGTGAGACTAACGAACAGCAATCCTTTTTAATATATAGATTATTATCAACAAAACACAATATACATATACAAACATCTTACAACAAATTCATTTATGACACCGTATGACAACATAACGCACCTCCAGAACTAAAGTGACCTAACTCAAAATTTGCAACTTTTGGGAAATGAAGAAAAGGTATTCGGCGCGGCGCTCTGAGCGAGTTGCTCAAGAAAAAACAGACCGAACCGAAATATTCCTCCATCTCTCTCTGACCGAATAAAGTCGGTTTTTTAATATAGGCATGAAAGAGTACACCTTTTTGAGTCATTCTGAGTACTTAACTCATTTTACCCAAATTTTGAGTTCGGTCACTTTAGTTCTAGAGGTGCGATAACAGCCCATTTATATTGATGACCTTGACCCTTACCTTCGAAGTCGCTCCAAAGCCACCCTTCTGTCTCCACCTAGGGCAGGCGACGTGCGCAGTGCTAACCCACTTCCCCCCGTCGTCAATGCAAATGTTTTTACAGTATTATAGCCCCGCTTGGGGATTTGTGAATAATTCATATTTCACTGCCTTGTTCGACTAGCTACCTTCAGTAAGGAGGCCGAAGTGACGTAAGTTTCGCTTAAGCAACAGTGAGCTAGGCAACGCAGCTTATTTTGTCGCGGAATACCTGTGTAAACAATTAATTTGAGACTAATCATCATCATCAGCCCATTATGTCCGCACCGAGGGGCACAAGTCTCTTCCCTGAAGAAGGTATAGGCCATACTCCACCACGGGGGCCTAGTCCGGAATGGTGGAGGCTTGTAAGACTGGCTTACTGTCAGAAGTTCTCAAGCCGCCCTAAGGCCTCTGACTTGGCTTAACGACTGCCTTCTATCGACAGCAGCCGGCACCAACTGCTTAACGTGCCTTGCGAAACACAGAGCCGAGAACGAGCAACCGACGACGCGAGCTCCGTCTCTGCTCACCATGATTAAGCTCTGCGAATCAAATTAAACTATGATTAAGCACGATTTGGGTTTCCTGAGCGCAGTCAACTCAGTTGACCAATAGATCAAATCAGTTTACAAGTGAAATGACAAACTGTATTCGAGTTCCCTGAGGAAAGTAATCACTGTTCAAAATCAATTTTGGGAATTTCCAAGTTTTTCCTTTTGACATATATGTCAAATCGGCTTGTTAACAAATAAAAAAGAGGAAAATGAACCCTGTGGAAGAGTCTGATGAAGAGGAGTTTCGAACTGGGTTTAAAAAGTTTTTTTTACTGGCATGCTAGTCGTCAATGTACCAAAATATTACGTCCATTATGTATCCTGTGCTAGCCATGCTAGAAAAATATGTTTGGTTAAGTTAAGCCTTTTAGACCAGAGTGCTTATACTGAGTTTTTTCATTCACTCTCGATAGTGAGAGCGTTTGTGATTTGCATAGGAGTGACAAAGAGACAACTAGATGGCGCGCTTTGTCACTCCTATGCAAATCGCAAACGCTCTCGCTATCGAAAGTGAATGACCAAACTCAGTATACGCACTCTGAGTGCGTATACCGAGTTTTGTCATTCACTTTCGAAAACACCAATGCTGCGGCCAGACACACGGACGGCACCTGCAACGCAGGGGTTAGCCATCGCCAGTCTCAACCATATTTAGAGGAGGATAGGCCCTGCCCTCGGGAAACCCGATTTCATTTAATTGCTTAATCACATGAAATGCTTTTAGTCTTTAAAGTTGTTATTTGACTGATTCGGCACTTAGTTTCCGCAGGCTTTTCCGGAAATCCCGAAAACTGTGCGTGTCCGATAGCACAACTAAATGGATTAGCTATCATAGTGACACAAACAAAGTAACTAAATACCAAGCACCAATCTTTGGGGACCTCAAGTGCCTTACCAACTATTATCACCAAAGGGTCGCCAGTGTCCTTCATTGTGTTGTGACCAAGTATCAAGCAACAATCTTTGGAGATCACCATTCCCCTTCTAAACATTTGTACAAATGGGTCACCAGAATACCTGTTATGGTGTTATATCTAAACACCAAGCACCGATCTTTGGAGACCTCCATTTTCTTACCAACGGTTTCCTCGGATTGACCACCAAAAGTGACTGTTATGGTGTTATAGTGCTCTATACCCGAGGCTTACGGGTGGTTTTCCATTGTCATGTTCTAGAGGCGTTTATTTGGCAAGGTATTAGGGTGTGTGCAGACTGTGTTTGCCCAGTCTACGCGCGACGATGGGGTGGTTGCGTTCAGTCCGTATGTTTGTTTGTCTCAATAAATAACTTTTATTAAAGCAGAAATAATACAGAAAATCATACGCATACGCTGTCTTCTAAAAATAATCAAGTTGTTATAATGCCTAGAATACTTGAACAAAAGTGCGCTCTCAGCATGAGTTTGCGATTGACATTTTACAGGTTTTTTTCCAAGCATTTGTTAATGTAACCAAACGAAAGCCTGAAGAATTCTAAGTCATATTCTGCGTTCGCCACTGCCAAGACCCGAAATATGTCCACGATCGCGTTATTTGTCAGGCATTTTGTGTAAACAAATGCCCGAAACGGGAAGAAAAATACACACATACATAACATACATAAGCTCACGTCTGTATCCCAGAGGTGTAGGGACCAGGGACTGCCACCTGCCACGATCCTGACAAATCACTTTCCCTACATCGGGAAAGTGATTTGTCAATATCGTGGCAGATGGCAGTCCCTGGTCATCGTCGGAAGAAAACTAGGGCATTTTCTCGTGTTCCTACTTTTTTCTCCTACTAGTAGGCCCACGCGGGAGACCTATTTCTGTCTAACCTACTATGTGCCTTAGTAGCTGTTGTCAATTATTTAAACCACCTGTATATTCAAAATTAGGTACCTCCTGTTTTTTTTATCCCTCTTATGTTAAGTTTTAGTGTAAAAACCATTGCGAATCGGAACCATTTAATATACATTAGGTTTAAATAATTGACAACAGCTACTAAGGCAGATAGTAGGACAGACAGAAATAGGTCTCCCTCGTGGTCCTACTAGTAGGACAAATCAGTAGGACCACGAGAAAACGAGGGAAAAATATCGCGAAGAATCCTGATTGTCTGGAATTATTACGCTCGACAGGCATTTAAAACGGCATATTTGAGTTACAGCTAACTTACCTACAGCAAACAAACTTAGATATATAAGTCTTACAATGTATTCGTTTGTTTTTCTGGTGTGTACAATAAAGAGTTCTAATCTAATCTAATCTAAGATCCGATTTCTGACTTTCGAATTTCGCTAAATAATAACTTAACTGGTAGTGCTGTCTCGTCCAATGTCTTTAGAAAAGAGCGTGACAGCACGTTACTCAAGTATTTCATCATCATCAACCTATTATGTCCCCAACGAGGGGCACGGGTCTCTTCCCTGAGGAAGGTATAGGCCATACTATACCACGGGAGCCAAGTCCCGATTGGTGGAGGTTTCTTACTTACTTATTGTGGATATATATTTTTTTGAAATAAAAATAAAATAAATAAATAAACTCACGCCCGTTATCCCCGAGAGCGCAGGTAGAGGCACCAATCACTAGAACTGGGCCCACGTTTTGCCGAGTTTCTTTTTAAATCAGGTAACTAGTTAGATATTGGTAAGGTTTTTTGGTCCATCGTCCAGTTGTTGTTGTACTTTTGTGTTTGTTATTTTGAAACGGAAAATATGGGCGAGCCGGGACCCAACGCTGATTCTGCCAAAACCTATGTATACGATGCAAGCAAAGCTGCGTGCATGAGCTATTTTGGGTGAGATGTAAGTTTGAGATATGCTGTGTCTTTGTTTACCTTTAGTCGTTCGCTTCAGTAAATAGAATAGAACCGTCGTAGGACCCAGGCTGTAAAGTTGATTAACCTCCTTGGTCCTGACCTCAAAATGAACCATGGCTCACAAATATTTTCAATGTCAGGCTGAGGAGGTTACACAAAGAAAATTATCCGCTGTATCTCCGACTGAAAGTGAGCCAATTCCGGCCTTTCGATTCGCGCGGATTTACGAAGGCAAATATTTTCAAAGGCTCAGTATCTCGAAATATCGAAATCGGATCAGTGTCCGTGCCAATAGACAGACGAACTCAAAGACCCGAGGCGGTTGGGACTGGGATTGCTTGAAACGGAGCGTTGTGTTACCGGAGTTAAATAAAAATTCGGAAATAGTTTTAAATGTGTTGTTTTACAATATTTATCTTGCCCTCATCGTAATCGCTCGTAGCCCCGCCCGTAAGCGATCACGAAGCAACATAGGATGCCTATGGCCTATGGTATGGCCTATGCCTTCCTCAGGTAAGAGACCCGTGCCCCTCGGTGGGGAAGGAACGGGTTGATGATGAATAGTTTTTTCTTGTTTTAGAAAAAGTTCGAAAACGCTGTTGTTTTTTCCCTTCCAATCAGAAAGTCTAAGTAGCAAAACGTCCAACAGCGCGAAACGTCTAATGAGCAGTATGCCTAATTAGCAAAACGTCTATGTAACAAAACGACCTGCAAAGTATAAAGGCCTGCGTAGACGACGGACTTTTCTCCGCGGCGGAGAAAAAAGTACGCTCCGCGAATAAAAGTCCTCCGCGGATTTACCGCGAACTCAACGCACACGGTGTGCAAAATACTGGGTCCATCCCCTTACAACAAATGGATATTTCAACGCGGACTAAAGTCGCGTGCGTTGCTTCGCCTAGACACACGAGTTCTATTTTTTTCAGGGACTCCCCCGTACTTTTGTCCGGTCCGCTCTCTGCATGTCCACGGTTCGGGGGACTTTTTGTATGCGGTACTTTTAATCCCTCATTTGCGTTACTCGATACAGTCTGTTAGCTTTAGAATATACCTCGGGCTCTAGAGTAGGCTTCGGTTTTCGCCGAAAGCACAAGAGTGTAATACCTACTACTTCCTGCTCTGTATAAAACTTTTCTTCACTATTTTGAAAAGTTACGTAAAGTTATAAATAACAATACAAAATAAACCTTTATTACACGAATCCGATTCTATCCGATAGTAGCCGAGGTATATTCTAAAAGCTAACAGACTGTAAGCGATTTATTTTAGCGGATAAAAAATTTTGCGGTCAAAAATCCTTCGTCCGCGCAAGCTATAATAATGGAGTATCCGAACAAATGCTTCTGACGTCGAGAAATAAGACAGTTAGTCTTCTAGTAATTGACCACGTTTTAGCAAACTTGCTTTCTAAATCTCTGTTAAAATGTCGGTTTGCAGAATACCAAATATTTGGCTATGCAGAACAGGGTCTCAACATTGTAAATTACGGCCTCGAAATCCTTAAAAGCTTTCAAAGGTTGTTTCGCCAAAGGCTCTATTATTTAAATTAGTTGTCCTTTAATTGACATTAAAGTCGGCGGTATTTGGAATAACAATTCCGTGTTTCTAATAACAATAGTCTGGAACAATCTGCGAGGGATACTTGTGGGTAGTTTGAAAAATATTATGTATAAAAATGATTTGCAGTTCGTTAGTCTCACTAAAACTCGAGAACGGCTGGACCGATTTGGCTGATTTTTGGTGTTTTATATTTGTGGAATTCCAGAGAATTACAAAAGTACAAACGGTGGCCATAATACTGATGGCATTTTCTTCCAGTCAACTCGCGACTACGAAGTTTAAGATTCAACTCTATTTACAAGTTGGATCAAAATGCGTCTAGCCATAATAAGCTATTTGACCGATTTTTAAAAGCCATCTCATATTGTTTGTTGGTGTTCTTGGAGTCCTCAGAAACTGGTCATTTTAAATTTTTTCGTGTTTTTCTTCGAAAAAGGCAAACGAAAATTTACTTTTCAAATCCACCACCAAAACGCTATCTTAAGCAATATGGCGTCGCACAGGATTGTGACGTCACTTCCCGGTAAACCAACCAATGAATGTAAGAAAGAATGAATGACAGACGCCATTTTTATTAGCATGTTACGTCATCATATAGTATCGTTCGAACATATAGTTCGTGCCACGAAAGATGACCCATGCGTTAATGAATTTTGGCTTTTATTATTATGGCCTTAAGGATCGTACCGTGGGACTTGTTTGGTCATCTTTAGTGACTTCATTCATATTTGTAATTTGTTTTTAATATTTATTCTAAAATTCTAATTATTTTGATTATTGAAGTTTAATATTTGCACACCTTAACCGGTAAAGCAAGCATCTTTTAAGTAAAGTATTTACCATGCTTTGGCAAATAATATGCTTTATCTATATCTTACCTGTATTTGAATTAACTGGCTAAACATCCGAACAGGAACATTCGTGAGAGCTTATCTCACCTGCAACTAGCAAAGACGCAAAACAACGCGAACAATGCCTACAGACATCTCTCAGAGGCAAAGTTTTGCTTCAGCCATTTCGGGGATGTGTTTTCTGGCCCCGAATTTCGGCACAAACAATGAAGTTAACAAACTCGAGTCGAGCTCTGTGGGTTGACCTTATCAAAGTAAAAACATTCTCAAAGCAGTCGACAACAGTCATCTTTAAATTTTCCTTGAAAAGTCATCTGGAGTTGAGTGAAGGTTTTTTGGATTGATAATAATAATATATGTATGTTTACTGTCAATTTTGCAAAATAATTATAGCTTCATCAGGTTATCGAAAGCAGCTCTAAAACAAAATATTTCGTGCTAAAGTCCATAAAATACTCAACTATGCAAATAAAAAAAACCACTCGGTTCTTAGTTCTTATACTAAGCATTCTGGCACAAAATAAAAAAAAACACGATAACACCTAAAAAAGTTTTTTTCTTCGCAATCTAGCTATGTGGCCAGTATTTCTTGAAAAGTTTTTGAACGTCCTCAATCCGAGTATAAAGAAAGCCACAAAATTGTTTTCATTTGTTGCCAACATGGACTTGTTCTTTATTAGTTCCAACTCAACTGAGCAAATAAGATAGACGGGACCAAAATAGCTTTCGTCCCGTCGTACAGTCGTACGAAAGTTAAGTCAAATCCTCTCACTAAAGGCATCTCGTTAAAAAGAACGATTGTTAAGAAGCATAAAATGGCAACAAAACAATCCATAAAATCCTCCCTTTTGTTCTACAAGCTTTTCTCTCTGAGCTAAGGGCTCATTTAGACTCTCCGAACGCAGCGTATTTCGCTCCACAATCGAATTTTATCGCACTCCACAAGCATTTAAGTCTTGTACATACTAACACTTATATTTTTAAACGATGACGACCTCTGTGGCGCAGTGGTTAGCGTATCTGCCTACCATGCGAGAGGTCGGGCTTGAATCCCGGCTGGGGGCAAAGAAAAAGAAGAAACCCAGGTCTTGGACGTTTAAATGTTTGTGACGTCGCTGTTTCTGGGTCCCATGACACAGGGTATCATAGTGTGGGGCCAGAAGCAATGTATGTGCCTGTATGTAAATGTTAAATGTAAATGTTATGTTAAATTTATTCAAAAAAGTCTACTAAATAACAAATTGTACACCACAAAATCCATAGCATCAATACATGATGCCAAGATAATTAAAAATCAGTATTATTTATACGTCTTCGTATAAATAAAATTATTAGTCTTAAAACCGCTTACCTTTTTCTTACCTAAAAAAAAATATTATTTGTAAAAAAACACAAGAGAAAATTTGATAATTATGTATCTGCCATTGTATCGAAAACGGCCTGGATTGGCCGATTCTATGATGACGTCACATGACAGTAAAAATGGCGTCTGCAATTCATTCGTTCTTACGTTCATTGGTTGGTCTACTGGGAATTGACGTCATAATTCCTGTACGACGTCATTTGCCCAAGATAGCGTTTTGGCGGCTTATTTGAAAAGTAAATTTTCGTTTGCCTTTTTTAGGAGAAAAAATAAAACAATTAAAATACACGAAACAATTTAAAATAACCACTTGCTGAGGACTCCATGAACACCAACAAATAATATAAAATTGTTTTCTGAAATCGGTCAAATAGCCTATTAGTTATCATTAATTGTTCAATAAATTGTCAACATAAAAACAACTGCACTATTGGCACTGACTGAAAATCAGCTCTGAGGGCTCACACACTCAGCATAACGCTGAGTCAGTTGCTTTTTGTGACAACCTAGATACGCCACAGACTACATTTTTTAAATTTATTGACGACCTCTGTGGCGTAGCGGTTAGCGCATCTGCTTACCATGCGAGAGGTCCCGGGTTCGATCCCCGGCTGGGGAGAAAAAAAACTCCAGGTCTTGGATATTTACATGTTTGTGACGTCGCTGTTTCTGGTTCCCACGACACAGGGTATCCTAGTGTGGGGCCAGAAGCAATGTATGTGCCTGTATGTAAATGTTTATGTTTTATGTTTATTTGTTTTTTTTGTCTCTTGCGTTACATATATTATGTTACTTGTTGGTTTATTTTGTTTCTCTTATTAATGTTTCTCTGTTATTTTTTTCAGCTTTTAAGTTAATACATTGAGCAAACGACCTTTGTTTCACAAGCGAATATTTGGCTTTGCTCGTCTACAATATAGTCTCATAATGATATTCCACATTGTATCGACCACATATTTTTGTTCAGTAGGTATATAATGGAAAAGCGTGACACGCGATGACGTGACAACTAACATGCATTGGTGATGTTTAATTCGCAACGCCATTATTAGAAATATCAGTTTTACATTGAAAACACTCGATAATGCGAATTTTCCGCCTATAATTTGTCGACTCGGATCGACTGATTGTTATGCTTTTTTATTTGATGTGCATTTCGTTCGAGTCTACCGTAGACAGTTACGAAATTATTAATATAGATACGTATGTTTATAATAAATATGAATTGTTTCATAAAACTACAATTCGTACTTAATTATGACGATTGAACATTTTTTAAATAAAAATAAATCAGATTAGAAATTTAATATCAATTGTGTATTGATATTAAATTGTGTATTGTATCAATTTAAAATAAATAGAATAAATAAACTCACGCCCGTAATCCCCGAAGGGGTAGGCAGAGGCACCAGTCTTTAGAACTGGACCCACGACCCACGACCCATCTCCTTTCATATGTACAATTAGGTGTTCTCTATTTTTGTGAACTAAAACTTTCGTAATACATTATTAACTTATTCCCGATACAGTAACTTGACTGTTCTCTATCTATTTTTTATTTTATTTTATTTATTTGGACCACCAACAAGATTTACAATACATTCACAATAGACAATAGACTAAAAATAAGCTAAGTGTTATCTCACTTACAGGCAAACACAATATGCACCGATAGTATTAAGTTGCTAGAGGACTTAATGCATAAATAAAAATAAAATAAATACAGTTTACACTGGTTGTACAATTTATGAATTTAAGTATATATCTATTTATCACAGCGTTACTTTGTTTAAGGTGTCTAAGGGATTTTGCATTAATAAATAACCCCTGCACTCGAGTTTGTGAACTGGAACAGAGTATACGCCTACGAGCATTTCTCATTACCCGTAACACTCCCTTTTATTATGTTTAGACAATGAGGGATCCGGGCATTAGGCGGGTGATGATGTACGTCTGTTTAGACTCGAGATACGAGTAAATACAGTCCTTGCACGACAGGCCGTCGCTACATTAATTTGTGTTACATATTGCTCCACAGTTTGTTGCGAGGTTTGGTATGTAGAGTAGGGTGGAGCGAAAAATTTTTTTTATTCAGTTTCGTTACTCCTAGGTAATTAATTATTGACCTATATCTAATGTACAAACCCAAAATTCAAGCTTGATAGGTCAATATCTTCAGGTGGCGCACTTCACTTAAAGGAAAAATATGCACTCACCTAATTGGTGTTAAAATAAAAAGTAAAAACTTTAATACATTTACTTGTATTAAACTTATGAAATTAATGAACAAATACGATGTTTCATGCATTAATAACAATGTCTAAATATCTAGGTCAGTCGTATCATGACCATCTTTTTGGATAAAGTATCTTTTCGAGACAAATCTCATCTGCGTTTTATGTTGGATCTTTTGTACCCATCTCTTGCCTCTGGCCCACAGATTGATAAATCAGCTTCTGTCACAAGCTTTACACGCCGTTCTACTGCCTGGGTGTGGCAGGGAAATTTCGGAAAATGAAGCAAATGGTCGCCATTCCTCATTGTGTGGTCTCCAGTGTGTGGTCTCCATTCAATAACATTTCGGCCCCATCGGCCATCAGTTCTTCGTGCTATGTGCCCCGCCCACTGCCACTTCAACTTACTCATCCGGTAGGCTATGTTGAAAACTTTCGTTTGTCTACGGACCTCATCATTTCTGATTCGGTCCCGTAGAGAAATTCCGAGCATAGCCCTTTCCATAGCTCGTACACTTTACATACATTTCGTTAATTATAAGATGGTTAACGTGCTTTCGTCTGTACTGTAAAAACAAGAACTATTACCCTTCGTAGAGCGTCAGAGAAACAAAGCTTTGTCCTAAGCAAACATTTGTGGTTAGCTTAGGTTCAGTTGAAGCCTAATTGTGCGCAAGTGTATTGTGTTAATGAAACGAGCAACTAAGACGACTTGTCGACTGAGTGTTTGGAAAAACAACATATTGGACAAAATTCACGCCTGTGTACCGGGTCCATTTGCTCATTGCCACGATCCTGACAGGAAAGAATACAGACATTGTAGCAAAAACACGAACCTATTTTTTATTTTTTTTATTTTGTTAGACATACAAACAGTGTTACGGATATAAATTACAAGTAAGAAATTACATAAAAACACTCTATTCACACCATAACACCAATACATGTGTAAACAGCATGATAAATTACATTTTAGTTACGTTATTTATAATAAAGTTACGAAATTGGCGAAATGGCGACCTCTGTGGTGTAGTGATTAGCGCATCTGCCTACCATGCGAGAGGTCCCGGGTTCGAATCCCGGCTGGGGACAAAAAAAAAGACACCCAGGTCTTGGATGTTTACATGTTTGTGACGTCGCTGTTTCTGGTTCCCACGACACAGGGTATCCTAGTGTGGGGCCAGACGCAATGTATGTGCATGTATGTAAATATAAATGTAATGTAATTGTACTTGGAATTACAAATTTAAAAATGAACATATTGAAATTAATTAAATTATATTGGAGGCAAGGATATTTGCCATTTTGGATTTAAACATGCGAGTGAGTCGTGATGGATGTCAGGCACACTCTCCGGATTATTCAGAATAATATTGTTGTAAGAAGAACACATTCGCCGAATCGGGTTATTGGCAGTCATATTGCTAGGATGCAGTACATAACAGTGCGCTGTAATTTTGAATTTACAATGAGATAAATAGTGGTTCCGTGCTTCGCAAGGCACGTTAGACAGTTGGTGCCGCGGCTGTCGTTGATAGATGACAGTCGTTAAGCCAAGTCAGAGGCCTTAGGGCGGCTTGAAAACTTCTGACAGTAAGACCAGCCACCAGTCTTACAAGCCTCCACCAATCCGGACTTCGCCCCCGTGGTGGAGTATGGCCTATACCTTCCTCAGGGAAGAGACCCATGCCCTCCAGTGGGGACATAATGGATTGATGATGATGATGATCTTTAATTTGTTTTAGATTTGTATATTTAGGCATAGAAATGATTTGAATTTCAAATCGGCTTTTACGTGCGGAGGATCATCACTTTTGCGCAAGAACGTGCCTCTCAAACCAAAAACTATTTCATCTCTGTCCCTTTTCTAATACCAGACGACGTTATAGGAAAGCTCCCTTAACAAATGATCCTGAGCTGAACGCACTTGATAATTAATGGCTTTGAAAATTATCGCGCGGGAAGGTATTTGTCAGCGGGAAGGCTATGATGGTACCTAGATCTCTTTCCGGGAGGTGCAACTTTATCGAACTCTTGTTTTAAGTACCTACTTAGTAGTTTTGTTACAATTTATTAGTGAAAGGGAAAAATCCGCGTGAATATGGGGCACCTCTACGTTAACCCCTTTTTAACAAAAAATAAGTATTGAAATCGGATAACGTGCTATGGAACCTTTGAACATACAAAATAAAACGGCAACAGCTGGCCATATTATTATCTCGCGAAGAACCGACAACCGCTGGGGTAAACGTGTTCTTGACTGGAGCACGTGACTCAGCAAACGTAGTGTACGCCCTCCGATCCCGTCCGTCCCGGATCCCGTCCGATCCCGTCCCATCCCGTCTGGGATGGGACGGGATCGGACGTTTCAGATCGATCGTTTCAGATCATCATCCCATCATCAGACAGGGCTATAGCGCTTTTTAAAGGAGGACTTTGACCAGCACTGGTATGCCCTGATGATAATTTTTCATATATTCTTGAAACCTAAGGCGGTCGATTTGTAGAATGAGAAAAAAACGAGCGATGGCACTTCCGATGTGGGTGAATGAGCCCTTTTCAGAGCGTCTATAAAAAAAATAGCACCTCCTTTAATGGATAGGTGGGCGGCGCTGACCAGCCGACCAGAAACTAAAGAATCTGCGTAGCGGATAGTGTGCAGCGAGATTTCTTTGGTTTCTCATGCATACAAAATCTACATTGTTCTGTCACTCATTCACAGATAGAATTTTTTTTTACACAGAATAAAAAGAAACACTGTCAAACACGTCTTTAAAGTCTGTGTCGATTTACACTCTTTGCTCCATGCCGTTCACAGACGGGATGGGCCGTACAGCGCCATCTAATTAACTTTACTGAACTCAACTGACAGCTATCAAAAAAGCTGACCAGCTTAGGTATACGAAGACGCAAGTCACGTGCCATAACTGTACACTGTCAAATTCTGACATTTTGGCGCGCCCAAAAAAAAAACGGGCGACTCGCGTCGTCGTACTACCTATGTTGGAAAAGGCTTATGTTTTGCTTTATATTTAACTCATTTTAAACCCATAAAAATACATGCATGTCAGTTAGCTATAAATCACAGGTGTAGTTATAACTGCAAACTACATTAAGGTACAAGTTGGTAGCCGACTGCACGCAGCAGCAGCAGACGACATGTCGTCGCGATACGTCGTTGCGTCATGTCGCTGCAGTCATGATTTCAAACCCGACTGCAGACAGCAACACCAGATGGCGAAAGTAACTAAAGACAAATTTTTATAAAGACGAATTTATATGAATTAATTTATCTCAATGATATTATTTATTATATTGACTATAATATGACTACAATTACTAAATAGAATTCTTCGGAATCGGAAAAATCCATTTCGAAAACTCGCTCGACGTGTCGTTGCTCCGGCGTCAGCGGCACTACTGATCTGCGGTCGAGCGACACGTCGTCTGCCGCTCGACGACGCGTCGCTAGCTTCGTGTCGCTAAGTACGGAGGGAATTTCATAGAAATACATAGAAACCAGTAGTGTCGCTGCGACACGTCGTCTGCCGCTCGACGACGCGTCGCTAGCTTCGTGTCGCTAAGTACGGAGGGAATTTCATAGAAATACATAGAAACCAGTAGTGTCGCTGCGACACGTCGTCTGCCGCTCGACGACGCGTCGCTAGCTTCGTGTCGCTAAGTACGGAGGGAATTTCATAGAAATACATAGAAACCAGTAGTGTCGCTGCGACACGTCGTCTGCTGCTGCTGCTTGCCCCTTCGGCCGTTTAGGAAACTGGAGTTTGGAAACCAGTTTCAATCCGGTTATTAGTTTCGTAGGTGGCTGAAATAACATAAACATAGTACTCTTAGGAAACCAGCTACGTAGAAAGATAAACAAATCTTTATAGGAAACCAGTTACGTAGCAGGATAAAAAAATCCTTTTAGGAAACTGGTTTCCAAACTCCGGTTTCCTAAACGGCCGAAGGACTGCTTGCAGCCGGCTACCAACTTGTATGTACCTTTAGTTCTACTCAAAGAGTTACGTCGCTACAAAACAACTATACTTCCATAATTCCATTAATCCACAATTCAACAAAATAATTCCATATTTTTTCTTTATTTCGAAATTTCAGATACGACCAAGCTCAGAAAAAAAGAGTAAAAAACCAAAATCGACACTTTTTTTTTTTGTATTCGTGGAGTAGAGAAATGTAAAAAATGTTGTAACACAATCAGATATATTTATAGATATTTTGTTAGGTACCCCCTATAATAGGACATCTAAATTGTATTTTTTTGTTTTAATTACTTTTTTTTAAATTAGTTTCCTACTTAACTTTTTAATTATTATTTTTTACAACTCAAACGTTGCTTTTGAATAACTGACGCGTAGCGGTAAAGCTGAAATGAAAAATAAAAGTATCATCAACTTCTACTTATTATTTGAACAGCCTTCCACGGAGAGTGGGATTACATAAAACATGGGCTCTACGTTCAGGAATATATTCCTGAATGAAGTGCGCTCTTCCGAAATGCATAATTGACACTTGCACAATACTGACTCGAGAAACAAATACACGAAGAGCTATTGGCACTACATTCTTAAATGTAGTCGCACGCATTAGATAGTGTTTTAGTAAAATTTTTCTTGCAAAACTCGATTTAATAAAGGCTTAAGTGATATTTTAGAAGTGGTGCAAGTCAGCCTGATAAATAATTTATATGAGCCTGGCCATTCAGAGGGGAAGGCTGACAGTGTCTTGGGAATTCTTCAAAACGGCAGCGGTCTAGTGACAATTTTTATATTTAGGTAATTTTCTAAGCACTATACCAGAGGGGTAGGCAAAGACCAGGGACTGCCACTGTCTGAATAAACATACTAGATGAAAATGTAAGCGCATTATAATATTCCAACATTTTTTTTTCTATATTGTAGATAAAGTTTACGCAGTTATTGGTACTCAATGAATAAAATTTTGGCTAGGCATAGAATTGTGTACCATATTGTGCTATATACATTCATTGTGGTTGAAAATACTCGATAATCCGAATTTTCCGCCTGAAAGTTGTCGACTCGGATCGACCAATTTTTTACGCTTTTCAATTTGATGCGCATTTCGTTCGAGTCTAACCAAGACCGGTATGAAATTATTAATATAGATAAAATGACTGCTATAAATAAAGCGTTTTTCTCGCAATTCAAGTATGGCAACAAAAGCCCAAGTTATTTCTCAGGATCGTGGCAGATGGCAGTCCCAGGTCTCTGCCTACCCCTCTGGGATACAGGCGTGAGATTATGTATGAATGTATGTCAAAGTATGTTTTTGCGTAACACAGTCTAATTTTAATTCAGATTTTTTTGTAAAAACTCAAGTGTCACCTAAGCAAGAGATTACCTAGAACATGTGAGCATTTTTAATAAGAGAACAGTGTTTGAGTAGAGGGTTGTTGACTCCTCCCTTTTTCGTTTTTCCTGTGCTTTGGACGCGGAATATAGCCTTAGACAGAAAGTAAATACCTACGGTTGACATGTCGTATGTGCACTGTTCTGAAGTCTTGCGACAGTAAGGGGTTTTCAGAGCTTCATTAAAAAAAAATAGTACCGCAAATTACCGATACATGGTGCAGACGTCATGACATCACTGTACCTTATCTGTGGTTCCTGTCAAATGTTTTTACAAAAATGCACAATGCATGGGCTAGTCATGAGCAAAGACACAATTCACGTACGTATGTAATGAACAAAGTAAAAATACTTCGATAACTTTCAAGTTTCAACAGTTTCGAAACAAAGTCTTGCTTAGATCACAGACTACAAAGAGGTGCTTAGACTATCACAGATTAATAACGATTAAAACCACAGACCTAAAAACATGATGGCATTTTGTTCTTCTTGCAGCGCCATCTAGTTTTTTTTTATGAGTCAACTGACAGCTGTCATTGAAAAACCCTCATTCGCTGGTTAGTAAGTACATCTAAAAATAAATATACATGTGTGAGTGGTTGACCAAAACGGGACCTGGAGGGATTGGAAACCGTTATTTTTTTATTCGAATTTTTTAATCTGCGGTATTTTAGCTTTGTTTTGGTCTAACCAGAATATTTTTAGGGGCCGCAGTTATTTATTTATAATTTTTTTTTGTGTGCCAAGCACGAGTCGAAACCTATAGGAACACGAAACTTCAAACGCGATTTTCTCGAAATCAATTATTTTCCCTTGAGGTCCCTTTTTGGTCAATCGCTCACATATGATCGTCAAACCATTATGTCCCCACCGAGGGGCACGGGTCTCTTCCCTGAGAAAGTTATAGGCCATACTCCACCACGGAGGCCAAGTACAGATTGGTGGAGGCTTGTAAGACTTGGCTGGTCTGGTAAAATATAGGCGCATGATAATATTGCAACATTTTTTTTGTGCTGTTAGTGAATTCAAATGTATTTATTCTGCCAAAAATATCAATAGGTGCCCAATCTGGACTAGGCCAGGTGCTATTTAGCCGGGTGCGCAAACTGGACTACCTCTCTCAAGCAATGGGCTAGATGCCCTAAAAAATGTAATTAGTCCGTCTTTTAGAATATTCAAAAATAAGCGACACGTATTTTTTATTTGTAAATTAGACCAAAAAGGACAAAGATATAGCCCATTAAAGTGACGTGTGACGTCACGCCGTGCTGCATTTTTTAGCACGGAGTGACGTCACACGTAACTTTAAGGGGCTATATCTTTGATATTTTTTGTTTACTCGAAAAAAGAAAAAAATACGTGTCCAATATTTTTTTATGATCTAAAACACGGACTAAATAGAATTTAATTATTTTGACCCTGGAAACTACCCTATTCTATGACCGTTTTCCGGTTCCATTTAGAGAACTACACTTTCCAATGCCCTTTCACATTATCTCCGGAGTAGTCATCTGCATGCACCGAATCGTGTCTCAAAAGCAAGCTTTAGTTCTGTTTGAGTGGTCCAAAAACTTCAATGCGTTTAATTTGCATGAAAATTAGAGGAAGTGAGGTGCTAGGGAAGTTTGTGTGGTGTCATTTTGAATCTTACCTTATGTTTCGTGTTATCGACGACCTCTGTGGCGCAGCGGTTAGCGCATCAGACTACCATGCGAGAGGTCTCGGGTTCGAATCCCGGCTGGGGACAAAAAAAAAGAAAACCAGGTCTTGGATGTTTACATGTTTGTGACGTTGCTGTTTCTGGTTCCCATGACACAGGGTATCCTAGTGTGGGCCCAGAAGCAATGTATGTGCCTGTACGTAAATGTTATGTTATGTTATGTTATAATGTAGTAAATAATTTGCTGTTAAATAAATGTATTATTTATCAATATTTCTATCTACCTAAAATCAGCTTTCTAAGCTAGTTAGTCGAATCAACGCCCACCTGTATCACGTAACCTAGTTGCAATAGCCAATAACCAAGAACTAGAACTTCGTTAGGCACGAGGCGAGGTCTATAGGGCTCGCTCAATAGGGCCCAAAGGTTGTTTAACAATTTCTAGTCACGTTCACGCCAACGCGCAGAAATCTTTAACAGAAGCTGTACTGGTGTACTAAGCAACACACAACAATCGGTAGATACCGATTTAAAGTCAGTCTGTGTTGCTTAACTAGTACACTAGTACAGCTTAGAGTCTTTTTAGGGATTAAGCGGGTAATTGACTAAAAGATACATTTTCTGAAAAAAAAAATCCGGACCGTTTTCAATACAGTGGTCGCAGATACATAATATAATAATTATCAAATTTTATTTTATGTTTTTTTTTACAAATAATCTGTTATTTTAGTTAAAATGCCTTAAACCGGTTTTAAGACTCATAATTTATACGAATACGTATAAATAATACTGTTTTTGTCTCGCTGTCAAATAGCCTAACGAGCTTAGACTATGACTCTCTCTGAAGTTAAAAAATAAAATCATTTTCTATACAAATCACAGTGACAGTCAACGATGCTTCTGTAGGCAACATCGAGCTCCCGAGGGCATAGCAGGCACATAGCAAATGACATTACGTTGGGATCCACGTCACTCTGTAGTCCGCGACCGGGTGCTTACTGTACATACAAATTGACGTTCCGTGTTGCATAAGTTCGTTTGAAATAAGCTGATTTCGAACGCAGATTCTTGTTGTTTGTAGGACAGTTGCAAATGAAAATGGAACAATCTTTGACCGCCACATAAAATCTAACTTTGCTTATATCATCATCATCATCATCATCATTCAGCCACAAGAAGTCCACAGCTGGACATAGGCCTCCTCCATGGATTTACAGCCAGGCTTGCATCCAGCCTCTCCCTGCCACTTGGATGAGATCGTCTGTCCATCTTGTGGCTGGTCGTCCTACGCTGCGCTTATGCGATGTGTGGTCTCCATTCCAGATCCTTTCGGCCCCATCGGCCATCAGTTCTTCGTGCTGTCCACTATACAGACTATATTCTAGTGTGGGGGTCGCCGGTAATCACTGTCATGGTATTCTTAACATAAACCTATTACTTCTTAGTTTCTCATATTCTATGTAACATTGTGTAAAGTGGTTAAAATAAATATTTGTTATGTTTTATGTTTCTTTTATTTATGCTAAGTGCCCCGCCCACTGCCATTCAACTTACTCATCCGGTGGGCTATGTCGACGACTTTCGTCACACTTTGCTTATAATCACACTAGTCTAGTATTATAAATGCGAAAGCTTGTGAGTGTGAGTGTGTGAATGTGTATGTTTGTTACTTCTTCACGTCTAAACGGCTGAAGCGATTTTAATAAAACTAGGTATGGTGTTAGTTGACACCCTTTATTAACACATAGGCTACGTTTTACTGCGGGAAAATATCTTATTCCCATAGTAAAATAGATGAAAATGGAATTTTGTAAAGTGATCTTTCCGATGCTCAAATTTAAATTATTTTGCTTCTAAAAATGTGAATAGTTAATATTTTTACTGTTAATACACAATTTTTTTCCCTAATAAGCCGCGGGTAACACCACGGGGCACAGCTAGTATATTATAATAGGTTCAAACAAAACGAGATATAGATACCTATTTAGAAAAAATAAAAATAACGCTAATAACTAATATATTATGTTAGTATGGATGGATATGGACCGTATTACGCAGAAACATTCTAATCCACAATAAGTAACTTGTAACAATATCGTTTTTTATGTGTTGTTTTGTTATTTGTCAGTATCAGTGTTAGTCTTGGAAAAAAAACGACCTATTAGGTATTTAAAATGCTTTGTTATCATAATAAAAAGATAAAAAGATAAAAAGATAAAAAGTACCCGAAACCGGCGTGCGTGCATGCAACGACTAATGAATGTCGATGAAGCGATCGTGGCAGGTGGCAGTCCCTGGTCTCTGCCTACCCCTCTGGGATACAGGCGTGAGCTTATGTATGTATGTATGTTATCATAAGTTATGGTACTGAGGATTGATTGGAATGTTTTAGCATAACTGACAGCAGGTCTTTACATTTTCAGAAATTTAATTTTCATGCAAAGTCGCTTGTAACAAAGTTGAGTAGTGTGCAATTAGGTGAAGGTCGAATTGTTGGCACTAAGCTGTAGATTTAATTTTATTCAGCTTTGGTCTACATGTAGAAAAACTAATATAGATAGCAATTTTATAAAGTAAGGCTAACAAATTATTTCTTTCCGTTATAGTCGGCCAAGGTATTCCAAGTATTTAAAAAAAAACCCATCTCAAAGCTACATTAGATCAGATTGCAAGGAATTACAACCAGAGCCTGAAAAATAAATCAAAAAGTAACTGGTCGCTAGAGAAAGAAAAATAAAAATATTTTCATTTTTTTTTATCGCGCCTGTGTTCTAAGTTCAAGAACACTAGCTCAAAAATGTCATGTTATGTTATTTTTGTAGCTCTGGCCAGTTTTTCAATCGCTCGCGCGACCCGTCGTCGCCCAATATCGGAGTAATAGCCCTGATTGTAAACGAACTCTGTAATAAAGGGCTCATATCTTAGTACATTAAGTAGCTTGTAGCTTCATATAACTAAAATTTAATAAAGTAAAACCTGTTCATTTATAAAGTTTAATATAGACGCCCTTAGCCTGCTAAACGTATGTACCTATGATTGTTTTTCCTAGGATAATTAACTAACACTAGGATTGTAAACAAATGGTTTATCTTATGTAGGTACAAATAAAGAACTTTAAAAATCAAAATTAATCAAATCAATCACAGCTAAAATAGCTCTTCCACAATTCACAGTTAAAATAGCTATTCCGCTGGTAATGTCTAAATTTAGAATTAGCGTAATGCTGATGAAGTGGCGAAATTAATTCCATACATTAATTACTAATTAACCTTTCAAATTCATCAACGTAATTTATTCCCTACCTTCTGAATAGGTACCTACCTAGAAGTTATTAATATTCCTCGAGTTAATTTCGTTTCAAGGTTGCCTTTCATGAATCTAGTAGCCGTATTCCCATTAAAATAAACTACTGTTGAGAGTTCCACATCACAAAACAGGTATTTTTATGGTGACTTTTAATTATGTTAAAACACCCTATGCAAAAAAGCTTATTATAAAATCAACGATTATCTACTTGTCACGTTTGGGACCTAATGAACTCGGCAAAACGTGGGCCCAGTTCTAGTGACTGGTGCCTCTGCCTACCCCTTCGGGGATAACGGGCGTGAGGTTATTTGTTTTTTTTATTTGGAAGACAAGGATATCTGGTATTAAACAGTGGTTTAATGTTAAATTTAATCAGAGGATAACACTGTTCAACAACAGCTACGTCCGTAAGTCCAGGAGTAATTATTTTTAACTTAGAAAGTTTGCTGCTTGAAACATGCTTTGAAAAGAATATTGGTTTTGTGAGTTTATATTTTAGTTTCTTTTAGTTTCCAAGTAATCAATGAATTCCGGAACTAACAACTTTGACATGCACAAGAAGTCTTTTTTTTTTCTATCTCTATAAAAATAAAATTCAATGTCGGCGATGTCGGTGTTCTCACATGCCTGCAATGTGGCAGTCCCCTTATAAAAGAGGTTACGAGGTTACGACGCTTTTACCAACGCCGCCAAAACACGAGTCTAGTCGAAGTAGTCGGACTGATAGTAATCCGTCAAGACCTCAGAGTATTGCTCAAGACCATCATCATTATCATAAGTAAATAATTGTTAGAGTTTGGCTAGCAAGAGTTGGCATTGGAAAAAGGCGGCAAATTTAAAAAATCTAGTTGTCGCAACATCAACGTTACTATGAGAAAAGTTTGATACTTGGTAGTGTTATGATAGCATAATATAATAATATGTTCCGAATGCAAGCGGGAAATTAGTTTTTAGTTTTTGGTTGTCAGGGGGCGCCACTTGGGTGAAGCCCTCTTTCTAAAATGGCGGATCGATGTAAAAGTGTGCTGGTGAGAAATAAAAGTCTTTTGTTTGCAAATTTGAGTTTATCTTAAAGAAAACATAACATGGTGGCAGCGGTGAACGCGTAAGGTCGACAAAAGTAATTTTCCACAACAAAAACAGTCGCAGTCAACAGAAAAACGAATCTGAAAATTCATGACCAGGTGGCGTCATCATGGCGACAGGTATGGACACATTTCGACTCATAGGGCCAATGGACATAAATGGTCGGCAGACTTGGCCGAGGTGGAAACAACTGTTCAAGAATTTTACTATAGCTATGAAATATGACAAAGAGCCGGATGAAAGGAAAGTTGCCATACTGCTTCATTTCATGGGTGAACAATGTCTCGATGTCTACAACTCATTCAAAGAACAGGACAAAATGTCGTATGAGGCCGTACTCGCGTCATTTGACACGTTTTTCATACCTAAGAAGAACCTGGCAATAGAGCGTCACAAATTCTTTAGTCAAAGGCAAGGTGGTGACTCGCTAGATACTTTTTTAACGGAGCTGAGAAAGCTAGCGTCAACGTGTGAGTTTGGCGACTTAAAAGACACACTGTTAAGGGATATTTTTATATGTAACATGGACAGACGACACAGTAACATTAGACAACGTCTACTAGCTGAAAATAACATTGAGCTTGACAAAATGATCACCATTTATAAGTCAATGGAAATATCACATAGCAACACTTCGTATCTAGAGAATGATAATTGCATCCAAGTAGCAGCAGTACAGACAAAATCGAGGACAAATGTATCATACTACAAATCTGCCAAGACAGACAACAGAGACACAAGGATGAGACCCAGTCCAACTACGAGAAACTTTGGAACTTCAGACACTACAAGACGCAGTCGCACACCAGAAAAAGTCAGTCAAAAAAGAGATCAGTCAAAGTCACAAGATAGAAACAATATTTGCAACCGGTGTGGTCAAGTACATCGAGTCAAATGTCCAGCCTATGGGAAAACATGTCACAAATGTCACAAAGTTGGTCACTTCTCACATTTTTGCAGAACTCGAGTAAATACCATTGATGTGAATGACAGCGATAATTCAGGGTCTGGGATGTCTGCCAAATGAGTGTCATCTAACAGTGAGACCTGACATTCAACCGAAGATAGATGCACAGAGGAAAGTTCCTTTTGCGTTACAAAGACGGCTAAAGGATGAGCTGGATCGAATGACAAGACTTAAGGTAATTGAACCAGTCTCAAAACCTACAGATTGGGTTAGTTCGATAGTCATAGTAGAAAAACCAAATAACAAATTAAGAATTTGTCTCGATCCCAGAAATCTCAATGAAGCAATTCAAAGATCCCATTATCCATTACTTTCCATCGAAGATGTGAGGTGTAGATTAAATGGAGCTAGTATTTTTTCGCATTTAGATGCTTATTCAGGCTTCTGGATGGTTAAATTGGACTCTAGTAGCTCAGATCTATGTACTTTCAATTCTCCTTATGGCAGATATAAGTATCTACGTCTACCATATGGTCTAAATTGTTCAACAGAAATTTTCAGTAAAATTTTGATGGAATCATTCTCTGACATTCCAAATATTGTTATTTATGTCGACGACATTCTCATTTATGGCTTAGATGAAAAGTCACACAATGAAACATTAAAAAGAGTTTTAGAAAGGGCAGAATCAATAAATCTAAAGTTTAATAAAGATAAATGTATCTTTGGACAAAATGAAATAAAATTTCTAGGACATGTCTTTAGTGCTCAAGGAATGAGGCCAGATTATGACAGAATTAGAGCCGTCTGTGAGATGCCAACACCAGATTGTCAAAAAAGTCTACAAAGATTTTTGGGTGTAATCAACTATTTAGGTAGTTACATAAAAAATTTGTCATCAGAGACAGAGGTCTTGAGAGGACTCTTAAAAAAAGATTCTCAATGGCTATGGGATAAGAACCATGATAAAGCATTTGAGCGTCTCAAACAAATAATAACAACAACTCCAGTCTTACGTCATTATGACAACAAAGAGCCATTGACACTCAGTGTTGACTCCTCACAGTCAGCGTTAGGGGCAGTTCTATTACAATCAAGTCAGCCAATAGCTTATGCTTCGAAAACATTAACAGATTGTCAAAAAAGATACGCACAGATAGAAAAAGAACTTTTTGCAATACTGTTTGGTTGTCAAAAGTTTCATCACTATGTGTATGGTCAGAAAGTCAAAGTAGAAACAGATCATAAGCCATTGGTGACTCTATTTAAAAAGTCATTGAGTCAAGTACCAAGTCGATTACAAAGGATGATGTTAGCCTTACAATTGTATGATATAAATGTAGTCTATGTCCCAGGAACTAAATTATACATACCCGACACACTGTCGAGAGCAGCATTGTCAGAGTCAGAAGAACATGTCATAGATAAAAATATAGCCGTACATGCCAACATGTTTGTAAATTCACTTTCCATGTCAAAGTCAAAAAGAGAGTCAATAAAGTCAGAAACAGAGAAGGATCCAAGCTTAAAAATTTTGTATAAGTATTTTTATGAAGGGTGGCCTATGAACAAAAGTCAGACAGATATTTTAGTCAGATCCTACTGGAACTATAGGTCAGAAGTTCATGTCATTGATAACCTTCTGTTTAAGGGAACTAGTCTGATTATTCCATTGTCAATGCGTCAAGAAATGTTAAAACAAATTCATGTCAGTCATGAAGGCATTACTAGAAGTAAAAGCTTAGCTAGAGGATCAATATTTTGGCCAGGAATGAATAATGAAATAGAACAATTAGTGGAAAACTGTAATATTTGCGTGAAATATAAATCATCCTATGCAAAAGAAAAATTAATTTTGTCAGAAAATCCGTCATTGCCTTGGGAGAAAGTAGGAGCAGATTTATTACAATTTAGGAACAAAAAGTATCTTGTCATTGTAGACTACTACTCGAAATACATAGAAATAGCATTGTTAAACTCAGACTCTACAGCCAGCAATGTCATAACTCAGTTCAAGTCAATATTTGCACGTCACGGAATTCCTCTAAAGTTATATACAGACAATGGTCCTCCCTTTGATTCCAAAGACTTTAAAGCATTTTGTAGAGATTGGGATATAGAGCATGTAACGTCAAGTCCGAATTTTCCACAGTCTAATGGTCAAGCAGAGTCAGCAGTAAAAATTGTAAAGAAAATATTACAGAAATCATTTGATGATCACAAAGATCCATACTTAGCTCTTTTACATTATCGTTGTAATGAAAAAGAATACATGAAATCACCAGCAGAATTGTTAATGTCTAGGAAACTAAGATCCAACTTACCTATCTCAAAAAGTTTGTTAAAACCAAAGGTTGTTAGATTTGAAAAACAGATTTGTGATTTAGATAAACATAAAGAAAGTTATAAGAAGTACTATGATAGGCAAGCAAAAAATTTAACTGTTCTGAAAGAAGGAGATTGTGTAATGTTCAAGAAAAAGCCAGAAAGCAACTGGGAGTCAGGATTTGTCAAAGAAATATGCAAAGATTTGCCTAGGTCGTATTTAATACAAGCAGATAATGGCAGTGTTTATAGGAGAAATCGTAAACATATAATGTATAAAAAACAGATTGTAAAAGAGACAACTGAAAAACCTAGTGGGAGTGTGCAAGGGTACAGTTCACAGAAAAAGTCTAGAGTAATTCAACCCCTTACTATTTCAGTACCTTTGTCACCTGCATACATTCAGTTGTGTATTCCACAGCCTAGTCATGATGTAAACACCGAGTCCGATTCAACAAATATTGAGTCAAAAGAGAAAACAGAGTCCCAACTAAAAATTGTTACATCAAATACAAGTAATAAAGTCATAGAAAGTATAGTTTTGTCATCCGAGTCTGGTTCATACTCAAGCAGTGATTCCTTTGTTAGTGTTCTGTCAGGTCAAGAACTGTTGGAAGATACTGGTTTGGACACTTTAAGTGTAAGTCTATCTAATGTACGTCCTAGTAAAAAACCTAGAAAGAGTTATGTGTGTTCTGGTAAAAGAAAGGCAGCTTATAAAACAAAGTCTGGTCGTCTAATATGTAAACCTAAAAGATTCACATAAATTAATTAGTATGTACTTAAGCATAAGAAACTTAAATAATAACAGTGTATGTTGTACTGTTTTAAACTTTAAATTTGTTGTGTATCTAGAATATCTACAGTTAAGTAGGCATTTCAAATGTTTGTGTTTGAAGTGAAACTAATTAACTTTATATAGGGTGTCGAAGAAAAAATTCCTTCATTTTTTTTATATTTTTGTAACTATGATTTATACAGGGTGTAAACAATTCCTTTTCATTTTAATTTCTAGAGTCATTTTGCTTTGTATATGTAAAAATATATATTCAGTTCGGAGTATTGAAATAATTTAAACCTAGAAAGTTCAAAAAGTTTAATATTGTATAATTGGGGGTCTTTAACTAAACAAGGGGGATGTTATGATAGCATAATATAATAATATGTTCCGAATGCAAGCGGGAAATTAGTTTTTAGTTTTTGGTTGTCAGGGGGCGCCACTTGGGTGAAGCCCTCTTTCTAAAATGGCGGATCGATGTAAAAGTGTGCTGGTGAGAAATAAAAGTCTTTTGTTTGCAAATTTGAGTTTATCTTAAAGAAAACATAACAGGTAGTATACTATGAATTAATTATTTATTGACTAACTGATCACGATCTCTTGAACTACAAGAGCTACAAATCTCAAAATTCGTATAGGGATTCGTTTTATCTAGGACGCAGACGAGGCTTGACGTTACCTTAGAGTTGCCATATAAAAGGTTTCCAAATAATCTCAGTGCCAACTCTGGGTAGCCACACTCTATGTAACTGTTATTTCCCTTTTTATGTACAACTAGCTGTCCCGGCAAACTTCGTGCCGCCAAAAGTTTCGTTTTTTTTTCTATATTTTCTCATCACATAAACCTTTCCTTTTTTAGGCAATTTTTAATTTTTTTTCTCTCCGTAAGAACTATCCTCGTACTTCAAGGAATATTCTAAAAAAAGAATTAGCGAAATCGGTTCAGCTGTTCTCGAGATTTGCGCTTAGCAACACATTCAGCGATTCATTTTTATATCTATATACAGTGTGTCCCTGGATAAAGTGCAATCCCGAAAGAGGATGAAACTAGACCATGAATCATTGACTAGAAAAATATAAAAAAAAAATATAAAAAATTATTGTAGGATTTATTGGTATTTTAAGATTTTCATGTTTCATTAAGGACTCTATGTACAAAAGTATTGATTTCTTCCAAAATAATGGGTCTATTTCTTTGAAATAAAAAAAACAGTATCCCTAATACCTGGCGATGACCATGAAATAATAAATAGTCCGCAAAAAAGTAACTATCTTGGGTAAAAAAATGTATTTTTATGAAAAAAAATGATTTTTTTAGACGTTTATTTTAAAAAACTTCAAATTACTAAAAAAATGTGCCCTATAACTATGTAATTTTATAGCTTACTTTTATTCTTTACCATTTTAGCTTCCAAATAAAAAAAAAACAATGTTCTAACTAAAAAACAAGCTATCTACGAACTTTTAAAGTGGAGCCTAATCGTGTTACCGTGCAGGTAGAGACCGTTTTTTCCATTGTTTCCGTCCTACTCTGTGCCCTTCGGCAGTCGCAGTCCTTTTGTTCTACACTCAGGTAGAGGGAAGGCGAGGGGAGGGGAGGCAGGGGGTTCGAAACAGGACTTACACAGTCGCTCCGATATTCTCGCCGCTGCTACTACTGTTCTCGTTCTCGCATTGTGTTCTCGTTGATTTGTTATTAAGTTTTTGTTACATTGTTGACTGTTACGTTTTCTACTGTTCGTTACGTTTGGACTGTTCCTGTTCTGCTGTTAAGTGTTGACGAAATGCCGCGATTGACAGAGTTCTCACCTCGAGAAATAGCCGACATGCATTATTATTATGGCATGTCACATGGTCGCACAACAGTCGCTCGGACTGCATACATAAATGCTTTCCCGGGCAGACTCATACCCTCAGCTCTAAATTTTCAAGAGATTCATAGGAGGCTCTCCAACATTGGACTTGGTTTGGCACGAGATCGCCGTGAGCAACCAGCTGTCGTTATTGACAATGCGATAGAAGAGGCCATTTTAAACGATCTGTTTGCTGACCCTACAACAAGCATAAGACGATTAGCGTTGCGTCATGGCATATCGAAGACGTCTGTCTGGCGAATTTTGAAAAAGGAGGGATTGCATCCTTTCCATTACCAACGAGTACAACATTTACACGAAAATGTAGATAATCGTCCAAGATGCGTAATGTCGACGTGAATTCTAAGAAAAATTAGAGCTGACCCAAATTTTCTCAAACGCATTTTTTGGATGGACGAAGCGACATTTACCCGGGACGGCATTACAAACTGCAGAAATTTGCACCAGTGGTCTCACGAAAATCCACGATTGAAGCGGGCATCTACTTTTCAAGTAAAATTTTCAATAAACGTATGGGCAGTCTTAATCGACGACATTTTAATTGGTTCAGTCATTTTACCCAGAACCCTAAATGCTGAACGTTTTTTAGAATTACTACAAAATTTACCCATGTTGATGGAAGATGTTCCCCTGGTTACGAGACGGCGTGGGCGTATGTATCTCCAAATGGATGGATGTCCTGCACATTATGGGCGGGAGGTGCGGCGATTTTTGAACGAAAATTACCCGAACCGGTGGATTGGCCGAGAAGGGCCAGTAGGCTGGCCAGCGCGTTCACCTGATCTGACACCCCTAGATTATTTTTTATGGGGTGTCATGAAGCAAAGAGTATACAGCACGCCAATAAATACCGAGGCACAGTTGCACAACCGAATAATTCAGTGCGCAAATGACATTAAAAATGATCCAGGAATGATTCGCAGAGCCACTAACCAAATTAATATTCGTGCAGTAATGTGCTTGCAAAATCGAAGAGGCCATTTTGAATATTTAATGCATTAAATAAAAATGCAAAATTGTAAATTACGGATAATTTTATTAATAAAGTTATTGTGATTAAAGTCTGACTTTTATTACCTACTAAAATGTAAATAACTCCTACCTAGCCAATTTTTTAGTTAGAACATTGTTTTTTTTTTATTTGGAAGCTAAAATGGTAAAGAATAAAAGTAAGCTATAAAATTACATAGTTATAGGGCACATTTTTTTAGTAATTTGAAGTTTTTTAAAATAAACGTCTAAAAAAATCATTTTTTTCATAAAAATACATTTTTTTACCCAAGATAGTTACTTTTTTGCGGACTATTTATTATTTCATGGTCATCGCCAGGTATTAGGCATACTGTTTTTTTTTTTATTTCAAAGAAATAGACCCATTATTTTGGAAGAAATCAATACTTTTGTACATAGAGTTTTTAATGAAACATGAAAATCTTAAAATACCAATAAATCCTACAATAATTTTTTATATTTTTTTTTATATTTTTCTAGTCAATGATTCATGGTCTACTTTCATCCCCTTTCGGGATTGCACTTTATCCAAGGACACACTGTATATAAAAGGAGAAGCTGACTGACTGACTGACTGACTGACTGACTGACTGACTGACATATCAACGCAGAGCCTAAACTATAAGGATTAGAAACTTGAAATTTTGCACAGGTGTTTCTTTTATAACGTAGGGGAGCACTAAGAAAGGATTTTTGAAAATTCATCCCCTAAGGGGGTAAAATGGGGGTTCAAAGTTAGTATGAAACTTTGCCGTTTTTGAAGTTATTTAAATGAAATTTGGTACGAAGGTTTTTCATTTAAAATTATGAAATACGTGTAAAATAGTTTTTTAAAAATCATCCCTTAAGGGGGAAAAGGGGGGGTGAAATCTTAGTAAGAAACTTTGCCGTTTTTAAGTCATTCGAATGAGATTCAGTATGAAGGTCCTTCATTGAAAGTCATGAAACACATGTAAAATAGTTTTTCGAAAATCATCCCTTAAGGGGGTAAGAGGAGGGTGCAAATTTAGTATGAAACTTTGGCGTTTTTGAAGTTATTCGAATGAAATTCAGCATGAAGGTCCTTCATTAAAAGTCATGAAAGACGTGTAAAGTAGTTTTTCGAAAATCATCCCTTAAGGGGGTAAGAGGGGGCTGCGAAGTTGATATGAAAGCTCTTTCGCATGCGCTAAAAGTATTCCTATCTTAATTGCAAACACTTTACTCAACTAAAGCCCACGCGGACGTAGTCGCGGGCAACAGCTAGTTATGGATAAAGTTTTCTTTAACCTCCTGAGAACCGACCTTGAAAATAACAATGGTTTTTGTATTTCTCTTACTACATTGGTTCTCACGAGGTTAATTATTTCATATCTATTTTATTATTTCTTCTATATGTACCACAAGACGCAAATAAACAAACAAATAGACAAATATTTCTATCTGTTTCGTATATCAGTAACAAGATACGCACAAAAAAACAGTTTTTTTCATTTTAACGTTGAAGGGACTAATGCAGCAAATTGGTGGCATTTTACCTTTCAAAATGGAATTCCGCCATTGCTAAATTCGTTTGAAAAATGTGTTCAAACGAAATTGAGTTAAATCGGGAAGAGGTATTTTTCTCCATCATCCGCTGTTTGTTTAGGGGTTCCCGGGGCGAATATGGAAACCATTTTTTTAATCAGTCAGTTTGGTGTCCCATTGCTGGGCAAAGGCCTCCCCTTTATATCCACTCCTCCCTGTTTCCGGCCAAATTTTCCCACCCCGGTAAATATTTTGTCACAACAAAAAAAAAACATTGTTAATGTGGGTTGGCTTACGAAAGATTTTACAGGTTCATAATTCTGTGTTTTTGGTTACATTAAATACTTACTTACTTACTGCGATGGCTCAGCGACCCGAAGTGGAGCTTGGCCGCCGACACAAGAAGTCGCCACTTGTCTCTGTCCTGCACGGTGTGTTGCCAGTCACTCGCCTGGAGCTCGCGCAGGTCCTTGGCTACTTCGTCCCTCCAACAATGTCTGGGGCGGCCTACTGGTCTTCGGCCGCTTGGAAGCCCCGAGTACGCTCTCTTAACTGCTCGGTCCTCTTCCATTCTTTCCACGTGACCAATCCAACGGATTATTCCGATTTGGAGAACCGATTGGGATTTTGTTTCTCCGATGATGTTGGGTTCGGAAATGAGGTCTTCGATTACTGGTTGCCGAGAGGAAGATCTTGAGGAAGATTCTGGGTCCAATGAGGAGGGAAGATGGTAATTGGAGAGTTAAAAAGAATCACATTAAATACGTTTTTATTTTTTATTTTGCTTTCTATGACTATGGAGGTAGCAGATTCGTACAAATGGCCTTAATCTGGATGTATTTTCATGTTTGTAATAATTAAATTATCATTGGGCTAAATTCCAATTATATAAAATAAAATCATTGAAAACAAATTAAATTTATAACATGTCAATAAAAATTTAAAATGGAATATGAGTATAAATGAATGTATGTATTTGTACGTGTGGCATGTATGGATAATGATACTTTGGATAAAGTAACACGCCATAATGTGATCGCTTGGGGATTCCCTTATGATAAAAAGTGGTCAGCTACTGAACCCTATATATTAGAGTCGACCTCCCCCTTGCCCGTCGCTTTAGTTCAACTTAATATTTCCGGGGAATCCATTAAAAGAGGCTTTTGCGTTTTGACGTCGATTTATTGCTTTGTCGACTGCCACAAGAATGCCGCCATTGCTTGTTAGAAGAATGTCACCGATGCGTCAGAGGATTTGGTCCCTCTTTCTTATGTCTTCTTGATGGTCTTTTTTATTAAAATACTAGCTGTCCGCGTGGACTTTAGTTCAAAATTTTGCAACCCCATATACTCCCTTAACCTCCTGACCGCCAGCGTACTACACATAGAACATAAAAGAAAAATAATCTGCACGTTTTATGTGAGTTATTGATTTAAAAAGAAACACGTAGCGACATCCATTGGTTCGTTATGAAAGCAACCGTATGTCATTTGACACGTTGACAGGTGGTTTTTTTTTGCAAAATGGCGTCGATTAACAGAGGTGACAACGTGCGCTCGGGCAGAGGTAAGTTTAATCCAGTTTAATTTATGTATTTTTTTATCAATTTTATCAATTTTTTTGCATTTATTGGTAGATAAAGTAAGTAAATCTCAAAATATAGTTTTATTTTTTGCAATAGAGTAAAATCATGCACGTCGTGACACGTATTTCTTCTATGTCCTCTGGGTAGAACATATTCAGACTATTAAGACAAGGTAAGGCAATTTAACGTCCCATATTTAGAACATTGTCAGATATCAATGATATAATATTTTTTTCTTTTTTCAAAATTAAATGATAACAAAATATATTGGACGCCCTGCAAAACTCCGATTCTCCTGCATCTGATAAATGATAATGACCCACCCAATCAGCCTCAGGTTGTCAAACGCAACGTAACACTTCGCAGGGAAAGTACGTTAGACAATTCATCCAATGACGATCGTTCTTCGTCTGAAGTTGCTCCTTCAGTGAGCTCTATGAGAGCAACATAGCGTGTTCAAAGAGGTCGAGCTGCCAGGGAAGTCCAGATACGAGCAAGGGCAGGCAGTTGCTACAAGCAAAGTTGTTATTGCCTCATTGCCTACAAAAAGAAGTCACTAGCCGAATGTGCATATTCGGGAAAGTGGTAGCGATGCCAAAATCCTGGCTGCAACAAAAAAACCTCTGTGTTTTCAAGAAGTGTAATATCATTTTATTCTTTATATCTTTTATACCAATTACTTACGAGTATGTGTCTAAGAATTTGTATTGGTTTCTAAAAATTTTTAAGATTGACAACATAGATGAAAGTTGAACTCTATTAAATTTTATAGTAAGTTTATGTTTGATTAGAATTTACTAAATGTCTACAAATTTAGATTTTCAGTTGAACACAGTTGTTGTCTGTTGCTTATGGTACCAAATTTAGATTTGTACGAGAATTTAGATAGTTTAGTACCAACGTTGATCTCAATTGAATCTCATAGTAAGAGGATTGTAAGAATTTATTTTCGTTTACAATTTATTTTTGACTGAAAATGTTAGCTCTGGCATGAATAAAGTTGATGTCTGTTGATTTGGATAGAAAATTTAAGCTAAGACAGTTTTGAACCTAAAGAAGATTTTTGAAATAAATGACACTACTATTATAGTAATTAAAATTTGTCATCTTTCCCTTGAAAATTAAATAATTTTTAATTGAATAATGTACATAAATAAATTAATATTATTATTATTTTATGTTCTATGTGTGGTACAACCCAATTTACTGCATTTGTCCTATACAAAGAACGAAGTGAAAATCCAAATTTCCGTGTATTGTTGGACCCTAAGTAGCAAACAGTGAAAAAATCAGAAATTAATTCCATAAATCCAACTTTCTGTAGTCAGGAGGTTAAGGGTCAAATTTAGAAAAAAACGGCGAAACACGTGTTCAATTAATTGTGTTGAAGAGTATATAACAACATATAACATATAACATTTACATACAGGCGCATACATTGCTTCTGGCCCCACACTAGGATACCCTGTGTCGTGGGAACCAGAAACAGCGACGTCAGAAACATGTAAACATCCAAGACCTGGGTTTCTTTTTTTTTGTCCCCAGCCGGGATTCGAACCCGGGACCTCTTTTAAGTTTCAAGAAAATTAGACAACATTCTTTATACCTCCCATACAAATTTTTGCAACCCTTTTCGCCCCCTCAGGGGTCGAATTTAAAGAAATCCGGTCTTATTTATTTATTTATTATCAGACCCCGTTATCTAATGCTCAGTTTGGGGGCAAGTGATGGGGTATTGCGATAGTCAATATCGATAAAAAATTAAATTAAGTAAAAAACTTTTATTTATTTATTATTTTTTTTAGCTCGCCTTTGTACATTGTTTCTGTATCAACTGTGTTGTAACTTGTTTTATGTGCAATAAAGTGCTCCTACTACACCTGCTACTAATATTTACCCCCAAACTTAAACGGTTTATACAACACTATAGGTACCTAGTACCTAATACGTCGTCTCTGTACGATTCAATAATTTGTCGCCGTCCTATCTGATGAAAAAGCTGGAATGAATGTCTAGACCATTCACAAAATAAGAATTTTATTTTGACAAAAAACCCTTCATAGATAAATATGAATCGACTCATAATGTGAAGCAACATCACTATTTGCCCCCAAACTGAGCATTAGATAACGGGGTCTAGAAATTATTAGACACAACCAACAGATCTTAGATACATCACTTAAAGATGACATAACATTGTGTAGATATTATGTTCTAGTCTAACATCCAATCACAGGTGTGCCTCTCTTGACAGACTTTAATTTAGTAAATCATTTCTGAAATAACATAAATAACAACCTTTTTAACAATCTTTTTTAAATTAAACTTTTTCAAACGCCTTTTAAACTTATTTAAACACTTTATCTTAAAACTGAGTAACTAAGTTGAGTCTTATTCCTTGCTTAAATTATATATAGACCCTCTGTGCAAAATTTCAGCTTCTTAGGTCCAACGGCTTGGGCTGGGCGTTGATGAGTGAGTCAGTCGGTCAGGACTATGAATTTTATTTATATAGATTAATTTTCACATTTTTATCAAATTTGCGCATATTACATATTATAAATCACAAATATTATTAGTTTAAAAATATGATTAGGTCTAGTTTTGTTTAATGAACTGAGACATAATTAACTTGCTTCTTAATTTATAATTATATGGTAGAATAGTGTATCATCATCAACTCGTTATATCTCCACCGAAGGGCACGGGTCTCTTCCCTGAGGAAGGTATAGGCCATACTCCACCACGGGGGCCGAGTCCGGATTGGTGAAATGCCACGGAAAAGTCCCACTAGCGTTAGTCATAGACAATCACCCATCCATGCACTGAACGTTGCCCAAGGTTGCTTA
Source organism: Yponomeuta plumbellus (assembly GCA_947310845.1). Taxonomy (NCBI): domain Eukaryota; kingdom Metazoa; phylum Arthropoda; class Insecta; order Lepidoptera; family Yponomeutidae; genus Yponomeuta; species Yponomeuta plumbellus. The sequence continues at coordinate 5,666,879 of OX371221.1, read as the reverse complement.
ACCTTCGTGATCGTTTGAGATCACTTAGGCAGGCGGGGCTACGAGCGATTACAATAGAATATTAGAGATATATTATAGTTACCTCCGTTAGGTACCTCAAGATATACTAAAGAAATGAAATAAAAGTGAAATAATACACGTCAGAGCAGCCTTATTGATTCTGATACCACCGTCCTTATTGCTCGTCTTTCAAGAGTTAATTTTCAGGTTAATTTAGTTTGTACTTAAAATTTATACAGGGTGGTACAAGAGCAGAAAGTAATGTAGGAAGACATAGTGCAGAAAGTACATCTACTCGGCTCCGACTATTTTCCAAGTCCGCTCTATCAGGACTAACAGGACTAACGTCAGTAACACTCTGACAGATGTATCGCTTTGACGAATATTGCTGGATGTTGTCGTATTTATAATCCATAAGCAAAACACAGTTATAAAATTGTGTAACAATTTTCGCTTCTTCGCGCAAGCATGTATACAGGGTGTTCGGTGCATGGACCGTCAAAATTTTTTGGGGTACTGGTGGGGTCATCTACTATGTTAAAAAAAACTTAAAAAAAAATGGTAGATACTTGTACATAACTAAAAAAGTTATGAGGCTATTTAATCGGTATTAAAGCGTAATAACTTTTTTAGTTATGTGCAAGTATCTACCAATTTTTTTTAACGTAGTAAACGACCCATCACTACCACAAAAATGTTTGACGGTCCATGTACCGAACATCCTATATTTTACAGTATATAAAAAAAAACTAAAATGTTTATTTAGCAGAACAAAACTTAACAATATATAAAGTAACTCTGAAACCCAAACTGAATTAAATTGTATCTTGGGGCTCAGTGACCCATTCACGATGAACTTAAATATATCACAACATAATATTTGCAGAGTAAGAAATTAAAAATTAAAGAGGCACAAAGGTAACTACTATTATGGCTCAAGTCTTTGGTTTCGATAAAACAAACATGTTTTATTGAAACCAAACCACGAAAGTTTGTACATGCTTAGCAGAATTTGATAATCATCATCAACCCACTATGTCCCCACCGAGGGGCACGGTTCTCTTCCCTGAGGAAGGTATATGCCATACTCCACCAAGGGGGCCAAGTCCGGATTGGTGGAGGTTTGTAAGACTAGTGGCTGGTCTTACTGTCAGAAGTTTTCAAGCCGCCCTGAGGCCTCTCACTTGGCTTAACGACTGCCATCTATCGACGGCAGCCGGCACCAACTGCTTAACGTGCCTTGCGAAGCACGGACCCGCTCGGAAAAATGCCACTAGCGTTAGTCATAGAACGGCGACCCATCCATGGACTGAAATCGCCGTATGTTGCTTAACCTTACTGATCGTTTAAGATCACTCAGGCAGCCCAGGCTACGAGTGATTCAATTTGATAATAAGCATAAACATTTACATACAGTGACAAACATTGCTTCTGGCCCCACAATAGGATACCCTGTGCCGTGGGAACCAGAAACAGCGACATCACAAACATGTTAACGTCCAATACCTGGGGTTTTTTTGCAGTCGGGATTCGAACCCGGGACCTCTCGCATAGTAGGCAGATGCGCTAACTACTGCGCGACACAGGTCGTTTCGACTATGACATAAATATTATTTTTAAAAAACAAACATAAAACATAAAAATGCTTTTACTCAACCTGCCAAATATAGTATAAATTAGTTTAACCCTAGATTGCAAACATAGTATAAATTAGTTTAACCCTAGATTGCGAAATTGCAACACCTGCAAAAGGTGACTAAGTTTTAAGTCCTAATCTTAAGTAAGACCTATGTACCTACGCTTAGTCGCCAATAACAACACATTTAAACATAAACATTTACATACAGACACATACATTGCTTCTGGCCCCACACTAGGATACCCTGTGTCGTGGGAACTAGAAACAGCGACGTCACAAACATGTAAACATCCAAGACCTGGGTTTCTTTTTTTTTTGCCCTCAGCCGGGATTTGAATCCGGGACCTCTCGTATGGTAGGCAGATGCGCTAACTACTCCGCCACAGAGTTCGTCCTAAATATATTTGATTTGATTTGATTTGATTTGATTTGATTTGATAAACATTTACATACATTGCTTGTGGCCCCAAACAAGCCCCTATATAGGTAGGTTATTTCTGAGACACCCTGTGTAGAGTATGTTATTGGCTCTTCCATCTGAGAGGGTACCTAATCGAATTCTCTGTAACGTAATTTATTAGCGGAGGCTCTCATTGGATGGGACAGTAGGTGGCTGGACTCTTAGGAAGTAGGTGTTGCCGTTAGAGGTCAGTTAAGTGCTGGAATTTTGGACATTTTTGTTTTGTTTTGGCAAAAGTATTTTTTTTTTCAAAAATAGTCATCATCAACCCATCATGTCCCCACCGAGGGGCACGGGTCTCTTCCCTGAGGAAGGTATAGGCCATACTCCACCAAGGGGGCCAAGTCCGGATTGGTGGAGGCTTGTAAGACTAGTGGCTGGTCTTACTGTCAGAAGTTCTCAAGCCGGCACCAACTGCTTAACGTGCCTTGCGAAGCACGGAACCGCTCGGAAAAATGCCACTAGCGTTAGTCATAGACAGTGACCCATCCATGGACTGAACGCGCCGTATGTTGCTTAACATTGGTGATCGTTTAAGATCACTTAGGCAGCCCAGGCTACGAGCGATTCAAAAATAGTAATTCAGTACAATTTCTATTTCATCATCCACCTATTATGTCCACACCGAGGGGCACGAGTCTCTTCCCTGAGGAAGGTGTAGGCCATACTCCACCACGGGGGCCAAGTCCGGATTGGTGGAGGCTTACAGTCTTAGAGCCGATTTTTGAGTTGAGAATTTTTACTAAACAAATTTTTAGGTGTAGTGCAGTCTCGTCAAATTTCTCAGAAAAGAGCGTGACAGCAGGATACCTAAGTATTTACTTAGTGGAAATTATGAACTCAGAAACCGGCCCTTACTGTCAGAAGTTTTCAAGCCGCCCTAAAGCCTCTAACTTGGCTTAGCGACTGCCATCTATCAACAGCAGCCGGCACCAACTGCTTAGCGTGCGACTTACACTATGCTCTTAGGATTAATTAAATTTTAATGTCTTTAATGTGACAAAGATTTTCGTCACATAATATTTCTATCTCAAAAAATCTACCGAGTTAACTATAATTATATCTTAGAGCGGTAACACCGGATCGTTTTTTTAGCATCAAATAAAAAACGTACATTAATTCAGGAATACATAGTTCAGGCTATTGGTCAATGCTGCGTCCATTCTCTTGTGACTGTCACTCCAGCTTTCCATTACTGTCGAGCGCGCCGCAACTAACCACTCTGACATGTGAAGCTAGTTAGTCTCTGAACTACAGACAGATGGGAGTGTCGGTTGAACCACGGAATACATAATAGTACAGGCACAGAAGATTCACTCCGCAAAATCAATTAAAACCACTCTGACATGTGAAGCTAGTTAGTCTCTGAACTACAGACAGATGGGAGTGTCGGTTGAACCACGGAATACATAATAGTACAGGTACAGAAGATTCACTCCGCAAAATCAATTAAATTGTTCTATATTGTCTTAGTTGTATTATAATTATACCTTTATCTAGGTATAAGTTAGGTTAACTAAAGGCCTTGCCTGAAAATCGGCAACTTATTGCACTCTGGTGTACATAAGTTACAAGCCGAGGCATAGACCTTTTTGTCTTCGTACTCGTCAAAAAATAAATATTTGTAATGATAATGTTGCCATATTAGTTCTGATAACCGATTTATGCCTTGTTTGAAGACAAATAAACATTTTCTATTTCTATTTTCTAATCACTCACACAGGGTCGTTTCTAAAGTATAATACTGGTAGACTAGCTTGTTGGTCGAGCCGCTAAGGCGCTTGGCTGCCAAAAAAGAAGTCGTGGGTTTGATTCCCACTGGGGCTAGCGTAAATTTGTTTAAATGGCCTCAGTATGGGTGTTTTTCGATGTTTGTAATGTGTAAAGAAGGGCAGGGACTCAAACGACAAAGTTAATCAAATAGAAATTTATTTGGGCAGAGCTTCGCCCTATTAAATAATTACAACAGGAAAAGTCCCGATCCAACATTTGTAACGGCTTAAATAGGCAGGCGTTGTTTTTCCCACCCTCGCAACCGGCCGGTGCGAGCGAGATGGGGCAAACGGGCGGTGCGCGGTGGCGCGCGGCGATGACATATGCTGACGTCACGGCTACTCTGGCTTGGCTATGGCTGGCTTGGCTATGGCTGCCTTGGCTATGGCTGGCTTGACATGGCACTGGACTGGGCTGAGCGTTACAGTCGGCCATCCTGTAACAATTGCTCCCGCAATGGGAACAGAGAAAAATATTAGCTCTCTAGTAAGTCTATTAGGTCTTCAGTTTCTACCTGTTCGTCTGAACTACAGGCACTATCTGTCATCGGGGCAATACCTCTGTACTGTCTAATTGCATCAGATGAAATTAATCCCTGAGAGCTCTTATAACCACGAATACCTTTAATGCTACAAATCTGATACCTGCCATTAGGTAGTACCATAGTTATTTCGTAAGGTCCTGAGTAAATATCGTCCAACTTTGTGTTCACTTTACCTGCGCTACTAGTAGGGGCTTGTCTCCACAGTAAATAATCCCTCTTATATACTGTGTTGTCTTTACGCCGTTTGTTGAAATTACGTTTCATCCTGTCACTCAATTTATTTATTCTCAAAGTAGCCTTAGTGCGCTTTGATTGCACAGGCTCAGGAACACGGTCGGGAATAACGACATCGCATAGAGACCTACCTGAATTGGCAAACATCAAGTCATATGGTTTATAGCCAGTCGATGCATTCAAAGTACCTATTGGTAAAAGCCTTCACATGGTCTGAAACGCTATCCGTTTTAATCAAATCAATTATTCGCTTTAATTTCTCGTCCTGACTCTGAATCGTATAAAACCAATCTGAAATTTCTAGTCAATTACGTTTACAGCGTCTACTGTGTTTCTACTTAAAGCATCCACGTGCTTCATGCGCTCACCGGGTCTGCATTCAATACTTATATGTCATAATCTTGAATTAACATCCACCATCTTGCTATACGTGGTACTAAGCCTCAGTTTCTGAAAGAGTGTTCAAATGTATAACAAGAGATTAATCTAAGATTAATTCAAAATACCGGCACGTGATTGGCTGAAATTAGCTTGACGTGAGATTAACATGAGATTAACATTTGATCACTGTTCTAGAAACCGAGCGTAAGTCGCGTTTAGTCAAAGTCGCACGTACCGCGGTGCAATCTGTAACTACCTTCACATTTAGACCTACAATGCAAACACGGAACCTGCACAGCGACTCTACAACAGCAAGTGTTTCTAACTCGTAGCTATGATAGACTCTTTCCTCTCTACTGGTAACCCGGCTAAAGTACATTACGGGTCTCAATGTACCGTCAGGTTTTTTTCGCAATAAAATTCCGGCTATACCTAACTTGCACGCATCCGTGTGACTCCTGGTGGGCAACGATCGATCGTACAATGCTAACACGGGTTTTTACTACACAATTGCTTTTTTTTTAATTTCTCAAAACTCAGCAACTGCTCACTGCTCTATACCCAACTAGCATTTTTTGTCAAATCTGTGAGTGGGCGAGCTATTACAGCAAAATTAAAGATAAACTTTCTGAAATAGCTGCATAGTCCGATACACTATAAAAATAAAAATAAAAAATAAAATACTTCATGTAGGTACATTTTGTGGAACTGGGAATTTAGAAACAGCTGCCAACTTAGATTCACCCGGCTGTATGCCCTCCGCTGATATTTTATGACCTAGCTAAATACGAAATGTTTTCTTGCAGAAACGAACATGTTTAGTCTTAAGTTTTCTGTGTTAAATTTTTGTAGAACCTTTGTTAGCAATAGTAAGTAAGCCACCCTGTACATCGTACGAGGGAAGAAGTATATCGTCTAGAAATGCAAGTATTTCAGGGTTGTGTAAGCTGCCAACGATTTTATTTATCAATCTCATGAAAACCGCTGGCGCATTTGCTAGACCGAATGGTACGCGTAAAAATTCATAATGACCTTGTGGGGTAATAAATGCGGTTTTGTGTGTATAAGTAGGACAGATTTTTGCTTGGTGGTAACCCTGCGCCATATCTAGACTAGTAAAACGCTTTTTACCTGCCAATTTAGACACTTTGTCATCAAGTTTGTAAATGGGTACCTATCTCGCACTGTAATCGATGGATAACAGACTATCAAAGTTGGTGGGTAAAGTTATCACCGTTTTTATTTTTAACTAGAATGACTGGGGAAGCATAACTGGACTCAGATTCTTTAATTATACCGGCAGCTAATAAATCTTGAACTTTTGATTTCACTGTAACCTGTTCGCTATGTGATAATCTACAAGGGCGATGATATACAGGCTCATTGCTAGTGACATTTATTTTCATCTGTAGTAAATCTGTGCATCCCAACTCATTAGTATCGCTGGCAAAAACAGTTCCTAAACTCAAACAAAATTTCAATCAAGGTTTTTTTTTCTCAATTTCATTTAAGAGTCCTACAGAAATATTATCTATATCTACCCCCCAATGGCAGAGTGTTTATCAAGGCAAGTTGTTAGTACACTTTTGGCTAAGCACGAGCAATCGGAATGGCTAGTAATGGCAATTGGGCTAACCTGCGTATGAAGCGGCGTGTTCTCGCAGGTCTCGGCGCGTACTACCAGCTCTCCCAGCCGGCTCCGACACGATGTCCGTGGTCCCGATGTTGATCACCTTCATGTAGCCTTGATTGCCTCGTAGGATGGTTGCAGGCAGCGAGTAGGCCAACTCTTCCATCTCGTGATGGCGCACAGGTGTGATCACGTCGTTATTGTCCTTGTTTCTTAGTATTTCGACTTTTGTAATAGATGTTCCGGGCGGCAAGCATTCTTTAGAAGTTCTTGAACCAGAAGATTTTTCAGTAGTTTTATAGCAGGTGGTGAAGGATCTTCTTCGATTTCGGTGAGCGAGACTTGGATCCACGTGGCGGACACGAAGATGTAGATTGCTCGATTTCAGGAGACCGAGGCCTTTTTCTTCTGTTTTTAGCACGAGCACTCTTCGTGAGTAATACCACTTCTGAATGTAAAGAAGGGCAGGGACTCAAAACGACAAAGTGAATCAAATAGAAATTTATTTGGGCAGAGCTTCGCCCTTAACAGGAAAAGTGGCTATGGCTGGCTTGGCTATAGCTGGCTTGGCTATGGCTGGCTTGGCTATGGCTGGCTTGACATGGCACTGGACTGGGCTGAGCGTTACAAATGTCTTTGCCTGGTTACCATAGCACAGTATCCTAGTTTGGGACCAGGTCAACTGATTGTGTTTTGTCTGAGAGTAATATCCGGTTTGTGACGTTCGCGGGGGTAACTCTTGGTACTGACTGAAAATCAGCGCTGAAGGCTTATCCATCAGCATAATGCTGAGTCAGCTGCCTTTTACAACAGCAGTGACACGCCGTGGTCTTTATTTTCCTTCTGTGTTCTTCTGATTTTTTGATTTGTACTATTGTTTTTTTTGTTTTGTTTCTGGATTTGTTTTGTTATTGTGGCGTGTATACTGTTTTTATAATAAATATTTCTTCTTTTTCTTCTTAATATTATTGTTTATGATAATAATATTTCATAATATTGGAATATTAATAACAATATGATTTTTGAACTAAAACTTTCATAAGCACAACACATTGTAAACTTTTTGAGACATCGCAAAATGGGCGACTTGTCGCCGCGTCAAGTCGCCGCGTCAGACGCGACGTTGTCATTTGTTTCTGGCGTCTTGTCGTCGCGACTCGGAGACTCTGATGCCAAGTGTGCGGAGATTCGAACAAAATATATGAAAATTGACGGCCGTAGCCTGTCGTCGCATCTAGTCGCCGAGCTGTTCGCCTGTCGCGTGTCGCTAGTGTGCACATAGGCTTAGTCCGGATCAACTTACGGGTGTTGTTTTATCGGACGAGTCCGAGCAGGTTTCGCTCCGATTCGCAGAACTTAATCTCGTCCGATAAAACCACACCCATAAGTTGATCAGTACTACAACTTTACAATATGATTTCTTAGTTTCTTCGTCTTTCTTTAAAATAATAAAATAGTAACGACACTAAGGAGAAGCGCTGTGTTAGTGTTTACCGTTATGATAGAAGGAAAGAAAAAAAATTAATCGCAACAACACACAATATTAAAACTTAAAACAAAACAAAAAAATATGAACAGTAAAAAACAATAAAAACACTTTACAAACTTTGTTGCAGTATATCTCTGCTGCTGCAAATGACAGGTGACTTAGCACAATGCTAAGGGCGTGAATGAACCCATTATTGGTTTTGCCGACGCTCCCATCTGTCTGCAGTATATTTGTATATTATAGTATATACAGGGCGTCCCAAAACTCAACGTCAAGCCGGTTCCGGGTGAAAAGGCAAGTCATACTGGTTATCAGAAAAATATATAAAAATAAATAGATTTTTTAACCAGTATGACTTTCCTTTTCACCCGGTTCCGGCTTGACGTTGAGTATTGGGACACCTTGTATAATTATATTAACTATCATCATCAACCCATTATGTCCGCACCGAGGGGCACGGGTCTCTTCCCTTAGGAAGGTATAGGCTATACTTCACCACGGGGGCCGGATTGGTGGAGGCTTGTAAGACTAGTGGCTGGTCTTACAGTCAGAAGTTTCAAGCCAAGTCCTCTGACTTTCTTAACAACTGCCATCTATCGACGACAGCCGGCACCAACTGCTTAACGTGCCTTGCGAAGCACGGAACCGCTCGAAAAATTGCCACTAGCGTTAGTCGCAGAACGGTCACCCATCCATGCACTGAACGCACCTTATGTTGCTTAACCGTGCTTGAGATCACTCAGGCAGACGGGGCTACGAGCGATTCATAAAAAACATAATACTTACTATAAGGTTAGGGCTAGTTAGAAACTAAAATATGAATTGAAACTGGGATACCACTGCCCGGATGGGTATGGGGTCACCATCCTTGCAAATCGCTTTTCAGGACTCTCCCTCGCTTAATTTTTGACTTAATTATTTAAATTGAAACAAATATACGAGCCTCGAACCGAATTACTTCCACGTCCCGAATTTAATAAAATGAAAACAAACCTCATGTTTTAGTCTTTTTACCCGACACCGAAAGCAAAGGAGTATACATAATATGTTTGTAAGTTAGTGGCGTAAGCAGTTTGGCAAGTGTCAAACTCTGGTCTTTGCCTACTCTCTTTAGATGCAGGTGTGTGTGCTAGTGTGTGTGTGTGTTTCCGCGCGTGTATATTAATGAAAGCTGACCACTAGCGTGAATTTTTTAATTAGTTAAGAACTAATTAAAAAAGTGAATCACTCCTAGCTTGGGCTGACTGAGTGATCTTAAACGATCACTAAGGCTAAGCAACATACGGCGCGTTCAGTCCATGGATGGGTTACCATCTATGACTACCGCTAGTGGCATTTTTCCGAGCGGTTCTGTGCTTCGCAAGGCACGTTAAGCAGTTGGTGGTGGCTGCCGTCGATAGATGGCAGTCGTTAAGCCAAGTCAGGGGCCTTAGGGCGGCTTGAAAACTTCTGACAGAAAGACCAGCCACTAGTCTTACAAGCCTCCACCAACCCGGACTTGGCCCCCGTGGTGGAGTATGGCCTATACCTTCCTCAGGGAACATAGTTACATTTTTATGTTATTTATCAATTTGGCCATTTCGTTTTAGCAGCCGGGAATTTTAGTTTCATAATAAGTTTACTGAATCGAAAAGCGGTATAAACGGATTTGTCAGGTAGACCGCAGATTTGCATATAAACAGAATTTCCGGTTCGGGATTTGTAGTGTAGGCTTTGATAAATATTCGGTACATTGTTTGTCTAAAAAACGCGCTTAAATTTTTGACTTTGTTAGAATACTAAACTTATAGTCTAGTTTTTTATTCCGTAGAATTGGGTAATAAAATGAATAAATAAACAAATAAACATTTACACACAGCACATACATTATTTCTGGCCCCACACTAGGGCCCCACACTGACACACCCTGTGTCGTGGGAACCAGAAACAGCGACGTCACAAACATGTCAAAAATGTCAAATAAGTTACTTTTAAAACGGAATTTTGTATGAAAATACCGGATTATGACGTCATAATTTCAGAGCACTCTTTTTATGTTTCATCTATTTAACAATTGTAATAACTAGTAATTGACTGAAAGTGATACATTTTCCGAAATATTTTATAACTTTTTGTTTTCTACCGAATTCTGATATTTCATAAGTGTTGCTACTAAAAAAGCTCTCCACCGAAAAAGGGAAAATTTAGGCAGATTTGAGTGCAATAAAAAATTTAATAATAGATATGTTTTACCTTGAATAAGACAAATCTAAATATTGACTTACTCAAGTGAACTAATACAAAAATAGTAAATATTTCAATATCACGATCATAACATAACACACAACATTTACATACAAGCACATACATTGCTTCTGGCCCCACACTAGGATACCCTGTGTTGTGGGAACCAGAAACAGCGACGTCACAAACATGTAAACATCTAAGACCTGGGTTTCTTTTCTTTTTGTCTCCAGCCGGGATTCGAACCCGGGACCTCTCGCATGGTAGGCAGATGCACTAACCGCTGCACCATAGAGGTCGTCAGTCAATGAATCATCATCCATCCATTATGTCCCCACAGAGGGGCACGAGTCTCTTGCGTGAGGAAGGTATAGGCCATACTCCACCACGGGGGCCAAGTCCGGATTGGTGGAGGCTTGTAAGATTAGTGGCTGGTCTTACTGTCAGAGGTTTTCAAGCCACCCTAAGGCCTCTGGCTTAGCTAAACGACTGCCACCTATCAACGGCAGCCAGCACCAACTACTTAACGCGCCTTGCGAAGCATTAATATTATTATATGTACATAGACACATACCTAAACTTAATAACAATAGTCACGTATATTTGAATACTTTTACTTATGTACAAAAGTACCTACAAGAATCGTGGGTTTTTTAATCTATAGGTACGCTGAACGTAGACCGTGAGACCGTAGCACGGTTTGAAATTCGAATCGCGTACTAAATGAAAATGTCTCCAGTCAGGATTATTACTCGTACCTCTCTGGTTGCCTAATCGTCGGACCTTACAGTACTGGAGGAAGTGTCACCAGACCGTCTCCTGCTTCCGCTGGATAGTTTTATAAATCTTGACACAGCGTTTTCCTGCCAGCAGTAGGTAGGTGCCAATATTAAAATTCAAAAGAAAGAGTTTTGTTCAAAAACGGTCGTAATTAGAGTCTCTTTTCATTAGTAAGTTCAAGTGAATAATCACTTCAATTGAATCCAGGTGGAAATTCTAAGCGATTTTGTTTCTTTTCTCGTAGAATGGTTTTATTCTTTAACTTTTTTTATTTTTATTTATTTCATTTGACTGACTCTGTGGCGTAGCGGTTAGCGCATCTGCTTACCATGGTCCCGGGTTCGACCCTGGCTGGAGAGAAAAAAAACTCCAGGTCTTGGATGTTTACATGTTTGTGACATCGCTGTTTCTGGTTCCCACGACACCGGGTATCCTAGTGTGGGGCCAGAAGCAATGTATGTGCCTGTGTGTAAATGTTTATGTTTATGTTTACATTGGTCTAGCAGCTAAGGCGTGGAGCACCATGGCAGAGGTATCGTGGGTTCGATTCCCACTGAGGGTCGCCGTAAATTTGTACAAATGGCCTCAGTCTGGGTGTTTTCTGTGTTTTTAATGTCCTTGCCTGGTTGCCATAGCATACTCTCTCTCGGAGTGCCGTAGCATCTCTCAGAGAGAGAGTATGGGATTAATCGCCACGTGTGCCCACCGCGGATTGGCGATTTCAAACGCTGAGGTATGTGAATACCGCAGATAGTCAGGTTTGCTCAAGTTTGTTTGCGATTGTTTGATTAAAAAATCTTAAAGGTCATTTGTGGAATGGGCTAGTTGCCCTAAAAAATGTAATAAGTCCGTCTTTTAGATTATTCAAAAATAAGGGACACGTATTTTTTTATTTGTAAATTAGACCAAAAATGACAATGATATGGCCCATTAAAGTTACGTGTGACGTCACGCTGTGCTGCATTTTTTAGCACAGAGTGACGTCACACGTAACTTTAATGGGCTATATCTTTGTTATTTTTTGTTTAATCGAAAAAAGAAAAAATACGTGTCCAATATTTTTTTATAATCTAAAATACGGACTAAATAGAATTTAATTATTTTGACCCTGGAAACTATCCTATTGAAAGGAACTAAAAGGCATCAGACGACCTCTGTGGCGCGGGCGCAGTGGTTAGTGCCTCTTAGTGTGGTATCTGCCTAGCATGCAAGAGGTCCCGATTTCGAATCCCGACTGGGGACAAAAAAAAAGAAACCCAGGTCATGGATGTTCACATGCTTGTGACGTCGCTGTTTCTGGGTCCCACGACCCATGGTATCCTAGTGTGAGGCCAGAAGCAATGTATGTGCCTGTATGTAAATGTTATGTTATGTTATTTGTGTAACTTTGCTTCACGCACTTTTGTGACACAAAAAGAAAATAAGTACACTTCGGTTACATATTTGCGTGGTTTAGGGTCGAAACACTTAACATTTACATACAAGCACATACATTGCTTCTGGCTCACACTAGGATACCCTGTGTCGTGGGAACTTTTGCTTGCTGTGCAAGGCGCGTCAAGCAGTTGGTGTCGGCTGCCGTCGGTAGATGGCAGTCGTTAAGCCAAGTCAGAGGCCTTAGGGCGGCTTGAAAACTTCTGACAGTAAGAACAGCCGGACTTATAAGCCTCCAACGATCCGGACTTCGCCCCCGTGGTGGGGTATGGCCTATACCTTCCTCAGGGAAGAGACCCGCGCCCCTCGGTGGGGACATCATTGGTTGATAACGATGTAGTAGATAACGAAATAAAGAATTTTGTATTTGTGAGTGTGGAGCATAGCAAGTGGCGGCTTTCCCCACGGTGCTTTCTTGCACAAAATACTTAATGCGATCCCTGGAGAGCCAAATGGCACTAACCCGCGGAGGATTTGCAAATGAGATAATTCAGTTAACTTTCTCTAATTAAAGAGAATATAAATTGGACTTTTGAGCCCAAACAGAATTAGAAAACTCTGCCATGACTTATTACTCATTCACTTTTGTCTTGAGTTGACTAACTCAAGATTATGTGAGTACATTTGCGTGCAATATATTTAATCTCTCATCCCAATTACAAAAGGCCAGGCTTCGCGCCTGGGACGACGAAGTAAAAAACAGGTAACCTTAATAACTTTAGCAGTGTCTAGAATGCCACGAGCGGTCGTTTTACCAAAAAGTGAGACTGGAAATAACAGGAAAAAATGTCTCATCATCAACCCATTACGTAGAGGGGCACGGGTCTCTTTGTTGAGGAAGGTATAGGCCATATTCCAGCACGGGGGGCAAGTCTGGATTGGTGGAGGCTTGTAAGACTAGCTGGTCTTGCTGTCAGAAGTTTTCAAGCCGCCCTAAGGCCTCTGACTTGGCTTAATGACTGCCATCTATCGACGGCAGCCGGCACCAACTGCTTAACATGCCTTGCAAAGCAAGCAGAAGTCTCCACGACACAGGGTATCCTAGTGTGGGGCCAGAAGCAATGTATGTGCCTGTATGTAAATGTTAAGTGTTTCGACCCCAAACCGCGCAAATATGTAACTGAAGTGTTTTCATTTTCCTCTTGTTTCGCAAAAGTGCGTAAAGCAAAGTTCCACAAATGATGCCTTTCAGCCCCTTTCAATTCCACAAATGACCTTTAAGATCTTTTTATCAAACAATCGCTAATGGCCATCTAGATACTTCCAGCAACTATTCCTTTTTGCAAATATGTATAATTCAGACTGAACAGGCGGAATCCACAACGGACCTCAATATTCAACAATGCTGGAGAAAAAGGTCTCATTAGGCATAACAAGTCCATTCAGAGACGTGCCAATAATGGAGTTTTGTGGGGACGGAGGAAAAAACCGACCAAGCGCAAGGAGAAGTCCCCAGTAAAAGGTTCCGTTGAGTCAATAATTTAGTCTACTAAAATGTAATAACTAATAATGCACAATTGCACACGCACAGTGCAAATAAATTATCAGCTTTTGGCCGCGACGTGTATTTTTCCGCTAAGGTTTCGATACCTCGACGTTAGATCCCCCACATATTAATGACTTTATGCCGGTTTCAGAATTGAACATTTATCTAAGTAAATACTTAAAGAGCGTTCTGACCTGCTCTTTCTACGCCTCACCACGCCTTCATAAACTATTTTTCTTTCATCAAACCATTATGTCCCCACCGAGGGGCGCGGGTCTCTTCCCTGATACTCCACCACGGGAGCCAAATCCGGATTGGTGGAGGCTTGTAAGACTATTGGCTGGTCTTACTGTCGGAAGATTTCAAGCCACCCTAAGGCTTCTTGACTTGGCTTAACGACTGCCATCTATCGACAGCAACCGGCACCAACTACTTAGCGTGGCTCGTGAAGCACAAAACCGCTCGGAAAAATTTCACTAGCGTTAGTCATGGAACGGTCACCCTTCCATGTACTGAACGCCCCCTATGTTGCTTAACCATCGTGATCGTTTAAGATCACTCATTACTATCTAGTCTTACTTACATTTAATCCCGTGACCTCATTGACTGTCACAATACGCTGTACTAGTTAACGTGGTGGAGATAGCGTTCCATATTATACGTCATCTACTGCATATTTCAAGGCCGTATATGGACAGCCAGCGCCATCGCCATCACATTAGTGTGTTTCATCCTATAGTGTAGTTTAGAAAAAAAACTTTCATTCTGGGTTTTACGCTACACTAAGTAACCCTAAAGAGTTATAAGTCCAATAAACGGGCGAGCCATTTCCAAAGCTATTTCGGCGTCCCCAAAGAAAATGAACTTTAAAAGCGATAACTGAACTTTGTGAATTGTTCGACTGAATTTGGAGAAAAATTAAAGCGGTCTTAGAACTTAGCATCTGATAACTAATGTAAAAACTTAGCAAGTTCTAGTCAGCACAGTCGACAGTTTTAAGTCGTAAAGGGCATCGCTCATTTTGGGCTTGATATAGCAAGGTTGAATTAAGTAAAAAGAAAAACCTAATTTTTTTATTTAAATAAATTAAATGAAACTTAAGTTACGTAGAAAATCGTATCTATTTCCATTTGGCCATTGCTTTTCGACATAACGTTTTTTTGAGTTACGCAGAACAAGTTGAGGTTTTTTTGGTACTTAATTCAACCTTGTAATATCAGGCCCAAAAAAGGCGATGTCCATTACGTAACTGAGAAGGCAAAGTAGATTCTGTTAATGTATTATAGTACAATGACAATTGACGTCACATTTCAGAGCACTATTTTTATGTTTCATCGATTTAAAAGTCGTATCAACTAGTAAATGCGTAAAATAAATACATTTCCCGAATCATTTTGTAATTTTTGTTTTAATCGAGCATCTCAAATAATTTATTGTTCATAGTGTCAAATACCGTATTGCACGAACGTGGCGATTTAGTTTCATTGCCGCTTCAAGTCTAAGCGCGCACGCATATCAAACAGTCTAGGCGTCAATGGTGCGGAAAACCACGTCACGTGACCCGACCGTCTATCTGTCATCGTACTATAATGCATTAATGGAATTGCGGCCCTGGGATTCGAACCCGTGACCTTCGAATGTTAATCTGCCGTTCTACGTCTTTTCTACCACTGCTAGTATGTTACTATACGGTTTATGATTACTTTAACGGACCAAAGCTTAATGTATTGGTTCATAAACTCTCTCCATTAGTTTGATAAACAATTTGTATTTAATAACTTTAGCTTTAGGACGTGAGCAATCTAGTTATTATAACAGTAATAATTTTCACACAACAACATATTGACAACCTCTGTGGCGTAGCGGTTAGCGCATCTGCTTACCATGCGAGAGGTCCCGGGTTCGATCCCCGGCTGGGGAGAAAAAAAAACTTCAGGTCTTGGATGTTTACATGTTTGTGACGTCG
The DNA here is from genome assembly GCA_947310845.1 of Yponomeuta plumbellus. Lineage (NCBI taxonomy): Eukaryota > Metazoa > Arthropoda > Insecta > Lepidoptera > Yponomeutidae > Yponomeuta > Yponomeuta plumbellus. The sequence goes on along the minus strand of OX371221.1, from coordinate 5,650,840 downwards.
CTGTTTCTGGTTCCCACGACACAGGGTGTCCTAGTGTGGGGCCGGAAGCGGTGTTTGTGCCTGTATGTGAATGTTTATGTTTGTTTGTTTAACACAATCACTTGCCCTGGTTCCAAACTAGGATACCCTGTGCTATGGTAACCAGGCTAGGATATTACACACTGCGCACACTTGCAAGAACAATGTGTTATTTCGAAACCCTTACGTTACATGAGAGGAATTTTTTTATGGTTTCAAAGTAATGGCCGAAAGAGATAGCGCTACAACGTGATGCAATGTCTCTTTTTCTCATTATTCGAGCTTTTTCGTAGTAAATAAAATCGGGTTAAAAAGAAAAAATTCTATGAATAATAAATGGTATGATTCGAAATATCACGTTGTTCTTGCAAGGGTGCGACATGGAAAAACACTTAGACTGTCGACGATGAGTAAATGTGTGTTGGCTTCGTCTTCATTATCATCATCATCAACCCATTATTTCCCCACCGAGGGGCAGGGGTCTCATTCCCTGAGGAAGGTATAGGCCATACTCCACCACGGGGCCGAGTCCGGATTGGTGGAGTCTTGTAAGACTAATGGCTGGTCTTCCTGTCAGAAGTTTTCAAGCCGCCCTAAGGCCTCTGACTTGGCTTAACGACTGCCGTCTATCGTCGGCAGCCGGCACCAACTGCTTAACGTGCCTTGCGCAGTACGGAACCGCTCGGAAAAATGCCACTAGCGTTAGTCATAGACTGTCACCCATTCATGCACTGAACGCGCCCTATGTGGCTTAAGGTTTGTGATTGCTTGAGATCACTCAGGCAGCCGGCGCTATGAGCGATTCTAAATACATTAGTGCTATTTGATATATTGCATGTATTTTTTTTATTTGGTACGACGGTGTTGGGTTATTCATTCTTTTGGCGTATTTTTTTTACATATTGACTCAATATGTAAAAAAAAATTTTCCACTACAGACGGCCCCAAGACAGCGGCTAACATTATACATAACTGTATATACATTGACATTCAACAAGCAGAATGTAAATTCTTTACGTTGAAATAAATTCTTGATTCTTGATTCTTGAATAAAAAGTAACATTAAACAATAAACAATAAACATTTACACACAGGCACATACATTGCTTCTGGCCCCACACTAGGATACCCTGTGTCGTGGGAACCAGAAACAGCGACGTCACAAACATGTAAACATCCAAGACCTGGAGTTTTTTTTTTTTTCTCTCCAGCCGGGGATCGAACCCGTATAGTTGCCACCAAAACCTACAAATACGTTACAATACAATCTTCAGGGGCCAATAAACCTATATTATATCATCATTTATAATCATTTATTTGTCTCTGGTTTCTTGTGTGCAATAAAGAATATTCTTATCTTATCTTATCATCATCAACCCATTTTTTCCCCACCGAGGGGCACGGGTCTCTTCCCTAGCGACCTAGCGCTTCCCTTCCCATGCCACTAGCGTTAGTCATAGACGGTGACCCATCCATGGACTGAACGCGCCGTATGTTGCTTAACCTTAGTGATCGTTTAAGATCACTCAGGCAGCCCAGGCTACGAGCGATACAATATTTATGTTACATTTTATTCAGTTGGTATGAAAAAAAGTGCGCCAAAGAAATTATGCCATTTGATCCATTTCCTGAAAATCACCCTGTTACTCCCTCGAACCCCTTAAAGGTACGTCATCACTGAACTTTTAATTGTTTGATAACTTTGACAGCTCTAGACGGGGCCATCAATCTTACTGTTTCCTTGACGAGATCGTTTCTCTCGAAACGTTAAGCTTGACTAACGAGGGAAACATTAAACAGTAACGTCCTGTTATTTCGTATGGGTTACTGATTGACATAGATTATGACAGATAGTCCAATGTTTCGTTTATGTTACTGTTTGACATTGCTAAACCTAGAGGGGAAGGTGGGCAAGGGGCGGAACGTCGGCCTTAGAATCGTATATAACATTTATCCGGAAGTGGTGGTTACCCACCATTATCATTAACTTAATTCCGGATACACTTACTTGACTTTTTGTCGGAAGAGTCCGACCAGTTTTCGCTAAGATTCGCAGAGCTTAATCATGGTGAGCAGATACCGAGCTCGCGTCGTCTGTTGGTTGGACTCATCCGATGATAAAGTAAGTGAGTCCGGAATTAAATTAGTATAGTAAACACACTCGTCATTGAGATTCGGTATAATGAAGTCTACAACTGATTACAGTCTGTTAGCTTTTAGAATATACCTCGGGCTCTAGAGTAGGCTTCGATTTTCGCCGAAAGCACACGAGTGTAATACTAAGTCCTGCTATGTAATTAAGAAATTAAGTGTCATATTAGTTCCGATATTTCCATTACACGAATATATCCGATTCTATCCGATAATAGCAGAGGTATATTCTAAATGCTAACAGACTGTACACGATTTTTTTGTCTTACAAAATGAAACGTCCTAACATCAACCCTTTACGCGTAATTGTTCTGTATCTATGGCGTAAAATCCAAATGGTTTACAACAAACCCTTTCATGTTAAATTCCGGAGTATGAATAAGGAATAGGGTATTAATTCTTTACAACTGGGTTTATTAATTTTGCCAGCTAAATGCACGGCGAAATTTTAATGGCTTCCTGCGATGGAGCTTTTGTGGCATAGAGCCTCAACGCGTTACGGGTTTTTCAGGCGTTTAAAAATGGAATGGGAAAAAAATGGGGGAGGTGGGCAAAGTGCAAGAATAGTACATTACTGCAGCGGCCAGCAAAAGAGGCCAATGCCTCTTTTGCTGGCCGCTGCAGTTCCCGTTCGTCCATTAATATGGACGAACGGGAACACATACGTGAGTCCATCAATGCCTAGTTGTGGCCAAGGCTTGTATATGATTTTTCTCAAATAATGCGCGGAAATTAAAACTATGACCTCTTTCTGTTAAATTCAATAAACTTTCAAAATCAGACGAACCACGAACGAACAATAATATTTTTTGCCGCGTTAAAGTGTTCTTTTTTTTCCAATAGGTATTATCCAGCTTTCTATCGCAAGCTAGTTCGAAATTTAAATAAAACCTCTGATAAGTTACCTCCTTGGTAGTCATTGTATGGAGTAAAAGATCGTTCCATTTTTAAATAACACGACAGACAGATATGAGTTTAGTATGAAATTTATTTGGCCGCAAAACACGACTGTTATGAATTTTCATAGAACTTTTTCCGGCCGCTGCTCGCGTGTAATTGGCCAGTACAGCAATTTCGATTTATCTCGAAGAAGGTTGTCAAAATAATGCTCAAACCAAGCATGTTTGAGAAATAGTATATCCTCGTGAGGCCCGACCTTGAAAAGAACAATTGATTTTGTGATCACCTGAGGACATTGGGCCTCACGAGAATATTTCATTACAAGTGCGGAAAGCCTGTCATTACAAAGAGTTTCGACGTTAAGGACGTGTACTTAACAACTTTTTTAATACAGTTGCGAAAAAATTAAGTAATTTAATAATAGTACATTGTTCACCGAGAGGAGAAAGTGACCGATTACCGTCGAGGGTGTCGTTTGAAGCCCGAGCCGTAGGAGAGGGCTTTAAAACACCTGAGATCGGGAATCGCAGTTTCTCTCGAGTGATACATAGTGCTTTATACTACACCTACAAGGAAAATAAAAAACGAAATCTTTACTAATTGAAATTTATATTAAAATTGTTGCTAGTGGCCAGTGTCATTTTGCGAACTTGGAGATAAAAACTCACTGTAAAAACTTTTTGGCTTTTGATATTTAGGTTACCGGTGCATAGTCTTACCCAAAATGAAAAAAGAAAAACCACGTAAGAAATGGATTTTCATACACTTTTCTCTCCCGCTCAGATGCGTTTTCTCCCCGCATATTTGTTCGATATGCAATGACGTACTTTCTACCGTAAATTTGATAAAGTATCAAGGTACTTTCCAAGCAGGTGTAGTATAAATATTTTTTTTGTAATTCTTCTACGTAGATTTTTATTATTGATATGAAATAAAAATTAAATTTAATGAGATGAAATTAAATGAAACCTAACCTATCAATCATTCATTAAATGTGATATTGAAACAAATTAGTACCTGCTTCTTTTTAGAAATATTTCAATAAACCACAAAAACTTCTATGATATTTTTTTTAGTAAAAAAAAATTATAGAAGGTTGGTTGGTTTTTTCTCTTTAATATACATTATTTTGACATTTGGGATGAGAACGCTTGAGGTCGGAAAAGGTAAAGAAAAAGCTCGATTATGTAATAGCCCATATCCCGAACGCTATAATATACGTCCCTGCAATACGCCACTTTTTGAGCAACTGTATTAAAAAAAAAGTTGTATGCGGTGTGCGAGCATACCGACTATGAATGAAATTTAGGTACTGGTATTTTTTCACATTTTTACATACAGGCTCATACATTTCTTCTGACCCCACTAGGATACCCTGTATCGTGTAAACAGAAACAGTGACGTCACAAATATGTAAACATTCAAGACCTGGGTTGCTTTTTTTTGTCCCCAGCCGGGATTCGAACCCGAGACCTCTCGCGTGGTAGGCAGATGCGCTAACCGCAGAGGTCATCTGTCATGTATGTGCCTTTATGTAAATGTTTATTTTTATGTTTAATAGTTAAATGTGTTGTTTATTTCGACGATAACTAAATTTAAAATAACAATGATAAACTAAATATTAAAAACTTAAAATTATTATTAAAATGCTTTATTGCACACTTTTATAAAAATAAAAATACAAAGGGCGAACTAAATGCTAAAAGCATTATCTTCCAGTTAACCCTTGGTTATGTGGATATTTTAAAAGGGGGGTAGTGCTTATAAACCTAAATATAACATACATAAATAGAATACATTAAACATAATAGTAGTAAGCCTAAAATAAGACAAGGGTGGGGGACAAGGGGGGCAATATCCTCTTGAGGCCCAATGTCCTCAGGTGATCACAAAATCAATTGTTCTTTTCAAGGTCGGGCCTCACGAGGTTAAATAAAAATTAATATACTTACATACAAATAATTTCTACATAAATAGATAATAATAGTATAATGAAGGAAGAAAGACTGACGAAGCAAATATATCGAGCGAATGCGAGTGGAAGGGCCGGTAAGGGACGCCCCAGGCGAACATACTTCGACCAAATAGGGGATGTATTAGCAAAGGGCAAGATAAAAAGTACCCGAAACCGGCGTGCGTGCATGCAACGACTAATGAATGTCGATGAAGCGAAAGTGGTTTGTCAGGATCGTGGCAGGTGGCAGTCCCTGGTCTCTGCCTACCCCTCTGGGATACAGGCGTGAGCTTATGTATGTATGTATGTATGTAATAGTATAATATATAACTATAATACGTACTATACATTCATGCGAAGTAGACGAGAATACATAACCTCGTGAGGCCCGACCTTGAAAAGAACAATTGATTTTGTGATCACCTGAGGACATTGGGCCTCACGGGGATATAGGTAATTACGATGATTTGCCGTTTTGCAAATCAAAGGTAATAATTAGAAACTTTGGTCTTGAAAACCGACAATGATGGAGCTCGGCGAATGTCCAGAGGCAGGCTATTCCATAACGAACGAAACGAAAAATTAAATTAATATTTGACTTACTATAAATAAAAATAAATATAACTTAAATATAAAACTATATGTACTAGTACATATAGACATATAGACTAGTACATAAATATCTTATTTGTTTGTGTTTAATACTGTTTTTCTTATTTGAAGCACTTACGGTGTAGGTAATCACAAGGCCTCCTAAGATATTCCGCTCACGAGAGCAATACGTCACGACGAAAATCTCGGGATTATTTCTCCGCAAAGACGGCTTATCTTTATTCATCACGCTACCTCTCCATTAGGGTAGTCAGAACTACCAATTATTTAGATACTTTTCAAAGTAAGAATGCTTAAATATTTATTGGTGACTAGCTTTCGCCCGCGACTCCGTCCGCGTGGACTTTAGTCATTCAGCACGCGAAACAAAATTTTGCAACCCCGTCCACTCCCTTAGGGTTAAATTTAGAACAACGGCCAAACATCTGTTCAATCAATCCGCTACTTGACTCTTTTTTCAAGTATGTCTTAAATGCTAAATATCTCTTCCATTTTTTTTTTTTTTACGTAGCCTCGAGTGTGTCCCACTGCTGGGCAAAGGCCTCCCCCAACTTAGACCAGATGTCTCTGTCTTGTGCCACCTCAGACCACTCCGGCATGTGTCGGTCGAGATCGTCTCGCCAACGTCTTCTTGGCCTACCTCTCCTCTTCCATTAGACCAAAAAATATTTTAGTATATTTTTTGAAGACCTAAAAGCAACAAAAACATTATTTTAAAACGTTGCTTTGCTAAACAGCCAAAAACACGATCCGCCATTTTTGTCTATGGTTTGAAGTCCTTTATTTTTGTAAGCAAAGTTTGACATTCAACATAGGTAGAGTTCGTGGCACGAAAGAAGTATGAGTTAATGAATTTTGGCTTTTATTGGTATGGTCTTAAGGATTTTACCGTGGGACTTGTTTGGTGAAACGATCTTTACCTAGTCATAAAATCTGTTAGTGATCTGTGAGCATAGTGAAATAACAACAACGCATTCATGATTTCATCGAGTTTACATGCAAAATATATCAATTATCATTATTGCATTATTCGAGACTGCAAAAACACGTCAATAAAGACCGCCGGGAAGTCGCGGATTCGTGGGCCCAGTGAAATAAACATACGAAAAACTTGGCTCAAACTTGCCAAGAGAGACCCCGATTCTTTATCGACTGAAACTTGGGTGTATTTATGTGAAGATCACTTTAATGTAAGTCCTGTAATATCAATGTACACAGAAACTGTTTTAGCTGTAATAATGCTTGGTTTGATTTGGTTTGGTTTTGGCAAATTGGTACTATCAGCTTCCACGAATCCAGCGTCCATGATTGCGCTTATCAATAAAATGTTAAGACACTAACTGCACAAGAAGAATTTTTGCAAAAACACTAAATCCAATCCAAATCACAATAGAACCTACGCACGCACGACTGACGGATGTTTGTTTACAACCAAAGGTGATTTCAAAATGGCAGATAGTGTTTTCACCGTTCCGATTTAAAAGCGGAAAATATTTTTTTAATTTGCAAATTTTGCAGCCATCCTACATATTTACTTAGCAAAGTAAAGTTAAGTAAAGTAAAGTAAGTAAAGTTTCGGTTTCTTACGTTAGATACTACAGGAAATATCCATTTATCGCGTCAAATTTGATACGAGGCAAGTAGCGTATTGTGTTGAAGAGTATTTATTTTAAGTTTCAAGAAAATTGGACAATTTATTTATTTATTTTTTTTTTTTATTTATTTTGCCAAAAAACTTAGAGCTAACATTACAGGGGATCCCTATTGCGTTAACCAGTTTCATAGTTAATATAAAACTTAATCTTATAAAACTTCTGAGAGAGCGCTCAAATGTAACTAGAGATTAATCTACGATTTATTCAAAATACCGGCACGTGATTGGCTGAAATTAGCTTGACGTGAGATTTACATGATATTAACATTTGATCGCTCTTCCAGAAACCGAGCGTTAATCTATTTACAACTAATATTACTATAACACAACACAAAAAGAGTTACTTTTGTGAATTCATTCAGAGAACAGAAAAATATGTCTGTAATATCCGCAACTCGGTTTAAAATATTGAAAGTCCGCGTGAGAGGCGCGTTCTGCAGCAGACAGGTGCGCGCGCGCGGCACGGCCAGCAGCGGCGCGCGGCGGCGGCGCCACACGCAGCGCTCCGGCGCACACAGACCGACCGTTTGCAGCACTGCTGGGTTGCACACCGCCCCACGCAGCAGCTTCATTATGTAGGTGGCCAGAGCTAGACCCCTTCTCACCTCCAATGTATTGTAGCCCACCATACCTAATATGAATAAGGTGGGGTACATCAACGGGTAGAAGGGATATACCCCATACAGCTTGAGATAGAGCAACCTGACAAACTTATTTTGAATTCGTTCCAACATGAGCCTATATTTAGCCTCATGTGGACTCCAAATGACTGCGTTACATTCTAAATGGCTTTTTACAATTGCTTCATATAAGGCTTTGATAGCGGCAATGTTTGTAAAATCTTTAGTCTGCCTCATAAGAAACCCGAGATTTCTGTACGACTTCTTACAAACCCCCATGATATGGTCTCTGAAGGTCAGATCAGATTTAAATCGGACACCCAAATCCTTGACTTCAGTGACACGCTGCATTAGGACTCCATCTACTTGGTACTGATGGTGGTTCGGTAGCCGTGCTCGGCTAAATGATATTACCTGGCACTTAGATGCGTTGAAATATAACCGGTTCTCCACGCTCCACGTCACTACTCTGTCGATGTCTTCCTGCAGTCTGAGACAGTCGGAGCTATCCCTGATTTCACGGACCAACTTAAGATCGTCAGCAAAGAGAAGGCAAGCCGACTCCCTAACCACCTCAGGGAGGTCATTGACCATAAGAATGAACTCTAGGGGTCCCAGATTGCTACCCTGACTAACTCCAGATCTAGTGTAGTATGAATCTGACATGTGACCGCCGCAGTCCACGTACTGCTGCCTGTCCCTCATGTAATCAGCAAAAAACTGAAGTGTAGGAGGCGTGCAGCCCACGCGCGCCAACTTTGTGAGCAATATATCATTGTCGACAGTGTCGAATGCCTTTCGGAAATCAAAATACGCTACGTCAACCTGTCCGCCTGCATCCACTGCTGGTGTCAGCCGAGTCATCAGATGCAATAAGTTGCCTGTGGTGCTACGCTCGGGGCGGAAGCCATACTGTGCTTCACTTAGCTGCGCTCTCACCTGCAGATGCAAAGAATGATGTATTGCTGACTCGAATACTTTCGCAGGTGTGCACAGCACGGCCACCGGCCTGTAGTGACTGGTCTCTGGTCCCCCACGCCCCTTTGGAACCGGTACTACTCGTGTTAGCTTCCACTGCTCCGGGAACGTTGCAGCACCAAGGCACAAATTAAAAACGTGCAGCAATGGATCAGCTAACACCTCGCGACAATCTTTGAATATGAACGGCGGTATGCCATCTGGGCCTATAGAGCGCTTTGGTCCCAGTCGCGCCAGTGCATAGCGCACGTCTGCTGGTTCGAGACTGGCTACATGCGCCCACGCACTGCTCCCCGCGCCCACTGCACCCGCCGCCGCACTATCCAATCGTGGAATTTCGGTGTTGTAAACAGAATAAAAATATTTTGCGAATTCCTCCGAGCGCTCGCGGTCAGATAACACCCGCCCATCTTTTATGATTTTGTTGCTACTAGCGGTTCTCTTCTTGCTTTTCATATAAGACCAGAAAGCCCTAGGGTCTCTGACCAAGTGACTTTGCACTCTATCTCGATAGAGGTCATGCGCTATCACGATCGATTTTTTCACTCTAGCCCTACAGAGTCTGAATGCCTCGTAATCTCGATCCATTTTACTCGCCTTGAAAACTTTGTGTAGCCTATATTTTAAATTAATGTCGCGAATTATTTCAGCCGTGTACCACGCAGGGTAAATGTACCGAGAGTTTACTGGCTTTCGCTTTTTGATGGGAACGCAGTCATCAATAACACTATTAATTTTATTGTATAAAAAACGTACGGCTTCATCGGGATTATTTATAGAATATATGTCATGCCAATCTATGGACGCCAATGAGTAGTACAGAGCATGAAAATCAGCCTTACCATAATTCCACGACTTGGTGCGCGGGCTCGGCCCACCATCGTCCTCGGCGCACGGTTCCGTGCGTGCAGGGCGGGGCCCGGCGGCTACGGTCCCGGCGCGGACCGCAAGCGGAGGGTGATAATGGTCTACAGGCTCCATGCCCTCGTCGCCCTCAACATTCTTCTCAACAACATTCTTTATACCTCCCACACAAATTTTGGCAACCCTTTTCACCCCCTTAGGGGTTGAATTTCAAAAACTCCCGTCTTATTCCTTGCCTACATTATAATATAGACCTCTGTGCAAAATTTCAGCTTCCTAGGTCCAACGGCTTGGGCTGGGCGTTGATGAGTGAATGAATCAGTCAGTCAGGACTTGGAATTTTATTTATTGGTAATTGCCTTGATTCGCTCGTAGCCCCGGCTGCCTGAGCGATCTTAAACGATCACGAAGGCTAAGCAACATAGGGCACGTTCAGTGCATGGATGGGTGACCGTTCTATGACTAACGCTAGTGGTATCATTCCGAGCGATTCCGTGCTTCGCAGGGCACTTTAAGCAGTTGGTGCTGGCTGCCGTCGATAGATGGCAGTCGTTAAGCCAAGTCAGAGGCCTTAGGGAGGCTTGAAAACTTCTGGCAGTAAGACCAGCCACTAGTCTTACAAGCCTCCACCACTAGTTAGTCACTAGTCTTGATGTCCCCACTGGGGGGGGCGGGTCTCTTCCCTGAGGAAAATATAGGCCATACTCCACCACGGGGGCCAAGTCCGGATTGGTGGAGGCTTGTAATACCAGCCACTAGTCTATTTGAAACATAAAGTAACAAAAAATACAAATATTTATTACATAAATGCTGGCGGTAAAAACAGACTATTTACTATTTATTTATTTACTGGATTTTAGGAAAACCATCGACTAATATAACAAAATGGAGGGTACATTGTACAATATAGTAGCAAAAAGTCATCTAAAAGAATCATAACCAAAACATAAAAAATGTTCTTCGTGCCCTATGCGCTTATCATGCATACGCACAAGCCTGGCTTAGGTATGGTATAATTCTTTGGGGCAATAGCACGGACGCAAAAAACGTCTTTATATAACAAAAAAATGTAGAAGAATTCTGGCCTAATTCTGACTAAAAGATTTTTAAATTTCCCGCCAAAGGCTTGAGCCACGACTCACTTGTCGCACTCTACCTGTTGAATTAATGACACATGATTATTGCAATAAAGAAATCTGAAATCTGAAATCCCCTAACTAATATGATATGTATGAAGGTAGCCTGAGAAATAAAACCAGTGTGACTAGAGCAGCCCTGCGTTTCACTTGTGTCCCGCATATTTATCAGTGGCGACGATTCGGACTAAAACGTGTGCATTTGGAAGCCAAAAGATGTTTGGTTCCAGTTCATCGTCAGTGGGGTCTATATCAAATTTCGACCATCAACAACAAGATTGGATTATCTATAGAGACAGACTCCAGCATTGGTTCGTAGCGAACGATTTGAACGATGAAAAAGACAAAGCGGGCGTAAAGAGGCGCGCCATCTTGCTCAGCGCACTCAGCGAAGACACGTACAAATTGGCCAGCAACCTAGTTCTTCCGAAAAGCTTGGATAGTATCAGCTTTGATGTACTGGTAGAATCGTTAACTAAACATTTTACCCCAAAGCGGTGTGGGTTTGCTGAAAGACATCGGTTCTACGCAGCGGTACAGTTGGCAGGCGAGACGCACACGCAATGGGCGGCGCGTCTTAGAGGGCTTGCTGCTTACTGCGACTTCAAAAACCTAGAAGACTCATTACTAGACAAATTCGTAATGGGCATGTACCACGGTGCCGAACGGGACAAACTTTTCAGCTTGGACATCAAGGAGCTTTCGCTGGCGAAGGCGGTGGACCTAGCGGAAAGCGTGCGGTGCGCGCGGCAGGGTGCGGCAGCTGCGGCGCCGGCGCCGTCCGGCAGCGGGGAGGCGGTGTTTAAGATAGTCAAAGCGTCAACCGGTGAAAATTGCGCAGTATATGGTCGTAACAACCACAAAACGAATAAGTGTCGTTTTGCCAATTATAAATGCAAAAAGTGCAATAGTAAAGGTCACTTGAGTAGGATGTGCAACAAAGTGAACTATGTTCAAGGTCAGGATTTGGAAGATGGCGATGACGGTTTGTTGTTTTCAATTCGTTGTACTGATGGGGCTCCCATGACCGAGGAGGTAAGTATCTGTGGTTTACAAATTAAGTTTGAAGTGGACAGTGGGTCATCTGTTTCGGCAATCTCTCAGAATACTTATAACTCGTATTTTTTAAGCGTGCCATTGTTACCCACAAGGAAGCGGTTAACTACTTACACCGGCGAGCAGATATGTAGCATAGGTATAGCGAAGTTGCCAGTTACGTATTCAGGTAGAATGGAAACGTTAGATGTTTATGTCGTCAAAAAGGGCGGTCCACCATTGTTAGGCAGGGACTTCATTTCTAAATTTGACTTAAAATTGTCCCCAATTCAGCAATGCAATAAATTAACTACACAAGAAAAATCAGGCAACCTGCAACAGTTGTTAGAACAATATTCCGACATATTTTCGCAAAAGTTGGGCTGTTTTATTAAGCACAACGTAAAACTAAAGTTAAAAGATAACGCAAAACCGGTATTTATCAAAGCGAGACCAGTTGCATTTGCGTTGAGGGAAAAATTAGATAGGGAAATAAATAGGCTCGTCAAAGATGACGTAATAGAACCAGTCGCACACGCGGAGTACGCGTCACCTATCGTTCCCGTGCTCAAGCACGATGGCACAGTGAGACTTTGCGCAGATTATTCACAAACTATAAATAAACAGCTATGCATAGATCAGTACCCCTTGCCTACAGTGCAGGAACTGTTTTCAAAACTGCATGGCGGGGAACAGTACACAAAGCTCGACATGTCGTCTGCTTATAACCAGATTTGCCTCGATGACCACGAAAATATTACCTGCATTAATACGCACAAAGGCCTATTTAAATATAAAAGACTAGTGTTCGGACTATCATCGGCCCCTGCGATTTTCCAAAAAACAATGGAAGGCCTACTAGGCCGCATCGAAGGGGTGATTTGTTTCCTAGACGATGTCCTCGTAACTGGGAAAACAAAAGCCGAGCATTTAAGCCGATTACAGTTAGTGTTAGACACATTTAGGGACGCCGGCCTCACACTGAGGTTAGATAAGTGCGAGTTTTTCCAGGATGAAGTGACGTACCTGGGTCACGTTATAAACAAACAGGGCATAAGAAAATCGAATGACAAGGTAAGGGCAATTTTGGAGGCGCCAACACCAAGAGATGTTAAGCAATTACAGTCCTTTCTTGGCTTGGTTAACTACTATCGTAGTTTCGTACCAAACGCATCGGCTTTACTGGCACCCTTATACGAACTGTTAAAAAAAAGCACTAAATGGGACTGGTCCGAAGAACACCATAAGGCATTCGAAAGTATAAAATTAAGTTTGGCTTCGGATAACATACTATCCCATTTTGACCCTAGCGCTAAAATAATTCTAACTGTGGACGCTTCACCTACAGGATTAGGAGCAATATTATCCCAAATTGGTGTTGACGGTTTAGAAAAACCGGTATCTTATGCGTCACGGACCCTAACTTCGGCTGAAAAAAACTACTCTCAAATTCAGAAAGAAGCTACAGCAATAATTTTTGGTGTTAGGAAGTACCACCAATATTTGTACGCTAGATCAGAGCCGTTCATTTTAAAAACAGATCACAAGCCTTTAGTGTCCATTTTTGGAAATCAGCGGGGCATACCTGAAGTGTCCGCTAATAGGCTCCAAAGGTACGCTATATATTTATCGGCGTATAACTATGTCGTAGTGTATCCCGCGCGGGCGCAGCCGCCCCCAGTCAGCTGACAGCGGCGGCGGCGACCGGTCCCCGAGCCCGCGAGCCTGAGCTCACAAACATGCAGGACAATGCCGCGTACATTAACTTTGTAACTGAAGGTACTTTACCCGTCACAGTCGAAGAGTTACGGCAGGAGACTAAAAGTGACTTAGTTTTAAGTAAAGTGTTGTTATATGTGCAACACGGCTGGCCGCGAAAAGTGGAGGCTAACTTACAACCCTATTTTCAATGTAAGTTACAATTGGCTGAAGAAAAAGGTTGTTTGATGCGCGGCCATAAGGTTGTTATTCCCATGACTCTTCGAAAAAAAGTGCTGTCTGAAATACATTACTCACACCTAGGCATTGTAAAAACTAAAGCACTAGCAAGATCAAAGTTTTGGTTTCCTGGGCTAGACATTCAAATAGAAAAAATGATAGGCAATTGCGGCGTTTGTTTATCACTGCGGCCATCACCACCGCGTGTACCTATGTCGCCATGGAAATTTCCCACTCACCCGTTTCATAGGCTTCATCTCGACTTCTTAGGTCCGATTAACAATCAAATGTATTTAGTGATTGTTGATGCCTACACAAAGTGGGTAGAATGTATTGCCATGCAAAACAACATTACGTCACGAGAGGTGATAAGCAAGTTGTGTGATTTTTTTTCGACTTTCGGTGTCCCAACTACTATTGTGAGTGACAATGGCACGTCTTTTTGTTCACAACAGTTTAATACGTTCTGTAAATTAAATGGAATAGAACACAAAACATCAGCTGTTTATCATCCAATGAGTAATGGTCAAGCTGAAATTTTCGTAAAAATACTAAAAAAGGGCATCAAGGCGGCTTTGATTGCATGTCAAAATAGAGGAGAAATCAGCGCGAAATTACAAAGATACCTTTTCGATTACAAGAACTCCATCAATACAACAACAGGTAAATCGCCAGCACAATTAGTGTTTGGTAGGCAGTTAAGGTCTCGAATCGATTTATTTAATCCGTGTCCTGCGCCATCGCCACATCCTGACCTTCTCGATTCTGTTCATTCTAAACAGTGCTCGCAAATTGAATATTACGGAGGTCAAAACCGAAAAAACTTAAGTATAGGAGAAATAGTTATGTATAAGAAATATCAAAACAAAAACAAATTTACGTGGACTCCAGCCAAAATAGTAAACACAGTCGGAAAGGTAATTCTGGTACTTCAAGATCACTACACCGGAATAGAACTAAAGAGGCATAGGAACCAAGTCATAAAGGGATCGTCAGAAGGAAGTGGTCACGCACAAGATGTACTGGACTTTGGAAACAAGACATCCTCGGCAGCGGCCCATGGAGGGGGAAATGAGAGCGAGAGCCTAACAGGGTTCTTCTTCGAGCCGATGGAGGAGAGAGACCAGGTGCAGCCGGCTCCCTCGAACGTGACGACAGAGGCCCACGCTGAGCAGCCAGGCGCGCCACCCGCGCAGCCGCCGACGCCGCCGCCGGCTGATGAGGCTGGTGTGGCCGACGAGGGCGACACCTTCGAGGATGCCGATGACGCAACCAACGACACACCAGACGATCCCGAACCGGAACAGGCTCGAACCACCACAAGTTCCGGTATGAGATTGAGAAACATACCACGAGTGGATTATCAAAAGTATTTTTAGCAGTTTTAGTATAAGTACCGATTAGTTAAGAATTTATAGTTTATATATAGGTGGAGGGATGATATGTATGAAGGTAGCCTGAGAAATAAAACCAGTGTGACTAGAGCAGCCCTGCGTTTCACTTGTGTCCCGCATATTTATCATAATACAAGATTAAATTATGATTTACTTAACATCAGGAAAAACACAAATATAAAATATTTACAAATATACATTACTATTGCTATATTATAAGCAATATGGCCGACAAAATAAAAAATAAAAAGAAAATACATATTCCTTGTAACGTAGCAACGAAACTTTTTTCAGAAAATAATCTATGGAGACATTTTCCTAAAGTGGTTTAGTTGAAGCATAACGTATTAGTCCCTAGACAATCCCTAGATAAGAAGGAAGGTACAGGCAGCAATAGTCAAAGTCACTGCTGCTAGGCTAAAGCTCTTAAATCAAACGGAATAAGGGCGAGTGTTAGATGAAAAGAGATATATCTGTACCTTAGAATATCACAGAGTTATCAACAAAGAGGTTGGCAAAGATAAAATGCTGGCAGCGTAGACTATTACGATAAGATATTATTTTTCTTTATTTTAAGTAAATGGCTACAAATGGCCAGTAATTAGGTCTAATGAGGCAAGTCATTAAAAAGAAAGAAAAGGATTTATTTTCCCGCATTTCAAGACATTCAGCTTTGTTCTCCACGTAAACAAACCGTTCAGAAAAATCGCTGAAATAACGCAAACAATAACGTCTGTCGATCAAGTTTTTTTTTCGGGACCCATTGACATTGTATTTAATATGTCTTCTAATATATAAAAATCTCGTGTCACCGTGTGCATACTCCTCCGAAACAGCTTGGTTGATTTTTATGAAATTTTATTTACATAATCAGTAGGTCTGAGAATAGGTTGTTATCTATTTTTCATACCCCTATCTGGTAAAACTACGTTTGCCGGGTCAGCTAGTCTAATAAATAAACGTTTCGTGTCACCGTGTTAGTGCTCACACTCCTCCGAAACGGCTTGAGCGATTTTGATGAAATGTTGCATATATATTCGGTAGGTCTGAAAATAGGTTGTTATCTATTTTTCATACCCCTATCTGGCAAAACAACGTTTGCGGAGTCAGCTAGTCTAATATAAAATTCATGTGTCTCAATGTTAGTGCGCATACTCCTCCGAACGGGCTTGGCCGATTCTTATGAAATTTTATTTATTTTTTCGGTAGGTCTAAGAATAGGTTGTTATCTATTTTTCTTAGCCGTAACCTCCTGAGAACCGACCTTGAAAATAACAATGGTTTTTGTATTTTTCTTACTACACTGGGCCGTAGGAGGTTAAGTGAAAAAGAATAATGGCGAAACAACGTTTGCCGAGTCAGCTAGTAACTTATAAATTGATTGATTTATTCGGGAAACGTCAACTACTATTATTCATATGAATTTTTTAACTTAGACAGTATTCAAAAGAAATTTGCATACCTATATCAAAGCTTGAATGTGTTAAAGAGAATTTGTATGGGTTTCACAACTCACCGTTCCCCGCAAATTCATCTCTAGCGCGCTCAAGTTACCTGCTTTGCATATTTCTAGGCTAGCAAGCGCGACAAATTATTCAAAAATTATTCTTCAACCTTCACAAGGCAAAACTAAACACCTTGGCACATACATTCTATTTCAGAGAAATGTACAAAATGCCTGCTTTATATTTGAGTTATTTCATAGAGGTAAAATAAAATAGAAACGAGAAAAATGTACGCCGGTTCACAGTTTTTAGTGTGCACCATATGATAAAATAATAATAAGCTCACGCCCGCTATCCCCGAGGGGGTAGGCAGAGGCACCAATCACTAGAACTGGGCCCACGTTTTGCCGAGTTTATTAGGTCCCAAACGCGACAAGTGGCAAGCATGTCGCCGTTATTCGGGCACAATTTATCAGCGAATGGTGTTGCTGTACAAACAAACAAATGTACGTAACTAAAAGTCGTTGGTACATGCGTGGTTCAAACCCAGACCCTCATGATCGAGAAGCAAGGGCCAACTCCACTACGCCACCACCACTTAAAATTACTTTTAAGAAATCTTAACTACGTAGTGAATGTCCAACCATTAAGTACTGATTTATTATTTGCTTATCTATCTATCTATATAAATAAAATTCAAAGTCCTGACTGACTGATTCATTCACTCATCAACGCCCAGCCCAAGCCGTTGGACCTAGGAAGCTGAAATTTTGCACAGAGGGTCTATATATAATGAAGGCAAGGAATAAGACCGGATTTTTTGAAATTCAACCCCTAAGGGGGTGAAAAGGGTTGCCAAAATTTGTATGGGAGGTATAAAGAATGTTGTCTAATTTTCTTGAAACTTAAAATAAATACTCTTCAACAAAATTGATTAAACACGTGTTTCACCGTTTTCCTAAAGTTAACCCTCAAGGGAGTGAACGAACGGGATTGCAAAATTTTGAACTAAAGTCCACGCGGACGGAGTCGCGGGCAAAAGCTAGTGTACTTATAAAATGAATTCACTTCTCTATTTTATTCTACCTCTACGTGAATCATGCTTAAAATATAAACATAAACATTTACACAGGCACACACACTGTCTTCGGCCCCACACTAGGATACCCTGTGTCACGTGAACACAATCAGAGCGCAACTCCTCCTCTCAAGTTCGAATTTTCTCAAGTGAAAAGTGTGCCACTTCGCCGATAGGGACGCGACAATCGTCCAGAAGGCACAAGTGCAAGTTTTCTCACTCACTCAGCGTATAGAGTTGTGCTAATATGTGCAAATTCTGAAACATTCATTTGTTTTTAGTGTTCCGTACCCAAAGAGTAAGGACTCTTTTATGGTACGGCCACACTATCGCGATAACGCGAAGATTTGCGTTGTCGCGACATGTCTGGCCAAAAAATTCGTCCTATCGCGAATCATCATCGCGAATACAAACACCCTTCGCGCTGCTGTCGGTAAAATACCGCACATCAAAGGGTTTTATCGCGACAACGTTCGAGCGGCTGGCAACACTTCGCGCAAAATGAATTTAGCAACGTTCTAGATTGTCACGACGTAGCGAAGGTTTATTTGACGTGGCCAAGCTCTTCGCCGTAGAGGGAACACGAAATTTTTTCGCGACAACGCGAACACGAATCTTCGCCTTCAAGTGTGGCCGCAGCATTACTGAGACTCCGATGTCCTTCCGTTCGTCTGTCACGTCTGTCAGTTCGAATCCCGGCTGGGGACAAAAAAAAAACCCAGGTGTTGGATGTTTACTTGTTTGTGACGTCGCTGTTTCTGGTTCCCATGACACAGGGTATCCTAGTGTGGGGCCAGAAGCAATGTATGTGCCTGTATGTAAATTTTATGTTATGTTTTATGTTATAATGGTACGGAACCCTTCGGGCCCGAGTCCGACTCGCGCTTGTCCGGTTTTTTAAATCATCTATAACAACTTTCGCTCTATGATTTTCGAATATATTGGAAGCGAAATGGAGTATGTATTTACCTATTTATTTTAATATGGTTTTTTATTTATTTAAAAAAATGTATTTACTTACAAAACAAAGTCACAAACATGCCCAACAACTATTCGTCAATCAAGAGTTTCGACACAACATTTTCATTAATCGTAGACACAAAACGCAAAGCTATTTATAACGCTCATTACTTACAAATACTCTATATTTCATTTAAAAGACGCGGCAACTTAACACTGAAATTAAATAAACAAGGCTAAGAGCTGTCCCGACCCTTGTATATTCCATTCAAATGGTAATTCCACTTGACGGGAATTGAATTCGGGCGTCAATTTTATTGTGATAATGTTCTTAGGCTCTTTCTCCACTGCTCCGGTCCGGCGTCGGAACCGGAATCAGTCATGAGAAAAATATCGGATGCCGGATTATGCTTCTCCACTTCATCCGATTATAATCGGAAATGGACATGACGCAGTGCTTTATTAAAATTCCTCGGTTTTTCTATTCGAGGCAGGGGACGTTTTCCACACATTCTATTAATGTAAATAAAATAGCCTGGGAACATTTTCGGGTTGTATGCGTGGTGCTAAAACGTGTATTGTTTATGTACGTCGATCACTTCGGCCCGGTAAAATACCGTTCCGATCTAGCAAATTATCGGACTAACGGTCCGATAATTTGCTAGATCGAAAACCGGATGCCGGAGTAGTGGAGAAGTTTACTAGTATTCTTGTTGTGTTACTAAATCGGATCGGTAATTAACGTTTGCCGGACCGGAGAAGTGGAGAAAGGCCCTTAGTGTACTAATGTTCAAACGCTCGCTCCGATAATGGCCTGTCTTTCTTCACACCGGGTACGGGCGGATCGCCATTATTTTCCAACGTAAGTAGAGTAACGTAGTAACGTAAAGGTGGAGTAACGTGTTTCAGTAGTAACTCGCTCGTAGCCCCGGCCACTTGAGTGATTTTAAACGATTACGGAAGTTAAGCAACACAGGGCACGTTCAGTGCATGGATGGGTGACCGTTATAACTAACGCAAGTGGCATATTTCCGAGCGATTCCGTGCGTCGCAAGGCACGTTAAGCCGGTTGGTGTCGGCTGCCGTCGATAGATGGCAGTCGTTTAGCCAAGTCAGAGGCCCTAGGGCGGCTTGTAAACTTCTGATAGTCTTATATGCCTCCACCAATCCGGACTTGGCCCTTGGACTTGGTAGAGTATGGGCTATACATACCTTCCTCAGGGAAGAGACCTCCGTGTGGAGTTTCTGGTCTTCCATCGGACGCGTCCCCCGGGTGGCGGATAGGGGAACGCCCTCTAGATATGGGGGGGTACCGGCACCGGCCGGCGCGGACCCAAACCAGAGGGAGGGGGACGTCCAGTGGCTTACGCTGCTGGATGTCCCGCGGGGTCCACCATGGGCCCCACACCCGTAACCCCACATTGAGCGGGGCCGGGGGCCTTCGGGCCGCGAGGAGACAACCTCTATAAAAACACACGTTGGGGGTCCTCTCTATGTCCCTCTGTCCAGCAGAGGGCATGGAAGGGGGCTGGAGGGGCGGGGAGGGGCGCGAGATTCACAAGCCGGGCCTAAAGGAGGGATACTGCAGGCGGTAAGCCAGGGACCAGGGACTGGGCACCCCATATGGTCTCTGGCCGAGGGGTGTTCTTTCGGGAGGGATTTTTAGATGGGCTGAGGATCCGGGCAGAGGGCCACAACGGGTCCTCGGTAGCTGGAGGCTTGGGGAGCTGGCGTCTCTCCGCCGGGAGAGCCGGTGGCGCGGGGGACGCTGCGCGGACCTTGCGCCGCCGGTTAAGGGAGGGTCACAGACGGCAGGTTGGGGGACCTTCCGTCCGATATCGTGACGGGAGAAGGGGTGGGGGGCCCATGCCCCTTCTCCAGTGAGGGTGGGCCCGACTCCTTGCGAGTCGGGTCGACGTCGCCGGGGCGCCGCTGTCGCATTCGCGTTGTGGTTACACCACTTGCGAGATCCGGCGGCGCCCCATTGCACGAGCGACAGGACGGCCCCCGGGGTGTTTTAGGAGGTATGCCTCTCCTATTATTAGGAGAGGAGAGTCCGACACATGGCCGTCACCCTCCCCCAAGGGTGGCGGTTATGGTGCACAAAACATTTCACCCCGTTAGCAAAAACAAAAAAGGGAAGAAACCCGTGCCCCTCGGTGGGACCATAATGGCTTGATGATAGAATAGAATAGAATAGAATAGAATAGAACGATGATGATGATGAACAAATTTGGATATTGTGTTTATTTGTATGTAAGTACTAGCAGCGCCCGCGACTTCGTTCGCGTGTTTGATGGAGTAACCTATAGGTACTTTGAAGGTCCGTACTGGTAAAGGAAATTTTGACCTCTGTGGCGTAACAGTTAGCGCATCCGCTTACCATAGGAGAGGTCCCGGGTTCGATCCCCGGTTGGGGAGAAAAAAAAAACTCCAGGTCTTGGATGTTTACATATTTGTGACGTCACTGTTTCTGGTTCCCACGACACAGGGTATCCTAGTGTGGGGCCAGAAGCAATGTATGTGCCTGTATGTAAATGTAATGTTAATGTTAATCTTAAATATAAACTTAAGAACATACTAACTTTTCCTCTTTATAATATTACTGTAGATGTCAGATTTCATGTGCCCTCATAACTGATGAACTGACAGTCAGAATTTGACAAATAATATCTATAGTGTTATAACATACCATAGACTACCACTACCACTAAGGGCCCTCGCCCACGGCGGCTTTTTGTAGCGCTGCCGTCGCGCGTTTCGTAAACGCGCGACGACATCGCTACTAATGCGCGTAGGTAGCTTTTGCAACGCGCAACCGTAGCGCGGCTGTAGCGCTGCTAACGCGCCACCGTAGCGATGCAAGTGCGCGGCTGTAGCGCTGCTAACGCGCCACCGTCGCGCGGCCGTAGCGCTACAAAAAGTCGCCGTGGGCGAGGGCCCTAAAATGCATCCCGGCCCGCGTAGTCTAATTCCGATGAAAGATGCTACGAAGTGCAAGTGCGTGCTACGGCGTAGCGACAGCGCGCGGCGTAGCGCTACGAATTCACTGAGTAGGACGGTGTGGTGTACACCATAATAGTATGAATATTAATCATATTATTATAGGGTCTTAGACAAAATGTAAACAATATTTCAGTACTCTTTAGACTATTTTCATTGTCAAAAAATTTTATTTCGGTTCTTACACTAAGAAATAAATAAAATAGATTAGATAACATCTAATTTACTTTAAAAATTAGTGTAGAAACCGAAATAACGTTTTTTGACAATGAAAATAGTATAAAGAGTACTGAAATGTTGTTTACACTTTGTCTAAGACCCAAATGAATATGGTATAGGTTAGGTTAATCAGTCATGGTGAGATGATCGGCGCATAGGTCATTAAAGAGTGTCGTTTTAGAAAATGGGAAACGTGTGTCTTACTGAGATTAAAGTGATATTTTTAAATCAACGAAGATTTTAGAAAACTGAGACCGTAAAAAAAACACAGCACTCAAAGAATTCAAACTGCTATTTACAATTTGATCCCAAAAGTAATACCAATTCTGTCTTCACCACTAATTGCCAAACATGCATGTTTTTGTACTAACATTTCAATACCTATAATATTTGTATATTATGATTTTTCCGGTGCAATTATAAAAATATTTGAATAACCTTAAATATTAGTATTATAATTATAAAAAGTGTGCTTCATTCTATCTTCACAAGAAGAAAAAACAAAAGACGAACCATGGAAAAAGAATGAGTTAGAACTACCAAGGAGGTTACAGACTATTTGACGCTACGCGTAAATAAAGTCCCCAAGATACAGGCCTCGCCTAGTTTGGGGACTACCGTTAAACTGTGTATTGTGCACCTACCCACTTCTTTTGATAACCAAAATATTATGTAACAAAAAAATATATGCTGTAACTGAGTTATTTCAATAAATCTTATTTTACTTTTTTTTTACGCATAGGTATGAAGGTTTCTAAAAAGTGGCCAGTATTATTATGAAAAAAAGTGAGCTAAATAAAATATTATGTAACAAAAAAATATATGCTGCAACTCAGTTATTTCAATAAATCTTATTTTACTTCATTTTTTTTTACGCATACGTATGAAGGTTTCTAAAAAGTGGCCAGTATCATTATGAAACAAAGTGAGCTAAATATGTACTCCATCCGCGGTCAGCAAATATTATCTTATGTAAAGCTATTAGGATTCTAAACAGTGGCCAGTATCCTATGAAAAAAATCAAATGAATATGTATTTCATTCGCGACTTGCAAATATTATTACCGATTTTATATTATAATTAATATTATATATGTTAATAATATTATATATATTATAAATAGTAAATATTTCTTTACGTTGAAATAAAAAATTCTTGATTCTGATTCTGATTATCTTTTGTCTGGTTATTAGGGTTCAGGATTGTATGAAAAATATGTACCTACTCTATCCGCAATCTGCAAATATTTTCTTTATAAGAAAAGGCCTGTAATAAATCTCTCTTCAGGGTGATTACAACAAAAACGTCCATCACAATCGGATTTTGACGACAAAATAAATACTGTACGAAATTGTATTTACCCGTATCAAAGCCGACAATTCCCCTGGAAATTACTCTTTTCACAGAAATACAGGCTGTGGCAAAATGAACATCATTTTTATCTTCCTAAAACAGGGGGATTTTACGTAAGAATATTGTTAGGGTGTCCTAAAGGTCTGATAAAATTTGGGAGTTTACTGCTTATTTATTTATACGAATTATGTACTCTAAATGGGACTAAAATGGGTGCCACTCAGCATTTTGCCATGATCAGTGATGACCATGTCACTAATTTTCACGGTAGCCAAAAGTACCTAATAATAAAATACTTACTTATTTAAACTAAAACTTCCGTAAGCACAACGCATTGTAAACTTTTAGTCCGGATCAACTCACGGATGTTTTTTTATTACCTACTTACTTTTTTAAATCATACTTTTTATTGAACATACATAAACTCACCCCTATATCCCAGAAGGCTAAACAGAGATTACCTGCCACTTACCGTGATCCTGACAGACCAATTTCGCTTCATCGACATTAATTGGTCAATTTGGTCATCGACACACTGGTTTCGGGTACTTTTATCGTGGCTTTTGCTAATACCACGTCAAAGGACGTCCACGTGGGACGTCCCTTATCAGCCTGCCACATTCACTCGATATATTTGAACAATCATCCATCTATCTATATTATATATATATATATATAAATATATATATTTATATAGATATATATATATATAAATAAAATTCAAAGTCCTGACTTAATGACTCACTCATCAACGACCAGCCCAAGCCGTTGGACCTAGGAAGCTGAAATTTTGCACAGAGGGTCTATATATAATGTAGGCAAGGAATAAGACCGGATTTTTTTAAATTCAACCCCTAAGGGGGTAAAAAGGATTGCCAAAATTTGTATGGGAGGTATAAAGAATGTTGTCTAATTTTCTTAAAACTTAAAATAAATACTCTTCAACACAATTGATTGAACACGTGTTTCGGCGTTTTTTCTAAATTTAACCCTCAAGGGCGTGAACGGGGTTGCAAAATTTTGAACTAAAGTCCACGCGGATGGAGTCGCGGGCGAAAGCTAATAAAAATATTTATAAATGTAACACGATTGAGAGGACTTTCAAGACAAGGGTGCTTTAAGACATCCTGTATATATCGACAGAGAAAAGCTATTTTGATTGCTAATTTGATGTGCTTCTACCGAGAAATTGAGTGGCACATTGTGTCCGCCTTGCTGGAACAAGCCCCGTTTAAGTCTGGCCGAATCGCTTGTAGCCCCGGCTGCCTGAGTGATCTTAAATGATCACGAAGCGTAAGCAATATAGGACGCGTTCAGTGCATGGATGGGTGACCGTTTATGACCACGTTTAAGTCTGGCCGGATCGCTTGTAGCCCCGGCTGCCTGAGTGATCTTAAACGATCACGAAGTTTAAGCAATATAGAACGCGTTCAGTGCATGGATGGGTGACCGTCTATGACTAAAGCTAGTGGAATTTTTTCGAGCGGTTCCGTGCTTCGCAAGGCATGTTAAGCAGTTGGTGCCGGCTGCCGTCGATAGATGGCAGTCGTTAAGCCAAGTCAGAGGTGTTAGGGCGGGGGCGGGGCGGGCGGTCTTATCGCTATCGGTCTTATGGCTGCTACACACTACGCCGGCGGCACGGCCGGCGGGTTTTTGGCGCGCGGATATGCCGCCGGCACTTGCCGCTGGCTGCCGCTGAGCATCATTGTCTCTGTGGCATCATTTTCAAGTTGTCAGCCGGGTAGACCAGTAGTGTTGTACGGTTCGTGTTCCTAGTTCTTATCAATGGACAAGGAAGCTGTTGACATCACTATCGCGGCCTTAGTATTAATTTTAATTAGCAAAAGACTCAAGAAAAATAAGATTTTGGGCGGAATCTGGCGCCGGCTCATCGCACAACCCGCCGGCACACCCCGCCGGCCAGCCGGTGGCTCGGCTTGTGCGGCATTCATCATCATCATCATCATCAACCCATTATGTCCCCACCAAGGGGCACGGGTCTCTTCCCTGAGGAAGGTATAGGCTATACTCCACCACGGGGGCCAAGTCCGGATTGGTGGAGCATTGCCGGCTTTTTTACCCGCCGGCAATGCCGGCATCATTGCCGGCGGCAATGCCGGCATCATTGCCGGCGGCATAGTGTGTAGCAGCCATTATAATTAGCTCAAGAAGCGTTGTTTTAAGGCATTTCGGCACTTATTCGGTTCACACAAGAATTTCTTAACAAGTTCGGTAGGTAGATAGATCGTTTAAAATCATTGGGATAATGTTTTCCGTTGTACGAGTCCCATGATAGTTTTTGTAATGCGGTATATGTAGGTAGGTGCTGTAATAGGCTATTTGACAGTGTGAAAAAAAACAGTATTATTTCTATGTATTCGTATAAATTATGGGTCTTAAAACCGCTTTAAGACATTTTAACTAAAAAACAATTATGATTTGTAAACAACACAAGATAAAAATTTGATAATTTGTTTCTGCCGCCATTGTATTGAAAACGGCCTGGATTGGCTGATTCTATGATGACGTCACACGGCAGCAAAAATGGCGTCTGTCATTCATTCTTTCTTACGTTCGTTGGTTGGTTTACCGGGAAGTGATGTCATAATTCCTGAGTGACGCCATATTGGCTAAGATAGCGTTTTGGCGGCTTATTTGAAAAGTAAATTTTCGTTTGCCTTTTTTAGTAGAAATACACGAAAGAATTTAAAATGACCACTTTATGAGGACTCCATGAACACCAACAAACAATATGAGATCGCTTTCCGAAATCGGTCAAATAGCTTATTTTAACGCGTTCCAAGAATCCCACAATTAAAAGTAACTCTGCATATTGAGTTCATCCATTAGTTTTTCTCCTAAGAGAGCCTTTTGATCTCGTTACAGAATAAAAGAGTAAGGATTCTTCCCTTCAGTGGAATAAACTCTCTTTAGGAGCTCGCGTTCTTCACATGAAAGGGTTGGCGTGAAAAGTTCATGAAAACGTATAGATGCCTGCTTGATGGGAGTTCTACCTAAAATCGTTACATTGATATCAAAGTTAAATTATTCCTAGTTACTTTGGTACGTTTTTTCTCGCTTAATAAAGCCTGATTTTCATTTCCTTATGGTACTGACACGCGTGCTCATTAGTAGCACGAAAGCATGCTTATATTGAGCAAGTGCTTTACTCCCAATCTTCTCTATACTTTTGTATTCGATGTTTTAATCTATCCGTCTTCCTTTTTTTTGAGGTTTGATAACCTAAAACTGCATTGTTGTTGTCAGTGTTACTGTTTTAAGTAATCATAAACTTATTTCAACGTAAAGAATTTACATTCTGTTTGTTGAATGTCTATGTGCCTACATACAGAAAAGATTGGGAGTAAAGCACTTGCTCCATATACCTAAGCATACTGTCGTGCTACTAATGAGCACGTGTATCAGTACCATTATTCTCATGTTTTCAAGTATGCATTCCATAGAGGTAAAATAAAATAGAGACGGGAAAAGTGGATGCCGATTCATAGTTGTTATTGCGCACCTTATATTGTAAAAGTACTTTAAAAAAATATACAATCAACCATAACTGATTTATTATTTTGCTTACGGCGTCTCTATTTTATTCTATCACTACGTAAAGCATGCTTAAATAGCGTGAAAATAAATCAAATGTAAATCAGGCTTAATACTTACAGGGTGTAATACAAATCGCTCGTAGCCCCGGCCGCCTGAGTGATCTTAAAAACGATCACGAAAGTTAAGCAACACAGATCGCGTTCAGTGCATGGATGGGTGACCATTCCATGACTAACGCTAGTGGATTTTTTCCGAGCAGATAACCGGCAGGCGGTACACGAGATCTAGAAAGGAAGTAATAAAACTGCTATAGCATTGGGCAAGAATATCACGAACATGGAAGTACAGCCGGGCCGGTAAGGCATGCCCCATGCGGATATACTTCGACCCAGTAGGGGATGTATAAGCAAAGGGCAAGATAAAAGTACCCGAACGAACATCGAACCCACCACCTCTTTCTTGGCAGCCAAGCGCCGTGCCGGCTTGACCAACGAGGCAGTGTGCCCACACGTTACCTAACCACTATACTGTCCTCGTAAGGAAGAACGCAGTAATAGCCATTACTGCGTTTTTACTTTGGATGCAAAATTGAGCTCCCTGGTGGTACATCTATAGGTGAAAAAATAATGGTTGCTGTAGGTCTACTAGAAACCTGAAATTTCAGTAAGAAAATATGCAGTTATCTCATGAAATTATATGTTTTTCGCTATTTACTCAAAACTGCGTTTTTACGATTACTGCGTTCTTCCTTACGAGGACAGTATAATATCCTTTTCTGTCCTCACACGGAGATGTCACAGGTAATACGGCCAAAAACCCAAAAGCCTTCCTTTTAACGGCCGGTGGGCGTCTCCCTAAGTCGGTCCCATTGACGAGGGTCTGAATGGAACGCGACAAAAGATCGCCTGATGATGACAAATGAAGTTAGCCTTGCACTTGGAAAGTCGGCGTCGGCCTACGCTTCGTAGAAGAGTTGGACAAGAAGGTCGACTTCCCTACATTGTGTTGTTATCAATCAAATTCCTACTTTTGGTCGAGTTTTGGCGGCTTCAGAACTTCTGACAGTAAGACCAGCCACTAGTCTTACGAGTACAGCCTCAACCAATCCGGATTTGGCCCCCGTGGAGTATGGCCTATACCTTCCTCAGGGAAGAGACCCTTTCCCCTCGGTGGGTACATAATGAGTTGATGAAATAAATTGAAAACATCTTGTTCATCACTACGAATGAGTAAACCTTTCGGCACATTTACAGTTTGTCGACAAATTTATAAAGTTACTGGATAAATTGAACTCTGTGGTTGACAGTCGAGTGAATGCAAGTTGAAGATGAGTTCTTTGCCTTTTTTCACAACTTTTCGAAACAGAAATATCGTCGCTGCGCCTGGAAAAACCGACAAACGTAAAATTCTAACTATTCAGGAGAAAAAAAAAAGTTTTTTTATTTTTTTATTCAGCATATATATAGCTGATATTTACATTATAAGTGTCAAGTCTTAAGCCAAGTCAGAGGCCCTAAGGGGCGCCGCCGGCTTGAAAACTTCTGTCAGTAAGACCAGCCATTAGTCTTACAAGCCTCCACCAATCCGGACTTGGCCCCCGTGGTGGAGTATGGCCTTTACCTTCCTCAGGGAAGAGACCTGTGCCCCTCGGTGGGGACATAATTTGACGACCTCTGTGGCGTAACGGTTAGCGCATCTGCTTACCATGCGAGAGGTCCCGGGTTCGATCCCCGGCGGGTAGAAAAAAAAACTCCAGGTCTTGGATGTTTACGTGTGACGTCACTGTTTCTGGTTCCCACGAACAGGGTATACTAGTGTGGGGCCAGAAGCAATGTATGTGCCTGTATGTAAATGTTTATGTTTATGTTTATAATGGGTTGATGATGAATGCTATTATGGATTTCCGCAAACTAATGCCTGATTCGATACAATAGAATAGAATATAGTGTTAAAGTTATTATTATTATAAATAATTAACCACAGCATTTACTCCCGCCGCAAAAGGAATAATTTTTCTTTGCACTTTGCTAAAGAACAAAATTCTCCGCACAGACGTCGTTGTTGTCGTTCCAACGAAGTTCTAATGTGGTTAAAACTAATACGGAGCGTGAATTGCTGCGAAGGTGCTACGAAGTGGTGTGGGGAACTAATATAAACTCGGGCTTTTGAACTAAAGCTAATGGTGTACCTAGTGATCTAGTCAATCATCATCAACCCATTTTCTCCTCACCGAGGGGCACGGGTCTCTTCCCTGAGGAAGGCATAGGCCATACGCCACCACGGGGGCCAAGTTTGGATTGGTGGAGGCTTGTGAGACTAGTGGCTGGTCTTACTGTCCGAAGTTTTCAAGCCGCCAAGACCTCTGACCTTTGACTTGGCTTAACGACTGCCATCTATCGACGGCAGCCGGCACCAAATGCTTAACGTGTCTTGCGAAGCACGGAACCGCTCGAAAAAATGAAACTAGCGTTAGTCATAGAACGGTCACCCATCCATGCACTGAACGCGCCCTATATTGCTTAGCATTCGTGATTGCTTAAGATCACTCAAGCAGCCGGGGATACGAGCGGTTAATTATTATAATATTATTATTATTAATGTTTAAAAAATAAGCATATAATAAAGGTAAAAAAAGGTAAGAATCGCTCGTAGCCTGGGCTGCCTGAGTGATCTTAAACGATCACTAAGGTTAAGCAACATACGGCGCGTTCAGTCCATGGATGGGTCACCGTCAATAACTAACGCTAGTGGCATTTTTCCGAGCGGTTCCGCGCTTCGCAAGGCACGTTAAGCAGTTGGTGCCGGGTGCCATCGATAGATGGCAGTCGTTAAGCCAAGTCAGAGGCCTTAGGGCGGCACACACGGCCTCACACACAAACCAACGCAAAATTATTTTCTCAACTGCATTCACTACTTCCTCTTTCAGTCCACAACGTTCTCTAGTCACACTATTGCGTATTCTGATATACAAAGTTACACAACACACTTTTATTTTCACTTATAAAAGTTGCTGCAATACGTAGAATTTAGGCCCAGGTAACTTCAATAGGCTATTTGACAGATTCTGAAAACCATCTCAGTTTCTTTCATTCTCAACCATCTGTTTATTGAGTCTTCAGAAAGTGGTAGTTTTTAATTCTTTTGTGTATTTCTGCTAAAAAAAGCAAATAAAAATACACTTATAAAATAAGCCGCCAAAACGCCATCTTGAGAATTATGGCGTCATAAGCTCACTGGTCAGTAAACAAAACCAACGGACGTAAGAACGACATGAATGACAGACGCCATTTTTACTGAGCTGTGACGTCATCATGGATTCGGGCAGTCCAGACCGTTTTCGATAGAATGGCTACAGATAGAAAATTTTCAAATTGTATCCCGGTTTTTTGGACAAATGATCCATTTTTTACAAGTTGAAATGCCTTAAAGCGGTTCGTAGACTCATAATTTATACTATTATTTATATATATATATATAATATTCCAATAATTTGCTCCAGTCCATCCAAAGGTTGTCCGGAAGAGACCACTTTTAGTGATAAGGCCGCCGACCGTACTCTTAGATTAAGAAATACCTGTGTGATTTCCTTTTTTATGGACAATAAAGTGTTCTTTATCTATCTATCTCTCTATTATAAATAATACGTTTTTCACACTGTCAAATAGCCTATTGTATCACGGAGGCGTAGGAAGAAACCACGCCACTTAGCCTGGAAAACCGCTGTCGCTCCATGAACATTCATTAGCACTGCTCGCACGTACATCTCCCTCAAAAAGCTTGCCAACTCATTCACACAGAGCATAACACACACACTTCGCCAATGAGTTCCTAGGGACTCGTCATGCGCGAAGTATCACGCCTGCACTTAAGAGGGCTGGCAGAGGACATAAAACTCGGCAAATTGTTGCTTTTCTACGTGGGTTTGAACTCAATGGCCCTGGGGGCAAAATTTGAGGAAAAAGCATTTGGGGCTGGGTTCACGGCCATTGGTTTAGCGTGAAACATTTATAAGTAGGCTTTAATTGGTTATTACCTGTACATTTAGAAATCCTGGATATGAAATGGCGCTGCATAGGGCGAGGCTTCATTATTGCGTTGCGCTGCGTTGCGTCGCGTCGTCGCAACGGATCGACGCATTCAATGACGGAGTGCATACCCTCTTGCATTGCAACGTCGCGATGCAAGAGAGTATGCACGCCATCGCAGCTGCGTCTCATAGCTATTGTAAAATCAAGCTAAATAATAAAAAAGGTCTTTCGTCAACAACGAGTATAGGTATATATTTTTTCCCTTTCTCGTTCCCCTTTTTTCCCCAATTTTTTTTTATTTTACATATTAATATGAAGTACTAGTCGACATAAATGGAATCTAGACTCGCGACAGCGAGTCCAGCCAAGTTCGAGAAGAAAGGAACTGGCGACGCAGCAGCCGTGTGTAATATTACAGGAATCACTTCGAGCTACTTTTGACCCCTTCACAACTCTACAACTATTTAACCT
Source organism: Yponomeuta plumbellus (assembly GCA_947310845.1). Taxonomy (NCBI): domain Eukaryota; kingdom Metazoa; phylum Arthropoda; class Insecta; order Lepidoptera; family Yponomeutidae; genus Yponomeuta; species Yponomeuta plumbellus. The sequence continues at coordinate 5,619,471 of OX371221.1, read as the reverse complement.
ACGTATATGAAATTTGGCACATTTCTTAAAGTCCATTAGCTTGCCTAGAATCCAAAGTTTCATCAATGTTGCTCAAACAGTTATAGATATATTAACGTTTAAAAACCGGCATTTTTATGACTGACTGACTCACTTATAGATCAAAACCTAACCCACTTCTGGATGACCTAGAAACTTGATATTTGGCATCAAGGTAGACTATTAGGCATAAACAAAGGAAAAAATCTACAAACTGAAAATTATTGATATTAACACCCTCATAGTATTTAGTTCCAAATTCTGCCAATAGATGGCGCTTTTTAGTTCTATATCGCGGTATGGTTTTGTCTCAACCGATTCTATATAATATCTATAAACGACTTCCTACGCACGTTTCTCTGAATTGTAAATGAGTTTCTGAAAAGTCGTATGTTCGTAACCGATTTCTAACCCATCGGTTATCGGTTCCTTGGCAATAAATAATGATGTATTTATTAGTGATCATTATTCAATACCAATAATCTCTGTACAAAAAGCAGTGATATCCCATCTAAAACATAAATGTGAATGATATGAGAGCCAAGTTCAATAGGTATTAAGAACAGACGTCGTTATCGACTTCACCGACATAAGAATTGAGAAGATTTGACTTGGCTAGTTTTAACGTACAGGCTAAATAATATTTATTTAATGAACTCTACTTCGTTTAGTTTGTATTGTACTTATGCTGTTAGGTTGATATCATACCTATGTGACTTTTCTGAAATTTGGTTTGTTGGTAAAAACTAGCAGTCAAATCTTGAGCTTGAATTACAATTTACATCTCAGTGATCTTGTAACTAAAAATTCATGATTTTCTTCAGAGAACTTGGCTGCACCCATATAGATCTCAATTCTTTTGTCGGCGAAGTCGATAACGACGTCTGTTCTTAATACCTATTGAACTTGGCTCTCATATCATTCACATTTATGTTTTTCATGGGTTTTTAATTACTAATTGAATAACTGCGTCTTTCAAACCACCCATATTTCAGCGCTTGTATTGAAGAAAATAATTAAGCCGATCTTAATATTTGACATGCACATTTCGTACGAAAAGTCGACAATGTCTCGAATAGTTTATTTCAGTAACAGATCACACAAAAGATTTTTAGTGTGGGTGGACATCTCGCGGTCCAACTCGTCCAAGATGGCCGCCGGACAGTTTTATCGCGCCGTGTCTCCTATAAATTGGATGGCATTCTTTGGGATAATGCCGTTTTTACTGGAGAGAGGAATTACTGTCGTCTCGATACGGTCGACAGCTCATCGGCCACTCTATGAAATGCACTCTACTCGATTGAGTTGCGGTACCTATGCTGTTGAATGTACGGATCTTGTTTTGCTTAAAATAACTACTTTTGTTTTTAACGTAGACACGCTAATGTATTGTTAAATAAATCTTCTTCTCATATACGTAATTAAGCAGCTACATTTGCGGGTGGAAGGCGCTCTGGTGTCTGTCATACAGTATTTTATACTATACTTGAGCCATTAACACCAATACTATACTTGAGCCAAACGTGCGAACCGAGTCATAAAAGTGCGAGCGAGAGTTCTGATATGCCTGATATGCCTCTTATATGTGTGAGAGAGAGGGATTACTAATGGTTGACCAAAAAATTATTGACAAATGGTCATTCGACAAACAACGTTTAACCAAATGTTCATTTGGCAAACGAGACATTTGACAAAAGTATCATCTTACAAAAACTCACTTAGCAAATGATCCATTAGCAAACACTACATTTGTTAAATGTTTTGAATATTAAAATGTCAATTGACCTTTTTTAATTTCACCAAATAATATGTTTCGCAAATGAAGCATTTGTCCAAATGTCATTTAACAAAATGTTGAACGCATCAAAGTCGAGTCTGTTTTCGATCTTACATAGAGAACCTAACGCTCCGACGCGCTCCGCTTCGCTACGCGCGTCGTCGCACCTATATTTCTGTTGTCACGTATTCTTTACATCGCCAACCCCCCGTTCGTAAGATTGATTAATAAACGAAACATTTGTCAAATAATACATTTTATCAAACGTTTTTAGACCAATAGTAGTTTTGTCTGATAACTCAGTTGTTAAATGTTCATTAAGTAAAATAATTATTTGTAAAATGTAAATTTAAGTGTTGATCATTTGGATAAGTGAGTCATTTGTAAAATGATTAGTAGTAAAATGATCAATTGGCGAAAGCATTTTTTGTCAAACATTGTTTGTCAAGTGTATTTTGCCAAATGACTTTTGGTCAAACAGCAGGACCCCGAGAGAGAGGTCTGATACAAATGTTTATGACTTCGGACGTTTGTAATGGCTCAAGTATAGTACAGACACCGACGTTACAATCCTACACACTTACAGTCTTATTAATAAAAACGACCTATAGTGTGCTTGTAGCGCACTTTGACTATAGTCCTCTATTAGACATGTAGTACGCTCTAACTTTTCCTTATTAATAAAAGTACAACAATCCTACTTTAACTATCGTGCTCTTTTACGACCTGTCAATTTGGCAACGTCGCGTACTATGATTCGTTCATTCTTTTAAGTCTGTGGAAGTGTCAAAACACCCAGATTGTTTAATCTATGTACATGACAAGAAAAAAAGTTTTCAACTTTTCGTTTGAAAGTTTTTGAAGAGGATACATTTAAAAAGAATTGAATTGAAGAGGATACCATTTTATACCATTTTATTTTATATAAAGCCAATGTCAACTGTGAGAGCAGATTCGTCTGTGTCCAGCAATAGCCAAGTTAATATAGGTAATCCGTAGTCAATCAGGGTCCAGTAAACAGGCCAAAAACGTTCGATAATAGCACTTTTTCACGAAAAACCACTTCAGGACTTCAATGACAACCAAACCACTTCAGACAACAATCTAACAAATGCACAATTTTGTAATCTGTGGTTTTGCAACCACAGATTAAAATATCGCTTATAGTAAGCTTGTAGTCGAGATAAAGTAGGGCCATATCAACTATAAGTTATAGCAGGGTTATAGCCCAGTTATAATGTGGATTTTGTTTTATTAATAACGTTTTTGTGAAACCCTATTATAATGATCTTATAAGGCCACTATAGCAGTGCTTTTAGTGACCTGACTTTTTATTAATAAGGCTGTTAGTCTGTGTATTATGATAATATGGCACATGTTTTTTTTTCGATAAATAAATATTTCTTCCTATTACTATTACTTTATGTTTTGTAAAAAACTCGTCTTGGGAGAGACAGGTAGACTAGGAGAAACGGGGTTACTGTAGGCTAATCGTGCAATGGAAGCCTAATGGGTAGAACAATGGACTCGGATCCAGGTTCGATTCCCAGTGAGCCCATGTACCTATTCAAGTTATGTATGGACGCTTGTGAAGTTATAGTAGCAATACCACTTGCTAGCTGTGAAGGAAAACATAACATAACATAGAATTTACATACAGGCACATAAATTGCTTCTGGCCCCACACTAGGATACCCTGTGTCGTGGGAACCAGAAACAGCGACGTCACAAAAATGTAAACATCCAAGACATCGTGAGGAAACCTGAGTAGTTATTTGAGCTATTCACAAATCCGCGGTGGGCACGCGTGGGGATTGCTCTCTCTGAGAGAAGTCATGCGCACTGCAGTGAGACGTATATACGGGGTGTCCCAAAAATTACACGTCACAGTGACACCGGAGGTAGACTTGCCCAAAAGGCATCGAACCAACCTAACATGACCTCAGTAAAAGTTGCACGGTTTTTGAGATATGGTCAATTTCAAAAAACTTGTTCTAAATTTTCACTTTTTTCACCAATTTAGTGCTAGCATTAAGCCCTCGTGTTTGGTTTTTTTATTTGTACTCGGTCACAAACTTACTAACTAAGCGTAAGTGCTAGCATGGCACTAATGTTGTTAAAAAAAGTGAAAATTTAGAGTAAGTTTAAATTGGCCATATCTCATTGGTCACGTTAAGTTGGTTCGACGCGTCTTGAGCAGATCTACCTCCAGTGTCACTGTGACGTGTCATTTTCGGGGCACGCTGTAGATATAGGCCGCTTACAACATTTATTTCATCAACTTAAGGTACATTTGGTCCTAACAGTATTTACCTCCACTTAAGCAAAAATCTTCAATAGCCAGTATGAACTAGTTTCTAGAAGTTACACTAAAAGTAACATTTCATTTCAAGAAAAAGTTCTAATTAAACAAATTTAAGTATGTACGCTACTTATAAATTAAAGTGCCACAAATCAAAATTGTCCAAAAACGTTTTTAATGGAAAAATCGGTCTTATTTTCATATTTCACGAAGGGCGCACACGTCAATCGGTGATTTAGAGGCTGAATTTGACGGGTGTCTTCGTGAAATATGAAAATAAGACCGACTTTGGTTACATTTTTCAATTAAAAACGTTTTTGGACAATTTCAATTTGTGGCACTTTAGTTTATACTAGTGTGTGTGTATGTATGTATGATTATATTATATATGTGTCTTTATCTTATTGTTTGTACATACACAAGAAACTACATACTTACATAAAGACAAACATAAGCTTCTGACTGTATCCCAGAGGGGTAGGCAGAGACCAAGGACTGCCACTACACATTTTATTCTTTACAATACACGTTTTAACTATTAAGTTAAGCTCTGGAAATTATAACATAGTTTTTCACTTGAATTTAGTCTACACTAACGACGTATTTAAGCTTAAGCCATCATGCAAGGCCACAAGGTCTCAGGCGGATATGACTCTTAAGTATTTTAGGTCCTTAAGCCTGAAACGAAATTATTTCTCTCAAAGGCGGAATTTTCGCCCTACCTCAGAAAATGTTCGTGGAAAGTTGAAGTTTAAATTCCCCACGTACTTATATTACATGTTCAGCAGTGTTACCAACGTGTTCCTTTCTTGAGATGTAAATTGATAGAAGGTTATAAATCTCGATATCAGGAGCCTAAGGTCGTATGTTCGATTTCAGAGGAAATGACTTTTTTAATCAGCTGGTTGAGCTCTTTCGAAGGATCTGAGAAACATATGAATCGCTCGTAGCCTGGGCTGCCTGAGTGATCTTAAACGATCACTAAGGTTAAGCAACATACGGCGCGTTCAGTCCATGGACGAGTCACCGTCTATGACTAATGCTACTGGCATTTTTCCGAGCGGTTCCGTGGTTCGCAAGGCACGTTAAGCAGTTGGTGCCGGCTGCCGTCGATAGATGGCAGTCGTTAAGCCAAGTCAGAGGCCTTAAGGTGGCTTGAGAACTTCTGACAGTAAGACCAGCCACTAGTCTTACAAGCCTCCACCAATCCGGACTTGGCCCCAGTAGTGGAGTATTACCTATACCTTCCTCAGGGAAGAGACCCGTGCCCCTCGGTGGGGACATAATGGGTTGATTATGAGAAAGATTTTATTAGATAGTTCTCATCCCGAATTTCGTCTACGCATGTACGTTTAAAACAAGCAAAACTTCTGTTTTACATCTATTTCAACCCAAGCTAGGGCAATTGACACGTTAGGAATGCATTAGTGCGAATATCGCGTAATAAAACTTAATGAAATACCCACCGTGTTAATATTGGCATGGGGTGTTTGAAAATAGCTCCTACTAGTGTATTAAGATACTGACAGGAATAAAAGATTTAATGATCTCTTTCTTTATCTATAGGTACACTTTTTAACCATTGGTGTCCTGTTACTGCTTGAACACTTCTGTTAATTTGTAAATGTTCAGAGTGTTAGTTGTATTAGTTGTTAAATGTTAGTCATGATGTAGTGACAGTGATTGCACTCATGGGTCTTTAATTTTGACATTCTTAAGTAGATGGACATTTGTACCAAATAATATTGTATTAGACTTAAGTTGATTTGAGAAAAGATGGTCAGTGTGGAGTTTTTTTGCTGCCTTTTTTTCCACTACACTCGGCCCCAAGGCAGCGGCTAACATTAGCATTATAAGTACATTGACATTCCACATGCAGGATGTAAATTCTTTACGTTGAAATAAATTTCTGATTTCTGATTCCAAAGGGCGCTATTTTTCCCAAGATCAGTAGATACTGCTCTGAGTTCCGGGCTTCGTGTTTACATAGTGTTAGTAATAAGATAGAGGGTAGTTGTGTGTACCCCAGATTGTATGGTGCTTAGAGAGGTCAGTCGAATAGATAGCTCGATAACCGTCAGTTGTGTGCGTTTTATTTAATTCCATAAACCACCGAAATAACAGTGGCGACGTTCGGACCAAATTACCGCGTGCGTGTGTACAATGGCAAAGATATCCGTGGGCTCCTTAAACATATTTAATCACGAATCACAGGACTGGCTATTGTACAAAGGACGACTGGAGCAATGGTTTTTTGCCAACGACATCAACGATGACGTGGATAAGTCGGGTGCAAAACGTCGGGCTATTTTATTAAGTAGCTTAGCAGAGCCTACTTACAGACTCATTAGAGACCTAGCATTACCGAAGGAAGTGGGATCTTTGGAGTTTTCACAAGTGACGAACCTACTAGATTATCACTTCAAAACAAAGAAATGTAGTTTTGCAGAGCGATATAAATTTCACAGCGCCGTGCAAAAATCAGAAGAAACAATGCAAGAATAGGCGGCGCGTCTCCGAGGTTTAGCGATGGATTGCGGGTTTTCTCACAACACTCTGGAAGAGACACTTCGGGACCGGTTCGTGCTTGGAATGGCCGTTAGCGCCGAGCGCGATCGGTTGTTCAGCGAGCCCTTGGAGGACCTCACACTGAATAAAGCTTTGCAGCTGGCAGAAAGTGTACGTTGCGCTAGAGAAGGCGCGCGCCAAGCATCGGCAGCAGGGGCGCAGGCGGCGGCGGCAGCGGTGCAATTCGCGGTACTCGACGTTCACAAGTTGGCGGCCCGCGCGGGAACGGCCGCGGCCTCGTCCTCGCCCGGCACCATGGGTGGCCCACGCCGTCAGTTCGCGCCGGTGCCCTCGGGCGCGCATACAAGGCCGGCTGAGCAATGTACAGTATGTGGTGCCGTCGGACATGCTAGAAAAGTGTGTAGATTTAAAAATGCTGCCTGTAGGAAGTGCGGGGTCAAAGGTCATTTAGGCAGAGTGTGTAAAAGAGAAGTGAATTACAACCAGCATTTCCTAGAGTGTTGTTCAGATGATGGCGGGGATGACGGTAAGTTTTTTGTCTTTAATATTCGCAGTTATCATGGAGAGCCAATGCAGGAATCGGTAAAAGTAGATAACATTGCCTTGCGTTTTGAAGTAAATACTGGATCAGCTGTTACGGCCATATCTGATAGCCTGTATTTTAAATATTTCCGTGACCATCCTCTGATGCAAAGTAGCAAAATATTGCAAAGTTATAACGGTCTTCAGATCGCGGTTTTGGGAGTAATTTCACTGCCGTTTTCATTCAAAAACAAGACCAAGCGAATTGACGTTTTTATTGTAAAAGATGGAGGTCCCCCACTGCTAGGCAGGGATTTTATGTCCAAATTTAATTTACAAATATGTTCGGTGAGCTCTTGTAACGTCATTAATGACGCAGTCAACTTTACAGAAAAGTACCCAGCACTTTTTTCCAATAAATTAGGTTGTTGTAAGGGTGTCACAGTGAACCTAAATTTAAAGCCCGGTGCAACACCAATTTACATAAAAGCGCGATCAGTTCCCTTCGCACTGCGCACTAAGTTGGAGGAAGAAATTAACCGATTAGAAAAGTTAGGTATAATTGAACCGGTCACTTATTCGGATTATGCTAGCCCCATTGTACCCGTGTTGAGACAAGACGGGAAAATTCGTTTGTGTGCCGACTACTCGGCAACACTGAACAAGCAGCTAGTTATTGAGAAGTACCCACTTCCTCGTATCGATGAGTTGTTTACAAAACTGCACGGCGGACAACAATTCACAAAGTTGGATTTATCGAGTGCCTACAACCAGCTGAGATTAGGTACTGAATCACAACGTCTCACGTGCATTAACACTCATAAAGGGCTATACAAATATACGCGCTTGGTTTTTGGCTTGTCGAGTGCGCCGGCAATCTTTCAGCGGACACTCGAAAGTATTTTGTCAGGTGTAGATGGTGTACTTCAATTCCTAGATGACATTTTAATTACAGGGAGAAACCGGGAGGAACATGTAGCTCGGCTACATGAGGTTTCTAAAAGATTGGAGAGTGCAGGATTAGTACTCCAAAAATAAAAATGTCATTTTTTTCAAGACTCTGTATCATATTTAGGGTTTGTTATAGATAAAAATGGCTTACACAAATCTCCAGAAAAAGTAAAGGCAATTCTAGATGCAAAAAGACCGGAAAATCAAACAGAACTAAAGTCGTTTTTAGGGTTAGTGAACTATTACAGAGTTTTCATCCGAAATGCATCCTGTATTCTTGCACCGCTTCATAATTTACTACAAAAAAAGATAAAGTGGCAGTGGTGCAAGGAGCACCAAGAGGCATTTGTAAATATAAAGCGAGAACTTGCGTCTGAGAATACACTGGCCCATTTTAACCCAAATGCAAAAATTATAGTAACGGTGGATGCGTCACCGAGAGGGTTAGGTGCCGTTTTGTCACAGATTGATAAGGACGGGGCGGAGAGGCTGGTGTCGTACATGTCACGTTCCTTAAATTCAGCAGAAAAACAGTATAGCCAAATTCAAAAGGAGGCCACGGCTATAATTTTTGGAGTCAGAAAATTCCATCAATACATTTATGGGAGAGGCGATCCTTTTATTCTTAGGACTGACCATAAGCCACTTTTGTCAATTTTCCGGCCAGGAAAAGGCGTTCCGGAAGTTTCCGCTAACAGGCTGCAGCGCTATGCACTCTTTTTATCGGCTTATAATTACTCCATCGAATTTGTAAGCAGCTCAAATAACTGCGCAGACTTTCTTAGTCGTTCCATGACGGGCACCGCGTCCGCGTGCGATAACGATAGCAAACCGGTTTTGTCAACAGATGTTTGCGACGGAGCGAGCTACGTAAACTTTGTTTGGGAGGCTGAGCCGGCGCTCATTTCATTGAGTGACGTCAGGCGCGTGTCGCAATCAGACAGTACTATAGCGCAGGTTATGCACTACACATTGGTGGGCTGGCCCAGTAAGGTAACAGATAATTCTCTAAAGCCCTATTTTGCTTGCCGATTTCAGTTAGCGGTAGAAAAAGGATGCTTATTAAGAGGATCAAAGTTAATAATTCCTGCGGAACTTAGACGTAGCGTTATAGAGGAATTACACAAGGGTCATTTAGGAATCACGAAAATGAAAGCGGAGGCACGCGTTCGGTTTTGGTGGCCGGGCCTCTCGTCCGAGCTGGAGCGGGCGGCTGCGGCGTGCGACGTGTGCGCGCAGCTGCGCCCCATGCCAGCGCGCGCGCCGCTCACTCCTTGGCCGTTTCCACCACAGCCATGGTACCGCGTCCACTTAGATTTCTTGGGACCCATTAATAATATGATGTTTTTGGTAGCCGTTGACGCGTACTCTAAGTGGGTGGAGGTGTTTGATGTAAGCACAGGGTACGGTTCAAAAGTGGTTATAGAGAAACTTAGTGAGTTGATGGCGAGATTTGGGTTGATACATACCATTTGTAGTGACAACGGGCCGTCTTTTGTATCAGCTTTGTTTGAAAATTTTTGTATTCGTAACGGGATTAAGCACATAACTTCTCCAGCATACCACCCGGCCAGCAACGGCCAAGCGGAGAGTTACGTAAAGATAGTTAAGAGGGCAATTAAAAGTATTCTACTTTCTGGTGCAAGAACTTCAGACATGAATATAAAAATGAATGAATTTCTATTTAATTACAGAAATTCCATTCATTCTTCTACTAACCGATCTCCTGCAGAAGTTCTTTTTGGCTGTAAGTTACGTAGTCGGTTGGATTTATTAAATCCATTAACACCGCCATCATCTGATACATCATTGTCGGAAGCTGTAAAGGAAAGTCAGTGTTCGCAGGTTAAATTTTATCGCGGAAAAAGAAATATCAATTTCAACACAGGAGACTTTGTGTTGGTAAAAGTGCATAAAAATCAAAAAACATTTTGGGAAAAAGGTATAGTCTACGAGAAACTCGGCAGAACGGCATATTTAGTCAAGTTATGTGAGCTGGACCGCATCGTTAAACGTCATACAAATCAGATTTACGAACTGAAGGGGGAGAAGAGTGAGAGTGTTATAGTGTCACCAGCGGAGTCTGGCGCTTCTGAACCAGCCAGCGAACCAGACCACAGCACTCCTCGGCCAGAGGAAATTAGCGAATGTCTACCTCCGATCTTCGTAACATCTGGAACAGAAGCTACATCCATGACACCTGCTATAGCGACCACATCTTCAGCCAGACCGATGCCAAGCTCAGTAGAAGCCGAGGCTCAGGTGACGGAGGCACTAGTTTCCTTCCCCACAGAAGAGGAATTTGTAGATTGCCAGGATGTCGCAACGGTGGTCGGAGATGACCCTGCGACTAACGCGGCTTCGGCGGAACCCGCAACAGCTGAAGTTGCTAGATCATTAAGACCGCGCAAGGCCGTAGATTATAAGAGATATTTTTAGTTTTTTTATATTTCCTTAAATATTGGTGGAGGGGTGTTAGTAATAAGATAGAGGGTAGTTGTGTGTACCCCAGATTGTATGGTGCTTAGAGAGGTCAGTCGAATATGAAATTGAAATTGAAAAATGTTTATTTATCACACCAGAATATGTACGTAATCTAAGAAAAATAGAGACAGATAACATTATTATGTGATAAAAAGGATAGGGCTCAGCTTAGTGCTGTGAGTGCATGCATCTTCACAGCGCTGATTTTCAGCCCATCCCTGTTCTCACTGAGTAAAACATAACAAGGCTTGCGGAGTCCTAGAGATAACACTATAGTTATATATAACACTTTTAAACAAAACATGGTGTATATGCAATAGTGAGCAAATAATGTAGATAATAATGTAGATAATTATACATCAATTTAATCAAATTGTTCCGAATTAAAAATTAAAAAATACAGATTTTATATTACAAAAAAAAAAGTACCGAGCAAAGCTCGGTCACCCAGGTACTGAATTAAATAAGATAACGTGATGAGGAATTATATCGCTGTATGTTCAGCGATATACATAGTTACATAAGCTCACGCCTATATCCTAGAGGAGTAAGATATTAGGTATGTCAAGATAAGAATATTCTTACTGAACACAAGTGACAAAGTGATAATCTAAAAAATACATAGGGTGGTCTTATTATAATTATACATCAATTTAATCAAATTAAATTAACAGGACTGGTTCAGGTTCAGGCACGAGGGGTAGGCAAAGCGGCAATCATGACAATTGTTTTTGTTTTTCAAAAAGAATAACTTTCAGTTTATTTTTAAAACTAGAGATTGTCATAAATTGCCGAAGAGGGGGAGGGAGATCGTTCCAGATCTTGGTTGCCGCAAATTTAAAGCTACCCCTGTAACCAGTAGTTTTGTGCCTTGGGATTACCATTAAATTCAATTCCCTTCGTCGCATGTTGCGGGTGAAAGTTTCATTTGCCCATATCATTTTTTTATAGAGATACCAGGGTCTTTTCCTGTGCACTACTTTGTGTATCAGAGTAGCTAAGTGCAGCTCTCTCCGAGCTTTCATTTTAAGCCTTCCCTTTTCATTCAGGAATGGCGTGATGTGAGCCCGCCTTGGCACATTAAAACAAAATCTAGCACACGCATTCTGAACGCGCTGGATAGCTCGTTCTGTTTTTGTAAATATCCGAGGACCATACACTACGTCGCCAAAGTTGAGCAGCGACAAGACCAGACTTTCCGTGAGCATAATTCGAATCTTTTCGGTGAGGTAGCGCCGAATATTATATAAAACCTTAAGCCTAAAGAACGCACTGCGTATCTTTGCATCAACATGTTCCACGAACCGCAGATCAGCATCCATGAGTAGCCCTAAATTACGAGCCTTTGTTACTCGTTCTATTGGAGTAGGACCTATTGTAATGTTTGGGTTTCGGCCAATTACAGCTTGACATTGCCACTTGGTTCCCAATACCATAAACTTAGACTTGAGCGGGTTGAGGACTAAACAGTTTTCCCTTGCCCAGCTTTCTATTGCCTGTAGATCGGAATTGATTTTTGATAGTGCTGTTTCCGTCTCTGCGGGCTTAAAGGAGTAGTATACTTGTGTGTCATCCGCATACAAATGTATTTTACAGTATGTCATTTTTCTAACTAGATCTGCAGTGTATATCGTAAAAATCAACGGGCTTAAGATAGATCCTTGTGGGCAACCTCGAGATATAACTTTCTGTTCAGATGTCCTTGTCTCCCCATCCTCGCCAGACACCTCAACATACTGTTTTCGGTTATCAAGGTATGATTTGAACCATCTATCAACGGGGTGATGAATAGATAGCTCGATAACCGTCAGTTGTGTGCGTTTTATTTAATTCCATAAACCACCGAAATAACACATAGCACGTTAATCCAGGCTTCCAGAGAAGTAGTAGGTAGGACAAGAACACAAAAATATGGTTCCAAGGCGTCTTCAACATCAAACGGCTGCTAAATCTTATGCCTCCTCCAGACTAAAGTTGACCGGAGTACATCGCTACAACAGATGTAAAAAAAAGACGAATGGAACCTTCTCTAATCACGAGTGGTACTGACACACGTGCTCATTAGTAGCACGAAAGCATGCTTTTATTGAGCAAGTGCTTTACTCCCAATCTTTTCTGTATTTTTGAATTCGATGTTTTAATCTATCCGTCTTCCTTTTTTTGAGGTTTGATAACCTAAGACTCAACGTAAAGAATTTACATTCTGTTTGTTGAATGTCTATGTGCCTGCATACAGAAAAGATTGGGAGTAAAGTACTTGCTCAATATAAGCATGCTCTCGTGCTACTAATGAGCACATGTGTCAGTACCAGCATACAAATGGCCGCCGTCTATTGATGTGTGCGTGCCATACGTGAGCGTAATTGGCGGAATGGCGGCGATTGTCCGACTTGGTATATCTGTGTGATTGTTTTAGCTCGTGTATGCACACAAAAAGTGTAGGAGTAGCTATGCTTCACATGTTTCAATGAAAGAAGGCATCCGTCTTTTTTAAGATCCGTGGTCGCTACACACTCGAGGTTGGAGGAAGTTTAGCAAGTGCCTCTCCACACCTTCCCACCTTTTTTTTACAGCTGAGAAAAATGCATTACGCATCTCCTCCGCGAGAGTTTGTGGGACTCCCCACCCACTAAACGACCGAGCGGCACTCTTAAAGCGGTACTCTAAAATATTTACGTCTCATTAAACTTAATTTCTTTTGGGTTAATAGATAAAATTTTGGTGTACTTAACCTCTGTTATAGTAAAGTAGACAGTCTTTGCCTCCAAAGGGTGGCGTCGAAGGCCATAGTACAGGTTTTACCTAGTTTGGCTTTCGACGTGTCTTTTAAATACACCTTAAATATTAAGCAGAATATTTTAAGTAAGTACCTATGTTATAAAGCTGTTAACTTCAAAGTACAGACAATAAGTCTGTACTTTGAAGTTCGTTATGACATAAATTTCTTTTATTTTTATTTCTTTTTATCTTATATTATCCTATCTCCCTCATCGCCTTTGGTGGCGGGGGCTTGGGAAACTGGCACAGCCTTTACTTCCAGTCCCCCGCCGCCTAACACGGCAGGCCCCTTGCGCCCCTCCCGAGCACGAGTAGGGGTCCGAGGACGACCGTGACTGCCCGGTCATCTTCGGACAACGGGGTGATGAGTTTAATGCGGACGAGGGCGCCCCCGCGCCTGTCACCCGTTGCTCATCACCAGAGGCAATAAGCGGCGGCTCCTGCCCCTCCTGCTCCGTCCCAGGCCATCTTCTATGCCCTCTGCTGATGAGAGGGACATAGAGGAGGACCCTCCGTCCCGTTTTTTATAGAGGTTGTCTCCTCACAGCCCAAAAGCCCCCAGTCCCACTTAGAGTGGGGTTCCGGGTTTGGCGACGGCCCGGTAGCTGCGCAAGTGCATTTACTGAGCCGACCGTCAAGTGCGGAGCCCAGGTTGACCCCGCTGGACATCCAGCAGCAGACGCCACTGGACGTCCCCCTCACCTGGTTTTGGTCCGCGCCGGCCGAAGAAGATACCCCCCATATCTGGAGGGAGTTTCCCTATCCGCCACCCGGGGACTCGTCCGATGGGAGACCAGACACTCCACACGGAGTCTCTCCTCACCTACCGTATTCGTCTAACCTCGGTCAACTTTGCGAGCAGTGTGGAGGCCATATTAAATCATAAGCTGGGAAAGAGTCAGCAGTCCTGTAAGCGAGCGAAACCTTCTCAATCCACTCTATTTTTAAAAGTCATCCATGTAAATGATTAATCCTTTTATCATAATCCCTCTTTCGGTCTCGGTGACCCCTAAGTATGGCCTTGTTCGTTTGAGGAAGATTCGACCTAAGAGGCCAACGTATTTTGGTCCTATTTTATAGACGTAGTGGTAAAACAATCTCACCGCCGCGATTGATATTCTAAGAGCCATCGAGATGGTTTAATTTATAACCTCTGGCCCAGCGGTTAGCGCATCTACCATGCAAGAAGTTCCGGGTTCGAATCCCAGCTGGAGACAAAAAAAAACCCCATGTCTTGGATATTTACATGTTTGTTATGTCGCTGTTTCTGGTTCCCACGACACAGGGTATCCTAGTGAGGGGCCAGAAGAAATGTATGTTCCTGTATTTATTTTTTGTCATATTAACTCAAATAAAAAGTAACATAGTGTAGTAGACCAATACCACCACCAAAGCCACATAGACCAATGCCACCAAAACCTACAAATATGTTACAATACAATCTTCAGGGCCAAAAAATTTGCCGAAGAAATTATGCAATTTTAGCCGTTTTCTGAGAATCCTTTGCGATTTCAAAATTCTTTTAAAAGTGCCTATTTAGATTGGACTTTCGAGGTGGCTATAAACTAATCCCTAAAGTCTGTTTTTTATTTCAATGCAAAAAAATAAAACAGTCACGTTGACATCTCATACAATCCAATGTCTGAATGTTGCTAGAACGCAAAAACCAATGTTAATTGTTAATTCTGAGAATCACCCATTAGTACTTTCGGACAACCATCTACACACAAACTTACAAATGTACGAACTCACAAACTTTCCCCTTCACAATATTAGTATAGAAGACGCAGAACATGACACCCGCATTGCGTCGGTCTAAACTGAGGCGCAGTTTAGATCGTTTTATTATGCGAGAGGCTTGGCAGGGGCGTCTAGCTCGTATTCCTGTGGGATAGAACCTGTTTTGGCACTGTAATCTGTGATATTTGCTAGGTGACATCTTGGGTGTTACGTACTTAAATGTAACAGACGTGCACGACGCGTCGAAAGGTCGGGGTTTTCAGGATATTTTTGTCTACGGTTGGCTAGTGCTACTATCGCTACTATCGAAGAACAAGAGATAACACTGATCAATAGCGATCATGCCACCCAAACTCTTGGAGGTAATTCTATTTTGACCTAACATTTCTGCATCGCACAAGCAAAGTATTACACATTACTTACTATAAATACAACGTCCAACAGATAACAGTTGGAACCGGCCGTCCCCAGGCATACGATCTGCCTGGCGGGAAATTTCCTATATTATCAGAATTATTATTACTACCAGTAATTCATCATCTAAATGGCTATAAAATGTCCGAACTAAAAAAACCTCGTTTGTTATAATATTAACATCGTACATAACACATACTTCACAATAATAATTCGTGAGTCTCGCGACATAGAGTTATAGATACGTATTACTAACTGATCCCGCAAACGTTGTTTTACCAGATAGGGGTATGAATAATAGATAACAATCTATTCTCAAACCTACCGAATATCCATGTAAAGTTTCATGAAAATCGATGAAGCCGTTTCGGAGGAGTATGCGCACTAACATTGAGACATGAGAATTTTATATATTAGAAAATAAAAATAATTGCGTGTTTTGCTTTTCGTTTCTTCCTAATACAAATACAAATAGTTTATTTGGTATAATTATTATGTCATACTGTCATACTAGATAATATAATGCATATAAAAATAATAATTGACACCGACTTTGTTGTGACTTATTCACTAATTGAATTTTTTTTTATACACACTAAGACTGAATGAATTGAAATGACAAGCATTCGAGCGTATGAGGCATTGAAAATGTTTTTCGAAACAGCGTCTTTATAGTACCTTTTTGGTACTATTTAGTACCTTAAGTGAAATATTTAGTTCCTCGATAAACAGCGAAAATACGTGTAAAGAAAGTGGCCAGACATTCTGACGTCAGGATGTCTGGGCCACATTTGTTTAACATAGTTCGAAACAATAGAGCTACAGGCAATACATACGTTTTTCCTAAATAAGGTTTTATGCGAGCCTTATAAAATTGTAAAAAAAAAGTTTTGTAGGTAAAAAGGTAGCAATAAGTTTAAGCTTTCGAACCTATGAGGCAATGGAAAAAAAATGCAACAACGGCTATCGCAACTACGTATTGGACCCCTAAAAAATTATGTGACGTGACCCAACCATAATACTGTAATTGAACTACAATGCGCTAGCGGAGTTGAGGCCCTGATGGTCTAAATACCTACCCCGTCGAGGGACAACTGAGGACAATAATTACCCAAACTACGGACGCAAATTTCATGACTGTGATGCATGATGCAATTCACCTCGGCCCCTTCCCAATTTAACTTTATGCAATTTAACATAATGCAGCGCCGGAGAATACATAATAGTACAGGTACAGAAGATTCACTCCGCAAAATCAATTAAAGAAAAAGGGACTCTAGCAGCGATACAATTAGGTGCAATTCAGAGTGCTTATACTGAGTTTTTTCATTCACTTTCGATAGCGAGAGCGTTTGCAATTTGTATAGGAGTGACAAAGTGACAACTAGGTGGCGCGCTTTGTCACTCCTATACAAATTGCAAACGCTCTCGCTATCGAAAGTGAATGAAAAAACTCAGTATAAGCACTCAGATCGCACGGCGCTAAAAAAGCTACAGTTATAGTTTTGGGCGTCCCAAAAAATAGTGTCAAGCGGAAATCCAGAGACAGAGCACCCCTAGGGGTACCCAAATCACCCCCATGTATGTTCCGCGATTTTTTGTAGTTTTCGAGTAATTTTTTTTTTGTTGTATATTTTGTCCCACCTTGACCTACAAGACATTATTGGCCACATAATAATGAATTATGTGAGTGTGATTCGGGTCAGTGGATGGATGGATGGGTGACCCTCTATGACTAACGCTAGTGGCATTTTTCCTAGCGGTTCCGTGTTTCGCAAGGCACGTTAAGCAGTTGGTGCCGGCTGCCTTGATAGATGGCAGTCTTTAAGCCAAGTCAAAGGGCTTAGGGCGGCCTGAAAAGTTTTGACAGTAAGACCAGCCACTAGTCTTACAAGCCTCCACCATCCGAACTAGGCCCCGTTGGTGTAGTCTATCCCTTCCTCAGGGAAGAGACCCGTGCACCTTGGTGGGGACATAGTGTGTAGATGATGATGATGATGAATATTAAACATAAACATTTACATATAGGCACATAAGGTACATTGATTCTGGCTCCACACTAGAATACCCTGTGTCGTGGGAACAAGGAACAGAATTTATTTATTATTACAAAACTATACAAAAATATTCCGCGCACACCAATCCAACTGTCCACAACTGTAATATCGAAACAAGTTTATAAACTTTGTACCAACTTTGATGTGAGAGAACGTCATGTAAAATAACTTTTGCCAGAAAAGCACGCAACTTAATACTAAGTATAATTTTGTTTGTATTAACTCGTTTATATTATTATGACTGCAGAGGCGGGCTGAGTCAATTCAAAGTGTACAACTTTGGAAACTTTGCTTTGTAAATTACGACCGTTGGACTATTACTCCGTTCCACGTTCGCACCAAACGCTCGCGTCACATTGGTCAATACGAATCAGTAATTGATTGTATCAACCATTATGTCTCCACCGAGGGGCACGGGTCTTTTCCCTGAAGAAGGTATAGGCCATACTCCACCACGGGGGCCTAGTCCGGATTGGTGGAGGCTTGTACCTAAGACTAGTGGCTGGTCTTACGGTCAGAAGTTTTCAAGCCGCCCTAAGGCCTCTGACTTGGCTTAACGACTGCCATCTATCGAAGGCAGCCGGCACCAACTGCTTAACGTGCCTTACGAAGCACGGAACCGCTCGATGCACTGAACGCGCCCTATGTTGCTTAACCTTCGTGATCGTTTAAGATCACTCAGGTAGCCGAGGCTACGAGTGATTCACGAACGATAAAGCTAATAATCTTTAAAATACAGATTCTGATCAGATCTTTCAGAACTTACATATTTTTTAGTTTACTTGCAGGGTTCCTAGCTTACACTTATCAATACTTGACTGGACAGTTTTAAGATCATCCCTCTTTCCGCTGCCCAAACACGTTTTCAATTAAAGATTCAGCTGTAAATGCCATTATGAGGAAATGCTCGAAAGGGTCCGGGACTTAGAAATAAATAGGGTATGAAAAGGGTTCGGAGTCACATGATATATCTTTCAGTCGCTCGCAGGGCATAAGCTTACATTAGCTGACCTAGAATTGGTGATTTCAAACTTTGAGGTAGAGATAATGTAATAAAAATAATAATATATTAACAATTAACAAAATCACTCGTAGCCCCGATCACGAAGATTAAGCAGCATAGGGCGCGTTCAGTGCATGTACGGGTGACCCTCTATGACTAAAACTAGTGACATTTTTCCGAGCGGTTTCGTGCTTCGCAAGGCACGTTAAGCAGTTGGTGCTGGCTGCCGTCAATAGATGGCAGTCGTTAAGCCAAGTCAGAGGCCTTAGGGCGGCTCGAAATCTTCTGATGGTAAGACCAGCCACTATAGTCTTACAAGCCTACACCAATCCGGACTTGGCCCCCGTGGTGGAGTATGGCCTATACCTTCCTCAGGGAAGAGACCCGTGCCCCTTGGTGGGCCAGTGCAAGCGTGCCCGCTGTACTCCAGCCAAGTGCGATAGCACGCGACGATGGCAAGAGACCCGACGGAATGGCGCTCATCCCATGGAAGAAAAGGTGGTCGCTGGTCTGGCCGTAAGTTTGCACAAATGACCTCAATCTGGGTTTTCATGTTTGTAATGTCTTTGGTTACCATAGCACAGGGTATTCTAGTTTGGAACTTGGTCAAGTAAGATCCCCCGCAGACTGCAGACTTTTAGTAGGCCGATAGTTTGGTCAGGTTCTTAATCAGTATGGAGTGTAATGTGATGACATTACATACCATACATCTCCGTACTAATTAAAAGCCCGACCAAACTATCAGCCGACTAAAAGTCTGCAGTTTGCGGGGGCTCTTCATCATTCAGCCACAAGAAGTCCACTGCTGGACATAGGCCTCCTCCATGGATTTCCAAAAAGACCGGTCGGAAGCGGCTTGCATCCAGCGTCTTTCCGCCACATGGATGAGATCGTCTGTCCATCTTGTGGCTGGTCGTCCTACGCTGCGCTTGCCGGGGGCTCTTATTGTAATTTATTTATTAACTAGATGAAAACCTTCGGTCGGCTAAAATGTAGTCTCAATGATATTCCACATTGTGTCGGCCAGATATTTTTGTTAAGAATTGAATTTTCGGTATTGTTTTATATCCGTTTGCTTTTTAATTTCAACGATTTGAAGAGATTGAAATCTGTGCCAAATGGGCACTCGTGACACGTGATGACGTGACACCAACGCAACATTGGTGATATTGACGCGTTTACTTCGCAACGTCATTATATCGTAAGATCATTTTTCCAACGAACGATAACGAACGGGCGTGAGTATAATTTTTTTATCATTTTTCCATTGAAAATACTCGATAATTAATCCGAATTTTCCGCCTATAATTTGTTGACTCGGAACGACTAATTTTTAACGCTCTTCAATTTGATTTGCGTTTCGTACGAGTCTACCGTAGACAGGTACGAAATTATTAATATAGATGTCAGTTACTTAAGTTGTTATACTAGCTTACCTTGAAAACGTTGTATTTTCATATTAATCAGGAGTAAACAAAACAACCTCTTATTCTCTATGAATTATACACAAAGAAAATCTGATTCGGAGGAGTTAAGAAATAAATTTTGTTCGGTACGAGTTTTTTATGTATTAGATTTGTAATAAAAGCGGCAATACGTGGGCCAAGTTCTAGTGGTTGGTGCCTCTGACTAGCCCCTCGGGGATAAAGGGCCTGAGTTTATTTATTTATTTGTAAATAAAGCTATATTAAACTCAAGTCAGAATGAATCAATTGCTTCTCGTTGTCGAGATAACTTGTCATCTTATTATACTGAGGATAATGTCAATAAAACTCATATAAATTTCGTTTGACTTCCAGCCAATATGCAACAAGTTGTGGTCTTTATAAGCCGTCGGGTTGGCATCATGACAACTTTTTCTGTTGTTCCCTCTATTTATAAATAATAGTGTGGCGAGAGTGGCAGCTGGGTAGGCTGTATTCGCTAACAATGGAAGGTGCTCGTTGGAAAGTGTTGGGAGGACGTACCTAGGTTTCACCTCTGCGGATGACAAAGGACGATCGCGGCAGCTAAGTCGCGAAAGCTAGTCTTCGATAAAAATGCAGCGTAAAATAGAAAGCGCCTTTTCTTCGATCGATCCCAAAAACGTTTTATAATGAATTGTATTGTCAACTTTAAATTTTGACAGTTTTTGGGCAGGAGACCAGCTTGAATCGAGAAAGCCACTTTGAATCGAATTTCGAAGATGATACAGACCACAGTTCTGCCGCGCTAACAGTAAGAGCAGTAAGTCGGAAAGGATGATGGGCAAAAATGTATGAAGCGTGGGCCCACTCCAATAAACATGGCTTGTTTATTAAATGAAAGGTCTACATACATACGTTCATTATCAGGCAGGCGCATGCCAGTATTCGCTGTGTGTCTGGAGTTTTTTTTATTTAGAAAAAGTTGGTTTTTGGTTGTAAATAGAAGTTTTTGATTTATAAAACCATTTTTTTGCTTATTATGTGAACCACATAATGTTACATTCTGTATAACATAATAATTTGAGATTTTTAGGGCAGGAGGTATAGTATGGCCTATACCTTCCTCAGGGAAGAGACCCGTCCGTGCCCCTCGGTGGGGACATGATGGGTTGATGATGAGGGCAGGAAAATAAGGAAAATAAAAGAAGATTTTTCTTAACGTCATCATCCTAGCGTTATCCCAATTTCCTAGTGCGCTAACTACAATAAGTTTTATGGCGCAAATACTAATTTTTAAATCATCATCAACCTATCAAGCCATCTATCGACGGCAGTCGGCATCGACTGCTTAACGTGCCTTGCGAATCATGGAATCGCTCGGAAAAATGCCACTAGCGTTAGTCATAGACGGTGACCCATCCATGGACTGAACGCGCCGTATGTTGCTTAACCTTAGTGATCGTTTAAGATCACTCAGGCAGCCCAGGCTACGAGCGATTCCAATTTTTACATGGTCTAATGGATATCCTGGAAGAGGAAGACCGAGGAAAAGGTGGTTGGATTGTGTGCGTGATGTTAGTAAGAATGTGAATGCAGAGATGGCGACTGATAGGGACGTATGGAAGAGAGTGACATACTGCGCCGACCCCAAATAATGGGAACAGGGCAAGAATATGATGATTGTTTTTTTACATGAAGCGATTGCTAGACAATCCAGAAGCAGATGTGTCTTAGGTCATGTATGCAATGTAGTCTGCGCTAAGGTCTAAATGAAATGGGTTGGTCATTTGCTATTATAGTAAATGATGTAGCATTAAGTGGTTTACATATAAGAAAAAAAAATGGTTATATAAGCCAAAAACTTCTATTTATTACCAAAAATATCAACTTTTTCTAAATCAAATAACTCCAGCCACACAGCGAATTCTGGTATGCATCTACCTGATAATGAACGTATGTATCTAGACCTTTAATCTAATAAACAAGCCATTTTTATTGGAGGTGGGCCCATTTTGCACATCATCCTTTCAAAGTTGAGAAAATCGGGGACAAAGTTTTGAATTACATTTTTACTTACTACTTCTTTAGCTTATAAGTTTTAGTAGGTTCCGACTTACTGCTGTTACTGTTAGCGTGGCAGAGTTGTGGCATGTTTTATTCTTTAAAAACTATGATAAATTTCAGATATTACTCTACTAGACAAAAACCCAGCTTCTCTTGGGTCATCATTTCCTATGGATCGATATTTCAGCAGTAGATACTTCCTTTAAATTTTATTTACCCAAATAACTATCACGTCTTTGTCTTAAAATCATAGAACTTAGACTAAGCTCTAAGGAGGTCACAATGTATAACAGAATACAAATCTGTGGTAGTACATGTGACGCGTGAGAGATGACATGATATCAACGTGATATTGCAGACATGTTTACTTAGAACGCCATTATAATATAGCAATTCATTAATTAATTTTTATATTGAAAATACTCGATAACCCAAATTTTCCGCCTATACGTTGTCCATTTCCATTTGGAGTGCATTTCGTTCGAGTCTACCGTAGACCCGAACGAAATTATTAATAGGTATAGAGATGAATAACTAACTTAGCTGTGAAAGAAAAAGTGTTTTCGGCCTGAGGGATTAACACTAATGGACCTGAGTTGTCTGAAGAAAATAAATAAATTATATTACTCCTTGGAACCCCTCAGCGCACCCACGTCACGTCAATATGTGCGTACCGCTTCGCTTCTGAGCGACATTAGTTCGACACACTCTGAGGCAGTTACAGAATTGAAAATTTCTCTAGGTAACTACCTAACTCTAGTACTGTCTCGTAAAATTTCTCAGAAAAGAGCGTGACAGAACGTTAAAAGCACGTCACGTGACCGGACCATGTATCTGTCATCGTACCATAATGCACTAATGCTGCGGCCACACTTGAAGGCGAAAATTCGTGTTCGCGTTGTCGCGACAAAATTTCGTGTTCCCTCTACGGCGAAGAGCTTGGCCACATCAAATAAACCTTCGCTACGTCGCGACAATCTAGAGCGTTGCTAAATTCATTTTGCGCGAAGTGTAGCCAACCGCTCGAATAAAACACTTTGATGGTCGGTATTTTACCGACAGCAGCGCGAAGGGTGTTTGTATTCGCGATGATGATTCGCGATAGGACGAATTTTTTGGCCAGACATGTCGCGACAACGCAAATCTTCGCGTTATCGCGATAGTGTGGCCGTACCATAACAAAATTGGGGCCCAGCTTTCGCTCTGATTCGCAAAGCGCAATCATGATGAGCAGAGACGGAGTTCCAATTTGAAATATTTGACAATTAGGTACTTAAAAGTTTGATGCTGCGGCCACACTTGAAGGCGAAGATTCGTGTTCGCGTTGTCGCGACAAAATTTCGTGTTCCCTCTACGGCGAAGAGCTTGGCCACATCAAATAAACCTTCACTACGTCGCGACAATCTAGAACGTTGCTAAATTCATTTTACCCTTTGATGTGCGGTATTTTACCGACAGCAGCGCGAAGGGTGTTTGTATTCGCAATGATGACAATGCAAATCTTCGCGTTATCGCGATAGTGTGGCTGTACCATTACAGCAAAGTGTTTGGAAGTTCAGTAAGTAGTTCCAAACTCGGTTTTAAAACTTATTGCTTGGGTTGGAGCGAAATAGATATAGGACGAATCCTCAAGAGTGAAAGAGAAGTCCGACTTCTTAGTAAATGAGTGCATTAGTATATAAATTCAAAATTGGATTTTGAGTCTATTTACATCCTCGTAAGGCCCGACCTTGAAAATAACAATTGATTTTGTGATCACTTGAAGACGTTGGGCCTCACGAGGTTAAAGGTACCTAAAGGTAAATAGATTTAAAACCGAATTTTGAGTCTAAATAGCTTGAACAACAATAGCGTGTTTTGGGTCCTATATTTGGGCATCAAAATTTCGAGCAGATGGAGTGAATATTATATTTTGTCTATGTGTGCAATGATTTAGCACTAACTATCTCTAGATGCGAGCTCAAAGGTCCTTTTCATCATCAGACAGTATCAAAGGCAACGTCTTTCTTTGTTCTTCCGCTTAGTCGAGCGGCATTAAGATAACATTTGAGCTGAATCAGAGCTAGACTCGGCCCTATAGGGGCATTCTGTACCAAAGACCGAGTATTCGTCTAATCTGTACCGAGCCTCGATTCTCTTAGTGCATTATAGTTCAACTAGCTTTCGCCCGCGACTCCGTCCGCGTGGACTTTAGTTCAAAATTTTGCAACCCCGTTCACTCCATTAAGGGTAAAATTTAGAAAAACGGTGAAACACGTGTTCAATCAATTGTGTTGAAGAGTATATATTTCAAGTTTCAAGAAAATCAGACAACATTCTTTATACCTCCCATACAAATTTTGGCAACCCTTTTCGCCCCCTTAGGGGTAGAATTTCAAAAAATCTGTTCTTATATCTTGCCTACATATATAGATCCTCTGTGCAATGTTTCAGCTTCCTAGGTCAACGACTTGGGCTGGGCGTTGATGAGTGAGTCAGTCAGTCAGGACTTTGAATTTTATATACATATATAATATAATAATAATTTATTTCTTATTTCAGACACAATGTATTCATATTTATAATGTTATATTAGTAAAAGGAAGAACTCAAGACTATGTTAGTAACTTAGCTATATACTATACTAACGCTTACGCTAACCCTTATTATTTACACTGACATTTACATTTATTTATTTCGTTCCATGTGCACACCCACCCAGTGTCGCATAAAAGGGCCATCCGGCTTATCTGCAAATACCCGGAGCAGCGCGTTGGTGCTCTGTAGTCGCGTTCTGGTCGATGCGATACGCTTACGCAAGATCGCATAGAAATCGTCAACGTGAGCTTCGGCAAACATTAACGACGCGCTGCAATGCCTAGGCTTCCTCAACAGAGCCCTCAGTGCATTGTTGTACTGCACACGCAGAGCGCTGTAGGCCCTCCGCGTGTAGCCCACCCATAGGCTGCACGTGTAGAAAGATTGGCAGTATGCTTTGAATAAGGTAAGCTTTACCTGCGTAGTACATCGTGCAAACCTGCGGGCCAGCATGTTGCAGCGGACCGCCAGCGCCCTGCGTTCTCTCTCCATATCTTCGTCGTCGTTAAGACACTCTGTTACCATGTGACCTAGGTATTTAAATTCATTAACTCTGCGCAAAGGTGTTCCGTTGAGTTTGATAATATAGAAATATAATATAGAAGATGACAGTTACACGGTTGGGTCACGTGATAATGTTTTTTAATTCCATTGACGCCTAGAATTATTGATGCACGTGCTCGGGTCAACTTGAAGCGGCAATGAAACTCAATCGCCATGGTCATGCATTTGTCATTGTTCTACAATGCATTAGCAGAATCTACGCCTTGGTTGACAGCTATTTGATGACCTCTGTGGCGTAGCGGTTAGCGCGTCTGCCTACCATTCGAGAGGGTCCGGGCTCAAAACCCGGCTGGGGACCAAAAAACCCCAGGTCTTGTATGTTTATTTGGATCTTTGTGATGTTGCTGCTTCTGGTTCCCACGACACGGGGTATCCTAGTGTGAGGCCAGAAGCAATGTATGTGACTGTTCATGTCTGTGTTTATTTCCCAGCTAGGTACTGAGTGGAGATTTGCTAAGAGACTCACGGCCGATTTCTGAATTGACAAATTCGCTAAGTAACTAGTTAACTCTAGTGTTGTCTCATTAAATTTCTCAGAAAAGAGCGTGACAGAACGTTACTTAAGTATTTACTAACGTGAAATTCTCAATTCAGAAACCGGCTTTTAAGGGGCTCCAGGTAGTAACACTAGCGCAGGGGATGAAAAAAGTGATCTTTTTTATGGTGGCGCCACACATGGCTATTTGCGTTTGCGTATTCGAATTGACTTAATTTAACAACATTTTTGTCAATAACGTATAATATATATATATATATATATAATAAAAAAATAAAACGGTATTTTGGTATTTGACTCCGTGTGTGGATGCGGTGTTGGGTATTGTATTGACGTTATTGACAAAAATGTTGTCAAATTAAAATTACAAGCCAACTACGGCAGCGTCCATTGGGAATCAAACCCTACCCCAGTTTAGATACATAAGCGCGTGTAACCGCCAGACAGGAAAGTTTTTCTGAAACAGATCCCACGCTGATCATCCGTGGCTGTACGGATCGTATAGCATCCAATCACAGACTCAATCAGCGGGCTCCGAGCAAAAAAACACGCAGTTTTCCGTCGTTTTTCCGGCTGAAGTGTGAACGCTCTGATAGAGGGGCCAATGCGACCTACTGCGGACAGGCTGATATCGACCGGTGCCGTATCCAGACGGGCAAGCTGTCTGGGCGAGTCAACTTGAACGAGTTGCCTTGGGTGAGTTGACTTGAGCAAGTAGACTAAAACCGGTAGAAGTAAATTGAAAATGTTAAATTGGGCGAAACAAGAATGAATGAATGAATGAATGAATGAATGTTTATTGTCACAGCATGCTTACAGAATAATTAATATTAATAATAGTTAGAAGATCTACGCTTGTTAACTTAAGCAAGTAGACTTGGGCAGCACGACTTGAACTAGTAAAGTTAATCAAGTCGACATGAATATTAGTAATATAAGCATACGTAAACATAAAATGTTATAAACATAAGATATTAGTAATTGGGCAAGTTTACTTGATCATGTGAATTTTGGGGAGTTAACTGGAGCACACGGATTTGGACAAGTCAACCACAGCAAGCGAGAGATGTCGAGATTACTTGTCCGAATCTGCTCCAATCAAATCCAAATCAGGATGCGTCGGTAGCCAAATCCTTAGAAAGCCAAAGAATTTGAAACAAGACAACATTAACAGTCATGTACGAATTTATAAATCCATCCATCGACCCGTAATTGTCCACTGCTTGACTCAGGCCGCATGCAATATATTTCCGGCTACACCAACAATCTGCTTCATGTCGATCGTCCTAAGATGCATATGTCGTCTCTATTCCAGAACCTTTGAACCCGGTCGGATCTATCGGTTGCTCGACAGATGAGTCCAGCCCACAGCCACTTAGTATATTCTCATTTGTAAGCAAAATGTTACAAATAACAATATACTAAGAATAATTTTTATTTGCTGTTTTTGAAGTTATTCAATTGAAATTCAGTGTGTAGGTTCTTCATTGAAAATATGAAACATGTATAAAATGTGTCTCTCTGGTGACCCCGAGCGCCCACACATGCCGTGGATGGTCGGGTGCCCAGGGGGCCAGGCGATTCGGGTTCTGTCTGCTAGCGTGATAACCGAACCAATTCTTTTTGAGTTACGATCTCACTTGAAATAAAATTCAGCTAACCTTGCCGAGATATTTCTCTGCAAATACATTCTTGCCTAAAAACCCTACATTGTGAACCATAAAAAACCAATAATGTGGTATAAAACTATTGTAATGTTTATTATGTGCAAACTTATGAGATAGAATGATGTTGTGAGATCAATCGATTGTGCTAAGTATAGTTAAAACAAAAAAACTACTGTGTTGTGCTACTTTTCTTTTTCCTTTCTTTTATTGATTTTAACACTGTGTTGTGCTTAAGGTAAGCTTAAAAGTAACTTAACTAGATATAAGTAAACTGCATATTGTACAAGCAAATACGAAAGTGCCTGGCTACCCATAGTACAGGGTATCCTAGTTTGGGAGCCAGGACAAAACTGTAACACTTTTAGTACAAAATAAATATTTTTCATTTCATTTTCATTTCATTTCATTTTTCCGAAAATCATCCCTTAAGGAGGTAAAAGGGAAGTGCAAAGTTAGTATGAAAGTACTCTTATTTTCAAAGTTATTTCATTAAAATGTAAATTATGTAATAAATATGAATGTTAATGGATACACAATTTTTTTGTTTGTATTATTTCACATGCGCTAAAAGTATGCGTGACTTATTTGAGAGAGAGAGAGAGAGAGAGAGAGAGAGAGAGAGAGAAATGTTTATTGCACCAACAGTCACACACAACAAAAATACGAAATACAAATGAGAAGAAAACATCGAAAATACAAAAGGTACAAACACACAAAGAAATACATTTATACAGTTTTGTCGCGGTGTGTAACCGCTGCTGCAAAAGGCAGCTGACTCAGCATAATGCTGAGGGTGTAGGCCTTCAGCGCTGGTTTTCAGTCAGTGCCTAAATGTCCCATGAGTGTCCCAATTGCGCGGCACAGTGTATCTTTATATAATTAAATAATAAGATAAGACTAATATTTATTGTACACAGACATAAAATAGTAAAAAATATGTATGTAAAAAAAGAAAAAATATATAAATACTTAAACAGTAATAATAAACATAAACGTAAACGTTAACAAAATTAAATGTAAAATGTGGTGGCCATAGATGTCCTTGATGCGATCACTGCGATCAATGCAATCAATGCGATCACCAAAAAAGGATTTGCACACCTTTTTTTCAACTAAAGCCCACGCGAACGAAGTCGCGGGCATCAGCTAGTAATATTATAAAGAGGAAACGTTTGTAAGTTTATATGTTTGAAAGTTTGTATAATATTATACTGTACTATGCTATGCTTAATCTCATGTATAAATAATTCATGGTGTTCATACATTAAAGAGTATTCTCTCTATCTATCTCCGAAGTACTTATATGAATAAAAAAATATTTCACTAGTATTTGGAATGGAAGACTGAGAATGGCTAATAGGGTTATCCATCTATCATGCGACCATAGTCATGGTCACCGCTAGTTTGCAACACGTTCACCTACTAATTCGGGCAAGTACACTCGCCTGTGTAAACGCAGCTCTTCATTCACTTACAATGCATCCGCATACCAACAACTCAGACAGACACACTTCTACGTAAGCATAGTTTTGACATTCCCTCCTAAACTAAGCCATGAAAATTGATATAAAATGAATTTACCTCTTGTCAACGAGTGACTAGTCTAGACTAGATAAGTCTAGTCTAGGATGTAATGTATCACAGAAGGTCCTATTTTCAAAACCAATTCAATTCAATTCAATTCAATTCTTTATTTGCTAGAATGTGGTAGTACATACATAATATAAGTACAGGTTGTGTTAGGTTTATTTTAATTAAATCAATTTTTGTTATTCGATTCGAAGCGAACGATTCAATTAATTTATTAATAATGGCAACACTGAGAATGAGCTGTCACTCAATTGCTGGCAAACTGTTTGACGGGCCTATTTTGTTGGAGCACGCACTGATTACGGATGTCTTTACGTATTTTGTAAAAAGAGTGTGATTTCGGAAAATAAAATCACCGTTGTACCATGTTCCTGTTTTTCACTGGTTCTACGTAGGCTGATCCTGGGTTTCGCCACAATTCAGAAGTGGTAAGTGCACACGTCTTTTTCTAAAGTTCAAGTACCTATTTTGTGTTTACTGATCTTAACCACAACTACATTTTAAAATTGAACTCAAAAGCCGTAAAATCTGGTCACCTGTAAATTTTAACCGAGTATGACTGACATGACAGCTACTTGCAACTCATGTTCGTTCATTCATTCCGTACGCTCACCTAACCGTCCTAACCCTCTAAAAAGTAGATAATTGACCACGTGGCCAACATTGTTTTGTCGGTGGTTGACAATTAAGTTTGACAGTATTAATGACGGTTATTGACGATCGGGCTCTCTACTAAGGGGTGTATAAAAGGGAGGTAAAATTTGGTTAATTTTGAGCTAGGGCGCTCCGTTTTTGAGATACCCCAACTTTTACTTTTTCAGCGATTTACTCAACTTCTCATATTTGAAATTCTAAAATTGTGTTGCGTTTCTCTGTTTCGAGTCGCGAACAATGCCACACGAGGACGAGGCCTCGCGGAAGCGTTTAGCTACGCCTGATCGGAGGGAAGCGGGCTCGAGCCGGGGGTCTGTGAGGCGCAGCCGCAGTCGTACCCGTCGGGAAAGCCGCGACTACCGAAGTCGCAGCCGGTTGCGAACTCCCGAGCTGAGGCGATTACAAGAGGTGGAGCTGCAGCGTGAGCGGTTGCGCGTACTCGAAGATGCACTGCGTAGAGAGCGCAGCCCACTCCGACGAAGCACGGCAGAAAGGGAGCCTCGCAACTCGCGCAGCCGTTGTCGACGAGGTGAAGCGCGTGCTCGAGAGCACGATGCAGTTGACGACGGTGCAGGCCGCGAGAGGAGCAATCTTCGCGAGTGCGAGCCGACAAAAAAGTCTGTGATTGAATCACAAATTCATTATCAACCAATGCGTAGTGTTGTGTGTCCTAAATAAGCCAAAAGTCTCTCATCTCTCTACTCAACGTATGAATTTTCCGCGTTACACTTGTATGGCGGACATTTTCTGTCTTACATGTATACTCTAATGCGCTTTTTAACTTTTGCGAACTATTACAATTTTTCTATTGATCCTTTGGTCTAATAGGAACGACCATTCAATAATAGGAACCGTATCAGCCTTTAGAGCAGGTGCAGCAATCAAAACTACCGGATTTACAAACCGCGAAATCAAAGTAATTTGTCATAGTAGCTTGTCAAAAATTTTAGACTTTTTACTCATAAGAATCAGTTATTTTTTGTTTAACATAGCAAATAAGCTTTGAGTACTTATCGTAATTCCTCTTCAGCAAGTCCTTAATGCGTTTAGTGCTTTAAGTCGGAATCGAAACAGAAGTACAGATATTTTCGATCTGACGGCAGACAGAGGCGAAAACGCCGGTAACAGATGGCAATTTTCCTCTGTGTTTTTCTAGCAAATCTTGTCGCACATACAAAATATACTTTGTTACGTTAATTGAGTAGGTAATACATTCGTACACGATACAATGAGTGTTCCAGAGGTAGAAAAAATTACGTTACTTCGAGTTTTTAACACTATTGAACTCGTTCTAAAAAAGTATGTAATTGACACACACATAAGGCTAATTTCACTTCTAATTAACTGTAAATTTAGTCAGGATGATGTTTATATAATGCAAGATAGTATCAATTATGCAAACTCTTTCCCGAGTGAAAATCACGAATGCACTGGGAAAATCTAGGAATTTTGATGATATGCAAGTGTACCTATCTGGCTCAACATTGAGTGCACGAAGCGGCAAACTCACATACTACTTATTAGATTATACCATGTTACAAAAAAGTACAATTTGAGCAGTAAAAGTAATATTACGTGCAAGTAAATCAAATGGGAAGTGGAGTGAAAATTAGCTTTTTTTCGTTTTGTTTAGGTACCGGTAGAGGGCTAAAAGTTATAATAATATGGAATATTTTTTTTGTCATTTTTACATTAATAGTATTCACCCAATGCAACTTTTGAGACCTACCCGTACTTAGTATTCGACATTTGAAAAAATCGACCCACCCTAGTTCACAGGTATCAACGAATTGGAATATATTATATTGATATGTAAACATTTTGTGAGAAGGAGAGTTCACAAATTGTTCCTTATACTCATATGGTATACTGATTGTGGTTTTCCCGAGAAGGAAGGCTTTGCGGATTATCACTGTCAGATTTTGAAATTTATTTATTTTTTGTTTCATTTGTTTTGTATCATTGTGTTTAGTGTTTCTCCTTGGTGCGTGCTTTTAACTAAATTAGCCGAATGTTAGGTTTAATAGGCCTGACTGCCTGCATGCTTGGGGATAAGCATGTCGTCAGGATGGTCGAATGTTAGGTTTATTTTAATTAAATCAATTTTTGTTATTCGATTCGAAGCGAACGATTCAATTAATTTATTAATACTGGCAACACTGAGAATCAGCTGTTACTCAATTGATATAAAACTGCTGCCAAACTGTTTGACGGGCCTATTTTGTTGGAGCACGCACTGATTACGGATGTCTTTACGTATTTTGTAAAAGAGTGTGATTTTGGAAAATAAAATTCTACGTAGGCTGATCCTGGGTTTAGCCACAGTTTTAAAACATAATTATTAAGGAACGCACATTCGGTCAGTCTTGATATGCAAAATTAAGCAAATATAAATAACATTCACACAAAAAGCAAAATACATAATAAGTTTACAGTTCAGTCATTTTATCTCGTAATTGTCTACTCTGTGGGGTGAAACATTTTGACATCAAAATATGTATAGTATAAATTTGACAGTTCGGACTAGGTTGTTAAATTAGACAACCCGATATAGTGGAAGACAAGTACGTAGTAGCGTCGCAGGGCCTCAATTCGGTATGTAAAGTATTTTTCAGGTATTATTTTTATATTTTTATTTCATAAAACATTTAATTTTAAGCCACTAATTTGAAGCTTTTTATTTTTTATAACGGTTTTTTTTTAATTATTTTTTAAAGTATTATTCGTGATGACGTCATTTCGTAGCCTGAATAGCTTTAAGTCTTTGCCACGTTTTCAGTACATACAAAAACACTAATAGATAACTTCAAACTTGACATTGACAACAAACAGTTGACACTTGACTTGTATGTACTGAAAACGTGGCAAAGACTTAAAGCTATTCAGGCTACGAAATGACGTCATCACGAATAATACTTTAAAAAATAATTAAAAAAAAACCGTTACTTGGAAAATAAAAAGCTTCAAATTAGTGGCTTAAAATTAAATGTTTTATGAAATAAAAATATAAAAATAATACCTGAAAAATACTTTACATACCGAATTCTGTTAGTTCATTATAGCTCAAACAGTTACATGGTTGCTCCACCTGACCTAAGAATAAAGAATTTTTATTTACTAAAAAGAAATTTGCGTCGTTACAATTCTTGCGGTACCTGCACTAGACTTTGTGTCTGTATCGCAGACACCTGGTGAGACTTACTTACATGTTTTTTAATTCCCTTGATGCCTAGAAATACTGACACGCGTGCTCTCTTTGACTTGAACCGACAGTGAAATTAAATCAACACGTTCATGAAACTGTTATTGTACTACTATCATCATCAACCAATTATGTCCCCACCGAGGGGCACGCTTCTCTTCCCTGAGGACGGTATATGCCATACTTCACCACTGGGGCCAAGTCCGGATTGGTGCAGGCTTGTAAGAGTAGTGGCTGGTCTTACTGAAGGAATTTTTCAATCCACCCTAAGGCCTCTGACTTGGCTTAACGACTGCCATCTATCGACGGCAGCCGGCACCAACTACTTACTGCCAACTGCAACGGAACCGCTCGGAAAAATGCCACTAGCGTTAGCCATAGACGGTCAACCACGCGTGCACTGAACGCCCCTATGTTGCTTAACCTTCGTGATTGTTTAAGATCCCTCAGGCAGCCAGAGCTACGAGCGATTTCCCGGCTGTCTGAGTATTACAATGCATGTAGTCTATCAGCTTTTAGAATATACCTCGGCTGCTATCGGATAGAATAGGATATTAGGTATATTCGTGTAACAGAAATATCGGCACAGGGTATCCTAGTGTGGGGCCAGAAGCAATGTATGTTCCTGTATGTAAATGTTTAAATGTTTTATGTTTAATATTTAATAACACTTGATTTCTAAATCGCAACTAAAAAAAACTAACTACTCTTTTACACAGAGCAGGAAGTGGTATTACACTCGTGTGTTTTCGGCGAAAACCGAAGCCTACTCTAGAATCCGAGGTATATTCTAAAAGCTAACAGACTGTGCTAAACTGTCATTTAACTACAAGACACGTGCTCATTACTAGCACGAAAGCATGCTTTTATTGAGCAAGTGCTTTACTCCCAATCTTTTCTGTATTTTTGTATTCGATGTTTTAATCTATCCGTCTTCCTTTTTTGAGGTTTGATAACCTAAGACTGCATTGTTGTTGTCAGTGTTACTGTCTTAAGAAATAATTAACTTATTTGAACGTAAAAATTTACATTCTGTTTGTTTAATGTCTATATAGATATTCAACAACCAGAATCTAGGGACTTCTAGGCACATGCCTACATACAGAAAAGATTGAGAGTAATGGTACTGACACACGTGCTCACTAGTAGCATGAAAGCATGCTTATATTGAGCAAGTGTTTTACTCCTAATATTTTCTGTATGTAGGCACATAGACATTCAACAAACAGAATGTAAATTCTTTACGTTGAAATAACCTTATGATTTCTTAAGACAGTAACACTGACCACAACAATGCAGTCTTAGGTTATCAAACCTCAAAAAAAAGGAAGACGGATAGATTAAAACATCGAATACAAAAATACACAAAAGATTGGGAGTAAAGCATTTGCTCAATATAAGCATGCTTTCGTGCTACTAATGAGCACGTGTGTCAGTACCATTAGGAAATGTAGGCGCTGGTCGACTAGCCGTAAACTCTGCAGAGGATGCCCGGAAACTTACACAACAATAAACTCTCGTGGCCCGTATCGGAGAGAGCTAAAACTTTTATCCGCTGACCTCTATTTACGACTGGTCACCGCAATCGATACGGATAAAGCTGGGAACACACTCTTTATTGCGACCTAAGGATAAAACGCAGCGTAGGACGACCAGCCACAAGATGCAGCCATGAAGACGCTGGATGCAAGCCGCTTCTAACCAGTATTGGAAATCCATAGAGGAGGCCTACGTCCAGCAGTGGACTTCTTGCGGCTGAATGATGATGATGATGACGATGATGAAGGATAAAACACACCTACGAGTTTGCGCTCGCGATGACGTTCCATACAAATGTTCATCATCATCAACCCATTATGTCCCCACCGAGGAGCACGGGTCTCTTCCCTGAGGAAGGTATAGGCCAGACTCCACCACGGGGGCCAAGTCCGATGCCTATAGGTACCGCGACCGCTACAGTGTTAGTGTGTTTTGCCCCTGAAGGCCTTTATTTATTTAAAAACACAACGAACAAAGCTACAGGATTAGGGTTGCTGGGTTTATTTCTGGATTTAGAGCAGTTTGAAGGGATTATAAGGTTTTATTTAAAATGGGAGGCATATGAAAATTACGGTATTTAAGAGCCACGCCGTGTTTTGCCGAAGATGCCAAACAAAATTGAGGAAATCATAAAATTCTTTATACTGGGTGTTAATATGTACAGTTTAATCCGATCCGATATTCGTCAGGTCTCAGGGTAACAGGTGTAAGTTTAACTACTTTCTGTTACTCTCTTGAAGCTTCCTAATTAATAATTAATATACCGCAGAGGCCTCGGGCGGCTTGAAAACTTCTGACAGTAAGACCAGCCACTAGTCTTACAAGCCTCCAATCCGGACTTGGCCCCCGTGGTGGAGTGGCCCCGTATGGCCTATACCTTCCTCAGGGAAGAGACCCGTGGCCCTCGATGGGGACATAAATTATTACTTTACTTATTTTTTACATCTGCGTCCTTCTGAAATTTTTGCTCCAATCCATCCAAAGGTTGGCTGAAAGAGATCACTTTAGTGATAAGGCCACTGTCTGTACTCCCAGATTAAGAAATACTTGTGTAATCTCCTTTTTTATGTACTGTTATGTACTAGCTGTCCCGGCGAACTTCATACCGCCAAAGTTTTCGTACTTTTTCCTTATTTTCTCACCGTTCAACCCTTCCCTGGTATTCCACGAATATAAAAAACAAAAAATAGTCCAATCAGTCCAGCCGTTCTCGAGTTTTAGCGAGAATAACGAACAGCAATTAATTTTTATATATAAGACTAGCTGTGCCCTCCGGTGTTACCCGCGGTTTATTGGGGAAAATAAATTGTGTCTTGACAATAAAAATAATAACTATTTTCATTTTTACATGCAAAATAACATTTGAGCATCGGATAGATCAATTTACAAAATTTCATTTTCATTGATTTTCCTATGGGAATAACATATTTTCCCACAGTAAAAATAAACACAAATAAACACTCACACACTCACAAATTTTCGCCTTTATAATATTAGTGTCATAAAATTTTGTTTTTCTTCTCTCTACCAAAATAGTGCTCTGTGCAAGATGTTTTCCCGGAAAGTGCTAAAATGAATGTCTTAATAGATTACAACTCGCAAGCTAGCTCGAATAACTCTGAAACTTTCAATGCTGGCGCGTGACCAAGTCTCGGCACAAACGTGGGCATTTTGATGTGCCAAAGTGAAATTTCTCGGAATTTTTCCCCAGGAATATAGGAATATTCCTAAAGAGTAGGAACTTTATCGTGAATTTTCATGTTTCCTTTATGCGTCCCACTGCAAAGCTCAGGCCGACTAACAGAAAGAGTAATAATTATCATACGTTCCCACCTTGGATTGGTAAATACAAGCGCTTAGGTATGTGCACACTTCAGAAATAGCCCCTAAATCGTGTCTTCCGTTAAATTTTGTAACGGCCTCAGTATCGGTGTTTTTTCTTTTTTGTAATGTCCTTGACTTAATCATCATCATCATCAACCCATTATGTCCCCACCGAGGGGCACGGGTCTCTTCCCTGAGGAAGGTATAGGCCATACTCCATTACGGGGGCCAAGTCCGGATAAACTTAATATTAAATAAAGTAATAATGTTGATGTTGTTGTTGATGAACTAAATAATAAATATAGTAGTAATGTTTGTAGTTTAAAATGTTATTTTCATGTTATTTTTGACGAAGTTTTGTGTGAATTTCAGTTGTCTTTGTAATGTAATTTTTTTAATGTGTAATAAATAAATCAGTTAGTTATTTGCTGTAAAAGTTGCATTTATGTTCGATAGTTTTAATGAATACTATTAATAATAAATACATCTGTATGTGTTAAGTTACATTTCACTACAACTATGAATCTATACGTCTGCAATTTAATGAACTAAATAAAAAAAACTTAATTAACAACGAATTCGCTAATTAAACTTTAGTATAGTCTGTAAGCTTTTAAAATATACCTCGGGCTCTAGAGTAGGCTTCGGTTTTCGCCAAAAACACACGAGTATAATACTACTTCCTGCTCTGTATGTCAAATTAAGTGTCATATTAGTTCCAATATTTCTATTACACGAATATATTCGATTCTATCCAATAGTAGCCGAGGTATAATATTCTAAAAGCTAATAGACTGTAAGAATATTCATATTTTTTTCTATTTACTGGGAATTCCCGGTTATCGGCACATCACTACGAGGCCAAGTCGCAGCGTGAGTGTGAGCAATTATTGTACTGTTTCCGGTTCCGCTCAGGCCTCCCGCGACCGGAAGCGACGCCATTTTGCCCCCTGATGTGTTTCCGGTGATTTCCGTGGGTAATTTTCGCGGGTAATTTACTGAATTATTAATGTTTTTCTCGGACACGGTTCGACATTAATTTAAATGAATTTGTTCTATAGATGTCCTTCTGTTTTGACTGGAATAAAATAAATTCCCCACATCACAACTGCTTCGTCTGGTCCCAATCTAGCTTTGGTAACCAGTTAGGGAGAACTCAAAAATGGAGATGGAGAGACTGAGGCCATTTGTATGAAAAATGTAGGGCGGCTTCCAGCTGGCATCGAACCCACGACCTCGGTTTTTGTGGCCAAGCATGTTAGCCTTAAACCAACAAAGCAGTAATTACCAATTAAGTATAGGCCATACTCCACCACGGAGGCCAACTCCCGATTCGTGGAGGCTTGTAAGACTAGTGGCTGGTCTTACTCTTAGAAGTTCTCAAGCCGCCCTAAGGCCTCTGACTTGGCTTAACAACTGCAATCTATCGACGGCAGCTGACACCAACTGCTTAACGTGCTTTGCAAAGCACGGAATCACTGGGAAAAATGCCACTAGCGTTGGTCAAGACCGAGAACAGTCAGTAGAAATAGAGTTTTACAACTACGAGTTAAAACAAATTGAAAATATAAGGTCAGAACCTATAATAGTTAATGCATCTATTCCACAAGGCAGTGTTATTGGTAGTTTACTATTTTTAATATACCGGGTGTCCCAAAACTCGACGTCAACCCGGAGCCGGGTGAAAAGGCAAGTCAAGCTGGTTGTCAGAAAAATATTAAAAAAAATCTAAGTTGTATGATTTTTTTTTTCAATACAGTCAGTTAAAACTAGGCAATTTTTTATTTTGAAAGTTTTTCTAGGAAATAAGTCCTATTTTTATGCAAGCTAGAGCAGCCGGTTTCAAAATTTTGATTACAGTTTAGAGAAGCATTATTCAGGGTTACACAGCAAAAAAAATAATTGGAAAAAGTAAAGATTTGTGGCAACAGGAGTAAAAAGACTGTCACAGGGTGTGTAATTTTGCGATTTTAAAAAAAATGCCTATAATTTTGAAATCATACAACTTAGATTTTTTTTTATATTTTTCTGACAACCCGCTTGACTTGCCTTTTCACCCGGCTTCGGGTTGACGTCGAGTTTTGGGACACCCGGTATATCAACGATTTACCCAAAATTTTGGACGACTCATGTATTTTATTTGCGGACGATATCTCTCTGCTCACATCATGTGAAGATAGCACAATGATAAATTCAAAATTACATAGTATGCTTTTTGACACGAATGATTGGCTAAATATACACAATTTAGAAATTAACTTAAAAAAAACCAAAATTATAACTTTCCACCCATATCAAAAACGCTCATTGGACATAGATGTATCATTTAATGGATTTAAAATAGAGGAAGTGGATATTATATCACTGTTAGGATTAATTATAGATAAGCACATAAATTGGAAAGCACATATACAAAAAATTAAATCAAAATTGTCATCCTTCGCATACGGTCTTCGAGAAGTAAAAAAAACCACTAATGTGCAAACTGCACTCGTAACTTATTACGCATACGCTTACGCCTGGCTGTCGTATGGAATTATAATGTGGGGTAACAGTACAGTTGCACCGCAACTCTTCACCCAACAAAAAAAATTAGTTAGAATAATAGCAAATATAGTATCTACAGACAGTTGTAAACCATATTTTATACATTATAATCTACTTACCTTACCATCTATTTACATATTAGAAATCTCAAAATTCGTCAGACGACAGAAAGAAATTTTTACAAAAAAAGAACATGTCTCTATAAGACCCATAAGACACAAAAATAAATTGTTAATACCCACCTCTCGAATGCAATTATACTCTTCCAGTACATTGATAATGGCTATTAAAATTTATAACAAACTCCCAAATTACTTAAAAGAATTAAATAACGACAACAATTTCAATAAAGATGTAAAGAAAATACTAATATCAAAATGTTATTATACCATAGAAGAATATTTTAAAGATAGTATAGATGAAACAAGATAAATAATTGTATAGATAGATAGATAGAATATTCTTTATTGTACTCACAAATAACATTTAAATATAATCTTTTAAATAGAATAACTAAAATTGCATGATTATTATTTCAATATTTTCCAATTGTAAGTTAATGTAATGCATATTTCAAATAGCACTTTAAAATGTTGCGTGCCCTACAGGGTCCACAAAGATCTCATCAAATAACTGTTAAGTTAAATTGTAACAACCCTACAACTTGTGGAATGCAATAAAGTATTGAGTATTGAGTATTGAGTCATAGACGGTCACCCATCCATGCACTGAGCGCGCCCCATGTTGCTTAACCTTCGTGGTCGTTTTAAGATCACTCAGGCAGCTGGGGCTACGAACGATTCCTAAAGTCGGAAGAGTCCGACCAGGTTTCGCTCCGATTCGCAGAGCTTAATCATGGTGAGCTGAGACGGAGCTCACGTCGTCGGTTGATCGTCGCTGACATGGTCGGACTCTTTCGACAAAAAGCCAAGTAATCGTATGCGGAATGAAGTTAATAATGTCTTAATGCTTACGAAAGCGTCAGTTCAAAAATTATACTAGTTTTATTAACAAAATCAATTTTGTCAATAGACGACAATGATGATGATGATGATTAGACATCTATGGTTTTAACTATCGCTGTTATCAAATCAAGCATGTTACCGCTACGCCCCAATGAGTCGGGCTGTCGACCGTTGTTAAGCACCATATGAAAAATAAATTACGCCCCACATACTAAATGAAAAGTAATAATTTCCACTGTGACTGTTATAATTGTTAACGATATAACTTTAGCAATTACAGTAACACGCAGTACTAATTTCTACTATAGAACCCAGAACAATTATGGTAATTATGCCTAGCCATCACAACTAAAGTGGCATTTTGCAAAGGGCTCTTAAAAAATAATGGAAATCGCTTCGGAAATGATGGCTGTGACACGTATCGATAATCGACTTTTCCATGGAAAACCGCCCTTTTTCGTACCATTGGAGGAAATGACGCAACGTTGGGCGCGTTCAGTGCATGGATAGGTGACTGTCTATGACTAACGCTAGTGGCATTTTTCCGTTCGGTTCCGTGTTTCGCAAGGCACGTTAAGCAGTTGGTGCCGGCTGCCGTCGATAGATGGCGGTCGTTAAGCCAAGTCAGAGACCTTAGGGCGGCTTGAAAACTTCTGATAGTAAGACCAGACACTAGTCTTAAAGCCTCCACCAATCCGGACTTGGCCCCCGTGGTGGAGTATGGCCTATACCTTCCTCAGGGAAGAGACCCGTGTGCCTCGGTGGGGACATAATGGGTTAATGATGATGATGGTGGATGTCGAAGGCCAAAACTACTACTTAGCTGGAAACTCTACTATGGTGCTCAAGCACTGGATCATTGGAATGGGCTAATTGCCCAAAAAAATGTAATTAGTCCGTCTTTTAGATTATTCAAAAATAAGGGACACGTATTTTTTTATTTGTAAATTAGACCAAAAATGACAAAGATATAGCCCATTAAGGTTACGTGTGACGTCACGCCGTGCTGCATTTTTTAGCACGGAGTGACGTCACATGTAACTTTAATGGGCTATATCTTTGTTATTTTTTGTTTAATCGAAAAAAGAAAAAATACGTGTCCAATATTTTTTTATAATCTAAAATACGGACTAAATAGATTTTAATTATTTTAACCCTGGAAACTACCCGAGCCCCCCGGCGGGTCCGATGTAAGCTGCGGCGCATTCCGTCAGGCCCCGTAGACCGGCTGACGGGTCGGGCTTGCAACGGCACTTTGAATCGAATTTTGAAGATGATAGACCACAGTTGTGTGAGCATGTTGTATCATTTGAAAACTGTGTTAAATTTCAAATATTACTATGTGAGTAACTAACTTAGCTGTGAAATAAGTTTACGAAATAATTTTACGATAATTCTATATCTTATTTAATAAAACATTAAAATATCACTCCACTGTTTGGCACTACCCCCCCCCCCCCCCCCACCTTCTCCACGTCACCTGTTGGTTGGCTAGAATAAAATACTATTTAGTACTAAGCCCGCCAATTGTACAATTTTTACTGGTACAATAAAGAATTTAATAATAATAATAAATAAAAACGGTTCTAGTCCTGAGGCGTTAAAGTTTGAAAATTTCATACTTTGACTACATGAGAAGTTTGAATCGAAAAACCGCCCCTTTTTAGTACCATCGGTGGAGGCCAGAGGCTGAAACTGGTGCATACATGCATAAATTCACGCCTGTATCCCAGAGAGTAGGCAGAGATCAGGGACTGCCAGAGGCTGAAACTGGTGCATACATGCATAAATTCACGCCTGTATCCCAGAGAGTAGGCAGAGATCAGGGACTGCCACTGCCCTCGACTGTCACGTAAATAATTTGTACTTTGCACTGCGCCGTATCAAAGGCCTAAAAATCTGCGTTAATCCTTAATTCATTCTAAAGACATTAATTGAAAGAATATATTGCAAAAAAATTATTTAACTTAAAAAAAATATTTTTAAAGATTATTTATCTTTACAACTAATTGTAAAATAATCTAGCAAATAAATTATCTTAAACAACCCTAGATACTCTGGTCTATGTCTGTGCTGTGATGTTACATTTAACATCTCAGTACGGGTATGGCTATATTTTACACTATATATCTATATTAATAATTTCGTTCGGGTCTACGGTAGACTCGAACGATATGCACAC
Source organism: Yponomeuta plumbellus (assembly GCA_947310845.1). Classification (NCBI taxonomy): domain Eukaryota; kingdom Metazoa; phylum Arthropoda; class Insecta; order Lepidoptera; family Yponomeutidae; genus Yponomeuta; species Yponomeuta plumbellus. Next base: position 5,577,619 of record OX371221.1, on the reverse strand, counting down.
CAAATGAAAGAGCGTAAAAAAATAGTTGATCTGAGTCGACAACATATGAGCGGAAAATTCGTATTATCGAGCAGCTTAGTTATAGGTACCAATAAACTTATTGAAATGAAAAAGCCACTAGATAAGAAAAATACTAAAAATTAAAATGATGAAGAAAAACATGTGGTCAACTAAAACAAAACTAAAAGCTGTAAAGCCAAAGAGGGGGAGTTGTTTTTAGTTGATTAGCCAAGTGGATTCTACGTCTCATTGAATACGTCATTAGATTCACTAGCTGTTAAGTTTATGAAGGAAGCTCATTTAGTTAGTAATTTGTGATGAGGTACCCATGACAAAGTTATGATAAGTATCCGATTTTCGCCTTGCATTCCTTCGTGAGTAGCCAGAACATGTCCAAAAGAGCAAGATTGGCTATCCGTAATAGTGTGCTGGTTCCAATACTGATGTAAGCATGGTAGCGAGATTTGGGTATGGCAGAAGAATCATGAAAGTAGGATTAGTGCAGTACAAATAAGATCCTTAAGAAATATGTGTGGTGTTACTTTGAATGACAGAATACGCAATAGTGATCAGAGACCGAGGATGCAGAGAAAGAGGATGTAGTGAGCGACTAGAATTGAAAAAAGGAATGTTGCGCTGGTTTAGAGATGTGGAGAGGATGAACGAAGAAAGACTGACAAAGCAAATATATCGGGCGAATGTGAGTGGAAGGGCCGGTAAGGGACGCCCCAGTTGGACATACCTACTTCGACCAAATAGGGGATGTATTAGCAAAGGGCGAGATTAAAAGTACCCGAAACCGATGTGTATACATGCAACGACTAATGAATGTCGATGAAGCGAAAGTGATTTGTCAGGATAGTGGCAGGTGACAGTCCGTGGTCTCTGCCTACCCCTCTGGGATACAGGTGTGATCTTATGTATCTGAATGTATTAAGAGATGTATATCTACTGGTGGTTGATAAATACAGAGGCGTCACCATATTAAAAAAACATAGTGGAATATTATTTTGCGTCTACATTTTACCCGAGCGAAGCCGGGTTTTCGTCTAGTTATTATATATTACAATTATACACAATTATAATAAATAAAAACAATAACTAATGGGATTCTTTACAACAATTAAAGACGAAACAAAAATCAACTAAAATAATTATAGTATTTAGGATTTCATTAAGTATACTGTAAGATTTTGTATGACATAAATAAATGGATGACTGACTGACTGAGTGATTGAGAGAGCAACTAAGTGAGTGAGTGAATAAGTAAATAAACGAATCAATTAATTGTCCCCAGAGCACAATGAGGAAGCGAGACGTGGTGTTATTGGTGGTGCTGAGCTGCGGCTCTATCGCCGTCCTGCTCGCACTCGCGGCTTACCTCATCATTCGTCGCCGCAAGAAAAAGAGGGAAGATGACGAGGACGGGACCAGCTGCGCTATAAGGTAAGTGAGAGCGCGAAAGGGAGTCTGTCAGTTCATGATCGTTTCAATAAAATCTCGTTTTATTCTTTCGAAAACGGAAATGCGTTTTCCATCTGCGCAACAAAGAGGCGGGGTGCTTAGGTCTGGTTTACATTTGCTTTATTTTCGTGTTTTTTAGCACGCTTTTCATAGAATAGAATAGAATAGAATAGCTAGAAGAGAATAGAGACGCCAATTCCATTAAAAGAACATAAGCAAATAATAAATCACTAATGGTTGGTTGTATACTATGTATTTAGGATTTTTTGAAATTACTTTTACAATATATGGTACGTAATAAAAGCTATAGAGTGCGACAAGTGAGTCGTGGCTAAAGCTTTTGGCGGGAAATTTAAAAATCTTTTAGTTGATAATCCTGCATATCGTCTGAATAAACCCTCTTGATACTTTTGCTTAACTTGATTATTTGTTTAATTAGTTTGGAGTCTCCAATGAATTTTGTCCAGACCTATCTAAATATAAGCAAAACGAAAATATTAACTACATCATTTCCACTCCACCAAAAACAGGGATAATAAAGATGCACCACATACGTTTATAAACATTTATTAATGCTGAACCATAATCAAAATCTGATTCATATCTTTTTTTCTCAACATCTTTAAGTTCTTTGAGTAAGTCTTTGATCTGACGTTTAATATTTTCGTCATCCGACAGACCTTACAACAAGAATAATTTATGTTTGCTTTAAAACATTATTACTCGTATGTAGATACTAAAACATAAAATTATGTTGAATAGAAACAAAAGTTTTTTTCTTGTTTAAATCTAGGACGAGTATCAAACTGTTTGTTCTGTACTACTTGCAGCAAGTTTGACAGTCAGAGTGTGGCTATATGAAGAATTCGAAATAAATCGCATCCCAGGACTCGCTTGTCAGACTCTATCATAACATTTACATACAGGCACAATTACATTGCTTCTGACCTCACACTAGGATACCCTGTGTCGTGGGAACCAGAAACAGCTACGTCACTAACATGTAAATAGTCAAGACCTGGGTTTTTTTTTTTTCCTATTTATAATATTTAAACTCATAAACGTTACCATATTGTTTAGAATCTTAACGAACGATAAACTAGAAGATCGTCTACAATATTAAAAGATTGATTCCGTGTCGCGCCAGATTTGCATTTAAATCACGAGTTCAGCTCAGCGAGTCCCCTCTTTGATTAGGAAGTTCCGGATTACATAGCGGAAGCATCTGAAACATCTCCGGAATCGATCGTTTATTGAATCCGGATTGCTTCCGGCACAATAGTAATTTCCAAACAGCGGCACACGGCCGACATACTTCGAACGAATAGGGGATGTGTTAGGAAAGGGCGAGATTAAAAGTAGTTACCCGAAACTGGCGTAAAGTAACTAGACCAACGAGACAGTCGTTAGTCTAGCCGTTAAGAGAGACTCTAACGTTAAGGTCTACTAAGAGAAAGGTCGTGGGTTTGATTTCCACTGGGGACCGCCGTACATTTGTACAAATGGCCTCAGTCTGTGTGTTTTTCTAATATGTTTGTAACGTCCTTGCCTGGTCCCAAACTAGGATATCCTGTGCTATGGCATCACAGGGTATCCTAGTTTGGGACCAGCTCAAGTGATTGTGTTGTATGTCAGTTATTATTATTGGTGTTGCTTTGAAGGACATATAGACGCGGAATCGCTCGTAGCCCAGGCTGCTTGAGTAATCTTAAACGATCACGAAGGTTAAGCAACATGGGGCGCGTTCAGGGCATGGATGGGAGGCCGTCTATGATTAATGCTAGTGGCATTTTTCCGAGCGGTTTCGTGCTTCGCCAGGCACGTTAAGTAGTTGGTGCCGGCTGCTATCGATAGATGGCAGTCGTTAAGCCAAGTCAGAGGCCTTAGGGCGGCTTGAAAACTTCTGACAGTAAGACCAGCCACTAGTTGTACAGGCCTCCACCAATCCGGACTTGGCCCTCGTGGTGGAGTATGGCATGTACCTTTCTCCGGAAAGAGACCCGTGCCCCTCGGTGGGGACATAATGGGTTGATGATGATGATCATAGACGCGTATGCGTGGCCTCATACTTCTCGAGAAAATTGTAAATTATAACGTCTAAATAAAACGATGAAGTTAGAAATCAGAAATTTATTTCAACGTAAAAAAAATACATTCTGTTAGTTGAATGTCAATTTACTAATAATGCTAATGTTAGCCGCTGCCTTGGGACCGAATGTTGTGGAGAAAAAGGCAGCAAGGAAAAACTCCACTCTGACCATCTTTTCTCAAATCACCTTAAATGATACGTTCTCCACCTAAAGTAGAAACACAGCGAAAATATCCAAGAAAATCGATAAAACCTCCGAAATAGCCGTGCCATTTGTACCTGTACGTGGCTTCGAATAACAGATGTCGTAATATGATTTCTGATGCTAACTTTAGGACTATGAAATGAAATGGTAAATAAAACGAGAACCTTGGATTAGAATCAACATCATCAACGCATTATGTCCCGCCCGTCGGGCACGGGTCTCTTCCCTGAGGAAGGTATAGGCAGTACTCCACCACGGGGGCCGAGCCTGGATTAGTGGAGGCTTGTAAGACTAGTGGCTGGTCTTACTGTTAGAAGTTTTCGCGCCCAAAGGCCTTTGACTTGGCTTAACGACTGCAGCCGGCACCAACTGCTTAACGTGCCTTGCGAAGCACGGAACTGCTCGGAAAAATGCCACTAGCATTAGTCACCGACGGTCACCCATCCATGCACTGAACGCGCCCTATGTTGGTTAACCTTCGTGATGGCTTAAGATCACTCAGGCGGCCGGGTCTGCGAGCGATTCAAACAGTAGTATAATCCATTTATCTATACTTGGAATTTTTTTCAGAATTTTATGGACACTAAATCAAAAACCTTTGGCGGTAGAAAACTCAAAACAGTTTGCAAATTTAGTACTAGCTAGCACTAAATTTGTAAGCTGTTTCGAGTTTTCTACCGCTAAAGGTTTTTGATTTAGTGTCGTTTTAAGTCTGAAAAAAATTCCAAGTATGGGTGATTCTCAGAAAAAGGCTCAAATTGCATAACTTCTTTGGCGCATTTTTTTCATATTATTAACTCAATAGAAACTAACATATATTGTAGGTTTATTGTCCTCTGAAGATTGTATTGTAACGTGTTCGTAGCTTTTGGTGGCACCTACTACAGTTACCTTACTTTTTATTGAATTAATATGAAAAAAAAATGCGCCAAATAAATTATGCAGTTCTGAGAACCACCCGTATAGATAAATATATAGTAGAGTTTTCAATCATGTGAAGCAATAAAGTAATAAAGTTTTATCCCAGAGGAAAATCGCGCTTAAAAATACTCGCTAATCCGAATTTTTCGCTTTGTCGACTCGGATCGACAATTTTTTTACGCTCTTCAATTTGATGTGTATTTCGTTCGAGTCTACCATAGACCGGAACGAAATTATTAATATCCTCGTGAGGCCCAATGTCTTCAAGTGATCACAAAATCATTTGTTATTTTCAAGGTCGGGCCTTACGAGGATAAAGATTTAGCCGAAATATGGTTTCAGTTTCCGATGCGCTCTGCAGTTTCCAAAAGTTTCATAAAATATGATAAGATGAAAATGTTTCATTTTGGGGATCTCAATACTTAAAACTTTACGATATTTTGTTAGGTATTTGTTTTTGTAGGTTTGTATTTGTGTGACTTGTATTTCTACCCACTTTTTAGCTGACTTTGTTTTTTCTATTGACTGTTGTATTATGTTGCGTTTAGAAAAATAAATATGTTTTTGTTTGTTTCTTTCTTTCTTATGTATATTTATCCTTATGTATACTTATTATATTCATGTATCTATATTTATTTGTTCCAACCGTGAGCGCAGGTACTAGGGCAGACGGTTCTATTTTAGGCCTAAATCAAGTTGAAGGTAGGTATCGCCGCTCTATCTCATATATATCTACTACCTATTTAAAAGCGCGAATCAGTTTGTTTGGTTCAAGTATCAATTTAAGGCTGGGTTCACCTGGTGCACCCACATACATACTTATCCTGTGCCCCGGTAGAGCAGCGGGAGGAACATAAGTGGGTAGTCCGGCCCCGAGTAGGAGGCTCGATGGGACCGGGAGTCCCACTCGAAGCTGGTCCGTAGTCGAGTTTGCGCACTCGCCAAAATAGCACCTGTGGGCTCATTATGTAATTTTCGCAACGGATATTCTTACGTCTTAAAACGTCATGTATACCACTACTGTATAGCACTATCTTCTTTTAAGACCCTATATTAGAGCGAGACAGTACTCCGTACGACGTCGGTTTTTGTGTTGACGTGACTTTTTAAGACGTATGAATATCCGTTGCGAAAATTACACAATGAGCCCATATTTTTCAATCTGGTCTAGGCCAGCTCTAGCCCAATCTGGACTAGGCCAGGTGCTATTTGTGAAGATGCTATTTAGGCGGGTGCGCAAACTGGACAACCTCGTCTGTTGTCCCCCGACAGCAGGGCTGTGAAGTGCGTAAATGTATTCCTCGCGTCCAAAATAAAAAAACACATACATACTGGCCTAATCTCAATACTCAATACTCAAATACTTTATTGCAACCATAACTTTATTAGATCTTAAGTAACAGGTATTTGTATAATTATGGACCCTGTCGGGCACAGCGAAAGCCTTATAACTATAGTGGTATCCAATACCTACAAACTGTTTTATCTCAACAACAAACCCTAAAAAAATAGGGTCCTTAAATTTATTTAAATTATTCTTCTTATAAATCTGGGTCTGGGTTCGAACCACGCATGTACCAATGACTTTTAGTTACGTACATTTGTTTGCACAGCAACACCATTCGCTGATAAATTGTGCCCGGATAACGGCGACAGGCTTGCCACTTGTCACGTTTGGGACCTAATAAACTCGGCAAAACGTGGGTCCAGTTCTAGAGACTGGTGCTTCTGCCTACCCCTTCGGGGATAACGGGCGTGAGTTTATTACTTTACTTTACTTTACTTCTTATAAATGTTCTTTTAATATTTTATTATCCTGTAGCCTGGTAAAGTAGTAGGGAGGAGCACCGCGGGGCTTAGTGGGTAGTCCGGAGCAGGAGTAGCTCCATGGGGCTGGGAGTCCCACACGAAGCCGGACTGTAGCCCCCCGACAGCAGGGCGGAGAAGTGCGAAAATGCATTCCCAGCGTAAAAAAAAAAAAAACCACGTACATACAGGCCTATCCTGTGGCCCGGTAGAGTAGTAGGGAGGAGCACCGCGGGGCTTAGTGAGTAGTCCGGCCCCGAGCAGGAGGCTCGATGGGGCTCGGAGGGAGTCCCACACGAATCCGTTCTGTTGTCCCCCGACAGCAGGGCGGTGAAGTGCGTAAATGCAATCCCCGCATCAAAAAAAAACCTAAATACATAGACCAGGGCTGTCACTTGTCACGATCCTGACAGATTACTTTCGCTTCATCTTTATTCATTAGTCGTTGCATGCACGCCCGTTTCTGGTACTTTTTATCTTGTCCATCAGGATCGCAGCAAGTGGCAGACCCTGGCCTTTGCCAACCTCTGTGGGATACAGGTGTGAGTTTATGTATGTTTAAATTTCTAAATAACTAACGCCGGACACTGGTACCTATAATAATACCATAATATAACATAAACATAAACATCTTACAGGCACATACATTCCTTCTAGCCCCATGCTAGGATATGTAAACATCCAAGACCTTGGGTTTTTTGTCCCCAGCCGGGATTCGAACCCGGGACCTCTCACTTGGTAGGAAGATGCGCTTACCGCTGCGCCATAGAGGTCGGCAAAATAAGCTGTTAGTATACTGTTAATAGCCGTCAGTTGGGAAAAACGCAAAAACCACCGTTAAAAATCGATTAAGAAAATGTTATCGTACGAAGAACCGGCCGATAGATTTAAACATGCCAGCCCCGGGGACCACTCGAGAAACTGCGTCGCCGAGAAGTCGTTAACTCAAGTGGGCGAAGTCGGGATAAATCGCTAGTCGGCGCGAATAAAGCCAATTTGGGAATGTACTGCAGATCCTCGTTTGTACGGCAATTTCGCCTTTAACGCCTTTCAGATAGAAGTCACTTACTTGTGTAACTGCAGAATAGACGCCCAAGAGAGTTTTGGGGATATACTTCGTAGAGCTTTCAGTATTGGAATGAGAGTCACCAGTAAAAGCAGTGGTTGGTTCACTGAAACAGTGTTTCTTAATCTGAGGTCCGCGGACCCCGGGTCCGCAAGTTTCTATGGCGATGGGTCCGTTAAAAGAAAATTAAATGCAAAAATATGTATTTTAATGGATAAATTTATATTAATATAACAATATAGTGAAGGATTATGTCCCCGCTGAGGGGACATAATGCTTATTTTAACAATAAAAATATTTGAACAATAAAAACATTCATAGCCAAACAGTGAATTCGGAAGTTCTTTCATCCAAATTAATAGAAAATTGACTGGTAGTGTCTAATCATAAAAAATATGATAATGATGTGTTTTTATAGATGACTTTATTCATTTAGGTTGACAATTGATTAATTACAAAATGAGATCACGAAAACTTCTGCCATTTTTTACAGAGATTACTTTTTTATGGCTTATATACCCATGTCCTACTGCAGGTCACAAGCCTTCTCTTAAAGAGAGAAAATGAAAATGAAAAAAACTTTACTGTAAAACGGTTACAGAAAATGGTTACTGGCTCCCAAACTAGGACTCCCTGTGCTATGAGTAGCCAGGCTTATTCCAAAATACATAAGAATATAGGTAGTGTTTTACAATAATAACTACTTACAAAGTGGATATACCTGTGTAGCAGTACAGGAAACAACACAAATAACAATCAGCTTATCCACGCCGAACATGATTTAGTTTTTGGTGTGAACAATCCAATGTCCCATAACAAACACCGAGAGATTCTATCTATTAGAAGTCGTACATTCAGGTAGGTAGGGAACAAAAATCTGTTTAGCCAAGCGATGCCAAACAGAGACCGACTGGAGGCCTGCTTACTTCAGTAACTAAAGTGCGGCCGGAGATCACCACAAGATAAAATAATTTTCTCACGTTTGTAGTTCTGTTTGGATACATGCTCATATCAAGAAATGTAGTGCATCCAGAGGTCACTACAACATCTCTGTTATGTGACAGCTTGAGGCATTGAGTAACAGAATAGAACCGAACATAGTGTAGGGAAAAATTGAGAAAAATTGGAAAAAAGAGAGTGATAAGGTTACATAGGTCGCATTAAAAGTTTCCGGAATCGGGCACTTACATAAACAATATTTAATTTTAAAAAGTAATTACAGCATTTGAAAATTGAACTCTTTGGCTGTTGTATCATGTGACTGTCAATTGTTTTTAAATTTTTGCGCCATTTTAAAAAATGCGTGTCTACATTAACATGGATTTATCTAGGGAAAATTTTCGTAGCATGATTTTCTACGATTTTAAGTGTAATTTGACAGCTCAATAGAGCATAGCTCGGCTTCAATCTGCTTTTGGCGATGAAGCACCATGCAAGACGACTATTTATAGCTAGTTTGCAAAACTCAAGCGCGGTTGTGTCAATCTCAGTGACGAATCTTGCGATGGTGGTCCGTCCACCGCTGTGAACAAGAAAAAAATCGATGCTGTGCGCCGTATGATTGAAACAGACAGGCATGTAACCTACCATGAGATTTGCGCATCCTTAGACATAGACATGAGTCAAATACAATCAATCCTTCACAAACATTTGGGTGTGAGAAAGCTGTACTCGCGGTGGATCCCACACAATTTGACCGAGGCCCAAAAAACGGGCCGCATCACTTGGTGCAGTGCCATGCTTACCAGATTCAACGAAAATGCGTCAAATTTGGTGTTGCACATAGTTACAAGTAAGGAAACATGGATTTATGGGTGCGATCCCAAAAAAAAGCAGGAATCGAGCGCATGGGTCGTTCAAGATGAGCCGAAACCAACCAAAGCGGCGCGCGTGAAAAGTGAATCTAAGCGAATGATTGCTTATTTTTTTAAATAAAACTGGACACGTGGCTACTGTCGCTTTAGAGAATCGTCGTACAGTGAATAGTGATTAGGACACCACCATTTGTTTGCCGGGAATTGTAGATGAACTCCGTAAAAATAACCGTAAACGCCGTATCATCTTGGACCACGACAATGCTAGTTCCCACACGTCCAGACAGACAAACGAATTTTTGGAGATGAAAAACGTAGAACTCATAAGCCATCTTGCATAGAGTCCTGACCTGGCATCTTGTGACTATTTTCTGTTCCCAAAAATTAAGAACCAATTACGGGGTCGACGATTTTCATCCCCAGAAGAGGCTGTCGAAGAGTATGAAAAACACATTTCTGAGGTCACCACGGAGGAGTGGCAAAAAAGTTTTCAAATTTGGTTTAATCGAATGAAAAGTGCATTTACGCAGAGGGAGAATATTTTGAGAAACAAAAAAATCATTTTTGGCCTTTAATAGTATTTTTTCTTATTCATTCCGGAAGCTTTTAGTGTGCCCCACGTATATAAACACCATGCGTGCCTACGGTGGATTGGCGATTTCAGGTATTGAGATTTTTTTAATAATAACAACTTCCTTGACTTGGTCCCAAACTAGGATACTCTGTGCTGTAGTAATCGGGCAAGTACATTTACAAACATGTAAGAACATCCAGATTGAGGCCTTTTGTACAAAATGTAAGGCAGCCCCCAGTGGCAATTGAACCCACGACCTCTGTTAGATAAGCATCTTAGCGTTTGAACCGAGGCAGTCGAAATAATATAATTTACAAGCTTAAAAAATATATCCACAAATTGTTTGTCAAGAATAAAAATAATGATATTTGTCTTTAGACAGATTTTTTTTATACAGGGTTACAGGGAAAGTCGTACACAATATTAAAGGAGGTCATTATTTAGGCCATTTCTGATTTATTTTATTCTATTATATAGGGTCCGAAATGTAACCGTTATGGAGATATTGACTGTTAAAGATTTTAAAAAAATATCAAATTTTTTTGGCTATTTGATTGATTTTTTCTCAGAATAGAGCTCATTAAGTGTTTTTTTTTATGTATTTAGTTAAAAGGCATGTCAATTGATAAAAAAACATCAGCAAAAGCTGCATCAACTACTAACAGCTTTAAGAAACTGCTCGGCAACGGTTACAATTAAATATTTTTTCTCTAAATATTTTTCACAATTAAGCTCTTAAAAAAAAATTACGTATGGAACTTATTCTGCAAATAATTTTAAAAACTTTTACAACTCTGTAACTATTCAAAAAGGTATCACATTTAATAGGTATGTGCATGAAATTTTAAAATAATGTTATTTGAGTAGGCTCTAGTGGTAGTACCGACATAACTGAACTTCGATACAAAAAAAAACTTTTTACTTGCTGGCCTTTACCTTTAAGCTATGTAAAAAGGTCAGATAGGCTTTTTTGTGCTCTGGAGACATGCTGTCTCAGGTGTTCAGGTACCTACCTATTTCAGTATTTCTTTTTTAGAATATTCTATCTATCTATTATTTTTGTGTTAGTCTGCGCGTGTGATTCTTCCGTGGTAGATGTGTTAATACGTGCTCTGCAAATGATTTGCGTTTTAGAAACTTTACGTCTCTTTAGGTATTAAAAAACCCAAGCCAAGTTAGCCAAGTGTCACTGTGAAAATGAATTAGTCCAAAATCCAAGCCAAGTCACAGAATGAAGATGAATAAATACCAAAATCCAAACTAAATCGCGTTTTACGGGAAATTATCAAAGAGCACATATTTATCTCAACAAAAAATTTACCGTTTGCCATCTTAAGTGACACTTGGCTAACGTTTTTTCGATGTAATAGCAAGTGATATACGTTTTTTAATACCTAAAGAGACGTAGAAGTTTCTAAAACGCAAATCATTTGCAGAGCACGTATTAACACATCTACCACGGAAGAATCACATGCGCAGACTAATACAAAAATAATAGATAGATAGAATATTCTGAAAAAGAAATACTGAAATAGGTAGGTACCTGAACACCTGAGACAGCATGTCTCCAGAGCACAAAAAAGCCTATCTGACCTTTTTACATAGTTTAAAGGTGCCAGGAAGTAAAAAGATTTTTTTTGTATCGAAGTTCAGTTATGTCGGTACTACCACTAGAGCCTACTCAAATAACATTATTTTAAAATTTCATGCACATACCTATTAAATGTGATACTTTTTTGAATAGTTAAAGAGTCGTAGAAGTTTTTAAAATTATTTGCAGAATAAGTTCCATACGTAATTTTTTTTTAAGAGCTTCAATGTGAAAAATATTTAGAGAAAAATATTTAATTCTAACCGTTGCCGAGCAGTTTTTTAAAGCTGTTAGTAGTAGGTGCAGCTTTTGCAGATATTTTTTTATCAATTGACATGCCTTTTAACTAAATACATTAAAAACACACTTTATGAGCTCTATTCTGAGAAAAAAATCAATCAAAAAGCCAAAAAAATTTGATATTATTTTAAAATCTTTAACAGTCAATATCTCCATAACGGTTAATTTTCGGACCCTATATAATGGAATAAAATCCATCAGAAATGACCTAAATAATGACCTCCTTTAATATTGTGTACGACTTTCCCTGTAACCCTGTATAAAACCCTCCATGAGGCGTCCGACGTAGGGAAAGGTTGAGAAATTCTGCGCTAAAGGGATGACTGTTGCGAAAATCTGCCAGGGGATTTCGCCCAGTGTATGGTAAGCAATAAGGTTGGGAATCGCGTGCAGTTTTTCGGTGAAGGTATGTAGGGGTCGGTAGAATTGGTGAAAATTTCAGTCCAACGCTGAATTCCGAAGGTCGAAGATGTTTATTTGGTTGTTTCCGGTTCGCGAGGCCTCCGGCGAGTGTATCTGAGCCTTACAGCTTTGCCCTAAGGTCGTTTTTGCCGTGCGGGCGTTTTGCTGCAGTTTTTTAATTGTTCATTACTGAATTTGAACGTGTAAATAGTTTAACTTTGTGCATGGCCTAAAGTGAAAAAGTAAGAGTGAAGTTTGACTTTTAGTGGTGCGACTTTAGTAGCAGGAGTTTTGTTTGTGAGTGCGCTTTTGGTGTCACACGAGGATGAGTCTAAAGAAGTAAGTAATAAGGGGTGAAATGGCGTGTTCCTGAAGGACCTAGCGATGTCCTGTTTAGTTAAAAAACGCGGCAAATCAAACGTAAAGTTAAGGCGCGTCTACATCTGAAGTGAAGGAATACACCGTGTGGAAATCTGCGTGTGTGACTTTTTTTATTTTCTTTTTTCTTGATACTTTGGGTGATAGTTATTTGAAGTGTATTTTTAATAGTGTTAATAAATAAATGTTGTACCTGTCGTATCTAAAACCAACAAGGCAGTCATTTAAGTTTACATCTACAGGATGATCAAATTCGTTCACCATTTTTAAGGCGTGTTTCTTACCATGATTCAGAAATATTGTAATTAAAAAAAAAATGTCGCGTCTTATAATTGTTTGTTTCTGTTACTGGACTAAGGCATTTGGTCCTAAAATAAATAAAATTACGCAAACATCAAGATGAAAAGTAAAAAGCGAAAAAAACTATACTTCCACTGTTTTTTGGCGTCCGGTGCCTAGATCTTCAATTGGGAACATGCTTCGCATTTAAATTGGAGTGAGGCTGCTTTTATATCATAGAAAACACAAGAAAATGAAACAAAAAATAGCTAAAACCTTAAAAAAAATTTTTGGCATTTTGTACCATGTGACTTTTCTACTCATTATAATTTTATTATGAAAAGTTTTAGTCATAGCAAAAAGCAAATACTACGTTTACTTATTTTTAAGGTGTTCGCTCATGTTCTATTAAATAAATTTTTAGTGCTACAAGAATTTTCAACACGCTTTTATCATGGAAAATCCTTTGAAATCGCAGTTTTTTCTTATTACATTTTATAGGTATAAGTGCTGGCTAAGCCTAATCCAGCTAAAACAACGTAACAGCCACTGTAGTAACCGAGCGATAGAAAGCTACAAAAAATCGCATAGTGAGCTAATATCTAATACTGATGATCTGTAGGTACATACCTACAATATGTTATATTGAAATTGAAAATTGAATCGCGGAACATACATGGGGGTGATTGACACCATTTTTTCGGACACCCTGTAGACACGAACTATGAAAACATAGCGCTCCGTTTTCCTTAGCCAATCGCGCGAAAAATTCCATCTTGGGAAAAAATCATTCGAACACCAGTGATTCTTTACCGAACTCATTGAAATTTAGCCTAGAATTAGGTAAGTAAATATTTAAGTACAACCAGTTCCGAGGATTGCCCAAGACAAAGTTGTCTTTGACTTTGATCAAATTGAAAACTTTAACACAAGCGAGTTTGATAGAGCAACTCGTTTAATTACATAGCACTGGTGTATTTGGGCCTGATTGCACAGTTTTTTTAAATATAAAATTAAGGGACATTTGACTAATCATCATCTACCCATTATGTCTCCACCGAGGGGCACGGGTCTCTTCCCTGAGTAAGGTATAGGCCATACTCCACCACGGGGGCCAAGTCCGGATTAGTGGAGGCTTGTAAGACTAGTGCCTGGTCTTACTGTCAGAAGTCTTCAAGCCGCCCTAAGGCCTCTGACTTGGCTTGACGACTGCCATCTATCGACGGCAGCCGGGACCAACTGCTTAGCGTGCCTTGCGAAGCATAATACAAATCTTAACTTGCTAACACGGAACCCATCCATTTGAAGTACATGTACTACACTTGGCCGCCCTTCCTTATGATATAAAACTAAAATTATCTCTAAGACTCTGATGAAGGTCGATTCTATTCACTTTGTGAAGTACCCAACAAAAGATTTTTTACCTAATAAAAGCCTTACTGCACTCCTCGCGCCTCATTTTAGGCTCAATTCCCACTAGCGCAGAGTCGAAACGAAGCGTCACGTTTTTCAACTGTTCTAAATTCTGATTTCTGATTTCTGTACGAATTTGTGTTGCGAAAATTTGAAAACGCTCAGCGACGTGCGTCTGCGCGCGAATGCGCGCGTTTTCGCCTGCTAGGCTCGCTGAGCGTTTTTCTTTACCGTATTGATAGAGAAATAGAGATGAATTTAGAACAGTTGAAAAACGTGACAAAAAACTGAAAACAGTGGGAACTGTGTTGTGATGCTAGTAGCTAAGAAAACCGAATTCTGAACTAAAATTGATGCGTGGTTATTTATGATCGATATGGTGTTGTTAAGGGCCCAAAGGGCCTCCACCAATCCGGCTGCCTCCACCAATCCGGCCTTGGCCCCCGTGGTGGAGTATGGCCTATGCCTTCCTCAGGGAAGAGACCCGTGCCCCTCGGTGGGGACATAATGGGTTGATGATGAAGGGCCCAAACTGAATACAATCAGCGCATTGTACAGTCTGTTAGCTTTTAGAATATACCTCGGCTACTATTGGATAGAACCGATTATATTGCAATAAGCTAAGGTTTATTTCGTATTATTATTTATAAATTTACATTACTTTTCGAAATAGTGAAGAAAAGTTTTATACAGAGCAGGAAGTAGTATTACACTCGTGTGGTGTCGGCGAAAACCGGAGCCTACTCTAGAGCCCGAGGTATATTCTAAAAGCTAACAGACTGTAAACTTTTAGTCCTTCCTTTTTTTGTTTATCTTTCATCCTTTTCATGATGTATGGGCATCCGGAGTGGCTAAAATAGTACAGTAGAAAAACAGAAGGTATGTAGAACAGCATCAGGGTCGATATAAATAATCTAGATACTCACACACATACACACACACAATCAAAGTCTTCTGTGAGTTCAAAGTCACACTTTGACTCGTGTACCCAGAACCTTAGGGCTCCCACACATAAACACGATACGACGTCGCGTCGTACCACGATGCGACGTCGTTTCACGATGCGATGTCGCGTCGTGGAAATGTACAGTCGACAGCACATCATCCTATACACCTATGCACTCTACCCTATTGCATTACGGGCGATTTTGCAAATAAAATGTGAAGATTGACGTGCTGTCGACTGTACGTTTACACGACGCGACATCGCATCGTGAAACGACGTCGCATCGTGGTACGACGTCATTTCACAAGCTGAAGTGGCAGTGGGCTGGCCATATTTCGCGAAGAACCGACAACCGCTGGGGTAAACGTGTTCTTGAGTGGAGACCACGACTCGGCAAACGTAGTGTAGGACGCCCTCTAACCAGCTGGGATGACGATCTGCGAAAAACTGCAGGCAGTTGCTGGATGGCGCTCATTAGGGGAGGGCTATGTCCAGCAGTGGACTAATATAGCCTGATGATGATGATGATCCGAGGCGAGGCGATAGTGTGTGCCGGCTTTACCGCAGTATCCACTATCTGCCCTCAAATCATGTTACAATAGCTCTTTGTGTGGGAGATAACAAACTTTGTTTCCTTTCATTGGGCGTAATTACGTTCCTATTTTTTCGGTGAAAGCCTTCTTTTTGTATTATGCCGGAATAATAATGTAGAAAACAGCTTTTTCTGTTTTCTTCCTGTTCCGGTCTTTTTTTGAAAGCGACCTTTGATATTGTATTGTGTTCGGTCTAATGTATCAGTCCACTTTTAGTGTCCGCTGGCTAGAGGCCTATGTAGAGTGCTGAAAATTACCTTCATAAAGTTACTTGTTCTGTAAAACAGATAAATAACATAACATTTACACACAGACACATACATTGCTTCTGGCCTCACACTAGCCACAAATAAATAAATAAGCCCTAAATAAGCCACAAATTTCTACGGAACCCTAGGTACACTGCGCGTGGCCCGACACGCACTTGGCCGTATTTTTTACTTACACTGTGCAATAAAAGAATCGCATTACACTAATATTATAAAGGCGAAAGTTTGTGAGTGTGTAAGTGTGTATGTTTATAACTTATTCACGTCTAAATGCCGGAGCAATTTTAACAAAATTTGGTATTGAGTTAGCTGACACCCTGGATTAACACATAGGCTACGTTTTACTGCGGGAAAATATCTCATTCCCATGGGTAAATCGATGAAAATGAATTCGCGGATAATATATGAGGAACTTTGTACATAGATAGATCTGTATATATACAATGTATAATCGATATTGTAGCGCATCTTTCGCATTAGGCTCGACCTGTAATGATAGATGTATGAAATTGAAATAAATAAACATTTTCAAAAAATAATTTACTGTTATTACACAATTTATTTTCCCTAATAGGCCGCGGGTAAAACCGCGAGGCGCAGCTAGTCATTTAATAAATTGTTTCGCCTTGGCGGTCCACCTGGACCTCGATTCGTTTAGTCCATTACAGTTCAATGACAGAAACTGGCTGTAAGTCTACAAAATACAAACGTTCTTGCATAACTCATTAGCTGATTGCGGGAAAAGATGAGACACAGATTTAAATGTAGGGAAAAATAAAAAGATCGTTATTTAGACTAAGCAAGGAGACAGAGTGAGGTTTAAACGGAAGGTTGGCTTTAGACATAGGGGATTTTTTATTACGGGAATCGCTCGCAGCCCCGTCTGCCTGAGTGATATCAAACCATCATAAAGGTTAAGCAACATAGGGCGCCTTCAGTGCATGAACGGGTGACCGTTCTATGACTAACGCTGGTGGCATTTTTTCCGAGCGGTTCCGTGCTTCGCAAGGCACGCTAAGCAGTGGTGCCGGCTGCCGTCGATAGTTGGCCTTAGGGTGGCTTGAAAACTTCTGACAGTAAGACCACCTACTAGTCTTACAAGCCTCCACCAATCCGGGATTGGCCCCCGTGGTGAAGTATGGCCTATACCTTACTCAGGGAAGAGACCCGTGCCTCTCAGTTGGGACATAATGGGTTGATGATGATGATGATACGGGTTTTATTAAATTTCTGAGACACCGCATTCGTAGTTAAATTTATGAATAGTAATAAGTTCCACACAACACAACCACTTGACCTGGTCCCAAACTAGGATACCCTGTGCTATGGCAACCAGGCAAGGACATACGTATGTATAAGGTCCTAAAAAATCAAGCGCAAATATTTTTAGGGGTGGTCATACATAGCGTAATAATACCTTTGAGCAAAAAAAATATTAGATCATTACAGGATTTGCTTAATTTTATTCTACAACAAAAATTAAAACTTCCAAATTCATTTTACATCATCCTGTTTTCATGCACACATACACACACACACGATTGAAGTCACAGAACAAAAAAAAAGAGTAGAAATCGTAAGTGGGCGGTGCCCGCGTGCCTCAAATTAGCAATGTATTGCCTAAGCGTAGTCTATGACAGTTTTTCTTACCTCAGTTGCCGTGCGCTTCTAGTAAAGAAAACAACTGTGAAAACTCTACTAAAATGCCTTATTGTGCTGTGTTAGAGTGCAAAAATAAAAGTTGGGGACCAAAATGTACCGATCATGCCGTAAAATTCCATCGGTAAGTAGTATTTCCATCGTATTTAATTTAATAGAAATTAAATTTGCAATGACATGAACAAGGAAAGCAATCCGAAAGTGAGAAAGTAAAACCACCTTTATTTACTGGAATATAATGTTCAATTTTCGTCGAAGTCTGTGTACTTTTTCTACAAATTTCTGTCAACATTTGAATGATACTCAAATGCTACTCAATTCAGCTGGGACACAACATTATAAAAATCTATCGATAATATTTTGTCTATGACTTAGCAGTAATAAATAATTATCGGTACTTTAGGTAGAGTACCTGCGTCTTATTAGGTACTTTGGGAAAATAATTGTCGTTATTTTATTTTAATTCAGGACCTCTGTGGCGCAGTGGTTAGTGCATCTGACTACCATGCGAGAGATCCCGGGTTCGAATCCCGGCTGGGGACAAAAAACAATCCCAGGTCTTGTATGTTTACATGTTTGTGACGTCGTTGTTTCTGGTGCCCACGACACAGGGTATCCCAGGGTGGGGCCAGGGGCAATGTATGTGCCTGTATGTAAGTGTTTATTATCATCTTTTATTATTATTATTATTTAACACATTTTTAGTTGCATATATTTTTGATACTGCGCAAAATTTATTGATCATGTTCCTTGACGCTGTTTAGTTCCTTTGCGAGAATGTGGTCTTGACTGCAGTATCATACCCATCCCATTTTGAGACGAGCAACCGAACGACGCAAGCTCCGTCTCTGCTCACCACCCACTCACTGCTCTGCGTATCGGGGCGAAACCTAGTCGGACTCGTCCGATAAAACAACACCCGTAAGTAGATCCGGACTAAATGTTTACAATGTGTTGTGCCGAAAGATTTAGTTCAATAAACATGTCACTTTTATTAGTATAGATTGGCGTATTGTCATCAAAACAAAACCAGCATGCGTAATTTCAAAGTTAGATGATTTTATGTGCTCGTGTAGTAAAATCATCTGGGGGGGTCTAGATAATTTAATCAACGCTTACTCCATAAATCTATGGGGAAGTCTCGTGACTTTCGTTGGCAAATGTCATCTCCATAATATAAGTGAAGCACAAGCGTTGATGGATAACGACATTTTAAATAAATAAATAAAAAATAAACAAACTATACATACGATAAGTTTGCTGGGCCTCGTTTCAAAAGCGACTATGGTTAGTTTCATATGAGAATTCCATATACGTTGCGTAGCCGATCATCCAGAAGGTAGGTTAATATACTAACAGGCTGCGTAATTAACATCGAATTATTATTGTAATTCAATTAAATATCAACTGTCGCTTTACGAAACAATTCTATAATTTGTCGATAGGCCATCCATTGCTGAGAAGCACCGTTGCACATACTTGTTTTTTAATTTTTGACTTTATGGTCTATCACATAAAACTTCTCGACGGTCAGACGCGGCGGGATTTCCAGCTAGTGTAGAGTAGCGGTACTACGAACAAAGATCTAATGTCAAACTTAATTTCATCATTATCATTCGATTTTGATCGTTGTTTATATCACCAAAAGGTTCATATGTTACGTGGAACTTTTATGATGTAGACCTTTTCGGCATTGCCTTTATTTACCAATGGCAGCTTGGCATTCATAGTGTGGGTTTTGGCTTATGTGTGAGTTTGGTCACACTGGTTTTCCTGCTAATAGGTCATGTCACTCCTTCTACTCTTTTTTTCTGTTCTGTGGACAAAATCGAGGCTACGTAAAAAAAAAGAATATTCCTTATTGCACACAAGAAGCAAGAGACAAATAAAAGTTACAGTTAAAAAAAATATATACAATAGGCTTTCTTATTCTCTATAAATTGTACACGATAAGTTTGCTCGGCTTCGTTTCATGAAGCGACTATGGTTAGATTATGAGAATTCCATTATAGGTACATTGCGTAGCCAATCATCCAGAAGGACAGTTAATATGGTAGCCGGCTGCGTAATTTACATCGAACTGTGGTACAGTTTGGCAGAAGGGAATACATTATGTTACTTTGTCAATGTAGGTACTAAAAAAATAAATGATTAAGAAACATTGACATAACAAATTCATTTTCAACTGTCGCTTTATGAAACAGTTCTATAATTTGTCGATATGGCAATATGTCCCATCCTTAGCCTGAGTAGCAACATAGCAGATAGTTATTTTTCAATATTCGACTTTATGGCATAAAACTTAAAGCTTCTCGACGATCACACGCGGCGGTAGTTCCATCTAATGTAGAGTAGCGGTACTACAAAGCAAAGATCGTATGTCATACTTAATTTCATAATTATCATTTGATTTTGATCATTGTTTATATGATTGAAAAGGTTCATATGTTACTTGGAACTTTTGTGATGTAGACCTTTTCAGAATTGCCTTTATTTGCCAATGGCAGCTTGGCATTCACAGTGTGCTTTTGATTTGTGTGTGTGAGTTTGGTCACACTGGTTTTCCTACTGATAGGTCATGTCACTATTTCTACTCTTTTTTTTTGTTCTGTGATTGAAGTATTTTAATGACATGTGACATTTATGACATGTGTACGTAGTGCGCACGTATGTGTGCGTGTACATTGTTTAAATGGTGTTTATTTAGTATGGACGATCGATTTCTTTTCGACCTATTATTCCTAATAATAATTGTTTAATTAATGTATTGAACATTCGAAATTGTTATTAATCTTTTACTCTATTGGCCCTTAGAATATTTGCGCTTGATTTGTTAGGACCTTATATAATATTACGTTGAAGTACAAATATACGGCGGCCCCCATTAGAAATCGAACCCACTACCTGTTTCTTGGTAGCTAAGCTCCTTAATGGCTTTTTTAATATCTCAAAAAATTTCGTTTTTCTAACATTTTTATTTATTTAAACATAATCTCCAGCCGCGCTCTAGAAGATGCGAGTATTTCGTTTGAAAACGAATTTTACTTGTGGAACGGAGTATACTTATATTACTATTTTTTTAATCTTTATGTCATTTAGAGGCTTTGATCACCATTAACATAAAATTTACATACAGGCACATACATTGCTTCTGGCCCCACACTAGGATACCCTGTGTCGTAGGAACCAGAAACAGCGACGTCACAAACATGTGAACATCCAAGACCTGGGTTTTCTTTTCTTTTTTTTTGTCCCCAGCCGGGATTCAAACCTGGGACCTCTCGCATGGTAGTCAGATGCGTCAACCGCTGCGCCACAGAGGTCGTCATTGACTGAACTGGCTGAACAACTTTGACTTTCATAAAGTAAACACTTTGTTTGGACTTTGAATAAAATATTTGACTTTTTTTTACTTTTGACTTTGACCATGTGATCAGATCATGTCAGCCCCATCGGACCATAACAAAACATGTATTCCTAAACTAACTTATCGAAATATTATTTTAAGTACCTGCATAAGGTATTTTACTCAAATATAATTATTAACTTGCTTTACTTTCCAGCATTTTGTAAATTAATAAAGCTGCACTTGACGTAGGGTCGTGCAACATGCTCTGGAATGTACTCGTAAAGTCCGTTCACTTAGATAGTGTCGGTACACACGAAGGCAATCATGTTTTTAGTGAAAAATCAATTATTTCAATAATACAACTTAGACGGAAGAAATGCTTAGAATAGAAAAAAAAACATGGTACACAATGTACCTAATGAAGCACAAAACAAAACACTACTCATCATCACTCGAAGTGTCCTCAGAATATTCATCTCCAACGGTATTTAGAATAGGTACATACCTAACTGATGCAGGATCGTCTCGTTATAAATCCATTCTAAAATACTGATTGATTTACTTCTTTCATTGCGTGATCTAGATAATATTAGAATGAGACGAGCTGCGAGCCAAATTAGTTGGCGTGTTTGCGCCGCGTCGGCTTCCTTTAATTTCTTTTGTGAAAAGCCGCCACGTGCCGAGGCGGTAAATATCAAAGTGACACTATGATAGCGAACAGACTTTACCAATTATATTACTGTGTCATCAGTAGAATGACGTCTACAACTTCTTTAGCCACAAATACATTTTGTACCAAAACAAAAACGTCTGTTTAATGAGATGAAAATAACGACGAAAATGAGGAATGACTTCAGAATCTTTTCCTTACAAAAATGCCACTGGGTATTTTTATTTACATTACATTTGATTTATGTTTATACCATCAGAACTTACATTATACTAATTAGATAAGTATAATCTTAAATGAATCGCTCGTAGCCCCGGCTGCCTGAGTGATCTTAAACCATCACGAATGTTAAGCAACATAGGGCGCGTTCAGTGCACGGATGGATGACCGTTCTATCACTAACACTAGCGGCGTTTTTCCGAGCGGTTCCGTGCTTCGCAAGGCACGTTAAGCAGTTGGTGCCGGTTGCCGTCGATAGATGGCAGTCGTTAAGCCAAGCCAGAGGCCTTAAGGCGGCTTGAAAACTTATGACAATAAGACCAGCCCCTAGTCTTACAAGCCTCCACCAATCCGGACTGGGCCCCCGTGGTGGAGTATGGCCTATACCTTCCTCAGGGAAGAGACCCGTGCCCCTCGCTGTTCCTCCGTTTCGGAGGAGTATGCGCACTAACACGGTGACACGAGAATTTTGTATATTAGTTAGAGATAGAGATAGATTTATTATACTGCGCTAACACAGCTGTAATAAATAAATTTCATGCCGTTGCTATCCCAATAATTTCCACGGTAAATATTTGCAGTTGTTCTGTTAGCACATGCGTCTATCGATTTCGGATTAGGGGAGTTCGTTAGGATCTTTCACACTGTGTGCAACTTGTTATTAAAAAAACCGACTTTTCCCGAACTTTTGGCTACGCTACATTTTTGAACATGAGCGGGAATCTCAAAACCATTACGAGAATTATGCTTTCAGTACAATTTCTATTTATCAGGACTGTATTTTTTAAGATATTCAATAAAAACCCTTAACCTTAAACGACTTTTCTATGAAGTCAGCAGACAGAATCTTTTCCCTTACAAAAAAAAAAAATGGACAAAACCAAATCAACTGACGTCAATGACATTTGTTTTTTTGTATGAAGGCAAAGACTATCTATCTCTTTAATCATACTACGAAGACGTCACAAACCCGAAAAATATTAAACACAGACATAATTAATAAAACTCAAAAGTACCGAAATTAGTTTCTCAAAATGGTCAATGTTTTAAAAAATATATATAAAAACCATAATACATACACGTATATCAAAAATAAGCAGCTTGCCCAATTTTTTAAAGACCTAGTTACAAATGCACAGTTTTCAGATTTATCTATATAAATATTACATATATGTATTTGTAAGGCCAACAAGATAACATAGCCTCAAAAGAAAAACATCTATTTTTGTTATCAGAAATCAGAAATTTATTTCAACGTAAAGAATTTGCATTCTGTTTGTTGAATGTCAATGTACATGCACTTTATAATGTATAATGTTAGCCGCTGCCTTGGGGCCGTGTGTAGTGGAGAAAAAGGCAGCGAAAAAAACCTCCACTCTGACCATCTTTTCTCAAGCTGCGGGATCCTGGAAGCTCTAAGACAGAATATGCCAAAAATCAAAACATAATTCATCATCGCCTCAGCCTGTGCGCACCTTTACGTCGACAAGCGTACCGTAAACAAATAAACCGTAAATATTACCCGAAACTAACGTCAGCCATTTGTTTGCTTTCATCCGCCTTCCCTTCCTTCGAAGTCCCAAAGGAACGCCTATTTTCACTCATCCCAATAGGACTATCAGTTGGGTATTAGACAGGATGTCAAATGAGTTACTTTTAAAACGGAATTTTGTATGAAAATACTTGCATGCGACGTCACATAATTCAGAGCACTCTTTTTATGTTTCATCTTGTTAAAAATTGTACTAACTAGTAAATTATTAAAAGAAACACATTTTCCGAATCCTATTGTAATTTTTGTTTTAATCGAGCATCTCAAGTAATTTATTGTTGATATAGTGTCAAATACCGCATTCCAGTCTGATCCATCGGCGTATAGTCCCCCATTGCTGGACTGACTTCAGACTTCCAAAGGCCATGCAACATTTTTAAATATGAACTGGACGTTGTTTAGCAAAAAGGTTCCAACCCACAACATGGTCATTTTTAGTTAAATATACGAAAATGATCACTGTGCTCTATATTTTAAGAATTAAAGACTTTCATGGCGATCCAATGAGTACGATGGGTCACTGTCTATGACTAACGCTAGTGGCATTTTTCCGAGCGGTTCCGTGCTTCGCAAGGCACGTTAAGCAGTTGGTGCCGGCTGCCGTCGATAGATGGCAGTCGTTAAGCCAAGTCATAGGCCTTTCCGTGTGAAGTTCCTGGTCTCCCATCGGACGCGTCCCCGGGTGGCGGATAGGGGAACGCCCTCCAGATATGGGGGGTACCGGCTTTGGCCGGCGCGGACCAAAACCAGGGGAGGGGGACGTCCAGCGGCGCTTGCAGCTGGATGTCCAGCGGGGCCCACTTTGGGCTCTGCACTTGACGGTCGGCTCGGTAAATGCGCAAGCGCGGCTACCGGGCCGTCGCCGAACCCGGAACCCCACACTGAGTGGGACTGGGGGCTTTCGGGCCGCGAGGAGACAACCACTATAAAAAACAGGACGGAGGGCCCTCCACTATGCCCCTCTGATCAGCAGAGGGCATAGAAGGTGGGCCGGGACGGAGCAGGAGGGGCCTCGCCCCTTGGTGATGAGCAGTGGGCGAAAGGCGCGGGGGCGCCCTCGCCCGCATTGCACCGCTCATCAACCCGTCGGACGAGGATGACCGGGCACTCACGGTCGTCCTCAGACCCCTACCCGTGCTCGGGAGGGGCGTGAGGGGCCTGCCGCGTAGGCGGGCATTCGCCGGTGGGGGTCTGGAAGTCAAGGCTGTGCCGGTTTCCCAGGCCCTCGCCAATAAGGCGAAGAGGGAGTGCCGCTGGGTTGTTTAGTGGGTATACCGGGAACCACTTCCCGGGGAGTCTCACAAACTCCTTCCGTCCCCGGACGAAAGGAGATGCGTAACGCATTTTTCCCAGCGTGAAAAAAAAAAAGTGATAGGCCTTGGGGCGGCTTGTGACAGTAAGACCAGCCACTAGTCTTACAAGCCTCCACCAATCCGGACTAGGCCCCCGTGGTGGAGTATGGCCTATACCTTCCTCAGGGAAGAGACCCGTGCCCCTCGGTGGGGACATAATTGGTTGATGATGAAATAAGCTTAAACCTAAAAACTCAAATATCTCAAAATACACCTTGTGTGGGTTGGAACCTTTTTGCTAAACTACGTCCAACTCAAGTCTCGAAACCATGCTTTCTGTACATATATATATATCTATTTAGCGGATTTGTAAATAAGTCTATATTATTTAAGATATTAAAAAAAGGTTTGAGAATAGGCAGTTATCTATTTTTCGTACCCCTAAATGATAAGTGTGATCCACTAGAAATATTTTATCTGGCAATAGGGTCTGGGTCAGCCAGTACATTATAAAGTATACATGTACCTGCTTTTCTCATTTTACCAGGCCATAATCTCAAAAAATATCTCAATGTTCTTTCGTATGATTTTTAAGCAAAGCGGATGTAAAAAAGAAAAAAAAAGAATGAAAACAACACCTTATTCTGAAAGAAGCGGTAAATATTCAAAACACTGGCAGTGCAAGCCATTAAACGGCCGAAAAGAAATATTAACTTTTTCTTTTTTAAAAAGGGCTGACTCGGCCTGATGCGAAACGTAGATAAGTACCTCCTGAAAAAAGTTTTTATTCTTTGCGAGCAGCTTTCGACCTTTTTGGAAAGTGTAAATCAAACCTCTTACCTATTGACCTAATTTTTTTTCACTGACCTAAGCATTGTAGCACGAAGAACTGATGGCCGATGGGGCCGAAAGGTTTTTGAATGGATACCATACATCGGCAAGCGCAGCGTAGGATGACCAGCCGCAAGATGGACAGACGATCTCATGCAAGTGGCAGGGAGACGCTGGATGCAAGCCGCTTCCAACCGGTCTTTTTGGAAATCCATGGAGGAGGCCTAGGTCCAGCAGTGGACTTCTTGTATCTGAATGATGATGATGAAGCATTGTAATTTAGGCTGAGAGTTAGGCTTACTTAAGAAAAGGACTCAATTAATATTTACGACGCACTCCCAGTAAAAACGGCAGTATTCGAGAACCGATTGGAAATAATAATTGGTCAGCCTTTATCTTTTTTTAATTTCAGTTTATTCTGTGAACAAGATCGTTGAGTGTTGAACGACGATTTTTTGTTATGTATAATTTTAAGTTAAAATCTCTGTTAAGTAATTAACAGGTTCACTGTCCAAGCATGAAAGTGGAAATACCCCCTCACGTCCAGTGTTGCATTTTTTTTCTGAGTAATATGTCCTGTCCTGATGACCTCTGTGGCGCAGCGGTTTATTCATCTGTCTACCATGCGAGAGGTCCCGGGTTCGAATCCTGGCTGGGAAAAAAAATTAACCCAGGTCTTGTATGTTTACATGTTTGTGAAGTCGCTGTTTCTGATTCCACGACACAGGGTATCCTAGTGTGGGGCCAGAAGCAATGTATGAGCCTGTATGTAAATGTTTATGTTTGTTTGTTTGTTTGTTTGTCTGTTACGTACGTCCACAGTTGTACTAACAGGCAGACCCCATATGAACTGTGAACGTGTAAAGCTTCCCGTCCACAGACCTCATATGGTCTGTGGACAGTGAATCTGTTAAGTCTGTTTTGAAAAGAATAACTGTTACTGAATGTGAACTAGCAGATTTGACGTTCGTTAAGTAAATATTTTGTTTTTACAGTAAATATATTTTTATTAGGTACTTTGACTTTGAAAAGCAATATCTAAATCATCATCAACCCATTATGACCCCACCGAGGCGCACGGGTCTCTTCCCTGAGAAAGGGAAATCAACCTAATCCACCAAATCGGACTTGGCCTCCGTGGTATGGCCTATATCTTTCTGAGGGAATATCTACATAAATACGTAATATTAATGGAAGTAAATAGGTTTGGAAATTGCATTTAGCGAGCTAATATAAAAGACAATATTGTTTACCGTATTCTTATTTTATTTTTACAATCTACCAACAGCTTCTTAACAAGTAAAATGTCAGTCGCAGTTATTATGACTAACCGCATAGTGGTTGCGACAGAATATTAATAGCGTTGTGGGGGCACCTCGGTGCTCTTACGACACATCATGCTGAGTCGGGACCATTTTAGCGGCTCGATACTTCAAACCCAGACGTGAATCTATATTATATAAATAAAATTCAAAATCCTGACTGACTCACTCATCAACGCCCAGCCCAAGCCGTTGGACCTAGGAAGCTGAAACTTTGCACATAGGGTCTATACATAATGTAGGCAAGGAATAAAACCGGACTTTTTGAAATGGGGCGAAAAGAAAAGAATTATAAAGAATGTTGTCTAATTTTTTTGAAACTAAAAATAAATACACTTCAACACATTTGATTAAACACGTGTTTCGGCGTTTTTCTAAATTTAACCCTTAGGGGAGTGAACGGGGTTGCAAAATTTTGAACTTAAGTCCACACGGACGGAGTCGCGGGCGAAAGCTAGTATTTGTATATAAATAGTTACGATGCTATGTTCTGTTTTTGTGTTTGAATGTGTGTATGCTTTGTGTTTAAGCCTGTGTTTTGTTTCTGCTTTCTTTTTGTATCTTGTATCTCATGTTAAGCTGTGTTTATAGTATTGTGTCGTTAAATAAATGTTTTATCTATCTATCTATATATTATTTTGGCCAGGTCGGCAGTAAATTTTCTAGCTATCTTCCGCAGTCTGAGATTCAATTATACCTTTCTCCAACCAGCACGGCTCCAGTTAAATAAATCCTTATTGGTGTTACGTGGGATTGGATCTGAGTTTTACCAGCATTATTACTTGCTGTGTGTACTTATTAGATATAATATAAAGGGTTTCTGAACTGAGAATTACACTAAGTAAATGCTTTCAGTGCATGGATGGGTGACCGTCTATGACTAACGCTAGTGGCGTTTTTTCGAGCGATTCCGTGCTGCGCAAGGCACGTTAAGCAGTTGGTGCCGGCTGCCGTCGATAGATGGCAGTCGTTAAGCCAAGTAGAGGCCTTAGGGCGGCTTGAAATCTTCTGACAGTAAGACCAGCCACTAGTCTTACAAGCCACCACCAATCCGGACTTGGCCGCCGTGGTGGAGTATGGCCTATACTTTCCCCAGGGAAGAGACTGCCCCTCGGTGGGGACATAATGGGTTGAGGATGAATCCGCGTTGTGTTTGAGTAGTGATTAAGCCCACATTCTCTCTCCGAGAGAAGGCCTATGCCCTTTAGTGGAAAGTATAAATCGTCATCATCATCATCATTCAGCCACAAGAAGTCCGCTGCTGGATATAGGCCTCCTCCATGGATTTCCAAAAATACAGGTTAGAAGCGGCTTGCATCCAGCGTCTTCCTGCCACTTGGATGAGATCGTCTGTCCATCTTGAGGCTGGTCGTCCTACGCTGCGCTTGCCGATGTGTGGTCTCCATTCGAGAACTTTTCGGCCCCATCGGCCATCAGTTCTGCGTGCTTACAAATGAAAGTGTATGAAAATGAAAGTAATGACAAGTGAAAGTACTTGTACAGTCTGTTAGCTTTTAGAATATACCTCAGGCTCTAGAGTAGGCTTCGGCTTTCGCCGAAAGCACACGAGTGTAATACCACTTCCTGCTCTGTAAAAAACTTTTCTTTACTATTTTGAAAAGTGATACATAACAATACAAAATAAACCTTACCTTATTGCAATATAATCGGTTTTTCCGATAGTAGCCGAGGTGTATTCTAAAAACTGACAGACTGTATATAGGCTGCGTTATAACAACCTTTAATGGATTTAGCGCAGACGCGTGCAAACTGGTTAACGTGTACCGTATTTCGCATATTCATGGCGGGCGTGACTAACATGACAGTTAGATTACATTGAGCCTGCTAGAACGTAAGGCTTCGGCGGGATACAGTGGACGATATGCTTATGTGAGTCATCATCAACCCATTACGTTCCCACCGAGGCGCACGGGTCTCTTCCCTTTTTTTTTTGTTAACGGGGTGAAATGCTTTGTGCACCATAACCGCCACCCTTGGGGGAGAGCGACGGCCGTGTGTCGGACTCTCCTCTCCTAATAATAGGAGAGGCATACCTCCTAAAACACCCCGGGGGCCGTTCTGTCGCTCGTGCAATGGGGCGCCGCCGGATCTCGCAAGTGGTGAACCGCAACGCGAATGCGACAGCGCCGCCCCGGCGACGTCGACCCGACTCACAAGGAGTCGGGCCCACCCTCTCTGGAGAAGGGGCATGGACCCCCCACCCCCTTCTCCCATCACGATTTCAGACGGCAGGTCCCCCAACCTGCCATCTGTGACCCTCCCTCAACCGGCGGCGCAAGCTCCGCGCGGCGTCCCCCGCGCCACCGGCTCTCCCGGCGGAGAGGCGCGAGCTCCACAAGCCTCCAACTACCGAGGACCCATTGTGGACCTCTGCCCGGATCCTCGGCCCATCGAATGCCCTCCCAAGAAAACACCCCTCGGCCAGAGACCATATGGGGTGCCCAGTCCCTGGTCCCTGGCTTACCACCCGCAATGTCCCTCCCAGGCCCGGCTTGTGGATCTCGTGCCCCTCCCCACCCCTCCAGCCCTCTTCCATGCCCTCTGCTGGACAGAGGGGCATAGAGAGGGCCCCCACCGTGTGTTTTTTATAGAGGTTGTCTCCTCGCGGCCCGAAGGCCCCCGGCCCCGCTCAATGTGGGGTTACGGGTGTGGGGCTCATGGTGGACCCCGCGGAACATCCAGCAGCGTAAGCCACTGGACGTCCCCCTACCTCTGGTTTTGGTCCGCGCCGGCCGAAGCCGGTACCCCCATATCTGGAGGGCGTTCCCCTATCCGCCACCCGGGGGACGCGTCCGATGGGAGACCAGAAACTCCGCACGGACGGGTCTCTTCCCTGAGGAAGGTATAGGCCATACTCCACCACGGGGGCCAAGTCCGGATTGGTGGACGCTTGTAAGACTAGGGGCTGGTTTTACTGTCAGAAGTTTTCAAGCCGCCCTAAGGCCTCTGACTTGGCTTAACGACTGCCATCTATCGACGGCAGCCGGCACCAACTGCTTAACGTGCCTTGCGAAGCACGGAACCGCTCGGAAAAATCCCACTAGCGTTATTCATAGACGGTGACCCATCCATGGACGCGCCGTATGTTGCTTAACCATAGTGATCGTTTAAGATCACTCAGGCAGCCCAGGCTACGAGCGATTCTTATGTGAGTGGTTGACCAAAAGTGGACCTGGAGGGATTGGAAACCGTTGTTCTTTTATTTGAATTTTTTAATCTGTTATATTTTAGCTTTCTTTTGGTCTAACCAGAATATTTTTAGGTGCCGTAGTTATTTTTTATGATTTTTTTTGTGAGCTGAGCCTAGTCGAAACCTTAAAACCCACGAAACTTCAAACGCGATTTTCTCGAAATCAATTATTTTCCCTTGAGGTCCCTTTTTGGTCAACCACTCACTTATGTTTACCTACATATTTCACAGGTCTTGGATGTTAAAGATGAGATAAGAATATTCTTTACTCCACACGAGGAAAAAAATATTTACAAGGTACAGCCGGTTAGCTGTTTGAATATACCTCGGCTACTATCGATTAAACCGATTGTATTGCAATAAGGTAAGGTTTATTTTGTATTGTTATTTATAGCTATACGTAACTTTTCAAAATAGTGAAGAAAAGTTTTATACGGAGCAGGAAGTAGTATTACACTAGTGTGCTTTCGGCGAAAACTGAAGTCTACTCATATTCCAAAAGCTAACAGACGTGACCCTCGGTGGGGACATAATGGGTTGATGATGATATCCGGGACTAAACCTGTATGAAACTAAAAATGCTGATTTATATGCGAATTACAGCGGAATCGAGAACAAAAATTTGAACGTTAACAATCCGTCTACTGTACCACCGCCAAATAATATCAACGTCGAGTAATATTATCGCTGGTTCGTCACTGACAAGGTAAAACGTAAAGAAAACGTAAGTTAGATGAACGTGAAGAGTTTTCTGTATTATTGCTATATTATGTGAACCCCGTTCACTCCCTTAAGGGTAAAATTTAGAAAAAGCGGCGAAACACATGTTCAATCAATTGTGAAAAAATTAGACAACATTCTGTATACCTCCCATACAAATTTTGGCAAGCCCTTTCGCCCCCTTCGGGGTTGAATTTCAAAAAATCCTGTCTTATTCCTTGCTTACATTAATATAGACCCTCTGTGCAACATTTCAGCTTCCTTGGTCCAACGGCTTGGCCTGTTCGTTGACTGAAGATACAGAAGATATAAAAATAGTTTCAAATATAAAAACTATGTACCTAAAACTATCTTTAAATATAAAATATTATTTGCTGTAACAGGAAAAACACATACAAAACATTAACAAAAACGTAGGGATTCCTTTTCAATCATTTAAAAATCGCCCTAAAGTCTGTTTTTAGTTCAATGCAAAAAAATAAAACAGTCATGTTAACATCTCAATTCAATCCAATGTCTGAATGTTGCTAGTACGCGAAAACCAAATTACCCCATTTTACTTCCAAGTGAATCGCTCGTAGCCTGGGCTGCCTGAGTGATCTTAAACGATCACTAAGGTTAAGCAACATACGGCGCGTTCAGTCCATGGATGGGTCACCGTCTATGACTAACGCTAGTGGCATTTTTCCGAGCGGTTCCGTGCTTCGTAAGGCACGTTAAGCAGTTGGTGCCGGCTGCCGTCGATAGATGGCAGTCCTTAAGCCAAGTCAGAGGCCTTAGGGCGGCTTGAAAACTTCTGACAGTAAGACCAGCCACTAGTCTTTCAAGCCTCCACCAATCCGGACTAGGCCCTCGTGGTGGAGTATGGCCTATACCTTCCTCAGGGAAGAGACCCGTGCCCCTTGGTGGGGACATAATGGGTTGATGATGACTTCCAAGTAAAAATTGTTTGTGCTACGTAGGTGTCTTTTTTAAACTTTGCTCTTATCATGAATTAAACTTTAATGTCTTTGATGTGATAAGGATTTTGGTCACACGAGTCTGCTATTCACGGTAAAAAAAATCTACCGATTAAACCTATATATATTTTATAACGGTAACACCGCGTCATTTTTTTTGCATCGAATTAAAAACGTACTTTAGACGGTTATGCCGGTCAGTTACTATAGCCTCGTAAGGCCCGACCTTGAAAATAACAATTGATTTTGTGATCACTTGAAGACATTGGGCCTCACGAGGTTACAGGATTTTTTACTATTTAGAAAGAAATACCTACCAATCTACGTATTTACCCTTCTTTTCGACAAACAAACTTGTTTGTTTCCAGGGATACGGTTTGTTCAAAATGCTCCCATTCTGCGCCGTTTTCCTCAAAGCAGCTAGAGCAAAAACCCATAGCAGAGGCGGAAAACGTTCCTTAACACAAGAAACAGGGAATGATTTATGGCTGGGAAGATAAGACTGACGATTCAAGTTCACGGCCGAAAGGGGGTGCCTTTGTTAGGCTTATTATGTACGGGATAGATAGGGAGCTTATTATAAGGCGCCTCTGTAGCGCAGCGGTTAGCGCAAGTAGGCACCATGCGAGACGTCCTGTGTTCGAATCCCGGCTGGTAACAAAAAAAATCCTAGGTCTACAATGTGAGAGGGTGTGTCTGTGTGTGTGTGTGTGTGTGTGCGTGCGTGCGTGTGTGTGTGTGTGGGGGTGTTTAATCGAGCTTGAAATTGTGTTTCTGAAACATAAAGCTCATACAGAGAAATGACTTTAATTCCAGATATCTTTGTGTTGTAAACTCTTAACACAGATAGAACAAAACTAAGCATGGAAACGATTGTTATGTTCTTTCAAGGTCAGTGCTTAGTTATAAACAGTATGATGGCTTTGGTAGTCTATTGCCTGACCAAATGCCCTGCCTATCTCAAGATTAATCTTCTGATTCGCTGGGCGAGTCTTAGAGGCGGTTTCTGAGTTGAGAATTTTCACTAAGTAAACCTTATTTGCATCCAGCGTCTTCCCGCCACTTGGATGAGATCGTCTGTCCATCTTGTGGCTGGTCGTCCTACGCTGCGCTTGCCGGTGTGTGGTCTCCATTCGAGAACTTTTCGGCCCCATCGGCCATCAGTTCTGCGTGCTATGTGCCCCGTTGTGCCCCCCTCCCCCCGTTGCTGACTTTCGTTCGTCTACGGACCTCATCATTTCTGACTCGGTCTCGGAGATTCCGCAGAAATTCCGGAGAAATTCCGCTTCCAACCGGTCTTTTTGGAAATCCATGGAGGAGGCCTATGTCCATTAGTAGACTTTTTGTGGCTGAATGATGATGATGATGATGATGATGATGAAACCTTACTTAAGGATACCGTTCTGTCTCGCTTATTTTCTGAGTTTGACTTAGGATAAATCTCGAAGTCGGAAGCATATAGTCGGATTTGTCATTTCTTTATTCAATAGGAGAGCGTGCCTATAAGTTACTACTCGTATAAGCCTTCATACGACATTATGCACCTGAAATTATCCCATGAATAGAGTAAGATAGACACATGTTTCTCAGACGGTTATAAAGATATGTATGGAATCAGGCGTTACTTCGTGAGCCTGATTATGCCTCGTGTTAGAGGCGAAATGCGTCGCATTCTCTCACACAAGCATTTGGTGTCGGTGGGGGTGCGTTCGTGCCTTGCTTCTGCTTGAAAAAGTGGGAGGGAGGGCGGTGCATTAACTAACCGCATGGTGCCTGTGGAATTTTGGCGGAATTTAGCAAAGTAATTTTCACAATTTAATGGTTATAGGGGGCCGTTCAAGTATTACGTAAGCACTTTAGGGGAGCGGTCTTTGCTTTGCTTATTTTTGATGGGATGGGAGGGGGGGGGGGGGGCTTAGATGGTGATTTCGTCAGCAGTAGTTATCATTGCAATGTCTATCCTTGAAAATGAAACCCATTTTCGGGGATACCCACAAATAATTAATATGTTTAGGTACTTGCTCTTACATTATACATAACTGTATGTACATTGACATTCAACAAGCAGAATGTAAATTCTTTACGTTGAAATATATTTTTTATTTCTGATTTCTGATTTCTGCTCAGAACCGAGTAGGGGAATAACTGGTGCTCATGAATCAATCAAAACTCAGAATACCTAAAGAAAAATGCATATACCAATGTTTACGATGGGAGGGGTGGGGGGGTCAGAGCTTTGTTTACTTTTGCTGACAAAGGGAAAAGGGGGGTGAATAATTTTGATAAATCTGCTTACGTAATACTTGAACGGCCCCCAGAGAGCTCGAGGAGCTAAGATTGAAGGTATAAAAAGTCATTTTCGGAAGTCTGAATCGAACATACATACGTACATATAGGTCTGACGTCGGGAAATAAGACTTGGAAATACGCAAGGAATGCTGCAAACATATTAAGTGGGTAGCTAGAGTGAGCAGTTGTGCTCGGCGCGCCTGTTTTCACAATTCAATGTTGTGTGGTCCAAGGCATATACTTTTTAGATAACAATCATTTACAGGCACATACATTGCTTCTGGACCAGAAACAGCGGCATCGCAAACATGTAAACATCCAAGACCTCTGTTTTTTTTTGTCCCCAGCCGGGATTCGAACCCGGGAACTCTTTCGTGGTAGGCAGATGCCCTAGCCGCTGCGCCACAGAGGTCGTCTAATAGGGTTGACAAAAGTAGTTAGGTTATCAGAAAGAGTTTACTTTGGGTTCAAAGATATTTAGTTCTAGTAGAAAACTTACGGTTCACTTAATGAATGAGAAATGAATATTAAATCGTCAGGTTCACTTGTAAAAATGGGAGTCCCGCAGGGATCTATCTTAGAGCTGTTCCTTTTCCTAGTCTATGTAAATGATGTACCGTTTTTGGTACAAAAAATGTGTGAGATAGTGCTATTTGCTGATGAAACGTCACTTGTTTTTAAAATAAGAGACAGGAAATCAATCTTGACGAAGCAAATAATGCTCTCTCGCACGTTCTAGATTAGTTTACAGTAAATAATCTTTTGTTAAATTCAAAAAAGACAAAATGTATGAAATTTACCCTACCTAACGTAAAATTAGTTGAAAACAACATTGTAATTGAAAATGATAAACTAGAATTTGTTGAAGATACTGTATTTTTGGGCATCACAATCGATGCCAAACTACAATGGGGTCCACATATTATAAAATTAGCACAAGGACTTAGCTCCGCAGCATATGCCGTGAAAAGAATTCGAGAACTTACTGACGTTGCAACTGCTAGGCTTGTTTATTTTAGTTACATCCATAATATTATGTCCTATGGTATAATACTATGGGGCCGGGCAGCAGACATTGAGACTATCTTCATCTTGCAGAAGAGAGCGATCCGATTTATTTACAAGCTAGGTAGTAGGGACTCGCTAAGAGATTTTTTCAAAGAAACTAACATCTTAACAGTTGCAAGCCAATACATTTATGAAAATATTATGTACGTTCGGAAAAATATTAAAGACTTCGAAACTCTTGGTAGCCATCATAACGTTAATACTAGGAATAAACATAAATTGTCATTTCCACGATTTAGACTTGCAAAAGTTAATACTTCTTTTATGGGGCACTGTATAAGGTTCTGCAACAAGATACCCCAAGATATATTAGAGTTACCTCCAACGCAATTTAAGAGTTGTGTTAAGCACACTCTTTGCAAAAAAGGTTATTATACAATCAACGATTATTAAGAAGATAAGGACGTACGGCATTAAATAGTAGTTTAATATTAAATTTAATCAGAGGAAAAATGTGTCTAGTGTTCAACACATCCAAGATATTATTTTGCAAGTTTGATTTGTATTAGCTTCAAGGTGATTTGAGAAAAGATGGTCAGAGTGGAGTTTTTTTTTTGCTGCCTTTTTCTCCACTACAGACGGCCCCAAGGCACCGGCTAACATTATACATAACTGTATGTACATTGACATTCAACAAGCAGAATGTAAATTCTTTACGTTGAAATAAATTTTTGATTTCTGATTTCTGAAAATAAAACATAAAATGTAATTAAATTATTCTGCATGCACTAGAAAGTAATTAAGATTAAGAATTAAGATTCATCTTATTTTAAGTTAACGAACGAAGACTATCTAGATCAGATGTCTTGTCATAAGTATATACACTTTAGATAAATATTTGTATGTTTATACCTAGAGTGTTTCAATTTCAAACAATGACTTTGTCCACAAAATATTGGAAATTCAATAAATAATAATAATAACTCATAATATTAACACACAATTACTTTACCTGGCTCTAAACTAGGAGACCCTGTGATAATAATATCATAGTAACCAGTATATAGAAAAAAAATCGGACCTATCGGAGGAATACCTACCCCTGGATTCTGGAATGCTAAAAGTATTTTAATCTATGTTAACAGCAGGTCACTCGATTTTTTGTACATACTTTTGCCGACTGACAGCTGTTAAAAATAGATTAACAGACTGTTAGCGTTCGAGCAACCGAGGGTTATTGTAGAACACGCTTAAACTTATGACTTGGGCCACTCGTCTACTGCTAATATCCAGGCGTTAAGGGCATACGACGCCATCTGTGTTTGACTGCCCCAGGCTGTAAAGTACAGCCAATGTTAGGAGTGCTCGAATAAAAGAATGGGAGCATTATGACAACTTTTTGATGCATGGACACCACAGCCACGCTCATTAATACTAATATCACTATCTTCATCATCATCATCATCGCTAACGTGAATTATTAAGAGAGCTAACAGCGGCATACTTTACTTTTTAAAAAGATGGAATGCACCTGAATTAGTAGGGAGTGATGCCAGCTAAAGAAAAAAATAAAGTAATTAAAATTAATTCGGTGTATTTGATCGTAATATTGAAATATTAGTTCTAGTAATTTCTAGTAATTTTCGTATTAGTTCACTTGAGTAAGTCAATATTTATATTTTTTTTAGGTAAAACATAAAATAGTTCTGGCATTTTAATTTTTTATGCATTCAAATGAGCCAAATTTTTCCTTTTTCCGGTGGAAAGCTTTTTAAGTAGCAACACTTATGTGTTGCTAAATAAATGTCATAATTCTACGGAATAAAACATCTGACTTTAATAAAAATATTACACGTGTTCAACACTAGACAAAATTATCCTCTGAATACATTTAATATCAATCTACTGTTTAGTAGTATAATAGTGTGTCATAATATAGTGCATAGTAT
The DNA here is from genome assembly GCA_947310845.1 of Yponomeuta plumbellus. Taxonomy (NCBI): domain Eukaryota; kingdom Metazoa; phylum Arthropoda; class Insecta; order Lepidoptera; family Yponomeutidae; genus Yponomeuta; species Yponomeuta plumbellus. Next base: position 5,540,479 of record OX371221.1, on the reverse strand, counting down.
GTATTAGAAGTTTACGTTGTACATTGATATTGCATTACTAGTAATTTGTAAGTAGGTAATTATTGAATAAAAGTTTACAATTTTTTTAAAGACGAGGGTTCAATCATAGCCCTAAGTTAGGAAGAGCAAGTTTCGACAGGATCATTTTTGTTTATAATATCTATTGGTTCAAAAGTAAAACTATTGCCACCATTTATAAACATTTATAAACAAATGTTAACAAAATCTCATTTCGAGAAAAAAATGTCACTTAGTGAGTTTAAAGCCTTGTATCCAATAGGCTCTTCCGCGCAGACTTTCAACATGTTGCGCAACGTGTTGCGCGCCAAATGTTGCCTAGTGGATACGCGGCTTTACTTTTGAACCGACGCGACGTAGTTTTATGTTTAAATAAAAAGCAATTTAACTTTAGTTAGACAATAAAATAACGTTAATTAATTGTCATTTTTTTATTAAGACTTCTCTAGCACTACCCCTTGCTCTTTCCACATAACTCAACGTTAGCTGGAAGAAAATACTTTTTAGTATTAAGCTAGCCTTTGTACAGACATTGTTTCTTGCGCAATAAAGATTTTTTATTATCATTACTATAGTCTGCAAAATATAGCTTGAGCTCCGCAACAGCTGTCATGGACATTTGCGTCCATGAAGTTTTGAACTGCCACTTACTGCCATCGAATAGTGTGCAGTAAGTACGGAGTTTTCACAGATTTGATTGATGAGATTGGATTGAATTTGGATTGGGATTGGATTGAGATTGGAGAGAGAGATGAGATTTGAGATCTGATGACACATGATTTGTCTTCTAATGATCGTTGTTTTTTTTGCATAGAGTGTACTTAATACATTCCATAAGGGCCCTCGCCCACGGCGGCTTTTTGTAGCGCTACGGCCGCGCGACGGTGGCGCGTTCGCCGCGCTACAGCCTCGATGCGGTCGCTAGCTGTGTGCCCTCGCCCACGTAACCACGCTTCTGTCGCGATGCGAACGCGCCACCGTCGCGCGGCCGTAGCGCTTCTGTCGCGATGCAAACGCGCTACCGTCGCGCATCCAATCGCCACAGTTGCAAGATGGACTCAGTTGAGGCAACATTAGTCACGTTGTCTTTGGTGCTGCTTTTACGTAAGCAGCCGAAGCGCCGACAACGACAGCGACGTCACGTAGCCCCGGCTGCCTGAGTAATCCTAAGGGCCCTCGCCCACGGCGGCTTTTTGTAGCGCTACGGCCGCGCGACGGTGGCGCGTTAGCAGCGCTACAGCGGCGCGGCTGTAGCGCTACGGTGGCGCGTTAGCAGCGCTACAGCCGCGCTACGGTCGCACGTTGCAAAAGCGACCTACGCGCGTTAGTAGCGATGCCGTCGTGCGTTTACGAAACGCGCAACGGCAGTGCTACAAAAAGCCGCCGTGGGCGAGGGCCCTTAGTATCGATGTTTCGTAAACGCGCAACGGCAGCGCTACAAAAAGCCGCCGTGGGCGAGGGCCCTAAGCCGCGTCGGAGTTAAATCTAATATATCTTAGCGAATATTGTTGTAGAAGAAATAAAAAGAGATAAGATAAGATAAGAATATTCTTTATTGTACCAGGAAAAATAATTACAGAACATTAACAATAAGATGCAGTACAAGAGGCGGCCTTATTGCTTAAAGCAATTTCTTCCAGGCAACCGACGATGGAAAGTTGCTGACGGAAAAGAGAGAGACGGGTAGTCGGTGCAAATAAGAACATAGAATAAATACTTATACTTAATACTAATATACATACATAAACATTTACATTCTATACATATAATAATTATAAACATACATAAAGTTACATAATATAACATAAAGTTCTACCATAGGATAAAAGAAAAGAGCCTTAAAACAAAGGCTAATACCGTACTAACAATCGTTTTTTAACCACGACAAAAATCAATAACGTGAGCGTTATAATATTCAACGCTATGATAACTTGCTTACAGAATATAAGATGTCAGAAGGTTACAGGAGTAATTTTGCTAACTACTTAGCTGTAGTGCTGTCTCGTCAAATTTCTTAGGAAAGAGCGTGACAGAACGTTACTTAAGTATTTTCATCATCATCCTCAACCCACTATGTCCAAGGGCACGGGTCTCTTCCCTGAGGAAGGTATAGGCCATACTTAAGTACCTATTTAGTTGGTATTTAGTATTTTTGGCTGTGAGTATTTTATGTCACGTACTTAGCTAAGTAGGTGACATAAAAGACACGGCAAACATTGTTTTGCCATATTTGACCTTTTCGCCCCTTTTCGGTCCCTCAAAGAATCAGCGTTTAAAAATATACAACAATCTCATATTTCAATGATTTTAATGAAGCGAAAATGTAGAGTTGTAAACTGTAAGGCTTGTCACTAGGTAAGCAATTTTCGAGTCTCTGTTTTACTTTAGAGAGCTTACATTTTTATGTCATCATCATCATCATCATTCACCCACTTGGATGAGATCGTCTGTCACTGAAACGTGGCCTTTCACTATGGGCCTCATAAGAAAGCTCAAGGTCACGCAACGATCAATGGAAAGGGAATCGGAAATGATGAGGTCCGTAGACAAACGAAAGTCATCGACATAGCCCTCCGGATGAGTAAGTTGAAGTGGCAGTGGGCGGGGCACATACACGAAGAACTGATGGCCGATGGGGCCGAAAGGTTCTTGAATGGAGACCACACATCGGCAAGCGCAGCGTAGGAAGACCAGCCACAAGATGGAATTTTTATTTACATGCGTGAAATAATTAACGCTTTAAATTAGGGACCAGTAAGGGTTCAGGTAGTTCCTTTTTGCCACCCCTTCTCATATTACCATTCTGTAATAAATGAAAAAAGACTAAAAAGTACCTACTCGAAACCACCGTGCGCGCGTGCAACGACTAATGAATGTCGATGAAGCGAAGGTGATTTGTCAGGATCGTGGCAGGTGGCAGTCCCTGGACTCTGCCTACCCCTCTGGGATACAGGTATGACCTTATATAAGTATGTAATAAAAGTAGGAATTGTAACGTTATTTATTTTAACCTCATTTCGAAATTGTACCTACTTGTTCTTGGCCATTATTTTGACGCTCTGTGAATGAGTGATTGCCTATGGTAATCGCTTATTCAATACGTTCATTCAAATATTCTTCCATTCACTCATCTCGGCTCTCGCAGATCACTGAAAATGTGACCACGGAAGGAGATGGGTGTGCGCTCTATTACTCCGCCTCTCTCCAACTGCTCTAACGGCCATATTTTCATGTCCAGTTCTTCCTAAAAGAACTGTTAACATGTAATCTGCGACCTATGCCCCTGCTTTTGGGTGAGTGTGAACAAATATTTAGTTTTTATTACTGCAAATTGTACTGTTGGCTACATCTTTTATTTCTTGTAATTATTTTTGTAAATATCTATTGGTGAATGGGCTCTGCATGTTTTTATATTCCTATTTCCACTATTTTCCACCGTTCTGCCTATTTTTGTGTACCGCCACCTACAAACTCCCTTCTGGTGCTTTCCGGCTTGGGTGGCGATGCACAGCAGGCGTCTTTTGGCTATATTTTTGTAAATAAACTGTTGTATATATAATACGTTTCCCCCTACATCATTTCCCACCGGCGACATAATCATAATACCTACATTGATTATTTTAATTTATTTTGTTATTTTCGCGTAAACTTTACAAAGACATATACAGGGTGTCCCAAAAGTCAACGTCAAACCGGAAACGGGTGAAAAGGCAAGTCATATTGGTTGTGCGGGTACCAACTAAGGTACTGAATAATAGCGGACTTACGCAAATAATACCAAAATATCAAAATAAAATCAAAAGCATGTATTTTCTCGTTGACGCAGGAAAAGTAAGTGAGTGACACCCGTCACTCATCCATAGACATTGGTTATAAGAAAAATATTTAAAAAAAGAGGTAAATTGTTGCCGGCTGCCGTCGATAAATGACAGTCGTTAAACCAAGTCAGAGGCCTTAGGGCGGCTTAAAAACTTGTGACATTAAGACCTGGGAGCCGATTCTCGCCCATGCGAATTGAAAGCGTAGACGCCAAACATTCGAAGGATTAGACATTTGTCGCATAAAAATCAGTTTCATGTATTCTCACAAAGTCGTATACGCAAATTTGCTAAACATTTTCGTTCGCTTTGAGGTGTCATCTTGTCGCATGGTGATTACCATGCGACTCGCAAAAGGCGTATGAAATTTGAACGCATTCATTGATAGTTGACGTTTCTTGATTGGAAATTCCAAGAATACTTTCCGTACCACGTTGCCTGGCGCGAATCCACTTAAGTGCAGTAGGCACAAAAACCCTACTCCGCGCGAGATACTTTAGGACTACTAAATTTGATCGGATTCGCGCTGTAATTGATTTTATCGCATTACGGAACGTAGGGCAAGTCCATTCTCGCCCTACGTTCCCTACGTTGACGATTCGTTAAAAGTAAAATTCCAGTTGAAAATTTTAAGAGTTAAGTGTATTAAACTTTTAAATAACGTATATTTTGTACCTAAACAGTTTCTTAGTTTATAAAATAACACTCAAAGTAATAATTTGCCGCAAAATGTATCAATTTAAAAGTGAAATTGTAAATGTTTTAAGATTCGACTAACTTTCAATTTACAATGGCACGTAGGATTCACAGATTACTGTTTTAGTCGTTAGACATTTCTTTTTTCATTCGAATTCAATGTCGCATGGTGTTCAGAATACAGAATTTGGGTGTCGTTCGACTTTTTTATGTAGAACTAGCTGTTGCCAGCGACTTAGTCCGCGTGGGCTTTAGTTGAGTAAAGTGTTTGCGTTTGCAATTAAGATTGGGATACTTTTAGCGCATGCGAAATAAATAAAACCATACTACTCACTCTGAGAGAAGACCTATTCCCTGCAGTGGGACATATACTCGTATAGGCTGTTTACTAGGGGTTGTATTTGAAAGAACTGAGAAATATTTATGAACACATGAACGGAGAAATAATAAGAAGAATTGAGAAATTTTCTCAATTATTTCAAGAGTTAGAACGACGAATATGAAAAAAAAAAGAAAGTAAGCAAGTATTTAAGGTGGTATTTAAACACATGGAAGAACAAAGAAATTCAATTCAAAAATCGCCGCGAAATGTTTAATAATCGAAGCGACGATACGAAGTAAATACGAAGAACTTTTATACCTTCTAAATTTTTGAACCCCCATAAGTATTGAATTCACAAAAAGGGCTGTCGGCAATAATCAATAACTTTATCAGGAACTTATAACCCAAATACAACATTTTATTGAAATAACTTTGAATATCAGAGAGCTTTCATTCTAACTTTGCAAACTAACAAAGAAAATCATCCAAAGGGGGGTCCCTTGGGATGATTTTCTAAAAACTACTTCACACAATGTTTCATGACTTTCAATGAAATACCTACATACTGCATTTCATTCGAATAACTTCAAAAACGGCAAAGTTTCATACTAACTTTGCACCCCCCTTTTACCCCCTGAAAGGAATGATTTTCGAAAAACTATTTTACATGTATTTCATGACTTTTAATGACAAACCTTCATATTAAATTTCATTCGAATAACTTCAAAAACGGCAAAGTTTCATACTAAATTTGCAGCCCCTTTTTTCCCCCTTAAGGCATGATTTTTGAAAAACTATTTTACACGTATTTCATGATTTTAAATGAAGAACCTTCGAACTAAATATCATTTGAATAACTTCTAAAACGGCAGGTGTCATACTAACTTTGCACCCCCCTATTATCCCCTAAAGGGATGATTTTCGAAAAACTATTTTACATGTGTTTCAAGACTTTCAATGAAGGACCTTTATTCTGAATTTCATTCGAATAACTTCAAAAACGGCAGGGTTTCATTCATACTAACATTGCACCCCGTTTTACCCACTTAAGGAATGATTTTTGAAAGCCTATTTTACATGTATTTCGTGACTTTTAGCGACGGATCTTCGTATTGAATTTCATTTGAATTACCTCAAAAACGGCAAAGTTTCATACTAAATTTGCACCCCCCTTTTACCCCCTTAAGGGATGATTTTCGAAAAACTATTTAATACATGTTTCATGACTTTTAATGAAGGACCTTCATATAGAATCTCATTCGAATAACTTGGATAACGCCAAAGTTTCATACCAACTTTGCACCCCCTTTTTCCCCCTTAAGGGATGATTTTTGAAATACTATTTTACACGTGTTTCATGATTTTAAATGAGGGATCTTCATATTGAATCCCATTTGAATAACTTCAAAAACGGCAAAGTTTCATACTGAATTTGCACCCCCCTTTTTCCCCCTTAAGGGATGATTTTCGAAAAACTATTTTACACATGTTTCATGACTTTTCATGAAGGACCTTCATATAGAATCTCATTCGAATAACTTGGATAACGGCAAAGTTTCATACTAACTTTGCACCCTCTTTTTTCCCTCTTAAGGGATGATTTTTGAAAAACTAATTTACACATGTTTCATGATTTTAAATGAAAGACCTTCGTACTAAATATCATTTGAATAACTTTAAAAATGGCAAAGTTTCATACTAACTTTGCACCCCCCCTTTTTCCCCCTTAAGGGATGATTTTTGAAAAACTATTTTACACTTGTTTCATGATTTTAAACGAAGAAACTTCATACTGAGTTTCATTTGAGTAACTTCAAAAACGGCAGAGTTTCATACTAACTTTGCACCCACATTTTACCCCTTTAGGGGGTGAATTTTGAAAAATCCTTTCTTAATGCTACCCTACGTTATAAAAGGAACTCCTGTGCAAAATTTCAAGTTTCTAACCCTTATAGTTTGGGCCCTGCGTTGATATGTCAGTCAGTCAGTCAGTCATTGAGTCAGTCAGTCAGCTTCTCCTGTTATTATGAGTCGTATACGTCTTATTTGCTAATTAAGTGAGAATAGGCTCCCTGGGAGCCCAAAGAAATGTCTAACGACTAAAACAGTAATCTGTGAATCCTACGTTCCATTTTCTCGATTGTAAATTGAAAGTTAGTCGAATCTTAAAACATTTACAATTTCACTTTAAAAATTCATACATTTTGCGGCAAATTATTACTTTCAGTGTTATCTTATAAACTAAGAAATTGTTTAGGTACAAAATATACGTTATTTAAAAGTTTAATACACTTAACTCTTAAAATTTTCAACTGAAATTTTACTTATAACGAAACGTCAACGTAGGGAACGTAGGGCGAGTCCATTAAAATGGACTTGCCCTCCGTTCCGTAATGCGATAAAATCAATAAGAGCGCGAATCCGACCAAATTTAGCAGTCCCAAAGTGTCTCGCACGGAGTAGGGTTTTTGTGCCTACTGCACTTAAGTGGATTTGCGCTGTAATCGATTTTATTGCATTTCGGAATACACCCACCCTCAACTATCAATGAATGCGTTCAAATTTCATACGCCTTTTGCGAGTCGCATGTAATTACCATGCGACAAGATGACACCTCAAAGCGAACGAAAATTATTAGCAAATTTGCGTATACGACTTTGTGAGAATACATGAAACTGATTTTTATGCGACAAATGTCTCATATAATCCTTCGAATGTTTGGCGACTACGCTTTCAATTCGCATGGGCGAGAATCGGCCTCCTGGCACTAGACTTACAAGCCTCCATCAATCCTGACTTGGCCCCTGTGGTGGAGAATGGCCTATACCTTCCTTAGGAAAGAGACACGTGCCCACCGAGAGGGGGGTTTCCGCCTATGTTCAAAGGTGCGATTTTTCAAAATATGTTTTTGGACAAAGGCCAGTTTGGTCCAACATTGGTTTGCCAAAATCACGTTTTCGTCAAAACGTTTTCGTCAAAGGTGGTTTTAGGCAAATTAATGGGATAAGTAATGTTTTTTACTAATAGTCTTGAATGTTGTTCGATTCCTGTGTGGCACTCTAAAGGCCAAACGAGTGGACTATAATAATTATACCATCAATCGATTCGTTTTCTTTGCCGATTATCGGAAAAGTTATTAAGAAATTAATTATGGTATTATAAATAAACAAATAAAAAATAAATAAAGTCAACCTCGTGTATCCTCGTGTATCCGTAAAACAATTTATTAAGTTCGCCCTTTGTATTTTTATTTCTATAAAACTGTGCAATAAAGTATTTTAATAATAAAAATAATAAACGACCGCGCCAAGCTCTATTGGGACCGGCGGCCCATTATCACAGACAGGACTATACTCGCGAATAAGCCTGATATTGTGGTGGTGGACCGGGCGCAGAATAGGGCGTTTTTGGTCGACATCACTGTCCCACATGATGAGAACATCGTGAAAGCCGAAACAGATAAGAAAACCAAGTATCTGGACCTGGCGTACGAGGTTACCGACATGTGGGGGGTGGAGTCGTCCGAAATCGTTCCTGTAGTCTGTCCGCGAATGGGTTAGTTCCAACCAGTCTCGTTAACCATCTGAGGCGGTTGGAACTCCGTGTGGGCATGCTTCCGGCTATCATGCAGAAGGCGGTGCTGCTTGATACAGCCCGGATAGTCCGGTGTTTTCTCTCGCTGTCGCCCTGACCTCCGGCCGCTTGGACTCCTCAGCCGGAGGGCGTCCGTCTGGCCACTTTGGTCAGGCGAGACCATTAACTTTTTTTTTCCCCATATAATAATATAATATCGGCAAAACGTGGGTCCAGTTCTAGAGACTGGTGCCTCTGCCTACGCCTTCGGGGATAACGGGCGTGAGTTTATTATTATTATTTTTTTATATTTTATAATAATATAAGTGTAGTGCTCACGAAAATATTTTTTATATTACTTTTCTCTATTTGAATCGTACCTTCTGTACCTAAGTATGAATATAACGCGTCGCGGGAACGTGATTTTTATTTGATGGCTGTTTGATTTGAATAATCCCTCCCCGCGACCTTGTCTTATTGAATTGGCTGAACTTTCGTAGAGGCTAAACTCTTTGCAAAAGCTCTGTTACTAAGTAGTTTTCGTATTGCGTGTGAAACTACTATTAGATGGGGGAATCTAATCTAAGAAAAGTTGTGGTGCCTGTATGCAAGGATTAATCAAGAAAAACAGGTTTATCAGTATGGTGGCTAGAGGGAAGCGTTGGCTCTGTCTACCTCTGAGGGATACAGGCGTGAGCTTATCTTTGTTGAAAATTCTTCTACTTGCATTAAATAATAATACTATCCATCTCACTTTAAATCATCAACATCATCAACCCATTATGTGCGCACCGAGGGGCACGGGTCTCTTCCCTGAGGAAGGTATAAGGCAAGCTCCACCACGGGTGCCAAGTCCGGATTGGTGAAGGCTTGTAAGATGGCTGGTCGTACTGTCAGAAGTTTTCAAGCCGCTGTAAGGCATTTGACTTGGCTTAACTTTAGATAGCTAGATAGAAAATGCATTATTCAACACAGAAACAACACTGATCTAATCTCTTTAAATGAGCAATTTTTGTATATATATTTATATATAATCAGAATCCCTTAAACGGCTCCAACGATTTTCACGAAATTTTGTAGGCAGATGCTTTCGGGGGCGTTTAATCGATCTAACTAGGTTACATTTTTAGAAAACGTTGTTTTATCCGTGTTTTAAGCCAATTGAAATTTGCTATGATAACATACAGAGGTAAATTTCGCGTCTATCTGCAACGTTGGGATAGTTCCGACGGGAAAACGGGCGACCCGTTTCGGGCCGATTTCAAGAGACCAGGTTCGAGTCATGATGTTTTTTTCCAAGTTCTTTTTTTGTTGCAAAAGGATTATTTTAATTTTATATTACACTAGCTTTTGCCCGCGACTCCGTCCGCGTGGACTTTAGGGTTAAAAAATAAGGGGTTAAAGGGTTAAATTTAGAAAAACGGTGAAACACGTGTTCAATTAATTGTATTGAAGAGTATTTATTTCAAGTTTCAAGAAAATCAGACAACATTGATTATACCTCCCATACAAATTTTGGCAACCCTTTTAGCCCCATAAGGGTTGAATTTCGAAAAATCCGTTCTTATTCCTTGCCTTCATTATATATCCTCGTGAGGCCCAATGTCTTCAGGTGATCACAAAATCAATTGTTCTTTTCAAGGTCGGGCCTCACGAGGTTATAGATCCTCTGTGCAAAATTTCAGCTTCCTAGGTCAAACGGCTTGGGCTGGGCGTTGATGAGTGTCAGTCAGTCAGGACTTTGAATTTTATATAGATATAATATAGAAGATAGAAGATAATTTATATTACAAAAAAAGTACCGAGCAAAGCTCCTGTACGGTCACCCAGGTACTATTTATTAATCTAAGAATACAGACAACATTTGGATGGACTGGATATACGCTTTAGATTACAGAACTTATCAATGAGAGATAGGGAATATAGCCGTTATAAACGCGCCATGAATTTCTCACAATTTTAATTATTCGAAGGTAAGAGAAAAAAAAATACATGGTGCATTTTGTGCGAGACCGTTTTACTTACAGATACTGGCACTGCAAGCCATTACAGCAACAAGGTAAAGGAAATTACTTTTTTTTTCCATATAGCTAATACGGCCAGCAAAGAAAAAAGTTATACCGCGAATGTTTGAACTTTGTTTCACCTCCTTGCAACACGCAACCTTACCTACTTGGTACAGAATAATGAGTTATCGCGATTTATTTCGCGTAGTTGTTTGTGTCGTATTCAGTCGGGTAAGCATTGTTTGATCTTTCTGATTGACCTAGAACTATGAAATTTGGCGCATTGTACAGGTACGTCTCAAGTGCAGACAAAAACCTGAAAAGTATTTACATTTAAATACATTTGTAATAAAATCGTAAAAAAAATTAAGTTCTGGAAAAGCTCTTCTCGAACTGTTTATAATAATATGTTTTTTTTTACTGAAACAACAATAAAATACACTTGCAAACAGCCTATACAAGGTGTTGATTTGTGCAGTTTCACCCGACTCAAGGGTGATTATTTACATTATACTAAAGCAAAAAAAATGAAAAAAAAAAAAAATTATAGTGAAAATAACCTTTTAATTTAAGAAAATTACCAAAATTACAAGCAATACGTAAACTATCCACCCGTAATCAGGTCTAACTCTACATTTATTCATTTATTTATTCATTTATTCAGTTCAAAAAACACAAGTAAGTTAACAGATTCACATCCAAATCACTTACAGGTAATGTGCATATTACATAAAGAGGATAAATACGAGTTATGATTTTAGATTGCCGTACTTGGCTTAAATAAAGTAATTGGAAGGAAATTTGCGGCTGCTTTTTGCAAATCAACACCCTGTATATGTCGAACTGCAAGGCACAGCCCTTCCCTCAGAGAGAGAGTAAGGGCTTAATAATCATGCGTGCCCACCGCGGGTTGGCGATTTCAAGCGCTGAGGTATGTCAATATCACAATCACTCAGGTTTCCTACGGATTTTCTTTCACATTTAGCGAGTGGTAATAGCTATCATAACTTCAAAAATGTAGATACCGTAGAAAATAAAGTCATAGCCTGAACTGGGAATCGAATTCTCCTGCCTTGGAGCCCCTATATAAAATAGACTTACTAATACGTAGATAAGGGCGACCCCACACGGGCGTTGCGGCTGCACTGCGTCGTCGCAGCGCAATGATTTCAACACAGTGGCGGCGATCTCCCCAAAGCCTGTATTACACCGGGGCAACACTGTGCGGCATTGTGGTATGCCACAAGGCCGCATGCTACAACGTCGCGCATTGTGGCAAGAACCTTGTGGCATGGCAACACCTTGCGTCATGTCAAACTGTCGCAGCTTCTTCTTCTTCTGCCGCACCTTTGTAGCATGTGGCCTTGTGGCATGCCGCAATGCCGCACAGTGTTGCCCCGGTGTAATACAGGATTAATAAACAACATAAATACTGTGTTGCCGCTGCGTCATTTCAACGCCTCGTCTATCCCCTCTCTTTATGCGTTGCGTTGCCGTCCGTTCTGCGCATAGCTAGCCATGTTGTTTAATTTGTACCTGTGATGTGTCTTGTTGGCAATAAACATTTTCTCTTTCTTCTTTCTTTCTATCTTTCGTTCAACTTTATACGTAGAATGACGGAGCGTTACCGCTCGGTCGACGCAGCGCTAACGCAACGCACAAGCAACGCCCGTGTGTCATCTCTCTAACTGAAAACACTTCAGAAATAAATCGTGACCTTGTCGAAATAAATAACCTCGACATTGGAAAAGGGATTGTACAGAAAATCTTCGCATCATTTGGGTCAGAGGGTGGCTTAGGTTTGACCTCATCATTTCTAATGTTCTGAAAGGTCCGACCCGTAACTTTGCTGCTTCAAATACAGGTTACATCAGAACCATTTAATGTGAAAATTCTGCCAAGTTCAGCGATCCGTTGACCGACGGAAATTTATATTTGGAAACAGAATAATAATGGACAGGAAATAATTGACAAAATTTAAATTTTTTAGCATACCTACATATTTTATTGTCTTATAGGCAACTAGATTTAAAATAAAACGACCCATACTTTTTATTTTCGGAAATTCGATGATTTTCATTCATTATTTTCATTCCTCATTGCACCGTATGTGTGACGTCATCGCACAATTTTTGGCTTTTATTTATTTTCTCTAAAAACATGCAATAAAAAAAATTCTAAATTTTTTTTCGTAATCAGAATAGCAAAATTAGGAAACAGTATTTTTAGTTTTAGCTGTTGTAAAATATATAATGTTGTCAATTCTTAACTTAGATCAGAATAGTCCGAAGAAAAATCAAGTAAGGGCTGATTTTTCAATAGTCAAATAACTTTTATCTGAGGAATAAAAATGGCGGTTTGACATAACTTTCATGTATACATAAGCTGTCAAACGGCCATTTTTATTTCTTAGACAAAAGGTATCTGACTATTGAAAAATCAGCCCTAAATGCATCTGGAATAAAGCTAATAATTTGTAGTACTTAAGAACATTTTTCATAGCATAGTGGGGGGTATCATTAGGTGGTCGTTAAAGAACATTGTGGTTGTAAGAAAATGTTTTTTATTAAACAGTCCATTTGCGAAATATCAAGCTTTAAATCGGATTTTTCGTTTTAAATCGGACGTCCCCTCACCGTCTCCTGGCTAAACAGTTGATTGTAGTAGGTACCGGGAAAAAATTCAAAATTGAAACACATTACTGAAACTAAAAAAAAATATATAAAATTATATATTTTTTTCGTTTATTTGAAAAAAATTGTGTTTCTGAAATAAATATTTTTTATTTCATTTTCTATCCTTTCTTAGGTTGTCTGGAAGAGATTAGCTATAAAATTGAGTTGTTTATGGCAGGACTAAGATATTATTATTTTGAAATCTAGTATATAAAATTCTCGTGACACAATGTTAGTGCGCATACTCCTCCGAAACGGCTTGACCGATTTCGAAGAAATTTTATATGTATCTTCGGTAGGACTGGGCGACGACCTCTGTGGCGTAATGGTTAGCGCTTCTGCTTACCATGCGAGAGGTCCCGGGTTCGATCCCCGGCTGGGAAGAAAAAAAAAACTCCAGGTCTTGGATGTTTACATGTTTGTGACGTCGCTGTTTCTGGTTCCCACGACACAGGGTATCCTAGCGTGGGGCCAGAAGCAATGTATGTGCCTGTATGTAAATGTTAATGTTAAGGACTGGGAATAGGTTTTTATCTATTTCTCATACCCCTATTTGGCAAAACAACGTTTGACTGGTCATCTAGTAATAATATAAGTATTTACAAAGATGCGGTACAATAAATTGGCGGCCGAAAGGTAAGAATTGCGTTATTTCACGGGTTGTATAAAGCTAAACTTACTCGACTTGGCGTAGACTTTGCCGTGTCCTCTCACCACTAATATCGGGACGTTTTCGTGCTTGTTACCTAACATTGCTATCCAACGCTGAGGGTATTGGATTTGGCTATTTCTCACAACTTTCCGTATCTTCAATCAAACGAGGTAGGTAAACATGTAGGTAAGCAATCAGCTTACAACGGCGGCGGGCGGTCTCACGACGATTCCGTGGGATAGGGGACGTAGCCTTAAGGGCCGAAACACATAACCGCATTGCAGCGCCGCGCCGCCTAAATCGGTAGTGGCGTCGCGATTTCTGCAGCGCGGTGCTGCACCGCTACGCGAATTTCACTGGCACAGCGTCATACTCGTCATGATTCAGTTTGTTTTTATGACTTTTGCAAATAACACTCGTAAACCCAGAGGCAGTTTTAAAATTGAAATGTCTGACGTTGATATCGATTCTAAATGAATCTTTGATATCTTTGGTTCAGGAACGCCCTTGTTTGTGGGATCCTAGTGACTATACTTATAAAGATAAATTTATAAAACAAGAGGCATGGAAAAGAATTTGTGAAATCATTTATGATAATTAAAACGAAAAAGACGTTAAAAAAATCAAAACTGGGTGAGTAGTGTAGTCTTTTCTTTTGAAATATGTTACTAAAGAAAGGGACTGAAAATGGCGGAGCTGTACATTTAAAACAGAGTAATGTCTTCTTAACAAATAAGCAATAAGTTTATTACGATCCATGGCAGAGACACGTCTATCTACAATCAAAAATCACGAGGAACTGGTTATCGCTTTTATCGCTACCGTACGACAATGAAACGCTCTTTTCGTCGCAACGCGGTTATGTGTCTCAGCCCTAAATGGGTCGCTACTTGTATTTGTAAGTTTGCGCCCTCCCATGTGGCACCGACAGCTGCTAGTGCGGGGCCGCGGCTGAATTTGCTGCTAGAGTCCGTTTTTCAATTCAATGCAAAAATAAATGACGCGGTATTACCGTTAAAAAAATATATAGGTTTACTCGGTAGATTTTTTTACCGTCAATAGAAGACTCGTGTGACCAAAATCCTTATCGCGTCAAAGACATTAAAGTTTAATTCCTCTAAGTTTAAGAGCAATGTCTAAAAAAACACCTAAGTAGCACAAACAATTTTTACTTGGAAGTGAAATGGCGTAATTAGGTTTTTGCGTACTAGCAACATTCAGACATTGGATTGTATTGAGATGTCAACGTGACTGTTTTATTTTTTTGCATTGAACTAAAAAACAGACTGTAGACAAATGCAAGAAATATAATCAGCTTATGTACTTACGCGGTTTAAGAATTGTGTTAACCACACTCTTTGAAAAAAAAGCTTACTACAAAATCAACAAAAACAAACAATGTCTGGCATTAAGCAGTAGTTTAATATTAAATTTAATCAGAGGATAATCTGTCTAGTGTTCAACACGTCTAAGAGTAGTATTTTTTAAGTTTGAAAGTTTGTTAGTTAGGCTAAAACTGTTTTGAAAAGAATAAATGTGGAGTTTCTTTGTTAGTTTCTTCTCCATGTAATCTATTAATTGTAAAACTAACAACTTTGACGTTCATAAAATAAACAATATTAACATATTGTTTGTTTTAAACAAATTTATAAAACATATTTGATTGATTCATTGAAATTTGGCGAGTAATATCGTTTTAAGTTTCGCTTATAGCCCCGACTGCCTGAGTGATCTTAAACGATCACGAAGGTTAAGCAACATACAGCGCGTTTAGTGCATGGATGGGTAACCGTTCTATGACTAACGCTAGTGGCAATATTCCGAGCGGTTTTGTGCTTCACAAGGCGCGTTAAGCAAAGCAGTTGGTGCCAGCTGGCGTCAGTAGATGGCAGTTGTTAAGCCAAATCAGAGGCCATTAGTCTTACAAGTCTCCACCAATCCGCATTTGGCCCCCGTGGTGGAGTATGGCCTAATACCTTCCTCAGGAAAGAGACCCGTGCCCCTCGGCGAGGACATATTGGGTTAATGATGATGATATACCAATGTTGTTAGTTACGTCTTTTACATCTAGGTACATGATTTTTACGGCAACTAGTTTTTATATTTCTCTTAAAAACCTAACCAACCCACTATAATTTTAACACGAATCCGTGTGAATGTCTAGTTTAGTAAAAATATTACTGTATTTCCAGTTCTTCTAAGGCAAGGAAGTAGGAAAACCACGCCTTGTCGGAAAACTTGAGAATTTTTCATTATTTTTCTCTTTTCAACGGGCACGTTGTATTGTGCTGAAATAATGATGTCCTCAGTTTCTTATTGTCAGCCGACAATTTGTCGACGACAATTGGACTGGCATTGCGTTTGTAGCGATAAAAGAAAGGGTGAATTCAGAACAATTAAAAACCATTGTTTTGGCCAGCCGATCAGCACAACATTTCTAGAACATTATAATATTATTTACCAAGGTTAAAACATAATATGTCATCTTCTTATTCGTCTTTTTCTTCTTCTTCTTTCTTCTTTCCCTTTCTTATATATAAAAAAGGATTGCCATTCGTTGTCTCACTAAAACTCGAGAAGAGCTGGACTGATTTGGCTGATTTTTGGTTCTTCATACTTGTTCAATCCCAGGGAAGGTGTGAATGGTGAAAAAATATGGAACGAAAATACTGGCGGTACGAAGTTTTCCGGGACAGCTAGTTAGTAATAACAGATAATCGCATAAAGTACAATATACTTACGCTTTTTTTATATACCTAAACACATATGCTCTTGCCTGTATCCCAGAGGAGTAGGCAGAGACCAGGGACTGCCACTTGCCACCATCCTAATATATATTACTTTCGCTTCATCGACCATCTAGTCTATCTATCTATCCTGTAGATATGACCTACCTAGGGGACATAAAAAATATTAATCTGATAGGTATATAAAAATATATATAAAGCTGCAATCCGGTATACTCACTGACTGACTGATTAATCATTTATATGTTTTCTCAGAAACGGTGGGGCTTAGAGAAAAAAATTGTATGAGAAAGTTGTAGGGAAGGCACGATATTACAGCCATCTTATGAAGCCTATTTTGAATTTCGAATTTCGAATCTAATATATAAAATTCTCGTGTCACCGCGTTAGTGCGCATACTCCTCCGAAACGACTTGATTGTGATGAAATTTTATATGTATGACACATTTTTTTATATTAGACAAGCTAACTCGGCAAACGTTGTTATGCCAGATAAAATATATCTAGTGGACTATCCTTACCATTTAGGGATATGAAAAATACAATATCAAACATGCCGAATTTCATCAAAATCTGCCAAGCCGTTTCGGAGGAGTACGCGCACTAACATTGTGACACGAGAATTTTATATATCAGAAAGAATTATTATTATCATTCAATAACGTGACATTGTTTTTGTTTACAGCTCGCAGCTAATGTTCTTACTTATTTATTTTCCCTTCATACCATCAGAATATGTGAGTGGTTGACGTATTAGTTTAGTATAGTTTTTATCTGATCTCTCTGCCCAACGTTCGACGCGGCTGCCTAATAAATTCCCTGAACGCCCATTCGCGTGCCAACTTATGAATTATAGCTGAAACTTTTCATACTTTCGGCCCGAAAATTCTTTGGAGACAGGCGAAGTTTCCGTGTAATAAAGTTCTGAAAGGGATTTTCTGTGTTTTGTTGCTGTGTGAACTGATAAAGGTGTGAAGGAAGCCTTGGTCTCTTTACTAGGGTTCTCGTTACGGTAATGAATTGTCGACATTTCATATTTTACAAAGCCTAAAACTAAAAATGCCGTTTCTTAATTTTGCTATCCTGATTACGAAAAAGATGTTTAGAAATTTTGTTATTGCGTATTTTTAGAGAAAATAAATAAAAACCAAAAATTGTGTGATGACGTCACACGTACGGAGGAATGAGGAGGTACCGCTGCCTAATATTAAAAATTAAATGTTATGACAAAATAATGTCATTTTCAATTTCATTCTAATGTCATCTCGGAGTAATTCAATGGTTTGTACCGGTTTGTAGTGCCACCATCTTATCTGTTCAGTTGATATCGGCGCTAATGGAGAATTTAGTAGTAACATTTAAGAAATTTACTTACAAAAATAAAATTATTTTAACCCGTCTTTCAATTTTAATGAAATATATCTCTAAGCGGTGGTGGCGTAGTGGGGTTGACCTTTGCTTCTCGATCATGAGGGTCTTGGTTCGAACCACGCATGTACCAATGACTTTTAGTTACGTACATTTGTTTGCACAGCAACACCATTCGCTGATAAATTGTGCCCGGATAAAGGCGACAGGCTTGCCACTTGTCACGTTTGGGACCTAATAAACTCGGCAAACCGTGGGTCCAGTTCTAGAGACTGGTGCCTCTGCCTACCCCTTCGGAGATAACGGGCGTGAGTTTTATTTTTTTAAATCTATAAATCTTAGTAAGTGAATAAATAAAACAAAAAATGGGGAACAGGATTTACTATTAGTTAGTTAGGTACAATTTTGGCCACCTGAACAGATAACTTGGTGGCGCTGTATAAAGTCGGCAAGGGTGCCGTTTACGTATGTGTGACGTGATTTGGCGTTTACGTCCTTTTAGAATAAGTCGAAATTCAAGCAGAAAATTTTATTATGAATGAAAATCATCGGATTTCCGAAAATAAAAAAAATATATGGGTCATTTTGATAATAATAATACAATTGATTGGATTGACGGAATTTTACACCTACTCGGCTAAGACTAGTTTTCACTCGATGAAACATTAGCAAAAAAAAGTTTTCGGGCGCGGACCCCCATTTGCATAATCTTAATGGATAAACCGGCCCTGGATACACCCCTGCAATGTGTCACGGGGTCTGCGGCCAGGGAACCGTGAAAGGCCGCCCGACCGTCATCCGGCTAGGCATTTGTCAAAGTAACGTAACTCAATTTGGCAATCCAATCTTGCCACGGGCACCTTTTTCTTCCGAGCGTGAACCATTTGGTTACGGCGTGCGTTATAGTTAGGCCGAGCGTAGAGGTAAACTTAGCATAATATTTTGGTCGTGTTCTAATGTAGGTAGCTAAAGTCCCCAACTTTACACACCAACCGTCCGTTTTTTAGTGAGGGCTTTTCAATGACAGCTGTCAGTTGAGTTCATAAAAAAAAACTAGATGGCGCTGCAAGAAGACCAAAATGTCATCATGTTTTTAGGTCTGTGGTTTTAATCGTTATTAATCTGTGATAGTAAAAACATCTATTTGTAGTCTGTGATCTAAACTAGACTTTGTTTCGGAACTGTTGAAACTTGAAAGTTATCGAAGTATTTTTACTTTGTCCATTACATAAGTACACGACGTAGGTACGTGAATTGTGTCTTTGCTTATGACTAGCCCATGCATTGTGCATTTTTGTAAAAACATAGGACAGGAACGTGATGTCAGTGACAGTGATGTCATGTCAATTTTGACGTATTATGTGACGTCAGCATCATCTATCGGTAATTTGCAGTACTATTTTTTTAATGACGCTTTAAAAAGCCCTCATTGAGTCACTTAAGTAACGTTCTGTCTGTCACGCTCTTTTGTGAGAAATTTGACGAGACAACACTATAGTTAGGTGATTACTTAGCGAAATTCCCAATTCCAAAACTGGCCCTTGGAAAAATATTTTGATCATACCTGTTCTAATCCCAGATAGCAATTTAAACTTGTTTCAAGCTTGCAGTAAATTTGAAATATCAAATGTGAAAACTTGCATAAAGTTTGACGAGGCAAATGACAAACTTGCGGCAAGTTTCTATCAAACTTATATCAAATGTCTAGTTTCCGCCAATCAAACTTGTATAATGTTTGCCAATGCAAACTTGTCAATTCTTTGTCATTACAAATTACTTACAAGTATCTGGGTGACCGAGCTTTGCTTGGTACTTTTTTTGCAATATAAAATATGTAATATAAAATTAAAATAATCATTTTTCAACAAAAAAAAATATTTGGAAATAAAACATCATGGACTCGAACCGGGTCTCTTGAAACCGGCCCGAAACGGGTCCCCCGTTTTCCCGTCAGAACTATTCCGACCTTGCAAGTAGACGCGAAATTTACGTGTGTATGTTATTATAACAAATTTCAATTGCCTTAAAACACGAAAACAACTAAAAATGTAACCTAGTTAGATCAAATAAACGCCCCCGAAAGGATCTACCTACAAAATTTCGTGAAAATTGTTGGAGCCGTTTCCGTTTTATATTTTGATTATATATAAATATATATACAAGAATTGCTCGTTTAAAGAGATTAGATAGATATTGTCACATACTCGCACATCAAACAAACCATTTCTCTGTGGATGGTAGTGGTAATGGACGATATTATGAATTAAGTAGATAATAAAGGTACCTGAAGGCAGAACTCTTACTAGGCCGGATTTCATCATCATCATCATCATCATCATCATCATCATGGTTCATCCAAGGGTTCATCTGTCATTTGTAATTTGATGGTTGAACGAAAACATGGCACGCTGTCGTGACAACTTTATAGTAGTATTGGATCAAACTTGACAGATCATGCTTATCCTATCAAGATTGCAACAGTATTGAAAGAAACTTGTCTTAAAATTTTTGCGATCACAAGCTTAGAGCTAATTTGAAATAAATTTGTCACGTCAAGTTTGACGTGACAACTAAATATCAAATAAAAAACAAACTTGCAGCAAATTTAAATGCTATCTGGGATGTATATTTAATAAAGTATTGAAAACCTAGATCTAAGTTTTCAATACTTAATTGTATTACACTAGGAATTGCACGACATCTCTACATTTTTACGTACAAGAGCACCTGGTAAAAAAAGCAAAAACAGCATTTGTATAAAAAAACTCTTCGCATAGAATTAAACTTAGAGCTCAGAGCACTGAGAATCATTATTACAGTTTCTATTTTCACTGAATAAAACACACACCTAGCGCCATCTAGGCAGCATCTAGCATA
The DNA here is from genome assembly GCA_947310845.1 of Yponomeuta plumbellus. NCBI lineage: Eukaryota > Metazoa > Arthropoda > Insecta > Lepidoptera > Yponomeutidae > Yponomeuta > Yponomeuta plumbellus. The sequence goes on along the minus strand of OX371221.1, from coordinate 5,519,727 downwards.
ACACATCCACGACCCACACAACCCTTATTTAAGTGGTATCTGAAAAAGCCTGAAAGCGTACCCTTACAAGCCTGAAAGCGTACCCTTACCAAGCGTTCACAGAGTTCCGGAGTTTCCCGCTAGATGGCGCCATTAGTATAAAAGAAATTGGTGATTTTTCTGCACTGCCTTACGTAATGGAAGTAGACGCGACTAGAAAGAGTGATAAATTAAACTAGAATCATTTAGGATTACGGCTTAGTGTCAGGATTTATAGTTGGGAAGCTACCCAGTAGAGACCTGTCGTTAGAATTTTCTAAAGTGACTTTTATCTAGGTGGAAATAAAGTCGACAACTTCAATGTTTTTATTAGTGTTGCCCGTTAAGTTGAACGAGTTAACTTCTCGATATGCCTATCATAAATCTAATATGATATGTTTTAAAGTTAACAGACTGTTGACAGATTGTCCGTTTTTTTATTAAGTAGTACCATGATTAGGTACGCTCGTAGCCCCGGCTGCCTGAGTGATCTTAAACGATCACGAAGGTTTAGCAACATAGGGTGCGTTCAGTGCATTATATGGGTAATCGTCTATAACTAAAGTGGCATTTTTCCGAGCGGTTTGCAAGGCACGTTAAACAGTTGGTGCCGGCTGCAGTCGATAGATGGCAGTAGTTAATCTAAGTCAGAAGCCTTAAGGCCGCTTGAAAACTTCTTACAGTAAGACAAGCCACTAGTCTTACTAGCCTCCACCAATCCGGACTTGGCCCCCGTGATTTAGTATGGCCTATACCTTCCTCAGAGAAGAGACCCGTGCGCTTCGGTGGGGACATAATGGGTTGACGATGACTATGATTAAAAATTATTTTCGAACTTTAACTTTCGAAAGCTGTAGTAAAATTAATAATCCAATCTTGTCGAATCAATTTGTCTGTCTCGATGGATCGCTTCGTGGGTAACTTGACCAGGTCGTCGCTGAAAATCTGTGCTGTTGATAATAAACCTGCAGCAAATACTGAGCCTGAGGCCGTTGTAGTAACTCGTTTTCGTTTTTTATCGATTAAGTCAGAAGTCCGGAGAACAATCCCAATCCCAATCCACAATGCTATCAGGGTATCCTAGTGTGGGGCCCGAAGCAATGTATGTGCGTGTATGTAAATGTTATGTTATGCTATGCCATGGGTCCACGGGTAATTTTAAGTGGGTACCCGTGGACCCATGGCATGCCACCCGGTGATGGGTTGACCACGGGTAGGGTAATCACTGGTTTTACCAGCCCGTGGCCATTTCTAGTTTTTATTTTTTGTCTTGTATTTTGCCTTGTCTGTTTTTTTTCCTTTTTTTATGTCTTGTCTTGGCTGTGGGGCGATAAATAAATATACTTCTTTCTTTGTGGAAGGAGGTCTCAACTTTGTAAGTTACGTTTTTAAAAATTTTGTTTTAGAAATAAACGTAACATTTACATGCAGGTACATACATTGCTTCTGGCCCCACACTAGGATACCCTGTGTCGTGGGTACCAGACACAGCGACGTCACAAACATGTAAACATCCAAGACCTTGGTTGTTTTTGTCCCCACTCGGGATTCAAAACCAGGACTTTTCGCATGGTAGTCAATAAAAATCAAAAATCGGCTCTAAGACTGTAAGCCTCCACCAATCCGGACTTGGCCCCCGTGGTGGAGTATGGCCTACACCTTCCTCAGGGAAGAGACTCGTGCCCCTCGGTGTGGACATAATAGGTGGATGATGAAATAGAAATTGTACTGAATTACTATTTTTGAATCGCTCGTAGCCTGGGCTGCCTGAGTGATCTTAAACGATCACTAAGGTTAAGCAACATACGGCACGTTCAGTCCATGGATGGGTCACCGTCTATGACTAACGCTAGTGGCATTTTTTCCGAGCGATTCCGTGCTTCGCAAGGTACGTTAAGCAGTTGGTGCCGGCTGCCGTCGATAGATTGCAGTCGTTAAGCTAAGTCAGAGGCCTTAGGGCGGCTTGAAAACTTCTGACAGTAAGACCAGCCACTAGTCTTACAAGCCTCCACCAATCCGGACTTGGCCCCCGTGGTGGAGTATGGCCTATACCTTCCTCAGGGAAGAGACCCGTGCCCCTCGGTGGGGACATAATGGGTTGATGACGAGTCAATAAAACATTTTTATCAAAAAAATTTCATTCTTAACACGCTTTTTTTAGGTCGACCTGTAACTATGTAATGGAATCTAAAGTAACTAATTTAACCATCTTTCAAGAATCAGTTCTGATGACAATACAATAATATGGTACTGTCGAACTGATCTGATGATGGAGCCGGAAGATATGAACTGGAACTTCAAGATGGAACATCGTATCAATAGCTGTTTTTGGATTTTTTAGAAAAGTCTTGTAATTAAAGCGTGTTTTTTTAATATTTTTTTAACTATTAATTTTTCTTTCTAGAGTGGACCACTCCTCGGGCTCCGACGGGGGCGGCGAAAAGAAGTCTCGCCTCAACGGGTTCCTGAACCTCAAGACTCCACTCATCAGCACCAAGACCTTGGGGTAAGTCATAGGTCCTGTTATTTCTTCTAATATAAAATCATCTTCAAAGGAAGAGAATGATTTTCCGATATTCATATTGTTTATTATTAATTTATTTATTTATTATAATGTGCACATGTCACTCTCCTACCCATTTAAATTATTCCGTTCACAACTGATCTGGTTGGCTGGAAGAAATTTCTATAGAAATAAGCTCGCCTATGTACTCATCTATAATACGCTTGTAATTGTAACATATTCTTGTGTACAATAAAGAATAACGAAGATCCTCACAAAAAAATATGACGACCTTAAAAACAATGGTTTTGTGGCATCTTTCTTTTAGTTACAACTTGGCAAAAAAACTTCATTCTTATAACGAGCATCTCAAATAAGTATAATTTAATGTTAAACAGCCTTTGTGACCGCAGGAATTGCATAACATAACAAAACATAACATAACAAAACATATCTGCCTGTAAGTGAGGTAATATTTAGCTTATTTTTAGTCTATTGCCTACTGTGAATGTAGAGGTATTGGTGTATAACTTGTTGTTAGTCCTAATAAATCATCATCATCATCATCAACCTATTATGTCCCCACCGAGGGGCACGGGTCTCTTCCCTGAGGAAGGTATTATAGGCCATACTCCACCACGGGGGCCAAGTCCGGATTGCTGGAGGCTTGTAAGACTAGTGGCTGGTCTTACTGTCATAAGTTTTCAAGCCGCCCTAAGGCCTCTGACTTGGCTTAACGACTGCCATCTATCGACGGCAGCCGCCACCAATTACTTAACGTGCCGTGCGAAGCACGGAACCGCTCGCAAAAATGTCACTAGCGTTTCATAGACAGTGACCCATCCATGGACTGAACGCGCCGTATGTTGCTTAACCTTAGTGATCGTTTAAGATCACTCAGGTAGCCTAGGCTACGGGCGATTCCTAATAAATGAAATAAATAAATCCATATTCTCACATACATCCTAATCGACGTCGTTACGGGTGACTTTTACATAAGAAACGTGAGAAAGGTGAACCAGATAGCGACTGTAGATACTCTACTAAAATTATTGATCACACAAAGATATTACGAAGAGGCAGAATCACTACACATAAATCACTACAGCGTGTAAAAAAAATCTTTTGTTTCTAATATTTTCCATTGTTCGTTGTTCAAATTCATTGTTAAAATTAACTCTTGAATTTTATTTTTATTCCAAAATGTTTATGAAATATTATTTAGTGGTGTTGTTTTATTAACTTTATTCCTGACACTTTTTTGTAGTTACTTGATGTTTTGTCGGAAGAGTCCAACCAGGTCTCGCTCTAATTCACAGATCTTAGGGCCCTCGCCCACGGCGGCTTTTTGTAGCGCATCGCTACTAACGCGCGTAGGTCGCTTTTGCAACGCGCGACCGTAGCGCGGCTGTAGCGCTGCTAACGCGCCACCGTAGCGCGGCCGTAGCGCTACAAAAAGCCGCCGTGGGCGAGGGCCCTTAGGATTACTCAGGCAGCCGGGGCTACGTGACGTCGCTGTCGTTGTCGGCGCTTCGGCTGCTTACGTAAAAGCAGCACCAAAGACAACGTGACTCATGTTGCCTCAACGGAGTCCATCTTGCAACTGTGGCGATTGGAAGCGCGACGGTAGCGCGTTGCATCGCGACAGAAGCGCTACGGCCGCGCGACGGTGGCGCGTTCGAAGCGCTACGGCGGCGCGACGGTGGCGCTTTTGAAGCGCTACGGCCGCGCGACGGTGGCGCGTTCGAAGCGCTACGGCCGCGCGACGGTGGCGCGTTCGCATCGCGACAGAAGCGTTTTTACGTGGGCGAGGGCACACAGCTAGCGACCGCATCGCGGCTGTAGCGCGGCGAACGCGCCACCGTCGCGCGGCCGTAGCGCTACAAAAAGCCGCCGTGGGCGAGGGCCCTTAACTAGCTTTCGCACGCGACTCTGTCCACGTGGACTATAGTTCAAAATTTTGCAACCCTGTTCACTCCCTTAAGGGTTAATTTAAGAAAAACGGTGAAACACGTGTTCAATCAATTGTGTTGAAGAGTAAATTAATATCTCCCATTCAAATTTTGGCAACCCTTTTCGCCCCCTTAGGGGTTAAATTAAAAAAAATCCGATCTTATTCCTTACATACATTATATATAGACTCTTTGTGCAAAATTACTGCTTCCTAGGTCCAACGGCTTGGGCTGGGCGACGATGAGTGAGTCAGTCAGTCAGTCAGTCAGAACTTTGAATTTTATTTATCCTCGTAAGGCCCAATATACTAAAATAAGTATGAAAACAATTGTTATTTTCAAGGTCGGGCCTTACGAGGTCACAAGATTTTAAGTTAATATTGGTGAGTAGAGTTTGTATCATCTCTCATTGCACCGAGAAAAAGCGGCTGGCACTAAATAGACTAGAGCGGAAGATTGCAAATATATCTCTGCGTGTTCCATCACTCCACAACGAAGCACCCTGTATAAAAGTGAAGTGGGCAAAATCTTGTGCATTGGCCGGCCCGAGTCGAGATCATAGGTTAGCTATAAATAATGTATCTTTGATGGTCACTGGAACATTCCCAAGCGAGGCAAAATACACGCAGCGCTTGTTCCTATTTGCTTATAAAATGTTGTAATTTTAGGCATATTGCAGAGCATCCTAGCTGAACTTTTGTCAAGGTCAGCTAGAATGTTGTACAGTCACGAGCAATAATATTTATACACTGTCACATTTTGTACGACGTACACATTTTTTTCTTTACTGCACATGTGTACGACAATTTGTCCTAAATTATCTAACCATTGGTTACATGATTGAAGACAAATTGCCGCACATTTCTTTCTAGTTTATTTTAAGTTAAGATTTTTAGAAAATGTGACTGTGTGTATATAATTATTATTGATCGTGACTATATAGGTACAAGTACAGGTTTATACCTGGGTAGGTCTACACTTTGTTTGTAATTTATAGACTTTAGTATTATAGATAAGCAGAACATAGTATAAGGAACGAGGGGATTGTCCTCGTTAAGAGTGTCGCTTAGGGCCTTTCATCATTACGTATTAAAGCCCATAAGCGACAGTTTTGGTGTCGATGGCTAAAGTAATATTTGTGACTATAGTTAGCCAGACTGCTTAACTTTATTTTTACACGTACCATTAAGAGTTGTGAAAATAATAACACAGGTAGAATGGCGTGTCAGGAAAGGCCCTAAGCGGCAGTCTTGGTCTCGATGGCTAATGTAAGATTTGTGACTTTAGTTAGCCAATCAAGACTGCTGAATTTTATTTTTACACGTACATTAAGAGTTATGACAATAATAACAAAGCTAGAATGAAGTGTCAGGAAAGGCCCTAAGCAACAGTCTTGGTGTCGATGGCTAATGTACGATTCGTGACTATAGTTAGCCAATCAAGACTGCTGAATTTTATTTTTGCACGTACATTTACCTCTTCAGTTCTGAACTTGAAAATAACAATAGAAAACCATTGTTATTTTCACGGTCAGGACTGAGGAGCTTAAGATTAGTGACAATAATAACAAGACCAGAATGGCGTGTCAGGAAAGGGCCTAAGCGGCAGTCTTGGTGTCGATGGCTAATGTAAGATTCGTGGCTATAGTTAGCCAATCAAGACTGCTGAATTTTATATTTTTTCAAATTCAAATTCAAATGTTTTATTCATAATACAAATAGAATATTTACTTTATGAACGTCAAAGTTGTTAGTTTGCACGTTCATTAAACTCTTCAGTCCTGAACTTTAACATAACAATCTAAAGCCGTTGTTATTTTCAAGGTCAGTACAGGTCAGTTATCTAAAGCTGGCACCTTCACAGTACTCACACTAATGCAATTTCGCTATAAAGTATGTTTAAAAATAAATGATTTTGATTCAAAATGCCACTCTAGTTTAAGTGTAGACTAGAGTTAGGTTTTAGTAAGATGGGTGCGTTGTAGATAAATAAATACAAATATACATAAAATATGTGTTACTTGTTATAATATATTTTTAACAAATTCGAGCGAAAAGTATTAAAAATAAGGTGGAATCAATGGTCACAAAATAGTTATAATTTTCAATAAATTTTCACATGAACAAAAATAATTTCACCTAAGAAAATCTTTACCAAAACAGAAAATAATTATCCCAGAAATCCTCAACAATTTAATTATAATTTAATTATGTAACAAAGGGTCACGGACGCTCAGTGGTCAGTTACTGGATGAATGAGCCGTTTTCAGATGAACTAAAAAAAAAACAATCTAATGGCTGGTGAAAGGAATGCAATTTTGAACCTCAGCCCAATAGCCATGTGTGATACATCATCAAATAGGTCTCAGCGAGCTGAACAAAAGTTACTATGACGCTAACAGCCAAATGTTTGTCCTTTTGGAGTTATATTGTATTGAAAAAAAAAACTAACATTTTGGCTGTTGGCGGCATAGTAACTTTTGTTCAGCTCGCTGAGACCTATTTTATGATGTATCACACATGGCTATTGGGCTGAGGTCCAAAATTGCATTCCTTTGACAGCCGTTACATTTTTTTTTGTTATTCTCGTTTGTCCTTTCGGAGTTAGATATATTGTATTGAAAAAAAAAAACTAATATTTTCAATACAATATAACTACGAAACGACAAACATTTGGCTGTTGACTTCATAGTAACTTTTATTCAGCTCTCTGACACCTATTCGATGATGTATCACACATGGCTATTGGGCTGAGGTCCAAAATTGCATTCCTTTGACAGCCATTCGTTTTTTTTGAGTTCTTCTGAAAACGGCTCATTTGGAACTACTTTTATTAGCTGTCAGAAAAATACCTCATTGAAACGCACATACGGTTGAATACCAAAAAGATCACGCTGTATTTATAAACAGTAGCAAAAGTAAAACTATAACTGTCCCCTTCACACTCATAAGCTAGACCGCGCGCAAGAGAGACGGGCAGACTTTTCATGATGCGCATGCAGTACACGTTACGCCGCGCGCTTATTCACAGACAGTATACAAGCGCAACGTGTAAATGTGTTGAACGTGCCAGCTTTACTTAACTGACCTGTACTGAGAAGGTTAAGATTAGTGACAATAATAACAAGACCAGAATGGCGTGTCAGGAAAGGCCCTAAGCGACAGTCTTGGTGTCGATGGCTAATGTAAGATTCATGTCGATCGGGCAGGTCGCCGCGGGTTTATCGGCTTACAAGGCTGGGTCGCCGGGGAAGCCCGCGGGAGTCCAATTGTGGTAATTCAAGTGAGATCCGTGCGCGTCTGTTTTTAAACCGACTTCAAAAAGGACGAAAAAAAATTCATCCTCAAATATATTTTTATGTATGTCTATTGTCTACCGAATCGCTCGTAGCCTGGGCTGCCCGAGTGATCTTAAACGATCATTAAGGTGCATTGCGACGAACGACGCGTTCAGTCCATGGACCAGTCACCGTGTATGACTAACGCTAGTGGCATCTTTCCGAGCGGTTCCGTGCTTCGCAAGGCACATTAAGCAGTTGGTGCCGGCTGCCGTCGATGAATGGCAGTCGAAGCCAAGTCAGAGGCCTTAGGGCGGCTTGAAAACTTCTGACAGTAAGACCAGCCACTAGTCTTACAAGCCTCCACCAATCCGGACTTGGCCCCCGTGGTGGAGTATGGCCTATACCTTCCTCAGGGAAGCGACCCGTGCCCCTCGGTGGGGACATAATGGGTTAATGATGATTGTCTACCGTGCAACATACTTAATCGATTTCAATAGAAAATGGTTTTTAATACGTACTTTAATATTTAACAAATTTTTATGTAGGTCTAGCGTGCGTCGTTTTCAAAACAGATTTGGAGGCGCGGATTGGCCAAATCAACCCCTGATTTGTGATGAACCCCTGAGTCATGTACCTATTAAGTCCGTCTTTATGCATCGACACTTACCTGTTAATTCAGTCATTTATCTATTTTTTTGGGGACCCCAAACTATTAATTTTAAATTATCAATCATAATGAATTTATTTCATTCCATCAACCTCAAGTGTGTTAAATAAAATTACTATCCGTAAAAAATATACCATAAATTTGTACGGTCATAAGTTATAAATTGTAGAAAATTCAATTTTAATGATTTTAAATATACCCGGCATAAAAGGAAACGAGCTCTTAGGCAATTCATTGATCATATTATTTAAACAGTGCACCTACAATGGGCAATAAATAATATAATCAGTAAAACGGAAGAATTAATTTGCTTAAAATATAGCTCGTTCTCTATTGGCGAAATTGGAAATTATCCTAATTGGGAGCACACACGCAATGCTGAATAATAATTTATTATCTGCTAACTGTTCAGTGGATATGTTAATAAGATCACATCGGGCGCTCGAAATTGCCAATTCACGGTGGGCACACGGGGTTATTATGCCCACACTTTCTCTCTGAAAGAAGGCCTATCTAAATTTAAATTCACTTATTTGACAACCAAGGCCCAATTTTCTTACATACATACATAAGCTCACGCCTGTGTCCCAGAGGGGTATGCAGTGACCAGGGACTGCCACCTGCCACGATCCTGACAAATCACTTTCGCTTCATCGACATTCATTAGTCGTTGCATGCAGGCACGTCGGTTATAGTAAAAAAAAAATAACAGAATTAATTATTTAAATGAAATATAAAATAAAGTTATGTAAGTATTAGCCTTTGCGCACACTGGGCGACACGCGACAGCGACAGTTCGGCGACTAGACGCGAGGACAGGCTACGGCCGTCAATTTTCATATATTTTGTTCGAATCTCCGCACACTTGGCGTTTGAGTCGCGGAGTCGCGACGACAAGACGCCAGAAGCAAATGACAACGTCGCGTCAGACGCGGCGACTAAACGCGGCGACAAGTCGCCCTGTTTGCGATGGCTCTTAAATGAGGGTAGTGTAGGTTCAGCTCAATAAAATAAAGTATTATTTATATGCCCCCCAGTGGGAAATGTAAGATTTCATTGAAAAAATCATGCGAAGAGATTTATCGCTTCTTCAAATGCTCGCAATAAAAAATCGATGACTTTTAAAACAGAAACAAAAGTTTTTAATGACTTGCGGAAATATTTTTACAATGGAAAAAAAACACAGTCTATACAAAAAAGAAAGTTTGAAGCAGCAAGAAGGTTGCGTACTTTTTGGCCGGCATGTTTTTTTTTAAATTTTATTACAGTTGATTTGAAGTAGCCATACCATTCGATAAATGTAATGGATAACAAAATCAAATCAAATCAAAATCAAAAATATTTTATTGTGCAGGACAAACTTAACAATATGTACATAGATAAAGTAACTCTGAACCTCAAACGAAATTAAATTGTATTTTGGTGCTCAGTGATCCATTCGGGGTGTACATACATCATAACATAATATTTGTACAGTAATAAAAATAAAAATCAAACGTGCACACAGCAAACTATTATATGACTCAAACCCTTGAGGATAAAATAAACATTTATTATTTATAAACATATTATTTTATATAAAGACGGAAGTTGTTGCATTTATAAGAGAATAAGATAATTGATTATTACAAAAACATAAGTATAAGCTTGTTTTAGTTATTACAACTACATAAAATCGGGTGTAAACTCAAGCGTATTGTATGTTTGAATGTTTCTGCCTAACATGGTCCAGTTAGTCACTGCATGCAAGCACGTCGTTTCGGATAGTTTTTTACTGACGTGAAAAGTGATCCTTCCAGACAACCTTTGGCTGGACAGGAGCAAAACATTGGACAAGGAAGTAGATTGTAAACTAAGTGGACCTAAACGTCATTCTTGTTTTTAAATATAATAATAATTCAATTCGTTTATTGACAACTTAAGGCCCAATTTTTTTAAAGTATTACAATAAATTAATTTTGAAAATTAGTTTAGTTTAAATTAAAGTTGACAAATTTTGCTAATTATTAAAATACGTTGTAGGTTATAGCTCAATAAAAATTAATAAATGGAGTCTTACTTTGGAAGCAGACTCAAATCTACGTCACTGGCTGAAAAACATGTATTTTAACCCAATGACGCAGAAACGGGTTGTCATATTTTTCAGTTAGCGTCCTCAGAATGCTGTTATTACTGGCCCGGTTTCTGTGCATCAGCGAAGCTGATCGTTTGCGGATGACGGCATAGAAGTCCTCCAGGTGTGCCTCCGCAAACATCTTGGATGCACTACAGTGTCGAGGCAGTCCCAACAGCATCCTGAGAGCATTATTATATTGCACGCGCAGGGCATTGTAGGCCCTTTGCGAATAGTTCACCCACAGGCTGCAGGTGTAAAAAGATTGGCAGTAAGCTTTAAACAAAGTTACTTTTACTTCTTTTGAGCACCTAGCAAACCTGCGGGCGATCATGTTACATCGGACCGACAACGCCCTGCGCTCACGCTCTGTGTCAAGATCGTCTCGGAGCTCCTCGGTCACGATATGTCCAAGGTATTTAAATTGGGAGAATCTTTTTAGAGAGACTCCATTAACATTAACTAACGGTACAACATTGGGGCTCTTACGACCTGCTTTAAAAATAATTAATTCGCAAATTTATGACGAATAAAATAGAATAAATAATGACGTTTAGGTCCACTTAGCTTGGGAGCTCAGGGTTATCTGGACCTCCAGCTACGGCCGACCACTGTGGCAAGTGTCAAAATGTTATTAAATTTAGAATTGTTAATGGCCAGAAATAATAGCAAAGAGGCGAATTGCACCTCGTTACAAGATCACAAAATAAGAACTGAACTAAAATATAATGAAGAACAATATCACACAAACGGAAAACCAGGCTGAGACGGAGACCTCTGCTTTTGAAGCTAAGCTACCAACCGTAAGACCACCGTAGCAGTCATTAAACACATTACAGTATTATTGCCACAGCCATTACGGGGCATAAATTGCATACTCTGCCACTATCAGGGTCCCAAATATATCACAGTCAATGCAGTTCTAGCAAAATCGATAAATTAGCGTCAGCTCTCCACTGCACAGCCGGAAACCACTCTAAACTCCAAGTACCAAGGACGCAATTGCTGCTAAGCAACCCTTTGAGTTCTGAAGGAATTTCCAGAGTGACCTCCCGAGGGAATTTAGGCGTTATTGTGACAAACGGAAGAGCGGAATTTGAGTGCGGAAGGCAGTAAAATTGAGTTAGGTTAGGTCATGGGTTGGAAAGACAGCGTTGGGACATTTATCAAATAGTGACTTCGCTACGTTTGACTTTATGTTGTCCGGCTAAGGGGCTCGCAAACCAAAGTGGTGGCGGTCGCAGTGGCAGTGGCGGCCACGTCCCACTGTAAGACACAGCTCTTCTCTCAAAGAGAGAGAGAGAGAGAGTGTAAACTTAATCACAACGTGTGTCCGCCGCGGATTAGCAATTTCGCCGCAAAAAAATATCATCATCATCAGCCCACCGCTGCCCACTGCTAGGTATAAGCCTTTTCCCCCAAATGCCATTTCACATGGTCTCTCGCCATTCGCATCCACGGACCTTCCGCCGACTCACCGATATCGTCCGACCATCGGGCCGCAGGTCTGCCCACTGACCGTCGTCCTGTTCTCGGCCACCACTCTGTGATTGCCTTGGTCCACCTGCAGTCTTTCCGCCTTGCCAGGTGTCCCGCCCGATTCTATTTCCGTCTTGAGACTTAAAAAAAGGATATTGAAACATAAACATTTCGGGAAAGTTCGAAAAAAACTGCGAGTACGGAACCCTCGGGGAGCAAATCCAACTCGCTCTTGTCCGGTTTTTTGTGATCTCAGAAGCCCCGGAAAAATATTTTGTGGCTTAATGTTTAGTATTTTTTATTTTTCTATTTAAAAACATAAGTTTCTGTGATAAAAAAAAAGAATCACTTCAATTTAAGTGAGATGCAATTTTCCATTTTGTAGTTATTGTTTCGGATTAGCGAGTTATTAAAGGTCATCCAATCAATTGCAGTCAGAACGCGTTGGTTTGAAAACTCCATACAATTTATAACATAACATTTACATACAGGCACATACATTGCTTCTGGCCCCACACTAGGATACTTTATGTTGTAAGTAAAAGTGTGATTTCCTTTGACATTGTCAACGAAACTTTTGAGAATCTTTTTTTTTGTGCCTTTTGCTGTATTTTTTTACATTAATTAAAACAAAACAAACCATCACCATTAATGAAATTGTATGTTCACTTTTTGCAAAGGCGTATTCTAAAAGAAAATTAGTTGTGTGTATTTTTATTTTTTTCTTATTATTCTGTTTGTGCTTCACTATTTTATTGTACAGTGGTACTTATTTACTAATTTACTATTGTACTACTGTATTAACTGTAATCTGTTAAAATCATAAGTTTTTAGATATAAATAAATGAGTATTTATACGGTACATGACCCACGGCAACCGCCACCGCTTTGGTTTGCTCAGAACTTAATACTCACGTTTTGTGAAAAGTGCTGCGCTTTAGACGCAAGAATAGATTTTTATTCGGCTGAAAAAGTAAAAGAAGATTGTAGAGAAATATCCGCGTAGCAGATGAAGTTGTTTTCTAAGTAACTTATATTTGTAACAACAATCATCATCAACCCATTATGTCCCCACCGAGAGGCGCAGTTCTCCTCCCTGAGGAAGGTATAGGCCATACTCCACCACGGGGGCCTAGTCTAGATTGGTGGAGTGTAACAACAAGTCCGATGCGAAATTGGACGTAATTTAGCAAAAAGATTCCAACCCCCACAGAGTGAGTTTTGAGATATTTGAGTTTTTAGGTTTCAGCTGATTTACGCTCTCCATGTAAGACCAGCCACTAGTCTTACGAGCCTCCACCAATCCGGACTTGGCCCCCGTGGTGGAGTATGGCCTATGCCTTCCTCAAGGAAGAGACCTGTGCCCCTCGGTGGGGACATAATGGGTTGATGATGATGATGACGCTCTCCATACTGCACTTTGCACAACTCATCGGATCGCTATGCATTTCTTTGATTCTTAAAATATAGAGCATAGTGATCATGTTGGTATATTTAACTCGAAAATGACTATGTGGGTTGGAACCTTTTTGCTAAACTACGTCCAATAGCATTAAAATGAGAAAATTACTTTGCTAAACTTACTTTGCGATTGATTGATTGAATTTGATTGATGATTTCGCATTGTCTCACACAAGTATTGTTGTCGGTGGTGGTGTGTTCGTGTCTTGTTTCTGCTTGAAAAAGTGGGAGGGAGGGCGGTGCATTATCTACCCGCATGGTGCTTGTGGGATATTAGCGGAATTTAGCAAAGTAATTTTAATGCTATTATGAAATTCCGCAAAGTAACGCCTGATTCTATACAATACGTCCAATTGACCACTGGACATGGGAAAAGAACGCAGAAGACCGAGCCTTATGGCGCCATATGGTCAAAACCATCATCTTTGGGTCGAGGCTAAACAAAGAGCTGCTCTTGACGCTAGACTTGATGAAATCAGGTGAATAAATAGGCCACCAGCTGCTATACAATCATCACCATCATCATCAACCCATTATGTTCCCACCGAGGGGCCCGGGTCTCTTTCCTGAGGAAGGTATAGGCCATACTCTACTACGGGGGCCTAGTCCGGATTGGTGGAGGCTTGTAAGACTAATGGCTGGTCTTACTGTCAGAAGTTTTCAAGCCGCCCTAGGGCTTCTATCGACGGTAGCCGGCACCAACTGCTTAGCGTGCCTTGCGAAGCACGGAACCGCTCGGAAAATGCCACTAGCGTTATTCATAGAACGGTCATCCATCCATGCACTGAACGCGCCCTATGTTGCTTACCCTTCGTGATCGTTTAAGATCACTCAGGCGGCCGGAGCTCCGAGCGATTATTAGCGATATATTTTATTAATCTACACTGATAACTCAAGATTGTATTGATTTACTGGTCCGTTCATACCTTCCTCATTCATTGACGGTCCGCCGTTTCCAAGGCAACCGACCCTCTGTAAAGGCTACCATTTATGCCTGGGCCGCACTCATCGCGATAACATTGGGGCAATACGCATCGTCTTTGGTCTACGGCGAATGCTCGCGGCCACACAATGCGCGATGTAAAGTTTATCGCGATGTGCAAGCGATGTCAAATGCAAAAAACAAAATGGACGCCCGCGGTTGCCCTGTATTTTATGGCAACAAATAATTACTTTTTACATTTATGTCGTAGTTATTATTTATTTATTCGTAGTTTGCAATAAATTCTAAAATTTCATCATAACTACAATGTTACGTTTCAGCTTATGCATTTCAGCATTACACATGTTACGCTTCAGCTTATGCACCTACTCTGTGAAATTACACATCCGCTACGTTTGACGGGTGCACGCTGACTGAAGTGTGGCCGCTCAAGAGAAGTTCATCGCGATGAAACTCTTTTATCTGTGAAAGTTTACCGACAGCGACGCGAAGTCCTGACGACTACGGACGAAGCTCCGAAGTATACGCGAATACTTGGCTACACACATCACGATAGCCCGAATCTTCGGGTTATCGCGATGTTCTCGGTTCGGCGCGCGGCTCGCGTCTCGGCGCGGTGCTCGTCGTCTGGAGATAAAGTATTAAGCAGCTCGGCGCTTGTATAGTGTGTGGACGATGACGGATTTGTCGACGAATGGGTACGGCTTGGGGCTCGGCTCGCGATGCGTGTAGTGAATGGTGGGCTTAAGATTTGGACAGGAGGCTTACAATAATATCCCTATTCTATTGAAACATTCAATTGACGCCTAAAACAATACCCTTGTCTCAGGCAGGGCTATGTTTGAGCCCATGGTCGAAGAGGGTAGGCAGGGATGAAATTGTGCCCTCACGCCTGGTACTTGAAGGGTAAGTTTTTGTTCTTGTTGAAGGTGTAACAAGGGGTACCTAAGGTCAATTCGGCGTGCCAACCCCGTTTGATATCAGAAAGGTTACATTAACAATAACATTAACATTTACATACAGGCACATACATTGCTTCTGGCCCCACACTAGGATACCCTGTGTTGTGGAACCAGAAACAGCGACGTCACAAACATGTAAACATCCAAGACCTGGGTTTCTTTTTTTTTGTCCCCAGCCGGGATTCGAACCCGGGACCTCTCGCATGGTAGTCAGATACGCTAACCACTGCGCCACAGAGGCCGTCAGGTTAAGCCAGTTAAGCCAGTTAGAAAACCATTGTTATTTTCAAGATCAGGACTTAAGAGGTTAGACAACATAAGCTCACGCCTATATCCAAGAGGGGTAGGCAAGACCAGGAACGGCCACTTTCCACGATCCTGACAAATACCTTTCGCTAAAACGACATTCATTAGTCGTTCCATGCACGCACGCCTGTCGTTCAATACAACATGTCCGTCCCCCATTATCCCCATAGCCCTGTAACTAATTGCATTGGTTATATATTAAGTACCAACAAAACCAATTGCTTGGTTTTACTGTGGGCGCAGCCGCGTTTATCTTATATATAAATAAAATTTATGTTAAAAATTAAAGTCCTGACTGACTGACTGACTGACTGACTCACTCATCAACGCCCAGCCCAAGCCGTTGGACCTAGGAAGCTGAAATTTCGCACAGAGAGTCTATATATAATGTAGGCAAAGAATAAGACCGGATTTTTTTAAATTCAACCCCTGAGGGGGCGGAAAGGGTTGCCAAAATTTGTATGGGAGAAAGTTGTCTAATTTTCTTGAAACTTAAAACAAATACTCTTCAACACAATTGATTGAACACGTGTTTCGCCGTTTTTTTAAATTTAACCCTTAAGGGAGTGAACGGGGTTCTAAAATTTTGAACTAAACTCCACGCGGACGGAGTCGCGGGCGAAAGCTAGTAATAAATAGTTTTACCACGGGTAAGTGAACATTGAAGTCCCAAATTAAAAAAAAAATATGTTAAACAAAGTATAAAACCTTTGTTATTGTATTAATTGCGTTTGCAGTAGTAATATAAACAAAAGAAGATATTTTTAAGTTGTATGCTTTATGAGTCTAATTGGAATTACTGCTCCTCTGTCCATGGGTTTGCTCACTCAGACTCTTTCTTTATTGGTATTCGGAGAGCAGACAAAGAAGGCTCTGGTATTGTTAAACCACTTGCATCAACTTCGTCTTCATCGAGCCAATCGGCAAAAATTCAAAATTAAAAATTTTTATTTCAACGTAAAGAATTTACATTCTGCTTGTTGAATGTCAATGTACATACAGTTATGTATAATGTTAGCCGCTGCCTTAGGGCCGTCTGTAGTGGAGAAAAAGGCAGCGAAAAAAAACTCCACTCTGACCATCTTGATCATCATCTCTGAGCATCGTCAGACAATGCTTCACTATAGCGCACAATGCAGAGCAGCTCATTTATCCTTCTGGCAGCAAGTCGCCGTGGCCGTACAGTCTGTTAGCTTTCAAAATATAACTTGGGCTCTAGAGTAGGCTGCGGTTTTCGCCGAAAGCACACGAGTGTAATACTACTTCCTGCTCTGTATAAAACTTTTCTTCACTATTTTGAAAAGTTATGTAAAGTTATGTGTCATATGAGACGAGAATCGCTCGTAGCCTGGGCTGCCTGAGTGATCTTAAACGATCACTAAGGTTAAGCAACATACGGCACGTTCAGTCCATGGATGGGTCACCGTCTATGACTAACGCTAGTGACATTTTTTCCGAGCGATTCCGTGCTTCGCAAGGTACGTTAAGCAGTTGGTGCCGGCTGCCGTCGATAGATGGCAGTCGTTAAGCCATGTCAGAGGCCTTAGGGCGGCTTGAAAACTTCTGACAGTAAGACCAGCCACTAGTCTTACAAGCCTCCACCAAGCCGGACTTGGCCCCCGTGGTGGAGTATGGCCTATACCTTCCTCAGGGAAGAGACCCGTGCCCCTCGGTGGGGACATAATGGGTTGATGACGATGTGTCATATTAGTTCCGATATTTCTATTACACGAATATATCCGATTCTATCCGATAGGTAGCCGAGGTATATTCTAAAAGTTAACAGACTGTACTCTACGTAACACTGACAACAACAATGTGCTTCTGTGTAAACTCTAATGAATATGAATATGAACTTGCCGGGACTCGAAGCCGTGGTCTTCCAAATATGAGTTCGACGTCCTACCACTGTGCTACCACCGCTGTGTAAAGAAGACAAAAGATGAATACCTCTTGACCTATTTCTTTTTTTTTACGTAGCGTCGATTGTGTCCCACTGCTGGGCAAAGGCCTCCCCCAAAATGTTGACATCGTTGACATGTGCATCCTGCCCGTCCTCATTTATGACTCCCAGACTTGGTCATTGACCCAAAAACAGAAGTCCAGGCTCAAGGTTTGCCAGCGAGCTATGGAGCGTAGCATGTTGAACGTCAGAAGGATTGACTTCTTTCTTATAACAATTTATTTCTGATGCAAAAAAAGCAATCCAGTTACCGTCAATCGCACAGAACATTCCGCGCGAAAATAAAATCAGTCTTTCCTCAAATCCAACGTATGTGTGCACAGGAAACTGAACGCGCTTGCTCCTTTCCGTTCAATTCTCACTCCTATTACAAGCGCGGTAAGAACTCCCTCCGGATACCGCTAACTGGGTGGTACACTTGACAATATGTGAGTGTGTTCATAAGCTAAGTGTATTCAGTTGAGTTAGAAGTTACTCCGCAGTGTCAACAAGGAATTCCCGTTGACTGTACCGACTACTTGAGGTCGGTGTATGTGGCGATGGATGCGGATGTTAGGCTGTGGCTTTAGAGATGATGAAAGGTTTTTAGGGTTACGTATACAGGGTGTACCATAAATCGACGTCAAGCCGGAACCAGGTGAACAGGCAAGTCATACTGGTTATCAGAAAAATATTAAAAAAAATAGATTTTTTTATTTTACGTATAAATTTTTTCTCGCAAACATAATGAAGACTAAAATTAAAATTAAAAATGGACAATTTTTTAACTTATTATTTTTTTTTAAGTCTCTTTTTCTTCCAAGCTGGAGCAGCTGGTTTTGAAATTTTGTTAACAGTTTGAAGAAGCATTATTCAGAGTTACAAAACAAAAAAAATTGGAAAATGTAAAGATTTGTGGCAACAGGATTTTGAAATGCCTATTATAACTTTTTTTCATGCAATTTTTTTTTTAATATCAGAAATGATAACCACTATGGCTTGCCTTTTCACCTGGCTCCGGCTTGACGTCAATTTACGGGACACACTGTATAAAAAAGAACAAACATAACCCTTACAGGATATTTTGTAAAAGCTTTGTAAAAGTCCAACTTCTTTTAACGTTAGCGTAAAATAATTTAAGATACGGCGCTTTAAGCCGCAAAAAACGTGTGGCGAGCACATGTCAACTCTGCGCGCGCACTATAAACTCCAGCATTTCTGCATCGCGCAATCAAAGTTTACACACGACTTACTATAAATACAAAGTCCAACGGATTACAGTTGGACCGGCCGTCCCCAGGCATACGATCTGCCTGGCAGGAAATTTCCCTTTATAGTGGAAGAGCATGATCACCCGCTCTTCCCCATAAACGTATATTCTGACACTCAAGAGAACCGACATGTATACTTTCCGTTGACCTTAATAAAATACCATGCAAGAGGTCCCGGGTTTGAATCCTGGCTGGGGATAAAATAACCGAGGTCTTGGATGTTTCCATGTTTGTGATGTCGCTGTTTCTTGGTATCCTAGTGTGGCAAATAAAGGAGAGGCAAATAACATCATAAAAAGGGCTTTGAAGCTCGGGAAAGTCCCGGCGAAAAACTACTTAAAAATTTGCACAAATTCCTCGGTGCGCTAATCCGACTCGCACTGGTCCGGTTTTTTCTCTTACAGGAATGTATTGCTTTTGGTCCCACACTAGGATACCCTAGCATCCAAGACCTGGGGTTTTTTTGTCCCCAGCCAGGATTCAAACCTTTTGCATTTATTTTCTTTGAGCTCTTTCAGAGCAGAGTTTATGGAAACCTTTCTAAGCCCCTTGAAAGCTCTCCGCCCATTCGTATTCACGCAGCCCGCAGCCGAACAAACTATTGAGGCGAGGCGGGAAGACTCCACACTCCACATTCCCACAAAAGTCCTGAGAATATTGACAGTCGGGGTTTTGAAGTAAAGGGCGTCATGAGGTGGAGCGAATTCTGTTTCTAGGTGATGTGTTTCACTAATAAGTGTTTGCTACAAATGTCCTCAGTCTGGATGTTTTTCAATGTTTCGTTTCGTTTCTTGCCTCGTACGTTAAGGAATTGGTGCCGGCTGCCGTCGATAGATGACAGTCGTCAAGCCAAGTCAGAGGCCTTAGGGCGGCTTGAAAAGCTTCTGACGTGGGGTCGTATGGCCTTCCTCAGGGAAGAGACCCGTGCCCCTCGCTGGGGACATAATGGTTTTGATGATTAATGTCCTTGCTTGGTTAGCATAGAAGAGGGCATCTTAGCTTCGGACCAGGTCTTCAACAATTTTCTCCAAGCAACCCATACCATCTCTTTTTTTTTGTTTTTGTACAAAATTTGAGCTTTATTTGCCATCTCCCGCTCTCTGTTTTATTGTTCAAAACCTTTCTTAGTCTGGGTGGAAGAAATTTCTTTTGAAATAAGTCCGCCTTTGTACATCGACACATACCTGTTTTTTAAGATGTTATGTATTGTTTTATTTCTTTTGTGCAATAAAGTGTAACAAACAAACAAACCATCTCAAATGCCGCACTAACAAACAATAACATACGAAGAGAGCTTAGTTGAGTAGATCAAGTATGTCACCCAAAGCATACACACACGAGAGATCAGGAAAATTTAAACAAGCGTACAAAACGATTGACGACCTCTGTGGGGCGTAGCGGTTAGCGCATCTGCTTACCATG
This sequence comes from Yponomeuta plumbellus, assembly GCA_947310845.1. Classification (NCBI taxonomy): domain Eukaryota; kingdom Metazoa; phylum Arthropoda; class Insecta; order Lepidoptera; family Yponomeutidae; genus Yponomeuta; species Yponomeuta plumbellus. The sequence goes on along the minus strand of OX371221.1, from coordinate 5,499,408 downwards.
CGAGAGGTCCCGGGTTCGATCCCTGGCTGGAAAGAAAAAAAAAACTCCAGGTCTTGGATGTTTACATGTTTGTGACGTCGCTGTTTCTGGTTCCCACGACACAGGGTATCCTAGCGTGGGGCCAGAAGCAATGTATGTGCCTGTGTGTAAATGTTTATGTTTATGTTATGTTTAAGCTTACAAAACCAAACGACGACTGTACTGTGTACAGTGGCAGATCATGATCAACCCATTATGATCCCGAGGCGCACAGGTCTCTTCCCTGAGGAAGGTATGTATAGTTTGTATAGGCCATACTCCACCACGGGGGCCAAGTCCGGGTTGGTGGAGGCTTGTAAGACTAGTGGCTGGTCTTACTGTCAGAAGTTCTCAAGCCGCCCCGCCCTAAGGCCCCTGACTTGGCTTAACGACTGCCTTCTATCGACGGCAGCCGGCACCAACTGCTTAAGCGAAGCACGGTACCGCTCGGAAAAATGCCACTAGCGTTAGTCATAGACGGTGACCCCATCCATCCATATGTGTGAGACGAGCAACCGACGACGCGAGCTCCGCCTCTGCTCACCATGATTAAGCTCTGCGAATCGGAGCGAAACCTGGTCGGACTCTTCCGATATAACAACACCCGTAAGTAAATCCGGACTAAAAGTTTACAATCCATCACTCAGGCAGCCCAGGCTACGAGCGATTCTCAGTGGCAGATCACGAAACAAAAACTCGTGGCCCAAGATATTGGAGAACGCAAATGGCGATGGCTGTGACAGACACTGCGAAGATCTGATCATCACATCCCGAAGGTGGCTCTGTGGGCTCATTATGTAATTTTCGCAACGGATATTCATACGTCTTACAAAGTCACGTCAACACAAAAACCGACGTCGTACGGAGTACTGTCTCGCTCTTAAAAGAAGATAGTGCTATACAGTAGTGGTATACATGAATTTTTAAGACGTATGAATATCCGTTGCGAAAATTACATAATGAGACCCCTGGACAGGGAACCCGCCAGAGGCTCACGACGACCTGGAAGACCGTCCCAGACGGACAGAGATCCATTCACTCTGAGAGGAAAGGAAAAGAGAATGGAACAGAATAGAAACAGTTTCAATCATCATCAACCCATTATGTCCCCACCGAACGGTAAGAGATCCGTGCCCCACGGTATGAGACATAATGGGTTGATGATGATGATTATCATCAACCCAGCCAGCTGATGACAGCTGTGCGACTGTGGAACGATCTGCCTCTGGCCGTAAGGTTTTTTCCTTCCCTTTCAATATTTAAGAGCAGAGTTCAAAAACACTTTCTTTCCTTATCTTAAGTATGTTTTTCCTTTTCTCTCTAGTATTATGTAGGTATAATATGTTTTCGTTCATTTCCTTCCATATGATATATTTTTATTTATGTATGTATATTTTATTTTATATATTTAAGTATTTCATATTTATGTACGGTTTATGTATGTGTATTAGACATAAGGATATCTTATTTCATATTGTCTAATTGCACCGTCTACCCGTCATTCAGCTTCTTTATTTTTTTCCGTCAATGGTTGTCTGGAAGAAATTACTTTTAGTAAGAAGGCCGCCAATTGTATTGTACTATGTTATTGTCAAATCTCATGTGTAATTCCTGGTGTACATATAATAAAGAATATTCTATTCTATTATCCCCTAAAAAAAGAAACCCATGTCTTGGATGTTTACATTTTTGTGATGTCGCTGTTTCTAGTTTCCACGACACAGGGTATCCTAGTGTGGGGCTAGAAATAATGTATGTGCCTGTATGTAAATGTTATGTTATAAAATAAAAAAACACTCCTGTGTTGAACACCAAGTTCTTGGGTGAACCTAGAACCCTCACAATTATAAAGCAGCCTGCTTACCCACAGACCAACACGCACAAACATGTCTGAGCGCAGATTACCTGGCAAGACAGACGTTGAGTAAGACGGATGTACAGACAAGTTGGATATGCCGACAAACAAGTTGTTTATGTGTGTAGGCAGCGGGTTGTATGTATTGTAGGGCGGGAGCCGGACGTGTTTTATTTTAATCTTTAATCAGACAGATGACATAAATGACATGACAATGAATGTTGAAGATTCATCAACCCATTATGTCCCCACCGAGGGGCACGGGTCTCTTCCCTGAGGAAGGTATAGGCCATACTCCACAACGGGGGCCTAGTCCGGATTGGTGGAGGCTTGCAAGACTAGTGGCTGGTCTTACTGTCAGAAGTTTTCAAGCCGCCTTAAGGCCTCTGACTTGGCTTAACGACTGCCATCTATCGACAGAAAAATGCCACCACTTAGTCATAGACGGTCACCCATCCATGCACTGAACCCGCCCTATGTAATTGAGGGGATTCTGTAAGAGCATGCGCCAGTCTGAAAATAACGCCTGATTCCAAAGAATATCTAAATAATATAATTAATATTTGCTTACTAAATTCAGCGATCAAGGCGCCATTTCCACACATCCGGCGCCCGGCCTACCAGACACGTCGTTATAAATTACAGGATGCTCCAAACCCTGATAAGTGGCAATACCCAGCGAGGGGCCATAAACAGGGTGTTTGCGAGTAACGAGCAGGCTCCCGGCACAAAATAAGCGCCGCAGAAGTGCTTCCACGCGCTCAGGTCTCCTCACGCAGTTGTCCTTCACTTTAGTGAGTGATACAAAAACTTAAAAGAAATAAATAAACATATTTAGGGCCATATTACACTAGTTCATAGGTAGGATCCTAGGCGATATCCATTACTGGTGTCGACAAGTGTCTTGATCCTTATTGTTTTATAAGCCAGCAATGTACATCTCCTATGATCAAAGTTCTATGATAATGTAGTATGGGCCTTATTGTAGCAACAAGACACACAAAGAAAAAAAAACACAGACAAGTAGCACAATATAGTAGATAGATAGAATATTCTTTATTGTATGTACACCAGGAATGATACATGAAATTTGACAATAACATAGTACAGTACAATTGGCAGCCTTATTACTAAAAGTATGTTCTTCCAGACATCCATTGACGGAAAAAGATAATGATAGTAACACAACAGACAAAGATAAAACAAATAAAATTAATACATAACTTATAATGTGTCTGTGGTATGTCGGGGTTGCCACAAAAGGCAAGTGTTGTGCTGAGGGTGTGAATCCCGGCTGGGGACAAAAAAAGAAACCCAGACCGTGGATGTTTATATGTTTGTAACGTCGCTGTTTCTGGTTTCCACGACACAGGGTATCATAGTGTGGGGCCAGAAGCAATGTATCTGCCTGTATGTAAATGTAAATGTAAACTAATAACGAGCAATCTGGGTAATTGATCGAAGCTGGTATTCCAAGTATTTTCTCTCAAGTGCTCAAATCACATCAACCTAATGTCAGGGTTTTGCTGATAATGCGGGCCTAGAGAGCCTTAGTCAGCCATTTAATGACGATTGGGTCCTGAGTGACGCAATAAACGGCTTAGATTTTCATTTTGGACCCTAAAATTTGGGCCTTTGAATTGTGTAATATACCGACGACCCGGGACCCATTGTTCTGGAACTGTTTCGTGGCGATATTCGAACGCTGTATTTCGTTGGCAAATAATATTGTTAAACGAGTCTAAATAGATGGAACTTTTCTAATGTAAATAGATACTTTTCAGGGTGATTCTCGGAAAGTGGCTCGAATTGCAAAACTTTGGCGAATACTTTTTCATATTAACTCAATAAAAAGTATAATACAGCTTTTAGAATATACCTTAGGCTTTGGTTTTTGCCGACAGCACACGAGTGTAATACTACTTCCTGCTCTGTATAAAATTTTTCTTTACTATTTTGAATAGTTATGTAAAGTTAAGTGTCATATTACCGGCTGCCGTCGATAGATGGCAGTCGTTAAGCCAAGTCAGAGGTCTTAGGGCGGCTTGAACCAATCCGGACTTGGGCCCCGTGGTGGAGTATGGCCTATACCTTCCTTAGGGAAGAGACCCGTGCCCATTGGTGGGGACATAATGGGTTGATGATGAAGTGTCATATTAGTTCCGATATTTCTATTACACGTATATATCCGATTATATCCGATGGTATATTCTAAAAGCTTACCGACTGTATATTGTAGGTTTATTGGCCTTGAAGATTGTATTGTAACATATTAGTAGGTTTTGGTGGCGTCTATGTTAATTTTTATTGAGTTAATATGAAAAAAAAATGCGCCAAAGAAATTATGCAATTCTGAGAATCACCCGTTTGCACCACCGACTAAAATCCATTTTCTCAAACATGCTTGGAAATTTGAGCATTATTTCGACAACCTTCTTCGAGATAAATCGAAATTGCTGTACTGGCCAATTACACGCGAGCAGTGGCCGGAAAAAGTTCTATGAAAATTCATAACTGTCGTGTTTTGCGGCCAAATAAATTTCATACTAAACTCATATCTGTCGTGTTATTTAAAAATGGAACGATCTTTTTTTTTTTTTTAATCTTGTTTATTTTATAAGCCATACATCATATGATTAAGTCAGCTTAAAAATAATAACAATGGACCTTAAACTTTAGATATTACTTTAACAGTGGGTATTGCTACTTAATGAGTATTCTTATAATATTCAGATCTAAGGTTCAATGAGTCAATGATGAAATTTACAAATCTATCACTATATTCAGCAGTAAACCCTGAACTTAAGATTTGATGGAGAAAGAAGAGAAAATCGCCAGTAGAGCACCGAGTTTCATTTAAGAAATCCAACCTAGATTGTTCGTTGATTTTACACTCGAGAACTAAGTGAAGGAGGTCCTCTTCTCTCTCACATCGTGTACAGTTTGGATCGTCTCTTTTTTTCATTATGAAGTTAAACTTATTAAGTGGCATGTGGTAAGTTCGGGTTCTGAAGCAAATAACTAAATATTTTCTGTTAAGGTTTCTTGAGGCAAACCAAGGTACGCGTGGTGGTTCGTCTACAATGGTCCTGTACCAGATGCCCTTGTTTTGGGAACATTCATCAAAATAAGATTTAAATTTAATATAATTGTCGTTTTTTATTTTTGGAAAATGATCAGTGTAGTGCGGTAGGGTGTCGAGAGGTATGCCGTTCTGTAGGGCTTTGGACGCAAGCGAGTCTGCTACCTCGTTACCCCTAACGCCCACGTGTGAAGGGATCCATTGTAGACGAACTTCAACCCCGTTACGTATCAATCTATGGATACATTTAATAACGAGATAAGCTTCGTTTCTACCAACACCACCGCCCTTAACACTTCTCAACAAATGTTGTAGACTGCTCTTCGAGTCTGTAAAGATTACAACTTTATGGTATGGCGTCGACTCTATGTAATGTACTGCTTCACTAATCGCTATCAGTTCAACTCCCATTATGGGTATACATTGATTTTCAATAAGAAATTTGGCCCCAAAATCCGCAGCTTCATCGTAAAACTCGCAACTAGAACCGTCTCTTGTTATGGACCCATCAGTGAAAATTTGGATGTAATCTGAGAACTGTATGTCTATCATATCTTCGGTACGTTGCTTAAGATCGTGAATGGATAGTTGAGCTTTGCTTTTAACTGCGTTTTTAAATGATCGGATGTTCTGGAAGAAAGTTTCAGAAAGTAGTTGTCACTTAAATAATTTCTTCTAAGACTTAAGGGTGGAATACAAAGTTCGCTTTCCATTGCAAAAATTGGGGTGTCCCGAATAAAGCTTCCACAAAGGCGAAAACATTGGTTTTGAATCACGTCCAATCTCTGGAGGACTCTAGAGTTGGCGTTACCGTAAATAGTACATCCATAATCAAGTCGAGATCGCACCAGTGATAAATAAAGTCTTCTTAAGTGAGTTGGATGGACACCCCACTTTGAACTACTTACGGAACTAAGGATATTGACGAATGCAATAAATTTTTGGGCAGTTTCTAAAACATGTCGGGTCCAGTTCAGGCGACTGTCCACCCAAACACCTAAAAACTTTGTACAATTTGTAAACCCAATTTCAGTTTTGTTTATTCGTATGTTAATAGAAGGCACTTTATATTTTCTAGTTAAAATGCAGACTTTAGTCTCTCGGAGAGATATTTCTAATCCAATGTCTTGTAACATTGTTATAAAGATGTTAAGACTTGATTGAATGCTACTAGTACAAAAATCTATACTTTTATTGATACAGTACAAAGCAAAGTCGTCGGCATATTGTGAGACCTTAACTGACTTAACGAGTGTGTTGCATAATTTAATTGTGACTATATTGAATAAAATGGGTGACATTGGGTCACCTTGAGCTAAACCTTGTCTGCTTATTCTTGTTTTTTCTGTACCATCCCGTAGTCTATATATCAGAACTCTTTCTTTTAATAATTCCCTAATATATCTACATATGAGCGGATCGACATCAAATTCAATTAAAGAGGTTATAAGAGATTCAATAGCAACATTGTTATACGCGTTACTTATGTCTACGTAAGCGCACAAAACGTATTCCTTATGTACAAAAGCAGTTTCTGTATCTACAATAAACCTACTAAGATTGTCCTGACAAGAAAGTCCGCGGCGGAAACCCAACGTGCTACTATTAAATAATTTGTTGCTTTCGAAATGATGTTCAAGACGACGAGTTATCATTAAATTAAAGGTCTTGCAAAGGCAGTTGTATAAGTGTATAAGTGAGATAGGCCGATACTTATCAGTATTTCTCTTTGGTATGGCAATAAGTTTGATTCTACGCTACTGCTCTGGTACCTCACCTTTTGTATAAATTGTGTTAAATATGCGTAGGAGATATTCTTTCGCGTTATCCGGTAAATGGCTAATCATAGAATAAGTTATAGTATCTAAACCAGCCGAAGTATCTACTCTTTTAAGAGAAAATATCAGTTCTGAAAGTGTAAAGAAAAATGGGTTGTTGTTCTGTGGTTGCAACCATCAATATTGGAATCTACGGCTGGAAGGAAACACTGTCAGGAGTGAGTTCGGTTACAAAGGAGACTGCGGCACTTTCTGGCAGGTAATTTAATTTAGGACTTCGGTAACCTTTAAGCTATCTGAGTTTCCTCCAAACCTCACGACTGGGCGTATTGCCGTCTATGCTGTCACAAAACTGTTGCCAGGAATTTCTTTTAGCAAGTCGTATTAGTTTTCGAGCAATAATTACTTTTTCTCTGTAAATTAAGTAGTTCTCGACCGTGCGTGATTTCCTAAAGTTTTTAAGAGATAATCGTCTCTCAGCTACTGCCTTAGATAAATCTGGATTCCACCAAGGTTTTGGCTTGAATTTATTAAGGTTAAAACAGGTTTTAATATATGGGATGTTTTTGTTAGCGCTTTCTTTAATTACCTCTATGAGTTTATCGTAGTTACTTTGTGCATTATCTCCGTAATCTAATCCCTCACATGCAGATTCTATGTGTTGTGTGTACTCTACCCAGTGGGCCTTTTTGATGTTCCTTTTTAGTTCGGGGCTATTTTGAGTACTGTCTAACGTTTTAATAGAAATAATGAGGTGATCACTGCCCAGAGATTCGTTAGTGACGTTCCAATCAAAGTCGAGTGATAGATCAGCACTACAAAAAGAGATATCAGGTGATGTGCACACTATACTATCATTAAGCTTAGCGCAGCGGGTAAAGTCTCCATTATTAAGATATACGTAATTATGTTTTATGCTAGTGTCCGATAAAAGCCTACCCCGTGTTGTGTATGACCAAGCCGTGTGATGTGCATTGAAGTCTCCGACTATCAGAGTTTTCCCAGAAAAGTGGCTGAAAAGCTCCTGGTAGTCCCCAACGCTCACTGTGACATTTGTGGGAGAATATACCCCTATGATATGTTGAATTTGATTGCTATTATGGACTTCAAGGCACAAAACGTCTATATTATTATAATTTCTTGCAAGAGTTTTTATGCTACAGCTTATATATTGGTGGACTAGGATAGCTAAGCCTGCATATCCATCTGCTCGATCGTTTCTAAAGATAGAGTAACCTGTTAAATTAATTTGGTGTTGACATTGCAGCCAAGTTTCAGAAAGAATGCATATATGTACTTTTGCATTATGTAGATATGAATCCAGTTCACTTAATCTTGGTATTAGACTCTGACAGTTCCATTGAATAATATTAAGCTTCAATCTTATTGTCAAAACCATTCAATCACACGAAAAATAAAAAACTTATAAAAATAAAGGTACTTACCTAAAATTAACTTAGCTACTTATTTATATTGGGATTTTCTTACGAGATAAGAGCTTTAGTTTACCTACAATTCGTGAGAGTCTGTTCTTAACACTACGATATGAGATGATCGGTATCAAGTCAGTAAACATTACAATCAAGGGACCAATTTCTTCAGTGTAACTGAAAGTGATTTCTGATATGTCTTTAACTCCATATGTGTGCGTGAGATACTCTTTAACTTGTTTTCCAGAAAGTGGGTACTTTTTATCGGAGATGGTTGTAAAGTTTTCCAAATGATCCCAGTCGATCGATTCCAGATCGCTATGGGGTGTTCTTTTGACTTTCTTGCCACTCTTGGGTATGTAAACTTCGTCTGAGCTGGACTGGGAAGACTTATCATCAAAGTCCTCATCACTATTTTCGTTGCTAGGAATGCTGTTTTCTTTTGTTGTTTCGCACGCCATGAAATCAGTTGTAGTCGAAGATTCAGTAGGTGGATGTGGACGCTTTAAAATTGGTGTCTCCGTAGTATCCCGTGTTTTTTGGTTAACAGCATTCGTGTCGTATGATCATATGATCCGGGCATTTAGAGGCTACGTGACCATCTTTTTTGCATTCAAAACAAGTCATTGTGTCTGATGAAAAATAAATCCAGTAATTCGTTTCTTCAAATTCAATGAATATTTTTTCTGGAAGTCGGGTGAAATCCTCAGGAGTTACGTAAAGCTGTCTTCGGAAGCTTAGAATGTGGTTGTAGCCCGTTTCATTAAAACCAGCACGCAGAAAAGAGATGGGTGACTGTGGCGTGATATTCATTTCGAGCAGTTTCTTTTCAATTTCGATGTGCGGAATAATGGGACACACGTTGGATATGATGATACGTCTGTTTCTGCTGATCAGCGGTCGGATGGGTAGTTTTTGGTTTTGGATTGTGACAAACTTTTTATTGTCAATGATCTCATCAGCGATTACTTTTGAAGAAACGTAGATACAAATTCTATTGTTTGATATTCTCGACAAAAAACGGATTTGGGATGGGTCCATAATACTTCCTAAGGCTTGAGCATAATCTCTGATTTGTACGTTTTCTAAAGCATCGATGACAATTGCTTGGTCTTTTTTAGGGAACATAGTGTTTTGTGTCACAGTAGCATAACTGGGGTTGTTGAGTAGCGTTTGGGAGTTCATTTTGTTCCTGTAGTCAGAAACAATCGGCCATCTTTAGACACTTTACACTATGAGGGTAGAAATTGCACTCGTGAAAAAATTATTCACTAGCGCGCGCAGGTAACGACCGGTCTCGGTGACAGATCACAGACCACTGAATGGAACGATCTGTTACTCCGAAAAATGACAACCAAGGAGGTAACTTATAAGAGGTTTTATTTTAATTTCGAACTGGCTTGCGATAGAAAGCTGGATATAATTGAAAAAAAAGAACATTTTAACGCGGCAAAAATTATTTTTGTTCGTTAGTGGTTCGTCTGATTTTGAAAATGTTAGTTCTGATTTAACAGAATTAGTTTATCTTGGGTTAACAAAATTACTTCAAGATCACATAAAAAGTGCGTAAGACAGCAAGAAATTATGAAATAAATTGATTTACAAAAGTTACAATTTATTTTTTTTCGTTGACTTTTATATACAGTTAGGCCGCTCTGGCTCTCATGGCCTCATTCAATGTTCTGAGGGTTTGATTAAATCATAATCAAATCAAATTACGGAAATTTGAAATAATTCTATATTTGTTTTCCTATTTGTTTATCATATGTCATTTTCAAAATGATTAGTTTCGGAAACAAAATTGCTCTATCAAAAAGTTGTTAAAACATTAACATTTACATGCAAGCACATACATTGCTTCTAACATACAATGGCCCCTACTAGGATTTTCTGTTTCATGGAAACCAGAAACGGCGACATAACAAACATGTAAACTTCCAAGATCTGCGGCTTTTTTTCTCCGCATGATAGGCAGAAGTGCTACCGCTACCCTTACCATGATCCTGACACATCTCTTTTACTTCATCGTTATCAAAGCTTTTACTTACATCATCAACCCATCATGTCCCCACCGAGCGGCACGGGTCTCTTCCCTGAGGAAGGTATAGGCCATACTCCACCACGGGGGCCAAGTCCGGATTGGTGGAGGCTTGTAAGACTAGTGGCTGGTCTTACTGTCAGAAGTTTTCAAGCCGCCCTAAGGCCTCTGACTTGGCGCCGACTGCTTAACGTGCCTTGCGAAGCACGGAACCGCTCGCAAAATGCCACTAGCGTTAGTCATAAACGGTGACCCATCCATGGACATATGCGCCGTATGTTGCTTAACCTTAGTGATTTTAAGATCTCTCCGGCAGCCCAGGCTACGAGCGAATTGGTCATAATAATTATCATACATAACTCAAATCAACCCACACTCAAATCATCTTAAACTCATTGTTCCTGTAACTTGTCTATCCCTCAGTAAATATCCATTCAAGGTAGTTGGGAGACCTAAATGTATATTTTACTGGCTTGTTAGCATTGGTAACAAGAGGTTTTCTTAGTGAATATGAAAACGTATTTCGCTACAGCTGTAGGCAGTTAAGCTGGTTCGAGAGTTTTTGCCGCCCCAGTTAATTCTTAGAATTAATCAAAACATAAGCTCACGCTTGTATCCCAGAGGGGTAGGCAGAGACTAGGGACTGCCACGCATGCACGTTGGTTTCGGGTACGTTTTATCTTGCCCTTTGCTAAAACATCCCCTATTTAGTCGAAGTCCGTCCGTCCCTTCCCGACACTTCCTTCACTTGCGCTGGATATATTTGATTCGTCAGTCTTGCTTCCTTCATCCTCTCTACATGTCCAAACCAACGCAATATTCCTGTCTCAAATCGAGTCACTATATCCACTCATTTAAAAAAATATTATTAATTTCTTAAATTGCAACACCTGGAAAAGGTAATTAAGTTTTTAGTCCTAATCTTCAGTAACACTTATGTACCTACACTTACTCGGCAATCAATATATTTGATTTGATTTATAAGGATGAAATGTTTATTTACTTACTGAGCTGGCTCAGCGACCCCGAAGTGGGTCTTGGCCTCCGACACAAGAAGTCGCCACTTGTCTCTGTCCTGTGCGGCCTGCCAGTCACTGGCCTGGAGCTCGCATAGGTTCTCTGTTCAGTATGTATATTTTCATTTTATTAATAAACGTTTGTTTCGGGATACATTATATTGTAGGGTATTGAATCGCTCGTAGCATGGGCTGCCTGAGTGATAGGGCGCGTTCAGTGCATGGATAGGTGACCGTTCTGTGAATAAGTGCCCTGCCTCACTGGGACGCCATGGCAACGTCGCCAGGCAGTTTGTATTGAATGGCGACGTCGCCAACAGTCGCCAAGTGAGGTAGGCACCATACATTTCAATACTAACTGCTTAGATACGGTCGCTGGCGACGTGGCTGTGGCGTCCTGGTGAGGCAGTACCCTATCGCTAGTGGTATTTTTCCGAGCAGTTCCGTGCTTCGCAAGGCACGCTAAGCGGTAGGTGCCGGCTGCCGTCGATAGATGGCAGTTGTCAAGCCAAGTCAGAGGTCTTAGGCGGCTTGAAAACTTCTGACAGTAAGAGCAGCCACTAGTCTTACAAGCCTCCACCAATCCGGACTTAGCCCCCGTGATGGAGTATGGCCTATACCTTCCTCAGGGAAGAGACCCGTGCCCCTCGGTGGGGACATAATGGGTTCATTATGATCAAAAATAGTTTCTTGAAATGGTCAATATTTTCAAAATAAATTATGAAAACCATATTTCTAAAATATGTAGTACAGCCAATCCGGGAGGGTTTCCGTACAAGGCTGCTGTGTCAGCACCTCATACTTCTGCCTTATGGCTGTATTGGCTCAAAGATGTGTACCTAGGATCGGTGTTTACTTAAGGGACTGGAAGCATTGGGCTTGCAGGGTTCCGTAGGGGAGTAAACTGAACCTTATCGGAAATATCCCTGTAAGACTTAAAGCGTAAATCCCTACAGCATTTACTTGATGAAAATAAGTTAATATAACATAACATAACATTTACATACAAGCACATACACACCAATTCGGACTTGGCCCCGCCAATCCGGACTTGGCCCTACCAATCCGGACTTGGCCCCCGTGGTGGAGTATGGCCTATACCCTCCTCAGGGAAGAGACCCGTGCCTCTCGGTGGGGACATAATGTGTTGATGATGATGATGATATACATTGCTCCTGGCCCCACACTAAGATACCCTGTGTCGTGAGAACCAGAAACAGCGACGTCACAAAATTAAAATCTTATTTTGCTAAATAGTGCAGAAATAGTAACTCGATGATCGCTTATAATTACTGATTAATTGCAATTATAATTATGTATTTTTATGCTTTTAAAATCACAAATTTATCTCTTAACTAGCCGGCAAACTTCGTACCGATAAACTTTTTTCTCACCATTTAAACCTTCCCTGGAATTCTAGAAATATAAAAAACAAAAAATCAGCCAAATCGGTCCATCCGTTCTCGAGTTTTAGTGATACTAACGAACAGCAATTTATTTATATTTAGAAAAAGATTGCTTATTAATACCAAAATTTCATTCTGCGAATCAGAACGAAACCTGTTTGGACTCTTCGGCCTCAAGTTAATAATGTGTCATCATCATCAACCCATTATGTCCCCACCGAGGGGCACGGGTCTCTCCCCGAAGAAGTTTTTAAGCCGCCCTAAGGCCTCTGACTTGGCTTAACGACTGCCATCTATCGACGGCAGCCGGCACCAACTGCTTAACGTGCCTTGCGAAGCACGGAACCGCTGGGAAAAATGCCACTAGCGTTAGTCATGGACGGTGACCCATCCATGGACTGAACGCGCCGTATGTAGCTTAACCTTAGTGATCGTTTAAGATCACTCAGGCAGCCCAGGCTACGAGTGATTTCCAATAATGTGTAGTGCTTACGAAAGTTGTAGATCACAAATTCCAGAGGAATTTTATTAAAGAAAATAATGCGTTCTGATAGTAGGTAAATAAAATAAAATAAATAAACTCACGCCCGCTATCCCCGATCACTAGAACTGGACCCACGTTTTGCCGAGTTTATTAGGTCCCAACGTGACAGGTGGCAAGCCTGTCACCGTTATCCGGGCAAAATTTATCAGCGAATGGTGTTGCTGTACAAACATACAATTGTACGTAACTAAAAGTGATTGAAAGTGGCAGTAGGTAGGTTGTACAAACAGACATAAGTTAGGCTACGGAACCACTCCCGAAAAAAAGCAAACTACGCACATTGTCAGCAATATTTTTTCGTCTTTCAGCAAACGTAGAAGAGTTTTATCGCACGGATACGCTCAGAACGTGGATCCCTCCGGGAATTTATATTTCAAGATTTGTGTTAGGTTTTAGACGATGAGAGTGTTTGCAAGACAAACTCGAATAATTATTTTCGTTTATTTTATAATATCCACCTACACAGGCAAGAATAATTTGTTAATAATTAATAATTCAATTCATTTATTGACAACTATAGGCCCAATTTTATTACAGTATTAACTATTTATTTATTTATTAATACTTTTATCACAGTGTTAATAATTGGTAATTAAGGGCGATACTACACGAGCGTTGCGGTTGCGCTGCGTCGTCGCAGCGCAATGATTTCAATGCCGTGAATGCCACACGAGCGCTGCATTGGCGTCGTGTCAACGCAGCGATTTCTTCACATGAACAACAAAAATACTGCGCTACCGCTGCGTCGTTTCAACGCCACTCCCTTTTCCGCCTCGTCTTCCCCCTCTCTTTGTGCGTTGCTTTGCCGCCCGTCATTTCAACGCATCGTGTGGCCATGACGTTGAAATGTATACGTAGAACATCGGAGCGTCACCGCTCAGTCGACGCAGCGCTAACGCAACGCACAGACAACGACCGTGAGGCATGTCTCTAAGGGGCATAAATCCTAACCTAAGCAAATGGCAAGATAAAAAGTACCCGGAACCTACGTGCGCGCATGCAACGACTAATGTATGTCGAAGAAGCGAAAGTGATATGTCTGGATCGTGTCAGGTGGCAGTCCCTGGTCCCTACCGACCACTCTGGGATACAGGCGTGAGCTTATGTATGTGTGTATTTATTGGTTTGCATTTAAAAATGACTTGAGTGTAGAATAGATTCGAGTCATCATTGGGAAGCTGGGGTCCCTTTAAGAGGCCTGCAGTGACGTCAGAGCATTGCGGGCCTTCTGGAAAGAGATATGCTGGCTGGACTAAACTCACAGCCTTGCTACGTACAATGGACCAACTATGAAGCGAAGTACCATAACATTTACTTACAGGCACATACATTGCTTCTGACCCTACACTAGGATACCCTGTGTTGTGGGAACCAGAAACAGCGACATCACAAACATGTAAACATCCAAGAGCTGGGTTTTTTTTTGTCCCCAGCCGGGATTCGAACCCAGGACCTCTCGCATGGTAGACAGATGCGCTAACCGCTGCGCCACAGCGGTCGTCGATTATGTCATAAAGAAGGTATGCGCCCTATGTGTATTGAAACTGCCAACCTAATTTATCTCACCAGTAATGTCTTCATTCGGCCAACTTAGTATTCAGCCTAGGCGCCGGCGTTAGAACAACAAATAGACAGAGTAAATCCGTCTGTGCGTGTCTGCGTTTGTAGACGCAGCACTACTTAATGCCGGCTATTCAGTGGCTCGAACCGCTCGTAGCCCCGGTCGCCTGAGTGATCTTAAACGATCACGAAGGTTAAGCAACATAGAGCGCGTTTAATGCATGGATAGGTGACCGTTCTATGACTAATGCTAGTGGCATTTTTCCAACCGTGCATGCTTCGCAAGGCACGTTAAAAAGTTCGTGTCGGCTGCCGTCGGTAGATGGCAGTCGTTAAGCCAAGTCAGAGGCCTTAAAGCGGCTTATAAACTTCTGACCGTAAGACCAGCCACTAGTCTTACAAGCCTCCACCAATCCGGACTTGCCCCCCGTGGTGGAGTATTAAGTACATTAAAAAATAACAT
This sequence comes from Yponomeuta plumbellus, assembly GCA_947310845.1. Taxonomy (NCBI): domain Eukaryota; kingdom Metazoa; phylum Arthropoda; class Insecta; order Lepidoptera; family Yponomeutidae; genus Yponomeuta; species Yponomeuta plumbellus. The sequence continues at coordinate 5,484,218 of OX371221.1, read as the reverse complement.
TTAAAATAAGCCATTTTAAAAGTGATTTTTTATTTACTTTTGTTAGAAGAAATACACGAAAAAATATACAATGACCAATTTATGAGCACTCAATGAACACCAACAAAAAAACAGACATCTTCTCTCGAAGAGACGACGAGGAGGCTTGATCACCGCAGAAAAGCATTGGTCGGTAGGTACATAGGCTGTGTATTCTGTTCTATATACGGGGTGTCCCAAAAATGACACGTCACAGTGACACCGGAGGTAGACCTGACCAAAAGGCATCGAACCAACCTAACATGACCTCAGTAAAGTTGAGAGATAGAGATATGGCCAATTTAAACTTGTTCTAAATCTTCACTTTCTTAACAAGTTTAGTGCTAGCATTAATAATAATAATAAACGTTTATTTCGGATAAAACAGTGATCCATAGTGCTGTTAGTAGCCTTAAAAACTGAAACTAAACTAAAAGTAAAAACTATGTTAGTAGGCTTAATAGGTATCTTAATTCTACTTTATTTTAAAAACACGTTCTTTTAAAACCATTTGGACAGCCTACACGTAATAAAAATAAGTTAAACTATTTTCATCACATGCAAGCCATCCAAATGGTTCCATATTGGACAGTCCGGCCTGTCCGCCAATTAAGTTAGATAGCCCTCGTGTTTGGTTTTTTTTAATTGTACTTGGTCAGGAACTTACTAACTTAGCGTAAGTGCTAGCATAGCACTAAATTTGTTAAAAAAAGGGAAAATTTAGAATAAGTTTAAATTGGCCATATCTCGAAAACCGTTTACTAAATCTTTTACTGAGGTCATGTTAGGTTGGTTCGACGCCTCTTGAGCTGTCTACCTCCAGTGTCACTGTGATGTGTCATTTTTGGGACACGCTGTATAGGCTGCGTATTCTGTTCTAGTTATACATAGGTACTAAACGGGTCTAACCGCAATCGTTTGAGTAAAATTTCCGACTTAACCCATTTGAAAAGGAACTGCTAGCTGACCCCGAAACCGTTTAGGTTTATGCCGTATTAATTTGCCTACGACCTGTTCATAGACCTGCCAAATATACCTACATTCATCATCATCATCAACCCATTATATCCCCACTGAGGGGCACGGGTCTTTTCCCTGAGGAAGGTATAAGCCATACTCCACCGCGGGGGCCAAGTCTGGATTGATAGAGGCTTGTAAGACTAGTGGCTGGTCTTACTGTCAGAAGTTTTCAAGCCGCTCTAAGGCCTCTGACTTGGCTTAACGACTGCCATCTATCGACAGCAGCCGGCACCAACTGCTTAACGTGCCTTGCGAAGCACGGAGCCGCTCGGAAAAATGCCACTAGCGTTAGTCCATTGTGTATCAACTCTCTCGTAAAAAATAAATGAAAATAAAAAGACTTTAGCTCAAATTGCTTGAAATAAACCGGATGAATGGTAAGTTTTACGTTAGCTGTTTGTGCCAATCACTCAGTGGCACCAAGCCTCGTAGGGTGGTTGTACTTACACGTATCAATGTGTACGTACAGGTAGGTACAACATCTAATCTTAGAAGATCAATATAAACTTTGCTACTGTAGTCTTGGAACGTACTAGAGGTTACTTGGCATGAGGTTAAATGCCCGCGTTTACGTGACATAAAGTAGACAGCTTCCCGCTACATCGACATAAGTTAAGCCACTATTAGCAACTAATGATGTCTTTTAATAATAATACAGAATACATAATAGTACAGTTACAGTACATGCAAAATCTATTAAAGAAAAAGGGACTCTAGCAGCGATACAATTAGGTGCAATTCAGATAATATTGACCTACATGTTGCCTCTCTTCCTACCGCGTAACTTTTACCTCTTCTGGCACCTGAATTCCTACCTATTTGCCACTCCGGAGTGGTCGCCGCATGTACTTACGCATGTAATACCGACACGCGTAGTGAAACAGGCCTGATAATAACAATAACAATTTCTACACAACACAATCACTTGACCTGGACCCAAACTAGGATATCCTGTGCTATGATAATCTGGCAAGGACATTACAAACATCGAAAAACACACAAACTGAGGCCAAAAGTACGGCGGCTCCCAGTGGGAAGCGAACAAACAACGTCTTCATTGGTAGCTTAGCACCCTAACTTTGTCTTATTAGTTGGATTAGATTTAAGATGATTTGAGGAACCACATAGGACGAAGAACTGATGGCCGATGGGGCCGAAAGGTTCTTGAATGGAGACCACACATTGGCAAGCGCAGCGTAGGACGACCAGCCACAAGATGGACAGACGATCTCATACAAGTGGCAGGAAGACGCTGGATGCAAGCCGCTTCCAACCGGTCTTTTTGGAAATCCATGGAGGCGGCCTATGTCCAGCAGTGGACTTCTTGTGGCTGAATGATGATGAGGAACCACAATAAGAGTGGAGTTTGTTTCTCGCAGCCTTTTTCTCAACTACAAATACGGCCTGAAATCAAACTCAAATTCTAACGTAATTTTGACAAAATACATGCCCTACCGCGCTCTACAGCATTGTTTCAGAAAAGTATAGTTGGCATGTCGTCAAGGATATACAATCGTATTGTTGTAAATTGCATGCTATGTAATATAAATATGTAATACCGGTCCAAAATTTTAGAATACTGTTGCTAAGTGGTAATTAAAATCGTTAATTAAAATTGTTGCAATTAAAATCTGTGCAACTGTATGACATGATAATAATTATGTATTCGCAGATAAATGATTTTGAGTTTAAGTTTAGAGGGTATAGATAGATACATAGAATATTCTTTATTGTACACATAAATTACAGGGTATCCTTGTGTGGGGCCAGACTACTACGTTTAGGGAACCCGTAAATGTTTATGTTATACCAGACCGATTACACAAGGCATGGCAGAAAACTCCTTGTTCAAGCGAAAATAACCTTTCTAGATAAAATCAACCGGTGCTATTTTTGTGATAGGCAAGTATTCCTATTGAGGTCAATTCGCGATAAATTATATTTTCAACAGCGGGCAAAACAGTTTTTGTTTGAGAATTTACATCTAATTCTTTCACAAGAAAAAAATCCAACGGTCGTAAATTGAAGAAAGTAGGGGAAATAGGTCGAGAGAATCCAGTAATGTCATTACGCACTTCCTCGGCCTTCGTTCTAATCGGTTTAGAGGGTAGGCAGAGACGTGATCTCTGTAAATTGAGTTGGAATTTAATCGTCGCATTCTGAATAGATTAGCAATCAAAAATTATGCGGTTAAGCCAAGTCAAAGACCTTAGGGCGGCTTGACAACTTCTGACAGTAAGACCAGCCACTAGTGTTACAAGCCGCCACCAATCCGGACTTGACCCCCGTGGTGGAGTATGGGCTAGAGGAAGGTATACCTTTCTCAGGGAAGAGACCCGGGCCCCTTTGTTTAACATCGAAAAACACACAGACTGAGGCCAAAAGTACTTCGGCTCCCAGTGGGAAGCGAACAAACAACGTCTTCATTGGTAGCTTAGCACCCTAACTTTGTCTTATTAGTTGGATTAGATTTAAGATGATTTGAGGAACCACATAGGACGAAGAACTGATGGCCGATGGGGCCGAAAGGTTCTTGAATGGAGACCACACATCGGCAAGCGCAGCGTAGGACGACCAGCCACAAGATGGACAGACGATCTCATACAAGTGGCAGGAAGACGCTGGATGCAAGCCGCTTCCAACCGGTCTTTTTGGAAATCCATGGAGGAGGCCTATGTCCAGCAGTGGACTTCTTGTGGCTGAATGATGATGATGATGATTTGCTCCTTGTATATATATGCTTTAGATTATTTATACACAAGCTCACGCCTGTATCGCAGAGGGGTAGCCAGAGACCAGGGACTGCCACTTATACCACGATCCTGACAGATCAATTTCGCTTCATCGACATTGACTAGTCGTTGCATGCACGCATCTCGGTATCGGATACTTTTTATATGCCCTTCGCTAATACCTCCCCTATTTGGTCGCAGCATGTTAGACTGGGGCGTTCGTTACCAGCCCCTTCACCCTTATTCGCTCGATATATATTTTTTCCGCCAATCGAAGATAATGTTTTTATTAAAATATACAGTCATCGTCTCAGCGGGAATTATTGTAAAATATAATTAAGCTACGTTCTTGATATAAAACGAAGCTCTATCATTGAAGAATCGACTAGGTCCCCAACCACATTGCTCTTCATACTTGAAATCGAAACCAGGCCTGCATTCTAAATTAAGCCTAACCCCTCAAGTTCCTACGACGCATTCCGTAGACCCGCCCGGTCTACGGGGCGGGTCGGTCTTGCAACGGCACTTTGAATCGAATTTTGAAGGTAATATTTAGGTAAGGCTCTCAAAAAATGTACCGTAACACACCTGAAATTGGAACACATAACATGATGGGGTGTAGCAGCCAGGTGTTCCGATTTTCCAGTGTGTTACTATGTGTTACAATTTCAAGTGTGTTACGGTACATTTTTTGAGAGCCTTACCCGTAGACCACAGTAAGTAACAACTTCATCCAAACGAAAAACAGCTGATTAGGATGTTAGGTGACCCCCCCGTAGCGTTACTGAAGCAATTTCGCAAGAACCCAGTGGCTCGTGACAATGAAATGTACTACTTTGTCGGGATCATTTAACTAACTGCTGCAGGGTTAGGTCGGGGCGGGGATTGATAGGGAGAGGCTGACTACCCTCTGGATTTCTTTAAAACAAGATATGAGACATTTTATTTGCGTCAAATATGGTACATTTCCGATGTTCTATTTAAATAGTATTTCCAACATATTTGATTAAATCATTTGTTTGTGGACATAGATTATTTACATAGACATTAAAAAAAATACATTACAAACATAATCAAAATCTAATCTCTTTAAACGAGCAATTCTTGTATATATATTAATATATAATCAGAATCTCGGAAACGGCTTTCCACGAAATTTTGTAGGCAGATGCTTTCGGGGGCGTTTAATTGATCTAACTAGGTTACATTTTTAGAAAACGTTGTTTTATCTGTGTTTTAAGGCAATTGAAATTTGTTATAATAACATACAGAGGTAAATTTCGCGTCTATCTGCAAGGTTGGGATAGTCCTGACGGGAAAACGGGCGACCCGTTTCGTGCCGATTTCAAAAGACCCGGTTCGAGTCATTATGTTTTTTTTCCAAGTTCTTTTTTTGTTGGAAAAGGATTACATATTTTATATTACACTATATTACATATTTTATATTTAAAAAAAAATACCGGTCACCCAAGTACTTCACATAAAGCTTCGTCAAAAAGAATGAAATTAAAAGAAGGTCAAGGCAACAACAATAATAATAAAATAATAATTAAAACAAAAAAAAACTCTATCCATATAAATCGCTCCGAGCCACATCCGAACCAAGTCCATAATACTGGCCGCGTTACCGCGCTGCACAGCAAGGGAAATCCGTTGGCTCAGATATGCCCCAGAGCGAACGTCCATGCCACGGTCCGTCAATCGGCGTCCCAGCTCTCGAATAAAAGCGCTGCCCTGCGCTCCCCCATTTGACCTATTCTAGGCATGCAAATATTGAGAATCTTAATATTTTTTTTTACAAATCATCATTCAAAATAGATTAAACAGTAATTACAATCAAATAAATTCATTACTTAACTGACTAGCCATGCCCACGACTGCGTTCGCGTGGTAAACGGAATGACCTATAGCCTATGTCCATCTTGAAGGTTCATTCTTTATTATTATAAAGAATTTATTATTTATTTCCTATCTTATCTTATTAGATAAGATAGGAATAGTCTTTATTGTACCGGAAAAAAACAAGGAGTAAGTCCAGCAATAGTAATGTATCTTTGTAAATGTTTATGTTTATCGAATATATTAAATTCTCGTGTCACAGTGTTAGTGCGCATAATATAATAGTAATACCAATTTTTTCCTTTTTGCATGCTCAAAATTATATTTTTAAATAATATCATTCATTCTACATAAATAAATTGTGATTATACGAATACATTTTAATTATAGTATTTCTTTTATTTATTTAATTAATTTAGTTTTTAAAGAAAGAAAGAAGGATTTTATTATTGTCACAGAAACACAATGAAGACACAAGTACGTAATAAACAAAATACACAAAAGTCAACAAAACAAAAAAAAAATATTACCTATATTCCTTAATTTTTTTTTCATGCAAATTGGTTTGCTCCTATGTCGAGCATAGGCCTCCTCCATCTCGCACCATGCATGTCTATCTGCTGTTATCCTTGTCCAGGTAATGCTAGTTAGTGTGCATACTTCTCCAAAACTGCTTGACGGATTTAGGTCCGGTCTGAGAATAGGTTATTATCTATTTTTCATAGCCCTAAGTAAAAATAATATATGGTGAAATACCGTTCGTCGGATAATTTAGTGTTCATATAAAATCAAAAACAGCAACATTCACTACCAGTTATGTAACTAAATTTATCCCCCTGTGAACCGTGGTCCCACCGCCATGCCCCACTGGTGGGTCCACAGGTATTTTTTTTCTTTAAAACCATAGCACTATTGTTTTAATCTACCCTCTTCTGTCCGGCAGTTCTCGAGCGTCTACGGGTAATTCCGCAAGCATTTTCTTTCCTCGTTGACCCACTGCAGTACAGAGAGTATGATATTAATAAACAGAAAAATGCAAAGAGATTATATTGATCCAACTTTCATACTTTTCAAACATGACAGCGGTGGTGGGCCCACGGTTAAAAGACGGTTTTGTTTCAATTACTTGTAGACCCACTCTAGTGTAGTAGTGGGTCTACAGAGAAAAAAATTACCTGTGGACTAGGGTGGGTCGATTTGGATGAAAAAAACTTTTTTTTGTATTTTCGCTGATGGGTAGGTCTCAAAAGTTGCAGAATGACAAGCACAATGAAATGTAGTAATTCATTTTTTTAACGATATAACTTATAGCCCTCTACCTGCGTTTGAATTTTTGGAAATCTTGATATTTTCTAACCAAAGTTAAGTGGATGAAAGATTAAAATAAAGGAAGTAAATTTGAAATGCAATACGTTTTATTATCATTCAGACATTGTTTATCAATATTGAGCACAGACGGTAACATTTTAACTGACATATTGTGGTAAAAAACATATGTAATTAAGAGGAAAATCTCCCATTTTAGCATCTGAATTCGGCCTTCCTATCAAAGGACGGCATTAAAGACCTAGATTGTATTTTCATACGGATAAGACCTTCGTACGCTGTTTCCCCTAGTACTGTCATAGAAAATTCAGTAACTAGCTCCATACAGAGCTGAACAGCTTAGTTCATTGGTTCCTACTTAAAGGCGTAATATGAAAGCCAACGAGGACAAGACATATTGACCGGCTCTCTGTAAGCAAGTTCTTCATTACAAGCATCAGATGCCATTGCATGACGTATTTTGAACAGATATTTTTGGTCTGTGCTCAAACATTTCGTGGCTTCTTCATCCTGCATAAGAAGGTTTCCCGACACATGTACAAACATTTTTACAGAGCGTTTTTTACAAGTTTCCAGTGATTTGCCGATGGTACCAAAGAATGCACTTGATTCACTTGTCCGTCCATCTAGATAGGTAAATAAATGTCTCAATGGCAATTCATAAGCGTGAAGTTAAGTAATGAACCATTGTAGATGTATTTTCAAACGTAACTTGATATGACTTATAGCTCCAGACTCCTCAGACTCAGACATCCCGTATTAGTAATAGTACGATAACATCCAACGCATTTGAGATCACCCAAATATTGTAACAGTTAAAAAAGTCTGTGATTGAATCACAAATTCATTATCCAGTGTCCTAAATAAGCCAAAAGTCTCTCATCTCTCTACTCAACGTATGAATTTTCCGCGTTACACTTGTATTGCGGACATTTTCCGTCTTACATGTATACTTTAATGCGCTTTTTAACTTTTGAGAACTATTAGAATTTTTCTATTGATCCTTTGGTCTAATAGGAACGACCATTCAATAATAGGAACCGTATCAGCCTTTAGAGCAGGTGCAGCAATCAAAACTACCGGATTTACAAACCGCGAAATCAAAGTGATTTGTCATAGTAGCTTGTCAAAAATTTTAGACTTTTTACTCATAAGAATCAGTTATTTTTTGTTTAACATAGCAAATAAGCTTTGAGTATTTATCGTATTTCCTCTTCAGCTAGTCCTTAATGCGTTTAGTGCTTTAAGTCGGAATCGAAACAGAAGTACAGATATTTTCGATCTGACGGCAGACAGAGGCGAAAACGCCGGTAACAGATGGCAATTTTCCTCTGTGTTTTTCTAGCAAATCTTGTCGCACATACAAAATATACTTTGTTACGTTAATTGCAGTAGGTAATACATTCGTACACGATACAATGAGTGTTCCAGAGGTGGAAAAAATTACGTTACTTCGAGTTTTTAACACTATTGAACTCATTCTAAAAAAGTATGTAATTGACACACACATAAGGCTAATTTCACTTCTAATTAACTGTAAATTTAGTCAGGATGATGTTTATATAATGCAAGATAGTATCAATTATGCAAACTCTTTCAAAACAAAACAAAAATAATAGTAGCTTTCCCGAGTGAAAATCACGAATGCACTGGGAAAATCTAGGAATTTTGATGATATGCAAGTGTACCTATCTGGCTCAACATTGAGTGCACGAAGCGGCAAACTCACATACTACTTATTAGATTATACCATGTTACAAAAAAGTACAATTTCAGCAGTAAAAGTAATATTACGTGCAAGTAAATTAAATGGGAAGTGGAGTGAAAATTAGCTTTTTTTCGTTCTGTTTAGGTACCGATAGAGGGCTAAAAGTTATATGGAATATTTTTTTTTGTTATTTTTACATTAATAGTATTCACCCAATGCAACTTTTGAGACCTACCCGTACTTAGTTTTCGACATTTGAAAAAATCGACCCACCCTACTGTGGACCCACTAGTGGGGCATAGTGGTGGGACCGCGGTTTTCAGTGGCTTTATTGCACTAACAGCTCTTAGTAGATCTCTTCTCTTTCTCTAATCGTACGGACTCCCCCCACTCCCCTCAAAGCTAATCTCTCAGTAGCAGTCATTATTATCTAGTCAGCGTTTCAGCAATCGTTATGGGCATCATTTGGACGTAGCTTAGCAAAAATGTTTCAATCCTCAACGTGGTCATTTTTGAGTAAAATATACCAAAATTATAACTATGCTCTAAATTTTAAGAATCAAAGTCTATCATACTGCCCTCGTAAGGAAGAACGCAGTAATAGCCATTACTGCGTTTTTACTTTGTATGCAAAATTGAGCTCCCTGGTGGTAGATCTATAGGTGAAAAAATAATGGTGGCTGTAGGTCTACTAGAAACCTGAATTTTCAGTAAGAAAATATGCAGTTTAGTCATGAAATGATATGTTTGTGATATGTTTTTCGCAATTTACTCAAAACTGCGTTTTTACGATTACTGCATTCTTCCTTACGAGGGCAGCATAGCGATCCGATAAGTATGTGCAAATTTATCGCACATGGTAGTCCAACCCACTTGTCATTCATCATAGGCCTTCACGTCCGTTGCGAACGATTCAAGCAGTGTCCAAACTGTCATAGGACACAAGAATTTACACTTTTTCGAGTGACTGAAAAGTGAGGGTTCTTGGTAGATGGATATTCGTGCTGTATTAGATTTAAGGTGATTTGAGAAAAGATGGTCAGAGTGGAGATTTTTTTTTCGCTGCCTTTTTCTCCGCTACACTCGGCCCTAATGCAGCGGCTAACATTAACATTTATACAGGGTGTCCCAAAACTCAACGTCAAGCCGGAACCGGCTGAAAAGGCAAGTCATACTGGTTATCAGAAAAATAAAAAGTAAAAAAAATTGTGTGAAAATTTTTTTTATAGGCATTTAAAAAAAAATTAAAAAATCCTGTTGCCACAAATCTTTACTTTTTCCAATTTTTTTTTTGTTTTGTATCTCTGAATAATGCTTTTTTAAACAGTTTACAAAATTTCAAAACCAGCTGCTCCAGCTTGGAAGAAAAGCAGACGTTTAAAAAAAAACTTAAAAAATTGCCCATTTTTAATTTTAATTTTAGTTTTCATTACGTTTGTGAATTTTCTTGGATAAATAACAATAAAAAAAATTATTGTACTTAAAATGAAAAACTCGACTTTTTTTCTGATAAGTGAAAGTGAAAGTGTTTATTTCGATTGTAACACCATGATAACCAGTATGACTTGCCTTTTCATCCGGAACCGGCTTGACGTTGAGTTTTGGGATACCCTGTGTAAGTACATTGACATTCAACAAACAGAATGTAGATTCTTTAAGTTGAAATAAATTTCTATAAATTTATGTCCAATTCGAGAGCGGCAACCGCTATTGCATGTCAGCCGAGTCAGTACGGATTTGGTGCCTCCTGGCTCTTTTGTCATACTTCGTCGCTGGTATTGCAGCCTTCCCGAACCTTCACTCCTAAGGCTTCTCTGTCCACTGCGAGTTCATCCAGCTGTCGTGTACGATCCCAAATGCCGCCATGTCACGCAAGCCGAGCGTAAATCAGCTTAAACCTTTAAGCTCAAATATCTCAAAACTTGTGTGGATTGGAACCTTTTTGCTAAGTTTAGCAAACGTAGTTACGTCCATCATACAATCGCTACAAAGAGACACCATCTAATCTTTTCGGTCAGCAATAGTTTATTAAGAGTAGCAAATTGATCAAATGGGTGAGCAGAAGATTTCAGATTAATCACCGGATAATTGGAAATTGAAGGGCATACAATTCCAGCTTGGTCAGCAGAATATGCTATATTGACAAGTAGCAAGAGATTTAAAGAACTTAAGTACTTATAATTCACGTTTTATTTCTACAACAAATTCAGGAATGTATGTAACTTAGAAAATAAAGAAAGTCATTGGTACATGCACGGGATTCGACCCCATGACCTTCCGAATGTAAGGCCAGCGTTTTACCTCTGTGCTGCCACTGCTCCTATAATCACGTCGAATTTCGTAGTGAATCAGTTGATTTGACATCGAGCGATAAATCCTGTATTCTCTCTTGATTGATTAGGACGCAGCATTTGCCACAATCATTAAGGGCAAATGATTGATAGAGTCGACTCGAGTATTGAGCCCGTGATATAATTGGAGATGTTTGCGATACCGACTATGAATGCTTTGATAAGTCTTCACGAAGATAAATAATGTGTGTCTCTTTGGAACAGATTCATTCACCACCAATTAAAATTATATATTTAGTTGCTTAATGCTGTTTTAGGGAGAACTAAAGAAATCTATCTTTTACCTGTGGTATTTTTTTTTTATTAATTTTCCAAAACAGAATACAGTCGTTACAAATTCAACTTAAACATAAATTGTTTGACAGATTGGAAGCGGGATATGCAGTTAAAACTTAATCTTAAACATTAAAACATTTAGCGTAAATTAGGTATCACAAATGAATCGCTCGTAGCCTGGGCTGCCTGAGTGATCTTAAAACGATCACTAAGGTTAAGCAACATACGGCGCGTTCAGTCCATGGATGGGTCACCGTCTATGAATAACGCTAGTGGCATTTTTCCGAGCGATTCCGTGCTTCGCAAGGCACGTTAAGCAGTTGGTGCCGGCTACCGTCGATAGATGGCAGTCGTTAAGCCAAGTCAGAGGCCTTAGGGCGGCTTGAAAACTCTGACAGTAAGACCAGCCACTAGTCTTACAAGCCTCCACCAATCCGGACTTGGCCCCCGTGGTGGAGTATGGCCTATACCTTCCTCAGGGAAGAGACCCGTGCCCCTCGGTGGGGACATGATGGGTTGATGATGAGGTATCACAAATAAGTGTCATTAATTATTCAATTATTGGGTGAAGTATTGGACGAAGACGAGTTATGTGGCAGGGGCATTCAAATATGTTTATGGAAACAGCAGTAACAGTGAAGTAAAATGTAACTGTTTATCTTCTGTTACTACAAGGGGTTATCTGTAGATAGATTATTGGGACCAAGCATTAATCATCCTAGTAAAACTTCTTGCGCTGCTCGGATTTTTTTTTCTTTTTTTTTTTGTAATATTTTTTCCTTTATGGAAAAGGCTAAGAGCTTAAGCCCATACCGCCTGGTCTTATTTTAGTTTCTTTTCTTCTCTTGATATTGAAATGTGCTATCGTAGGTATTTTCTTCAGTCTTTATTATAATATTCGAGGCACATAGTCTTGTCTCACGTTTTTTTTTCTTTTACTGCATTTTAATTTTTTTTTTTAAGTGTAGACTCACATTGTCACACTTACTTGGCCCTTTCATGTCTCTGAGTACATATAATTGTTAATTTTAAAGTTTTTTCTGTTTTTTTTTGGAAATTTTGTTTTTATTTTGTCCTTTTTAGTTCTAATTTCAACCGGGGAACGGAACGTGCCGTGTTATTGAAAGCACGTATCTGATATTGAGGGCGGCTATTTAATTAAAATAAAAAGTATTTGGTGATGGTTCATCATGTGATGTATATTACCTTAAGTGCACAGTGCATCGTCATGGATTTCGTCTTTTTGGTCGCTTAATCCGTGAGTAAAAAGCTCAATTCGTGCAAACAACTTTAGTGACCCAGATAAGTAACGGCTAAGTGCCAGAAAGAGACAAACATAGCTGCGTCACGCTGTCATCCCAGGCAACCAATCGAAGCCCTCCGCTTGCTGTCACTGTCACCCAACTTTGACGCTTTTGACGGATGTTGCTCCTTTCTACGCCTATTGCTGCCGTCTGTGACTTTGCCGGCTGAGCAAGGTGCCGGCTGAGTAAAGTGCCGGCTCCTGTGGCTGGTCCGGAGTGTGTCGGCCCGTTTGGTGGTCCGTCGCTGCTGCTTGGACTGATACTAGCGGGAGCTCACCGGTGGTGCCTAGTGTTCTGCGTATCGGCTGTTTTAAACGGGCGTGCTTGATTTAGCTTTTGCGGGGATAGCTTAAAAGCTGCTTCTTATCAGCATTAGATACTTTTGTGCTTTGAATGATTTTATTGCTTTTATTTTGTATTGGTAATTCAATGATTATTTGTTTAATTCACAATTTAATAAACGTGCCGCGAAGGACCGTTTTGTTTGCCTTCATTTTATGTAAGTAATATTGACATTTGCGATTAATTTCATAATTAGTACATATTTGAATGAATATAACATGACATGTTTATGACGTTTATAATTAGCATATTTTTTCATAATTTGTTTTTATTATTTTAATCCTTTTTATATCTGACGCCATTTGACTGACTTTATATGAAAAAAAAAAGTAAAATTTTATTACTGTTTTCTAATATTACTTATGGTTTTGCTTATAATGTGACATGGTGATACTTCCTATTGATATTTTATTTTTAAGCATCTACTGTATTGTGCTTGGTTAGAGTTTTGAATTTTTATAATCGTTGTGTTGTGTGTATTTTAAAGGCACCTTATTTTTGTTATGAATGTTACCAGGGCGGTTTGCCCGCATTGCCCCGGCTCCTCAAGGCAGTTCGTGGTACCTCGGGGTCTGAGTGTTCACATTAGTCGGGTGCATAGAGGTGCCGATGCCGTCTTGCAGCAGTCAACGTTAGATGGGCAGGGAGGTGTTGCCAGTAGTTCGCAGCCGTTGTTCGAGGATCTTCCGTTAATGAGAAGGGGGATCCGAGTTTTAAAGCATATACCGAAGGGAGCGAGGTATTTGGCTGCGGGAAGATTATCTCAGATTATAGAGAGATGCGTTCAGTCAAATGGTGCACATGACTGGTTTGATTTACAGACATTCGCGTACTCGTGCCTCAGGGTCCCTTCCTCTATGGTCAGGGGCAGATCTCTAACATCCAAGGTAAAGGAAAATATCACGTTAGGCGATTTGGGCGATTATCAGCCCGCGGATGTCGCACCGAGGTTCGGGCCTGCAGGTAAAAGTTCTCTTTATAACGTGGTAGAGTCTAAAGTCCACGACGGGGATTTGAGCGGGGCTGTTCGGATTTTATTATCGGACAGTTCATTGGCAGTTGAATGTGATGCTACGGTAGAGGCTCTTCGGCTTAAGCACCCTGCTCCTAGTCGAGATTTGGACTTTCCTGCAGAACCGAATGTAACCAATGAATTTTTGACCGTAGAGGTGGCGGACGTGTCGAGAGCAATTGCATCATTTACTAATGGTTCGGCAGGTGGCCTTGACGGGATTCGTCCGGAGCACCTCAAGGAGTTGACGTCGCCGGCTGCTGGGGACAATGGGGCATCTCTTTTGCGTTCGCTGTGCACTTTGGCGAACTTCATGCTAAAGGGTATGGTAAATAGAGAGGTGTGCCCTTTCCTGTATGGTGCGTCATTGTGTGCATTGAGAAAAAAAGATGGTGGCATCCGGCCCATTGCTGTGGGTAGTGTGCTCCGCCGTCTCGTGGCCAAGCTTGGCTGCTGTGCTGTCAAGGACGAAGCGTCAGCCTATTTACAGCCACGGCAGTTGGGTTTTGGGGTACCTCTGGGGTGCGAGGCCGCCATTCATGCTACCCGGTCATTTGCCTACTCCAGAGTTGGGTCGGATGACGTCATTTTTAAAGTTGACTTGGAGAATGCCTTTAATATGGTTGAGCGAGACATCATTTTAAGCAAAGTTAAGGATCATGCTCCCTCCCTCTTTCCCTTTCTTCACCAGTGCTATGCAAGGCCGAGCAACTTATTTTATGGCAGTACCCCAATTTTGTCCCAGGTAGGAGCTCAGCAGGGTGACCCTCTGGGTCCATTGATTTTTAGCCTGGCGATACAAGATGTAGTGTCGTCATTGAGCTCACCATTAAACCTTTGGTATTTAGATGATGGCACTATAGGTGGTAGTGTAGATGATGTCTTGGGAGATGTGGAGATCCTGGTTCGCAGCTTACGTTCCATGGGTCTTCGTGTGAATCCACAGAAGTGCGAGCTTTTCGCTTGTGCTGGTCAATTGACTCCAGACATACAAGACCGGTTTACCGCTTTGGTGCCGGGAGTGAAAATGTTGGACAAATCTACGCTTATGCTTCTGGGTGCACCGGTTTTTCCGGAGGGAGTGCCTTTAGTAGTTTTAACAAAAATGAAAGCGTTGGCGGAAACTAAGCCACATCTCAGTCAGCTTTCGTCCCATGTTGCCCTGTCCATATTGCGCAGTTGTTTGTCAATGCCGAGGCTGACTTACACGTTACGGACGGCCCCAGTCTGGTTATATAGTCGGGAGACTCAGCTCTATGACGAGGTGCTGAAGGAACTTCTCGAAGGAGTCCTAAATATCAGCTTGTCCGGTGATCAATGGGCTCAGGCGGCGCTACCTATAAGGCACGGTGGGCTTGGCGTTCGTCGTTTGGGGGACACGCGGTTGCCGGCTTTTTTGGCTTCGTCGCATGGGGTGTTAGAACTTGTCATTCGCATTCTGCACGTTGATGGTGACGGGTTTAGCATTCCTCATGCGGCGGAGGCTTTACTGCTATGGCAGGCTGCGTGTCCTGGAAGCGCGGTGCCTGAAGAGCCAGTACGCCAGCGCGCCTGGGATGAAGAGTTGTGTCGGACAACTCTGGAGACGCTTCTTGTGCGTAGTTCCGGTGCTGAGCAAGCGCGCTTGCGGGCGGTTTCCCGCCCAGACTCCGGTTTGTGGTTACAGGCATTGCCATCGCCGCAGTTGGGGACGTTGTTGGATGACAATTCCTTACGCGTGGCGGTGGCACTACGCCTTGGGTGTATGATTTGCGAGCCACACTTCTGTGTCTGTGGGGTGGAAGTGGATCGCCTGGGTCACCACGGGCTTCACTGCGTGCGAAGTGCGGGTAGGCTCTCACGGCACCATGCGATAAATGATATCGTCCGGAGAGCGCTGATTTCGGCTGACGTCCCTGCAGTTCTTGAACCGCCGGGCCTATGCCGCAGTGATGGTAAGCGTCCAGACGGTCTCACCATGGTGCCGTGGGAGAGGGGTCGGAGCCTTTTGTGGGACGCTACGTGCGTATGTACTTTTGCGCCTTCCAATGTAGGTTTGACAGCTGCTTCTGCGGGTGCCGCTGCTGAGGCAGCTGCTAAATTGAAGGTCAGAAAGTACAGCCAGCTTTTACAAAATTATTTGTTTGTTCCACTGGCTGTCGAGACAATGGGAGTTTGGGGGGAAGACGGAAGAGGTTTTGTTAGGGAAATCGGGCGACGCCTGAGGAGTCGTGGGTATGATCATCGTTCCGGGGCATACTTGATGCAGAGAATTTCTCTAGCGGTGCAGCGGGGGAACGCTGCTAGCGTCATGGGAACTTTTGGGTCGGGTGTGTCCCGAGGCGGTATTTTTGATTAACTTTTGACCTTTTTTTTTTTTGTTATTTTTGACGAAGCTGTGTGTGAATTTTGATTGTGTTTGTAATGTAATTTTTTTTATGTTTATGAATAAAATACATTATTTCACCTAAATGTAAAAATGTGTGTTTTGGTGAGTAAATAAAATCTTTATCTATCTATCTAAAAGTGAACCAGCTCTCGCTTCTCACCTTCCCAACTAATCGAAGGACCCCGCCATCTTTGTCGCAGTGATGCCAACCCAACGACGTTATAAAATGTCCTTGCTTACAGTCTCTAAAATATAGCTTGAGCTCCGCGACCTGTCAAACTGACAGGGCTAGGTTACGATATTGCTTAGACATCGAATAGTGTGCAGTAAGTACGGAGTTTTCACAGTACAAATATTCTGTGAAAAAATTCAAAACTTCATGGACGCAATTTAGATGACAGTTGTCGCGGAGCTCAAGCTATATTTTACAGACTGTAGTTACCATAGCACAGGGTATCCTAGTTTGAGACCAGATCAAGTGATTATCTTATAAGGAAGTTTATTATTAAGGTCATCCCAAATTTTTTGCGTATTTTTATATTCACGTGTATTTTTTGCTTCGTTACAGGTAAGTAGCTGGAAAGGCGGTGTTTGCATCTTTACAACATGGTGTTTCAGGACGGTAAAATATTTGTTTAACAATCCACATGTACAGATTTTTTCAATCACTATTTTGAACCAAATAAAATCCATGCAAAATCAACTTGTGTGGTTGACCCAATCAAGTCATTATTTTTTTTAAATAAATTGGTACTCATAATACGTGACAAATTGTGTATAGAATGATACAGAGGACTGCAGAGGTTATTTTTGTATAGTCAACAGGGCCTCAGAAGTTGCGTAGTTCAAAGTTTTTAGATAGTTGGTGACTTGAAAAGACGGATGTTATTATGGGAGCAGCTCGTAAGCACTACACATAATAATCTGTTTTAAAAGTAAATGGTCAAGGAAATGGTCCCGGAAAACAGTAAGTTTACTTGAATCAGAGCGAAGCCTGGTCGGACTCTTCTGACAAAAAAGTCAAGTAAGTGTATCCGGAAATTATAATTAAAGTTTTTTTTAATTCTAAAACCTAGTGGCGCGCCTGAACGCAATTCCTGTTGCCAATCATCATCATCATCATCACCCATTAAGTATGTCCCCACTGAGGGACACAGGTCTCTTCCCTGAGGAATGTATAAGCCATGCTCCACCACGGGGCTGAGTCCGGATTGGTGGAGGCTTGTAAGACTAGTAGCTGGTCTTACTGTCAGAACTTTTCAAGCCGCCCTCTGAATTGGTTTAACGAATGCCATCTATCGACGGCAGCCGGCAGCAATTCCTTAGCGTCCTTGCGAAGCACGGAACCGCTCGGAACACTAGCGTTATTCATAGACGGTCACCCATCCATGAACTGAACGCGCCTAGTGCTGATCTTCACCTTCTTGATCGTTTGAGATCACTCAGGCAGCCGGGGCTACGAGCGATTCTATGTCGTATGATCGTGAAATAGTTTAATTTCCTGTACTTTCCACGTGATATAATTTGTTACGCAACTTTGGTCATTAGCAAGGTGTAAGTACAGCGTTATTCTTTTAACTTTGGCAAGCCAATTCGGGCTCTATTGTTGTAAAGTTACGGTTGAAAAAGTCCGCAAATAAAATCTTTGTTCTGAATATAAGCCATTTCATAGAGGGTCGTGTATGTGAGGACTTACAGTAGAGATAGCAGTGAAAACGTAGAAATGGTAAACAAAAGGGGAGTCCCAAGTATCTTGTATGGCAACAAATACCTTTAGATATTTTAATATCCGTAGGTCCGTAGTCTACGAGGGTGATTCTCAGAACTGCATAATTTCTTTATTAACTCAATAAAAAGTAACGTTATATTGTAGTAGATGCCACCAAAACCTACAAATATATTACAATACAATCTTCAGGGGCCAATAAACCTACAATATAATGTTAATCTTTATTGTGTTAATATTTAAAAAAAATGCCGTTTCCTGGTAGTCATACTAATTAGTCATATCAGTATGACTACGAAGATATACATGTCCTCCTGGTCATACTGTAACACGATATTCTTAGAAAAAAGTTTTTCCTTCCTCCTGCATAATACAAATTCTTTTCTGTGTAAATAAAGAAAGTAGTAAATACTTCTACTTCTATTATTAAGTAGTATTTACTTGTAGTTTTATGTGCTGGCATTTGATTTTCCCACCAATCCGGGCTAGGCCCCCGTGGTGGAGTATAGCCTATACCTTTCTAAAATAAATATAAATAAAATAAAATAAATGTTTTATCTATCTATCTATCTATCTACCTTTCTCAGGGAAGAGACCCGTGCCCCTCGGTGGAGACATAATGAGTCGATGATGATGGCCGGTTGCAGTCCCTCATCTCTGCCTACACCTCTGGGATACATATACGTAACCATCATATTTAAGCAGTCTTTACAAATTTACGTGTAATAGGAAACTTTTAAAAGGAAAACTTCGTACAAATCCATTGAAGACTACTTTGATGAAGCTGTTAGTTAGAGAACCCTGCACATATTATGCTCATAGTTTTCTTATAAATTAATAATTAGGCGTTTTAATTAAAATACAATTGTAGAGCACGTCACATTGATAAGAACAGTCAGTCAAATCGCCACTCCCTGTTTCGTATAGTAGACCTTCTTTTAAGCGCCGTAACGGCGAGAGTCAATGAAAAGTCAATCTTAGCACGTATCAGGCTGTTCTCGGAACTTTACACAGATAATTAGTTTGAAAATGTTCATCTACTCTTTGATGATTTTAATTGTTTGATTAACTTTCTTCAATTAAAGTATTCTTGGAAAAGGTGTTCTAATTTCAAACCTGCTCATTAAAGAGGTTTGGAGGAAGCGACAAAAACTCTTTTAGTAAAAAAAACACTGGCCACGAAAGCCAGACAGCTAAAATAACACTAGGAAAGTTTTCTCTTCCAAGGCAAAAGGCATCTGGCACATTTTTATCTAAGGAGGTCAACTTTTAACGGTATGAACCTTTTTACATAATTTTTTTAAATATTTCTTTTATTCGGTCTAACATTATAAAAACAAAATTTAAAATGACTTCATTCATTTCTAGAATTAATTTGACATTCATTCCGTTCTTTTGACGAGATCATGAACGGACAATTTCCTACTTGTTAAATATATTTTATTCTATTTTTATCAACTTCTCTATTTATATTAGTTCAGCACTTGAATGCCGCAAAGTTACTTCGTAAGCTATTGTAAATGTTTCATAACATTTATTATATCGTATGGTCCTTGTCTATGACATAATATGCACACGTTAGCCATTCCCGGCCAGCGTATGGGGGCCACTCTGACGCTCCGCCATTTTGCTTTTTTCGATTTGTCAGCAAGCGGGGAGATGAGTAGAGTGGTAGAGTGCGACAAACTTATCTGACCCGGTGAAGGCGTCACTTTTCTTATAGTAATCTTGACGTTTCCTTACTAAATTTGACATCTCCACCGGGTCAGATAACTTTGTGGTACTATAATTTGGTACCTATTTGACTATTTCAATTGAAGGGTGCAGGGAAAGAACAAGGAATGTCCACCTGAGTTAATTGCTAGAAAAACACTTTCTAAAGTTTGAAAATACGGACATTTGTATTGAGAAATCCATGCCGACCAATCGAAACACGTACTTTTTTGCTATATTCCTTGTTGTATTTCAGTATTCCGAGATTGTAAATAACGCTACCATAGACAACAAACGTGTTTCCACTAAAACAAATGTGAAAAAAAAGTGACATTCCTTGTTCTTTCCCTGCACCCTTCAATTTGTCGTTTATTTCTAACTAACCCGTTAGTTGGCTCTACTCTTGAAATGATAAGTTGCCTTGACACAAGGGACTTTAGAACGACGGTTAATAAATATAAGGTTTAATTTCACTTCCGAGTAGCCTCTACCAAATTTGGTAGCACCGAGCCGAAGGGTTAAAGACACCACTCTTTCTCCTATTCAATAATCTAGACCTGCCTTCCAGAAACTATTTGATTGAACTTGACAATATCTACCAGAGCATTAAGTAATCTAGAATCGCTCGTAGCCCCGGCAGCCTGAGTGATCTTAAACAATCACTAAAGTTAAGCAACATAGGGCGCGCTCTGTGCATGGATGGATGACCGTCTATGACTAACGCTAGTGGCAGTTTTCCGAGCAGTTCCGTGCTTCGTAAGGCACGTTAAGCAGTTGGTGCCGGATGCCGTCGATAGATGGCCTTAGGGCAGCTTGAAAACTTCTGACAGTAAGACCACCCACTAGTCTTACAAGCCTCCACCAATCCGGACTTGGCCCCCGTGGTGGAGTATGGCCTATACCTTCCTCAGGGAAGAGTTCCTTGCCCCTTGGTGGGAACATAATGGGTTGATGATGAATCTAGAAACTCGATACAAATAAGCTACAACCAAGGAATTTAATTAAATTAAATACTTTCCAGTTTTAAAAACACGAATACACTAACATATTTTGAGAAGTTTCGCTTCTACAAAGTTCCGAGCCGACTTCTGCTCTCGGTTTATTAAAATACTTTTGTTCCGAAGTTTCATTCGAAATAGGTACATAGTTTTGTAAGCTGTAGTTTTGTAGTTCTTTAGCAAGAAACAAATAAAACTGAGAACCTCTTCTGTAGTACCAGCTAGATCAGTGGTGGGCAAACTTTTTAATGGGGGGCCACAAAGTTAAAGAAATTCTAGAGGAGGGCTAGAATTATAGAAAGCTAGCGGCTAGTTCAGCTTCACTTATAGGTTATGCCTCTATTTTTCTACTAAGGGCTGATTTTTCAATAGTCAGATAACTTTTATCTGAGGAATAAAAATGGCGGTTGGACAGCTTATGTATGAAAATTATGTCAAACCGCATTTTTATTCCTAAGATAAAAGTTATTTGACTATTGAGAAATCAGCCCTAAGTAGAATCTACTTTATACTTCTCGACCGTCAAAACACAGTTATAGCGGACCATAAATATTATCCATGTCGATGGACCCTCTCGGCGCGGGCCGGATTAAATACTTTCGCGGGCTGGAGTTGGCCCGCGGGCCGTACTTTGCCCATCACTGAACTAGATGCTTGGGATCTCGAAGTAAATTAAATTAAAATTTACTTAAGTTTTCAGCTGCAAAGGATAAAACACACTGATGCCGTAGCGGTCGCAGTGGCTCTCCATACATACAGTCTGTTAGCTTTTAGAATATACCTCGGGTTCTAGAGTAGGCTTCGGTTTTCGCCGAAAGCGCACGAGTGTAATACTACTTCTTGCTCTGGTGAACTTTTCTTCACTATTTTGAAAAGTTATGTAAAGTTATAAATAACAACACAAAGTAAACCTTACCTTATTGCAATATAATCGTTTTTTTATTGCTCAGTTGAGGTGTATTCTAAAAGCTAACAGACTGTATTTTGTATGCCAAATTTGCACTGCCATAAATGACGTATCGACGAATCGCTCCTAGCGGCTACCTGATTTTAAACGAAATTTTGCTGTAGCTAATTCATGTTTCTATTTTTATTTTCCTTATACTTACTCGTAATCAAAAAAACAGTGTTTGCCGAATAAAAGACATTTTAGTCCCTCAAACTACAGGACAAACCAAAACCAAGCCCTATCTCAGGACAAAGTAAGTTACTTTCATCCATAAGGAATTTAATTTAATTTGCTTATTGGTATGTACAACAGGTAACAAATAATCTATATAACATACGGAGAAAGCTTAATAGAGTAGATCTAGAATGTCACCCAAAGTATAATGCACACACGTGAGATCAGGAAAATGAAAACTAAGCCTGTAACCAAACGATTTTTTAAACTAATCTAGTCTAAGATTTAACAAAAAATTTCAGAATTTTTAATAAACATTGTATATCTTACTGATAATGTTTTTCAAAACAATCAGAATGAATGAATGAACGAATGAATGATTTATTGTCACAGACATGCTTACAGAACAATATTAAATAATATTGATTACGTAGTGCGTGTGACAATGCTATCTCAGCGTAGTATATCTGTAGAAACGATATGTTTCTTTCCCATTGGCGGAGCTGGTGTTAATGCATAGTTCTTCTTAAATTATAATATTACGCTGACTTATTATTACATTATTTGGCTATTTGATACGGTTACATCAAACAATATGCGCAATCAAGTCCAATCAAGATCCATGTACAGTCTACGAAACCGATATGTTTTACCACTTTCATCCGAAACTCTACCTTATTCCGGCGTGATAAGGCTCTCTAGGCCGTCGCAATTATTGACTACTGTACGCAAACCGCTGCCTATTTGACCAGCCACGTATAGCTTTAGCTCGAAGACGGGCTTGGGTGTTTTCCCATTTGCTCCAAATTTTGGATCTATAATAAACAGCTTGGTTTTTTTTTTTCATAATATTTTTGGTATGTATAGTTCCTTAGCTGCTATTGCCCTCAACGTCTGCCTTATCCCGGGCTTATTTTATATTTTTTTCGAATCTTACCTTCACTTATATCGCAGGAATGTAACGTCCGCCGTAAAGTCTGTCTGTCTTTTAACATTATTAACGATAGTATGTTTCTTAATATGTTAACAATATTTAAATTTGGGCTCAAATAAAGATTCTTAAAAAAGCATGCAGTACGCAGAAATAAAAGCAAAAAAGATCCTAGAAAAGCTTTGTCAGCGCCCCAATACTGGCAAAGATACCTATCTTCCCGCATTTGGCGAGAAAAAAAACCGTCGTACTCGCGGCGTAGACAAATACGAAAAAAGGTACTAGATTTATTGCGGAAAGAGAGAACTTGCGCGTCTTCATATTCGCATGCGTAGAGACATCGTCTGTCTCGTCATTTAAATACTAGAGATTATACTATTATACTACCTCAGTGCATGGATGGGTTCCACTCTATGACTAACTCTAGTGGCATTTTTCCGAGCAGTTCCGTGCTTCGCTAGGCACGTTAAACAGTTGAAGCCGGCTGCCGTCGATAGATGGCAGTCGTTAAGCCAAGTCAGAGGCCTTAGGGCGGCTTGAAAACTTCTGACAGTAAGACCAGCCTCTAGTCTTACAAGCTTCCACCAATCCGGACTATGGCGACCCGTGCCCCTCGGTGGGGACATAAAGAAAGAAAGAAAGAAAGAAAGAAAGAAAGAAAGAAAGAAAGAAAAAAAGAAAGAAAGAAAGAAAGAAAGAAAGAAAGAAAGAAAGAAAGAAAGAAAGAAAGAAAGAAAGAAAGAAAGAAAGAAAGAAAGAAAGAAAGAAAGAAAGAAAGAAATATCTGTATTGAGAAATTCAATTTGTCACAGTTATTTATGAAGCCCTTGCTCTCGAACTAGGATACCTGTGCGTCAAGAGCAAGTATCTTCCCTTAACTAAGTGTTACAATTAGGTGCAAAGTAGTTCTAAACAATGTACCAGACATAAAGTAAAACAAAGAGTTATAAATCTTATACAAAGCAAAAACGAAAAAACTAGCTAGAGCTTGAGTAGAGCTTTAAAGGGTTGATGATATAGGCCCTGTCGTAGCCTTGATGTCATCAGACCATGGTGCAGGTGGCAGATGGCCATTTTTTGCTTTTATGCATGGTCTAGAGGGTCCATCTTCCATCCTCTCGAAGACATACTGTCATGGGTCTCTATTCTGTTAGAGCATTAAAGTTATCAAACAGATAAACGATCGGGCCACGTGACGTGTATTTTCATACCATTGACGTCTAGATTATTTAATACGTGTGCGTGCGTAAACTGGAAGCGGCAATGAAACTAAATCGCAATATTAATCCAGTTGTCATTGTACGACAATGCATTAACAAAATCAAGGTATCCCAGAGGGGTAGGCAGGCACCAGGGACTGCCACTTGCCACGATCCTGACAAATCACTTTCGCTTCATCGACATTCGTTAGTCGTTGCATGCACGTACGTCGGTTTCGTGAACTTTTTATCTTGTCGTTCTTCGTCTGGCCACACTGCTGTGAACACTAAGCTCTGTATTCTAATTATCTTTTACAAATAAAACTCGACTGGATCGCCGTAAATATAGTCGGAGTGCATAAATAACAGTCTCATCGAACTGCAAAAGTGTTTGCCAAGTGATACAACGTGTTAATACTTTTAAATCACAATGTGATTCTTTCGTATCAAAAGTGTTATTTTCCCACTTTTACGTGGTGCTGATGGTCGTATGCTACAAACAATCTACTCCCATTATCCAGTATCTTAACCTGAAAGTGCCTATACAGTTAATTTTGTACCTCAAACATCTCCGCATATCTTTGTCCAAATTATAACCTTAAAACGCCGGCATCGCCACATAGCGCGAGAAATCACTTTGAGGACAATCGGGCTACTTAAGCGACAGTGGAGTGGAGATCTGCAGCGCTAAGATGAAGTGCGAAATATGCAGAAATTCGATTGATCTAAGTGATCTCTTAAAATGCACGTCATGTAAAAAAAAAAGCCTTTCATTTCGGTTGTTTGAATATTACGACTAGTGCTTTTATGGCCGAAAATTACATGTATAAAAATACATGGCAGTGTGAAGCCTGCGCAAACGCTATAAAGCCGGCGGAAAGTGATAAAAGACGAAATACGTCCCGGAAAGTTTCCATACAGAAAGATGATGCCTTGCCTGCTCCGAGTTTGCCAACTGTAGGCCAAAGCATGACTAATGAAGAGTTTAGTCAATTACTAGATACCAAACTAGAAAACATGAGAATCTCTCTGGAAAGGTCAATTTTTAAGATGATAAGGAGGGAAATTAACTCTGCCATCGAAGAAATAAAAACAGAATTTACTCAAACAACAGATTTCTTGCAGCTGGAACAGAGTGACCTGAAGCGCGACTTGACTAATGCCACTGACACCATTGCTGCCTTAGAAGCTCAGAACGGGACTCTCCAAAATAGTCTGAACTCCTTGGGACGTCGTTTGGAGACGCTTGAAAAGGCCTCTAGAAGTTTTAATGTTGAAGTTCAGTCGGTTCCGTGAATCAGTGAGAACCTGATTACCTTAGAGAAAAAACTGTGTGAGGCAATTGAAGTACCCCTCCCTGACTCTGACATTCGTTCAGTGAGAAGAGTGGCCAAGGTTAACCCGTTGTCAGACCGCCCTCGCAACATCTTGTTGACTCTGCCCTCGGAACGCCACCGTGATAATATGATATCTGCCTTCAGACGGTACAACAAGCGTAACAACTCTGAACCACTCAACTCAGCTACTCTAGGCATTTCTGGCGAGAAACGTAACTTGTATGTGGTGGAACATCTCTCACCCGAGAATAAATCTCTGCATGCCGCTGCCAGGAGAATTGCAAAAGAGAGATCATACAAGTATGTGTGGGTCAAATATGGCCGGGTACATTTGCGGAAAGATGACGAGTTTCCTGCCATCCCAATCAAAGATTTGGATTCTTTAAATAAGGTCACTTAAT
Source organism: Yponomeuta plumbellus (assembly GCA_947310845.1). Taxonomy (NCBI): domain Eukaryota; kingdom Metazoa; phylum Arthropoda; class Insecta; order Lepidoptera; family Yponomeutidae; genus Yponomeuta; species Yponomeuta plumbellus. Next base: position 5,458,494 of record OX371221.1, on the reverse strand, counting down.
TTAGAACATTAACTTATTACTTGGTACTTTGATCTCATTTAATATGGCTAGTTTTTATTACCAAAATGTCAATAGGATAAGATCCAAAACTAGTGATATTTTTATTAATGCTTTGTCGTGCAATTTTGATATTATCTGTTTAACAGAGACTAATTTAAATAAGACTGTATTCAATGAAGAAGTCTTTGACACTCGCTACAATGTTTTTAGGAGAGATCGCCAGTCGTCGTCCTCAAAGAAAAAGGATGGCGGTGGTGTATTAATAGCTGTTAAGAATGATATAAATGTTATTCGCCAAACATCTTGGGACAGTGAAGTTGAAGATATTTGGTTAACAATTATTCCAAGCAACCCTGAAAAATCTAAAGTTAATATTTGTGTTTGTTACTTACCCCCTGATATAGCTTTGGATAAACTTGCCTCATTCCATACGAATTTGCAAAATATTTTGCTTAACAGAGAAAATGATGATGTATCAATTATAATTGGGGACTTTAATATCCCCAATCTTTCATGGTCTAAATCTAGTAACAACATGGCTCTGTCTCCGGGCTGCGTGACTGACAATAAGTCACGCCTACTGTTTGAAACTATGTCGCTTTGCAGTCTAGATCAATTTAATTGCTTAAAAAATGTTAACAATCGTATCCTGGACTTGGTACTTTCGAATACTGTTATTAAAGTAGCTAGCACCGAAACTTTATCCCGCATCGATAAACATCATCCCCCTCTTTCACTTATCTTAGAAACAAATGTTAAAGCGAAGGAACTTAAACCTAAACGCATCAAACGTCCCAACTTTAATAAATGTGACTATAGTGCAATTAATTCCGAATTAAGAGATATTGACTGGCATACTATTTTGAATTCCTTAGATATTAATTTAGCATTAGATAGATTTTATAAAGAGCTCCATACAATTATATTGAAACATACTCCTATGGTTGTGGATGACTCTCACAAATTTCCCATTTGGTTCTCTTCAGCGCTCAAAAAGTGTATTAAAGAAAAACATAAGTACCATAGAAAATATAATAAAATAAAAAATAAATAATAATAAACTCACGCCCGTTATCCCCGAAGGGGTAGGCAGAGGCACCAGTCTCTAGAACTGGACCCACGTTTTGCCGAGTTTATTAGGTCCCAAACGTGACAAGTGGCAAGCCTGTCGCCGTTATCCGGGCACAATTTATCAGCGAATGGTGTTGCTGTACAAACAAATGTACGTAACTAAAAGTCATTGGTACATGCGTGGTTCGAACCCAGACCCTCATGATCGAGAAGCAAGGGTCAACCCCACTACGCCACCACCGCAATTTATTATTAGAAAATATAAGAAATATAATAATCCACGAGATTATGATACTTTTGTACTACTGAGGACTAGATCGAAACTTTTAATTGACTCTTGCTACACAAATTTTATAAAATCGTCTGAGGAAGCCCTTGATGGAAACATTAAGGCTTTCTGGAGCTTTGTTAATAGCAAAAAAGTAGCAAAGGTATTCCGCTGACGATGTCTCTAAATGGTGTCTCTGCTAGTAATAATAATGGTATTTGTGACTTATTTTCTAAGTATTTTAGTAGCGGTGGTGGCGTAGTCGGGTTGACCCTTGCTTCTCGATCATGAGAGTCTGGGTTCGAACCACGCATGTACCAATGACTTTTAGTTACGTACATTTGTTTGTTTGTACAGCAACATCATTCGCTGATAAATTGTGCCCGGATGACGGCGACAGGCTTGCCACTTGTCACGTTTGGGACCTAATAAACTCGGCAAAACGTGGGCCCAGTTCTAGTGATTGGTGCCTCTGCCTACCCCCTCGGGGATAACGGGCGTGAGTTTATTATTATTATTATTATTTTAGCTCAGTCTTTGAGGACAATTGTGAATATCCTGATCTCACCTTTAATAATTTTAGATATAACTGTACTCTTAATGAGGTAATAATTACAGAATCAATAGTCTTAGAAAAATTGCGTAAACTAGATATAAACAAAGGGGCTGGTCCTGATGAAATACCTGCAAAATTTTTTTAGAAACTGTGCTGATGTAATATGTCTTCCACTTTCAATAATTTTCAACAGATTCATTAAACAAGGTGTGTTTCCCTCTTTCTGGAAGACTGCACACGTCGTTCCTGTACATAAATCTGGCTCTAAAACTGAATGTGAAAACTACAGGCCGATAAGTATTCTTTCGTGTGTCGCTAAACTTTTTGAATCCATAGTATATGATAGTATTTACCATCATGTTAAACCTTACATATCTAGTACATAATCAACATGGCTTTGTTAATAATAAATCAACTGTTAGCAACTTACTAGAATATAAAGAGTACTTATGCCAAGTTTTTGACGAACGTGGTCAAGTCGACTCAATATATACGGATTTCAAAAAGGCATTTGATAAAGTAAACCATTTCTTATTGTGCCACAAGGTTTCAGACTATGGCATTCACGGTAGTCTTTTCAGATGGATCCAGTCATACCTTAATAATAGAAATCAATTAGTAGCTGTTAAGGGGTTTCTTTCCGAATCTGTCACTATCACGTCTGGAGTGCCTCAAGGCTCTCACCTGGGTCCCCTTCTTTTTTTGATCTTTATAAATGATCTTGTTGACGAATTGTCCAGTCCATCACTACTTTATGCTGATGATCTTAAGATATTTACTCAAATTAAATTTGCAGCTGACTGTGCGGTTCTTCAGCAGGATCTAAATGTTGTCTTTAATTGGTGTGAACGTAACAAAATGTTTCTAAATGTCCCTAAATGTCATGTAATTTCTTTTACCAACAAAAGATCAATGATTTTGTACGATTACAATTTGAATGGTATCACTTTGGAGCGCAAGACGTCAGTAAGAGATCTAGGTATCATATTCGACAGCACCCTTTCTTTTCGTGAACATTATAACCATATGGTCAGCTCAGCACGTCAGTTAATTGGCTTTATTATTAGAACAACTATAGGATTCCGAAGTCCCAGAAGTTTGATTACCTTGTTTAACTGTCTTGTCAGAAGCAAGCTTGAATATGGTTCTGTCTTTTGGTCGCCACACTATAAAAATCACACTGAACATATTGAACGCGTTCAAAGAATTTTTTAAAAAAACTTGCTTTATAGATTCAATTTTAATTCCAGGCTGTCGTATGAAGCAAGGCTTGCACTTTTTAAAAGTGTACCACTGCAATCACGTCGCTTAATGCACGATGTTAATACTCTGCACAAGTTACTTCATTCACATATTGATTCACCTTTTTTACTTTAATGCCTCAATATCAACTTAAACTACAACCCTCGTCGAGCCGTCAAAACCTTTGTTTTGCCTATCTTCAATAATAATACTTCTTATTTTAATCCGTTATCAAGAATGTGTCGAGCATATGATAATCTCTTGGTTAAAGATCCTGAGTTGGACATATTTAATAATAAAGCTCTACTTCTTAAAAAGCATGTCAAGAAAATTATAAACTCTGTTTCGTTATAATTAGGTACTTTAATTTTAATTACTTCCTGTTACCTGTAAGAGTAAATTTGCAATGTTATATGTTATATGGAGACTGTTACTTGAATAATAACAAGTAGGTTTATAAACTTATAAAAACATGTAATAACCATTTTAACGTTAAACTCTTATACTTAATGTATAATTTTAATGATAGCTATCATGCTGTGTAAACTGCATTTGGGTTCCAGCCTAGTTCTAGACTGATTTGTTAATAGTTTAATGCCTCTTTGGTTGTTACCTGTAAGTTCACCTTTAATAAATAAATAAATAAATAATACATATTTGGTCGAAATATGTCCGCCTGGGGCGTCCCTCACCGACCCTTCCACTCACATTCGCTCGATATATTTGCTTCGCCAGTCTTTCTTCCTTCATCCTCTCCACATGTCCTAAGCAACGCAACATTCCTTTCGCAATAAGTTGTATTTATTTTATGTTAATGCGATAGGAATGAACCTTAATTCGGAATTCGCGCTGCCTCGCCGAGATACTCGGAAGCTTGCGGATAACTTGCAAGTTTCTATTCGGATAGCTAGTACGACAGATAGTAGGAGGTTGTTCAGGTTGTCAGTTGGACCGTTTATTAATTCTAACGTCAGCGGACTAAAGGCCAGTTTCTGAATGGAGAATTTTGCTTAGTGACTAATTAACTGTAGTGCTGTCTTGTCAAATTTCTCAGGAAATAGCGTGACAGAGCGTTTCTTAAGTATTCTACTCAATTCGGAAAACGTAAGTTTTTTAAACTTATCACTTAAGTTTAAAAAAGAAATAATATTTTTACGTCAGTTAAATAAATTATTAAGATAAGATAAGGATTTTCCTTATTGCACACTAGAAAAAAGAGATAAAGATAAATGTTACAATTGGCTTCCTTATTGCTTACAGCAATTTCTTCCAGACAACCTTGAGACTGAAAGATCATTGTCAAATTACTCTATATTATTTTACAACCTATTTTACATTAATGGAGAGCCTGTGAAACAAAGATTGTCGTCACAAGTACGGTAATAAATACAATATTCCAATTATAAATATACAAATACATACTTCAATGACATTTCAGCCTAGTTTCAGTCTAGGGAGTTCAGCTGTGGACACACGATTTCTCACAAACTTTTCGTTATCAAAGCAGTTTCCGGTCAGTGCTGCCAACCGTACGCCCATGACGTCACAGCCGCTGTCCCCGCGGTCTTAGGCTGAATATTTCAGAGTGTAATTACTGCACTCTTTTCAGCGCTCAAGCATTCAGCTTCTGCTCTCTGGTGGACAGAGGAAATGCGGAAGTATCACTTTAGCTGCTATGTAGACTGGCCACGACCTTTGAACATGTTTTTCTTATGTATTCATCATCCACCCATTATATCCCCACCTAGGGACACGGGTCTCTTCCCTGAGGAAGGTATAGGCCATACTCCACCACGGGGGCCAAGTCCGGATTGTAGGAGGCTTGTGAGACTAGGAGCTGGTCTCACTGTCAGAAGTTTTCAAGCCACACTAAGGCTTATAACTTGGCTTAAAGACTGCGATTTATCGACGGCAGCCGTCACCAACTGCTTAACGTGCCCTGCTAAGTACTGAACCGCTCACAAATCACTTTGAAGGGAACAAGAGAAAAAACCACTAGATGCTGCATGCACGCACGTCGGTTTCGGGTACTTTTTATCTTGCCCTTTGCCAAGATTTGTTATTTGTTTATTTTTTAACCTTTCTGATCTTGTCAGTTGTTGTAACCGGTCAAGCTTCTGAATCAAGCTTCTGTTGTATTTTTCTACACCAAGATTTTGCTTAGATGGAGTTTACCAACTAGAACCCTTATTTCACGGTGAGTAAGGTGGATTTTTCCATACATCGAATGTAAGGTCAACTCGGTTTTAGAAGAACGGCGAGGAGGTATAATAAAACTTGTTGTTTTGTCATAAGCAACTTATTTATGGCTTTGTTTACTAATCTTCAACAGAGAATTACCGTTTTAGGAACTCTCTGTTCCAGTTGTAACTTTTCCTAAGTGTTAATAGATCGTTGACAAAATGACATTGGCCACATTTAGCTTAACACATCGATGTGTAATCGCTTAGTCATCGATAACGCGTCCAATTACTATTTTCAAAGGATTTTTGTGTGCGTTCAGCAGAAACTTTGTAATCGATTACTCATCGATGTGTTCTGCTAAATGCGGCTATTGCAATACATACGCAAATATTTAATGAAGGAAGAAAGACGGATGATACTAATGCCCGGTTCCAATATCCACAAAACGCTTCTTTTTTGCTTACGATCGGTTACAATTCCTACGAACCGTCAATAAATTGTATGGAAAACGGATCGTAGCCGGTAGGCGTATATTATAGGAACCGGGCATAAGATATCAAGCGAATGTGGGTGGAAGGGCCGATAAGGGACGCCCCAGGCAGACAAAGGCATAGGGTAGCACTTTCATGTTACCCTTTTTAAGTTAACTTACGTTAAACCGCGACCGCGTTGATGAGTTTTGTAAATCTATATTAATAATTTCGAACCGGTCTATGGTAGACTCTGGCTTAGAAGATGGCTTCGTCAAATAGAGTCGGTCTTGTTATTTAAATAGTTTGCAGTTAATAATATGAATTCATTAGTCTTGTAATTTTAAACTGAACACTTTGAATCTCAGCTTAATTAAGTTTTAAACTAATTTTGAAATTTGAACTTTGTTTGGGTTTTAATGAATATAAATGTCTATACAATCAAATATCAGTGCCCGGTAGTTAACGGGTTAGCTTATAGCCTACGCCTACCCCGAAATTAAATACTGATGCAAGGATATTTGAAATCGGATAAGTACTTTTATCACCCATTCGGATAAGTAGTGTGCTTCCAATGTAAGATTAGCAAAATTTGTCAACTGTAATTTAAACTAACCTAATTTTTAAAATTAATTTATTGTAAGACTGTAAGAAAATTGGGCCTTGAGTGTTCAATAAACGAATTGAATTATATTATTATTATAAGTGAAACGGAACGAACAACTTTCGTGGAACGGAGTATACAGTGCACGCATCCAAAGGAATCGATCGTAGCCCCAGCTGCCTGAGTGATCTTAAACGATCACTAAGGTTAAGCAACATACGGCGCATTCAATCCATAGATGCGTCATTGTCTATGACTAACGCTAGTGGCATTTTTCCGAGCAGCTCCGTGCTTCGCAAGGCACGTAAGCAGTTGGTGCCGGCTGCCGTCGATAGATGGCAGTCGTCAAGCCAAGTCAGAGGTCTTGGGGCGGCTTGAAAACTTCTGACAGTAAGACCAGCCACTATTCTAACACGCCTCCACCAATCCGGACTTGGCCCCCGTGGTGGAGTATGGCCTACACCTTCCTCAGGGAAGAGACCCGTTCCCCTCCATGGGGACATTATGGGTTGATGATGAAGTACATACGTAGACATTCAATATACATACATAAACTCACGCCTGTATCCCAGAGGTGTAGGCAGAGGCCAAGACCTGCCACTAGCCACTATCCAGAAATATGTTTTTCGCTTCATCAACATTACGATGCTCAAGTCATCTAAGGGCGGCTCGCGCCACGATTGTTAAATCTCTTTAGCGGCTAAACGTACCAAGGTAAGATAAGAATATTCTTTATTGTACAAGAGGAGAAACACAATCATAAAATATTTACAAGATAACAGTACAATTGGCGGCCTTATTGCTAAGGTCAGATGCCAAACAATACAAACACGTCAAATTTATCAATTAATTATCAATTAAACACGTTTAAAAATTTTAGTGCACGCCACCCTTAATCTTCTAATGCGGAAGTTCGTACGATTGTAATAGGCTATTTGACCGATTTCTGAAAGACGTCTCATATTATTTGTTGGTGTTAATGGAGTCCTCAGAAAGTGGTCATATTAATTTCTTCCGTGTATTTCTTCTGTGGAGAGCGGAGTAGGCGCTCTGGTTTCAGGGGTCAGTCGGGGGTGAAGTCAATTAGAACACATGTTTCTTGGACCATGGTCGTATATTGAATGTCTCGAAAATATTATAAAAGTTGCTATGTTCTAACTTACTGACTAAGCGTTATTGCTATTTACACGTGTGGCCTAATTACTTGGCCGATGCGCGGAAGCACATGTCGCAACGTTACATCTCCCCCGAAAAGAACAGGGTTACACACCCCCTTAACAAAAATAAAAAAAAATGTTTGACATGTTACATAAACTAAGTTCCTTAGAGTAATTCTTAAAGTAAACTTTTTTTTTATATAAACTTAAATAAACTAGTTACTTATAAAACATTTTTGTATTGTTTTTATGTATCAAGTATTCTTTATTATCCTTATAAATCTTTACATTTGGAGATAAATCTTCTAATACTACGAAAGGACCTTCGTAAATACAATTTAATTTATTACCTACTTGATTTTTAACTAAAACTAAATCGCCTGATTTATATTTCATGCTGTTACAGTTCTTATCAAAACTAAATTTTCTTACATTCTTATTTTCTAGTAAATTTTGCTTAGCTTCTAACAATGCTTTCTGTAATCTATACTTTAACTCTAGTGGGTAGTCGTCGTGGTTATACAAAGGATCGACTCCCTTACATAAATTGGATGGAAGGTTACATACCTTACCGAATACGAGTTCGTATGGAGTGTATTTTGTCTCTGAATGTACACTTGTGTTAAAAGAAAAACACCAAAACGGAACCCAATCGCTCCAATCGCTTCTATTATTCTCACACTGAATCCTAAGGTAGGCGCCTAAATGCTTGTGTGTGTTTTCTATGCCTCCTAAGGTCTCGTGATGATAAGCGGTAGAGACGAGTTTCTCAATTTTTAGTAACCTACACACCTCGGTCATCATCGATGACGTGAATTCTGTACCCCTATCGGTGAGGATCTGTTTAGGGATACCATAGCGCAGTATGAAGTTGTTCACGAATGTTTTCGCAACGGTTTCAGTATCTTTGCGCTCTAGAGGATATGCCTCTACGTATTTACTAAGATCGCACTGAATTGTTAAAATATACCTATAGTTATGGTTATCTATATCTAGTGGGCCCATAATATCTAAGCTAATCCTCTCGAATGCTGAGCTAGCAGTGGAGGTAATAGTCATTGGTTCTTTGACATGCCTGTTGGAGTGTTTTTGTATTTGACAACTCCTACAACGTTTTACGTAATTAATGACGTCATTCGTCATACCTGGCCAGAAATAATATGTTTTTATATTATTTAACATTCTGTTCATACCCGCGTGTCCACTTGTGGGCAAGAGGTGAAAATCATTTAAAATTGTCGTAATTTCGTCTCTATCTGAAATACAAACTACATCTCGTGTGATAAGGAATTTTGGTGACGTGATATTACATTGTTTGATACTGCGCAGTATTTCTTTAATAAATCTAGCATTACTCCTATTTTTAATGATGAGTAGCTGAGTTATTTTTAATTTTTGACACATTTTTTCAAGATCCCTCGCTAACTCCTTTTCGGACGATAACGATCGGGTATCAAGAACGATCGCAGATTGCGATGGTACGTATGTGCAATACTTAGCGTCACTCGTTATTTGGTCAGAACTTTTCTGATAATTTTCTTTTATATTACTTGAAAAAATTAATTCAGTTATTTCGGTTGGTCGTTTGAGCACTTCGACAACAGTTGGTTGATCAGACCCACGTGAAGGAGAAGGCTCGGTCTGTCGGTCCTTGGTACGATCAGCTTCCTGTACCTCTAGCTCTCTCGTTTTTGCTCTAGTAAGTACAGAAACTACCTTTTCGTGCATGTCCTTCAAGTCTTTTGACGTCACCGGGAGTCGACTTAATGCGTCTGCAGCAGCATTATTTCGACCGGGAACGTATTCGACTTCAAAGTCATACTCTTCTAGGTACAACCTAAACTTTGTCAATCGACTGGACGGATCAGTAAGGCCGAACAAATAAACAAGGGGCCTATGGTCGGTGAATATTTCAAACTTTCTACCGTACAAATATGGTCTAAAGTACCGTACTGCCCATACGATTGCCAAAAGCTCGAGTTCTATTATTGGGTATCTAGTCTCGGCTGGTTTTAGACTTCTACTGGCATAAGCTATAACTTTGCCGTTGCTGTTTGAAAGAACTGCTCCTAGTCCTAATTTTGAGGCATCCGTTTGGACACGAAAGATATTAGATTCTGAAAAATCAGGGTAGTCCAATACTGGTGGGCTACATAAAGCTATTTTTAGTTTCTGAAATGCATTTTCGCAATCGTCATTCCATTCGAACTTGGAACCTTTTTTACACAATAAATGTAACGGAAATACTATGTCAGCAAAACGTGGTATGAAGCGACGATAGTAGTTGGCAAATGCTACAAAACGTTTTACTTCGTCGGCGTTATTTGGCTTAGGGTAATTTTTCATTGTTTTAATTTTATCTGGATCTGGGAATATACCATCTGATGTTATCTGATGGCCTAAATAAATAATTTCCTGTCGTAAAAACTCGCACTTCATGGGGTTTAATTTGAGATTGACCTCCCGTAATCGGTTTAATACGCTTATGAGATTTTTATTGTGGTGTTCCATAGACTTTCCTATGACAACACAATCGTCTAAATAAATAAAACACTTGTCAAAGTTAAGACCTGACATTGCTATAGTCATAAGGCGGGAAAAAACGCTGGCACTCGTTTTGAGGCCCATTGGACAGCGTTTCATTTGGTACTGTTTTCCTGCTGTAAATGCTGTACATTTTCGTGAATTTTTATCTAGAGAAAGCTGGTACATCTTATTTAAACTAAAGGATGTATACTTTCGTGATTCTGGATTGAGAGACAACTGGTAGTAACTTTGTGAAAGGTCTAATTTTGAGAAATAAATGCTACCAGATAAGGAATCTAGAATTTCAGTGATATTGGGCAAGGGAAATTTATCGTCTTGTATTTTGTTATTCAATTGCCTATAGTCGATGACTAATCTCCATTTTTTCTCGTTTGATTTATCAGCTTTCTTAGGCACTAATAAAACTGGACTAGACCACTCTGAAACAGTTTCTTCGATGATGTCATTTTTTAGCATGTCCTGAACTTGTCTTTCTATCTCGCTTTTTAAAGCTTGAGGCACTCTATAAGGTTTCATATAGACAGGTGCCACATTGTCTTTTAATACAATGTTGTGTTCCATTAAATTAGTTACTGACAAATGGTCCCCTGGCAAGTGGAAAACGTCTGCGTACTTAGCGCAAATTTGCTCGATGCCTAAACGCTCTTCTTTGTTTAAGTAGCCTAAATCGAGTATCTCTAATAGTGTCTTAACTCTGTCTACTGACCTGTTTTCTCCGTTAAAACAACACACATCAAAATTGTTAATTGAATTAATTTGTAGTTGAGACAAGTCTACTGCGACTTCTGTGTCTCTTGTATTTAATATTCTAATCGGAATACAGCCTTGATAAGGTTTTGCGATGATTCCGGCAATAAAAACTCCATCTGAAATTTCTTGGGCTAAAATTACACTGTCATGTGTTGGATAGCTTCACAGCGAGGCGGTATCACGTGTACCTGCCTATATCTATCAGAATTGCTACCTATGGGCATGCATACTGTTATCTCGTCCTTTGACAAATTAATTGTCCTTGTCTCGTAATTAATTATGGCTTTGAACCTTTTGAAAAATTGTTCACCTAAAATTCCGCAGGCAGAACCTGAACAAGAGAGGTTCTCAAACACATAAAAAGTTTCCCTAAAAACTACGTTATCATACGTTAAATCTAAGGTAACATAGCCTATAGAATACAGTTTTCCGCTAACTCCTCTGATTGTTATTTTATCGTGTCGCAATTGTTTTATCAATTCTGGATGCTCGCTTAGCCACTCATATTTCAATACTGATATACTTGCGCCGCTATCTACCAGTAACCTAATACTGCTGTTAGTACTATCTATACCTATGTTTCCTACATTCATTATTACTAAACTAGTTGTATCGTAATTAGAAATGCAATGTTCTCTAATCGTCGGCACGAAAAAACTCGGTGCTATTCGGTGCATTTTGAGTGCGTTCGACATTGTCGCTATTTTGCGAATGCTGCACTTGTGCTACGTGACGCGAGTGGTGTGACTGGTGGAAACCTCGTCCACGTGAGGGTCCACTCATCGTGGGCCACCCACGGCCACAACCTCGGTATTGGCCGGTGTTGCTATTATGGAACGTTCGCGGCTGATTGCCTTGCTTATAATTCCATGGATTGGCATATCTGTTATTACCGCGATTGTACCTTCTAGGGGCAGAGCTCTTTCCACTGCGAGTAGTACCCCGGTTTGTCCTATGGTTGCTGTTAAAGTGCATAGTAGGCTCTTCGCTTTGAGTTAACGAATTTTCGTCAACTGCGGCTTGGATTGCTTCCGGAAGGGAATTAAATTGGCGTGAGGCAATTATTGTGCTTAGACGGGAGTTATTCAAACCGTCGGCGAAGCGTTTGATAGCTATTTTTTCGTTCAGTGGACGGAGGACTTCGTATTTTTGGTCATCTCCGTCTGACTGAGCTAGGGTCAAATTGACCAACAATTGCTCTAACTCGGAGCCGTACTTATCTATCGACCTACGACCTTGCGTGGCGGCAAAAATCTGAGACTGGAGCGCGACAGCTGATTTCTTTTGAATTAACAGTGTGCGCATATCTCTTAACATTGAGTCTACTGACTCATAACTAGTCCTAAGTCTGAGTTTCGCATTTGCGGATAGACGCGTTTTTAGAACAAACTCTATAAGTTGTTTCCTAGCAGTATCATTGAGCATAGAGCTGTATAACTGAATGCTATCTATCAACTGGTTAGTGACCTGCTCCTGGCCTGTCATAATGGGCAAAAGGGCGATTGCCGTTTTGAGGTCGAAATTTTTTGACGCCATTTTTGTACTTTCTGTCTGCTCTTTAGGATGATCTACCTCTTCGGTTACACACAAGCTCAAGATATGGCGATAAATTTGTTGAATATCGCCGATTAACTGATTTACTGTACGAATATCTTCTTCATTAAAAAATCCTTCTTCGATTTTAGTTCTTACGGAAGACGAAATAGACTCCAAACGACTGTACAATTGCAAGTTCTCATTAAATTTTTGCTGGGCTGCCTCGGAATGTTGCCTTCTAGTTGGACCTACTTTAATTAGATAGGCTTTGATTTCTACTAATTTTTCAAAAATTATTTACATTATTACAGGTTAAGTGCTTAATAAAAAATTACGTACATAACAATAGACAGTCGGTAATGAAAATAATTAATATAATCGGCTTACTTGATGTAGAGTGTACTTAATAATACTGGCTAAGGCGATGACGGGGCTGGGCGGCGGCGACAGCTCGCTGAGGGCGGCGGCGGGGCGCGACGCGGAGGCTGGAGCTCATCTCGTCTGCGCTGGGTGGGCCGGGCTATACCCTGGACTCCTGCGTGGGCCGGGCTATACCCTGGACTCCGTTGGCCGGGCTATACCCTGGACACATCTCGAACTTTTCTTCTTTCTCCTGGTACATCGTATTGGTTTTCGTCTTGAGTTTTGGTGGCTTCTTCTTGATATTTTTTTTTTAAGGTGAGTTCTTCTTTTTTTTTGAGATAGGTATGTCTTCGAAGTTCTGTCTTCTTTCTTGAAAATGGGTTCTTCTCCTTGCTATTTGATCTTCTTTCTTAAAAATGCGTTCTTCTTGTTATTTAATCTTCTTTCTTGATTTTGATTCCGTATTTTCCTCGCTCGAATTTTTTATCTTCATGTAGGTAGTTTTCGGCTTCGTTTCTTCAATTTTCAAAAATGTTTTTTCTTCTTGATATCCATTTGGTTTGGCCTGGTATGGGTCGCCATGTGGAGAGCGGAGTAGGCGCTCTGGTTTCAGGGGTCAGTCGGGGGTGAAGTCAATTAGAACACATGTTTCTTGGACCATGGTCGTATATTGAATGTCTCGAAAATATTATAAAAGTTGCTATGTTCTAACTTACTGACTAAGCGTTATTGCTATTTACACGTGTGGCCTAATTACTTGGCCGATGCGCGGAAGCACATGTCGCAACGTTACATCTCCCCCGAAAAGAACAGGGTTACACACCCCCTTAACAAAAATAAAAAAAAATGTTTGACATGTTACATAAACTAAGTTCCTTAGAGTAATTCTTAAAGTAAACTTTTTTTTTATATAAACTTAAATAAACTAGTTACTTATAAAACATTTTTGTTTTAAAAAGGCAAACTATAATATACTTTTCAAATAAGCCGCCAAAATGCTATCTTAAGCAAAATGGCGTCGCACAGGAATTATGGCGTCACTTTCAGGTAAACCAACCAATGAACGTTAGAAAAAATGAATGACAGACGCTATTTTTACTGCCATTTGACGACCTCTGTAGCGCAGTGGTTAGCGCATCTGCCTAGCAAGCGAGAGGTCACAAGTTCGAATCCCGGCTGGGGACGAAAAAAAAAAAGAAACCCAGGTCTTGGATGTTTACATGTTTGTGACGTCGCGGTTTCTGGTTCCCACGACACAGAGTATCCTAGTGTGGGGCCAGAAGCAATGTATGTGCTTGTATGTAAATGTTTATGTCTATGTTGTATGTGACGTCATCATAGAATCTGCCAATCCTGGCCATTTTCGATACAATGGCGGCAGATACAAATTATAAAATTGTATCTTGTGTTTTTTGACACTTCATAATTGTTTTTTTATTTAAAATACCTTAAAGCGGTGTTAAGACACACAATTTATACGAATACGTATAAATTATACTGTTTTATTTACACTGTTAAATAGCCTATTATCAAGTTCTATAGTCCGTACGACTTCAGTGTATTCAGCTACCAATTTGCTGTGCTTTAGTTTTCTTTGTGTTTCCTTTGTTTCAAACTAGAGTAGGGAGAAGGTTCTTATGTACCGAAATTCTTAGGCCAAGAATCCAATTTTCACGACACGGTCAGAATACCTAAGACCTAAACAATAATAAATTCAGTGCTACGAGAGCGCTACGGTTTTCGTAGCGGGCTACGCGCAGGGCCTACGACGGGATGTAGCCAGTGTCGTACTGACCCGCTACGCCGTAGGACGCGCGCGCTCTCTCTAAGCCTTCTCTGTGACTCCTTTCCCCCTTTTCTCTCGGAATTTTTATCTGTGAATGTAATATTCGCCTTCTCTATCGACGCGTTCCAAATTCGAAAACAGTGTCTGTGTTTGTTTCAAAAAAGGAATCTAGAAAAGAAAAGAAGTTTTTATTTCGCAAGGTCTTATTACTTTTTTTTGTTTTTAATTTCTGACTTTACGTAAGCGTTCCATTTTTGAATTGCGATACGTTTGTGTTTCTCTTTTTGGGTTGTATTTTATGGCGTTCGCGCGCCCAAAAGTGCCAAGTACCAGTTGATTACGTAATAACAGGTATGTGCGGAGTATGATACGGAAATGTGACAATATTTTCCGATGCCGTTATTTTTGATATCATTGTTGTTCTGTTGGCACGAAGGGATTTATTCCGGGCCCTGCCTTTGTCATTTTATCGACACGGCTGACTACAGTCAAGCCGTATTACGTATTGCCCAAATACACTCGCGTTCTATTTTGGGGGAAATTCCTACTAAACTACATCGTCATAGGTATCTTAGATTTGAAATATAGTACTCACTTATCTATTTATTTTAAGGTCAATTCAATTGAATTTAGTTTTAGAAAATACATTATTTAGTAAAGGAAATAACAACAAATATATACATTTAAATCACTGTCGTCTTTCAGGGGTACACTTAAATAGTAACTTTTACTTACTAACAATAAAAATACTAAGAAAACAACGGCGTCTGATTACTATACCGGAGAACATGAGTTCGATTCGCATTGGGGGCCGCCGTGATTTGTTCAATTGGCCACAGAGTGATAAGTGATTGTATTGACGACTTCTGTGGCGCAACGGTTAGCGCATCTGCCTACCATGCGAGAGGTCCTGGGTTCGAATCCCAGCTGGGAACAAAAAAAAAAGAAACCCAGGACTTGGCTGTTTATATAATATGTTTGTGACGTCGCTGTTTCTGGGTCCCACGACACAGGGTATCCTAGTGTAAGGCCAGAAGCAATGTATGTGCCTGTATGTAAATGTTATGTTAAATGTTATGTTATTGACAGTACCAGTATATTTTCATAAGCAGTCTATATACATCCCGTTGCAGGACAAGGGCTCTCAGAGAAAGAGTGTGGGATTAATTACTAAGCGTGCCCACCGCGGGTTGGAGATTTCAATCGCTTGTTAATCTCAAAGTTTTTTTATCATCATCATCATTCAGCCACAAGAAGTCCACAGCTGGACATAGGCCTCCTCCATGGATTTCCAAAACGACCAGTTGGAAGCGACTTGCATCTTTTTATATTCTATGTTTTTTTTGTAGTCTATGCATTTTTTTATATTCTACGTTAAATACATTAGGTGTATTAAATTTGTATAACGACGGTTTTGTTTCCACGTTTGAATTCAAAACAGGCCGTGTCTAAATTAGAAGCCTTCAGTTTACATTTCAATACCACCCCTTAAAATAACCATACCTATGTAATTACAAAGAAGTCTTCATGTTGTATGGAAAAGAGAATGTCGAGTTTCAGATACCTTCCACAATTGTTTGTTTTTAGTTTTAGTACCAGATCATCATCATCATCATTTAGCCACAAGAAGTCCACTGCTGGACATAGGCCTCCTCCATGGATTTCCAAAAAGACCGGTTAGAAGCGGCTTGCATCCAGCGCCTTCCAGATGTTTAGTTTTTATAATGGCACGGACCCTTCGCGCGTGAGTCCGACTCACGCTTTGGCCGATTTTTCATTAATTATTGTAATATTGACTCACATAAGTTACCAGGTATCTACTTTTATTGCTCTTAAGTCTGCCTCGTGAAGCCAATAAAAGTGAAGTGCTTCTTAGTAGAGTGGAAAATCTAGCCTAAAGCGCTGCTAGACTAGACTAAATGTACGATTTACGGCCGGTGTTATCTGTCTCTACCAATCCGGACTTGGCCCCCGTGGTGGAGTATGGCCTATACCTTCCTCAGAGAAGAGACCCGTGCCCCTCGGTGGGGACATATGGGTTGATGATTGTGTTATCTGTCTGTCAATACTCAGTCTGATGTATTTATTTATTTTAAATTTAGTATGTTCTTTGGAAAGTTTTATTTATGACAATACTTTATTAAAGACTAAAGAGGAAATTACATAGATTGTTATTAACATAGCTACACGTTTGGTGGCCTCTAGAAGACTTTATGTTTGGTTTCTCAAATTAGCTTAATTTTAGTTTTAAATTGAATTATCAATGTGACCTCTTGACCTCTTTTAGCTACCTACCTATAACTTCCGGTTTCTTGAACGCTTACAGTCTGTGAATCTATCGTTAACAGCTATCAGTTGTTAAAAGTTTATACAAAAAAAAACTGACAGCTGTTAACAATAGATTAACAGGCTGTTAGCGATCGGGAAGCCGGAGGTAAAGAACAAATTACACAGATTGTCCTTAGCATAGCAACGCAGTTGATGGCCTCTAGAATTATTTACGTTGTACTTGTTTCTCAAATAACCTTAATTTTTTTAATACGTTAAATTGTCTATTTTGTTTTAATTTGTACCTAAGCCTGGTATAAACAAAAAAAGCCTGGAAAATCACATGGAATAAAGGAGGAAAATAATATCTACGGATGACAAACACAGATCATTCGATTATGCGATGATTGATTTGATATTTTCCGAACGATTCCGAGTGATTGTTGTATTTTTTTTTACTTTCTCTCGATTTTTTTGTTTTGTAGTAAGTTATCGACTCAAATTTGGAAACAACATACCCGAATTATTTGCCTACTAATTAAATAAACATTTAATTTATTCAAAAACAACATGCATTGTCCATGAAATCTAAAAAACCATATCAATCAGAAATCAGAATGAAAAAAAATTCAGCGTAAAGAATTTACGTTCCGTTTGTTGAATGTCAATGTACTTATAATGTTAATGCTAGCCGCTGCCTTGGGCTGCCCCAAGCACTGTAGTGGAAAAAAGGCAGCGAAAAAAAACTCCTATCTGACCATCTTTTCTCAAATAAATAATCAAATACAGAAATAATACAAGAATATGTGACCGTTAGCAAATAAAAATAACAAAGTTTATAATTATATTAAACCTTAAACCAGTGACGTGTAGCCTCACAGGTGGCACTTGTTAGGGTCAGTGTTAGTGTTAGTATTGAATATGTCAAATAATTTATGTAAAGTTCATAAAAAATCCAAAAATGGATCTCATGTCAATGTAGAATTAAAAGTACCAACAGAATAAAGGTGTTAATTGTGTTTTTCTCTTATCATAATTATAAAAACTGACTGATTTTATTTATAATTGTTTTATTATATTCCAATAGTTAAATATCAATACAATTTTGAATCTGCCAAATGCAATTTAAGACAAAAAATAACTTCGAAACTGCTACCTGTGAGGCGTCATCCCTTATCATACTTCACACTACTCGTAATATTATAAAGGCGAAAGTTTGTGAGTGTGTGAGTGTGTATGTTTCTTACTTCTTCACGTCTAAACGGCTGGAGCGATTTTAATAAAATTTGGTAAGGAGTTAGCTGACACCCTGGATTAACACATAGGCTATGTTTTACCGCGGGGAAATATCTTATTAACATGGGAAAATCGATGAACCACGGGTAACACCGCGGGGCACAGCTAGTAGTGTTATAAATTTGTCACGTCACCAGTTAAAGGTTAAACTTGATTCGGTTAAGGACATAACCATTTTGAACATGTAATAATTTTAGTGTCATTTTTCTCTCTTCGAAATAGGTACCTACGTTTTACTGTCAGCCAGATATGTAAATATTATACCCTTTTTATGCCGCGATAACTTCTGAATGCTTGAAGCGATTCGGGAGTCTGTAGTGGTTGGCAATTCGACCTTTTCCTTTTTCTTTTTGTAATATTAACTAATCGTGAAGGAATTCATCATGAGGAAACCTGAGTATCTAAGATGTTTCATTTATTAATTTGCAAGAAAACATGATGCATTTTGATTAATCCATATTAATAGTTTCTTACCGGTATACGGTAAACTCGACGAAAATGTACATCAAATTGAAGAGCGTAAAATTAGAGTCGACAACATTTTGTACACTTTCCGTATATACAGGGTGTCCAAAAACTCAACGTCAAGCCGGTGTAGACTTCCAACATTCAATCACAAGGACACTGCGAAACATCAGGATGTAATCAGAGCATTTCTCGGAAACCAATTAGACAGAGTATGAGAAAATTATTGGAAACTACTACGCGATACAATATTGCTTTCCTCTACAGAATGAATGCTTTTCCTCCATAAAGGAATACAATACACGGGGTGTATAAAAGAAATACATTACTTTTATGATAATTATAATGATGATGAAGCAACGTATATAAATCTAGTGAAGCTAAGGGGTACTATTTTAGTGATAAGGCCGCCTGTACTCTTGGATTAAGAAATACCTGTGTAATTTCCTTTTTTATGTACATTAAAGTGTTATGTATCTATCTATCTCGACCTCGACTATTGACGACCTCTGTGGCGTAGCGGTTAGCGCATCTGCTTACCATGCGAGAGGTCCTGGGTTCGATCACCGGCTGGGGAGAAAAAAAAACTTTAGGTGTTGGATGTTTACATGTTTGTGACGTCGCTGTTTCTGGTTCCCACGACACAGGGTGTCCTAATGTGGGGCCAGAAGCAATGTATGTGCCAATATGTAAATATTTAAAAAAAATGTTATAAATTGTTGGGATTATTGCTGTATTTCAATGAAACTGAATAAGATTTCTTTCGAAAAACACGATGCTTTTTTATTGCAAAAGGTGAAACTATTATTACGTTTATGAAGACACCTACGTTACCAACATTTTGGAGCATTTACAGGGACATCTTTAAACTAAATATTCAACAAATATGTTAAATCCGTAAGTGGATCAAATCAAATCAAATCAAACATTTTATTCATAATAAAAATTAAATGTTTTATTTATAAACATGTAAGTTGACAGTTTCACCGTATCAATCTGCAAAATGAATTTCTGTGGGCCAATACACTCATAACATAAAAATGTTTTTTTATTGTTTTTTTCGATGTCATTGCGCAACTGATATATATATTACAACAAAGAAACTCTATATTTAATCTTTTTAAAACAGTTTTAACTTAGTTAGCAAAGTTTTCAACTTATAACATGTTACTCCTTAATATACATTAAACACAAATGTCTCTTGTTAAACAGTAGATTCATACTAAAGGGATTCGGACGACAATTTTGTCTAACAAGAGACATCTGTATCTTCTAAATAATCGTTGATTTTATCGTAAGCGTTTTTACGCAGAGTGTGCTTAACATATTAAAATTTCTTAAGCCCCATCGGAGGTAACTCTAATATATGAGTAAGGATAGTCGGCAATATCCACTTTCACTGAAAAGCGTACATAAGAGATTTTTACTTACAATTATAATGCAGTAGCTTAAAAGTAATATACTAAAAATACCTGTATAAAAAAGTCCTGAAAGAAGTCTGATTATTACGTAAAATAGCTAATACTTTTGGATGTGAAAAAAGTGGATGTTGCTGACTATGCATCTATATGACTCATATGTTGAGGAATCATGTTGTAAAACTTAAGAAAGTGCCCCGTTATCCATGTATTAACTTTTGCAAGCCTAAAAGCCGATTTCTAAATTGAGAATTTCGCTAAGTAATTACATAACTGTAGTGCTGTCTCATCAAATTTCTTTAGAACAGAGCGAGGCAGAACGTTACTTAAGTGTTTACTTAGTGTAAATTCTCAATTCAGAAATCGGCCCTAAATCGTGGAGCAAATGTGATTTGTCAGAAGTGAATCTACTCTCTACCTACCCCTCTGGGATACAAGCGTACGTTAATGTATACTATGTATATTAAATATTATGTAAATCACGGAAATGACAATTCATATTTTTTTCCAGTAATAACATTATGATGATCTAGTCCCTAATTGGGTTGCAAAACATGTTACTTACAAAACTTACTGACGTTGCAACTGCTAGGCTTGTTTATTTTAGTTACTTCCATAGTATGGTATAATATGTAAATATTATCCTATGGTATAATACTATGGGGCCGGGCAGCAGACATTGAGACTATCTTCATCTTGCAGAAGAGAGCGATCCGATTTATTTACAAGCTAGGTAGTAGGGACTCGCTAAGAGATTTTTTCAAAGAAACTAGCATCTTAACAGTTGCAAGCCAATACATTTATGAAAATATTATGTACGTTCGGAAAAATATTAAGGACTTCGAAACTCTCTGGTTTCTTGTGTGCAATAAAAAAATTTCTTATCTTATCTTATCTTATCTTTTACAATTTTCACCCCTAGTCCCCTAGTGTTTCTACCAAAAGCAAGTAAGCCTCCATGATCGTTCATCTTTATCGGACAAATTCGGGAAGTTATGACTGTGATGGACATTCGAATTAGGATCGCCCACTGGGGACCGATTTCAGGACCCTTGCCTTGCTGAAGAGTGATTGCTTGTGACAGTTTTAATCGATGACGGCTGACCTGTATTACGACTGTATAGGAACGATTTTTGTGTATTTATTTATTTATTTACATTTGTAACTTACAGCTAGTGCCAAATCGCTACAAAGTTATTTATATACAACATAGCATAATTAACTAAAAAACAAAGTAAACAAACAGATTCATCCCTCTTCAATCATTCCCTTGCATTCTTCATGTAGATGTAAATGCATCGTTTTTAATTGAATTTCTTTAATTTAATTGAATCGGATCGCTCGTAGCCTGGGCTGCCTGAGTGATCTTAAGCAATCGCTAAGGTTAAGCAACATACGGCGCGTTCAGTCCATGGATGCGTCACCGTCTATGACTAACGCTAGTGGCATTTTTCCGAGCGGTTCCGTGCTTCGCAAGGCACGTTAAGCAGTTGGTGCCGGCTGCCGTCGATAGATGGCAGACGTTAAGCCAAGTCAGAGGCCTTAGGGCGGCTTTAAAACTTCTGACAGTAAGACAGCCACTAGTCTTAAAAGCTTCCATCAATCCGGACATGGCCCCCGTGATGGAGTATAGGCTATACCTTCCTCAGGGAAGAGTCCCGTGCCACCCAGTGGAGACATAATGGGTTGATGATGAATTGAATTTAGCAGCGGTGGTACCGTTAGGACACCTGCATTACATTCGTAGGGCGTGAGTTCGAGCCCTGCTTTGTTTTCTAAGAACTTACATTTGTGAATTCGTAGTAGCAATAACATATATATATATATCCTCCTAGCCGTGTTCGGCCATAGCGACCGCATACAGGACTCATTTCTTTATGGTTGAGGGTTTCGCTGGTGTGCCCTCAGGTGACTGGTGTAGCCGATCTTGGCTCGGAAAGTGCGAGCACATTGGGCGCACGTCAAGACACCATTGACGTAGTTATATTGTATGGCTGCCGGTGGTCGGGCCTTTAGCTCGTCGCGCTTGGCATCTAAGTCGAGCAGTCTCCTCCTTTCAAACTCGTCCACACTGCCCTGCACTAGTAGTCTCCACGCTGGGCGATCTTCCGCTTTACGCTCCCACTGAGAGGGCTCAATGTTGCACCTTTTCATATGCCTCTTCTGAACATCCTTGTATCTAAGGAGCTGGCCGCCTTGTTTCCGATTGCCGTCCTTAAGTTCAGAGTAAAAGATGCGCTTCGCCACTCTCTCCTCAGCCATACGGGAGACATGTCCGCACCACCGCAGCTGTCGCCGCATAATGTAGGCCTCTATGCCGCAGACTTTGGCACGTCGAAGAACTTCCGTGTTCCTGACACGGTCCGACCACTTTATGTTCATAATATCGCGGAGGCATCGAAGGTGGAATTTGTCAAGGGCACGAATGTGCTTTCGGTATAGGCACCATGTCTCTGACGAGTAGAGGAGGTTTGGGAGGACGACCGCCATGTAGACAGATATTTTTGTGCCCAGCTTGATGTCATGGGAGCTGAAGACCTTGCTGCGGAGTTTACCGAAAGCTGCAGAAGCAGCACCTATCCTCCCGTTTAGTTCAGGGTCAAGGTCGCACTTTGATGTTATAGTACTGCCCAAGTATTTGAATTTCTCCACTTGCTTCAGAACTTCCTTTCCGAGTTTGATAGTTAGCGGTTCTTCGTAGAGTGTGTTAGCCATCACTTCGGTTTTCTTCACACTGATTTTAAGACCAAACTTCTTACATGACTCGTCGAGGTTGGTCATTAGCCTTTGCAGATCTTCTTGGGTTTCAGCTACAAAACACAAGTCATCGGCAATAACACTCACTGACTCGAAGGAAAACATTGTGAGGAAACCTCAGTCTCTCATGAGATACTCTTGTACCTGAGAGTCTGAAATCGCTAAGCTGTAGTGGGCGTGGGTGGTGATTATTTTTCTATTTTCGTTTCTCTTTTTATTGACAAATACTGTCATCATGAACCCATTTATGTCTCCACCGAGGGGCACGGGTCTCTTCCCTGAGGAAAGTATAGCCTATACTCCATCACGGGGGCTAAGTCCGGATTGGTGAAGGCTTGTAAGACTAGTGGCTGGTCTTACTGTCAGAAGTTTCCAAGCCGCCCTAAGGCCTCGACTTGGCTTAACCGTTCGTTCCCAGTAGTTAGTTAGTTTGGCTTAGGGTTTCCGCACTTGGCCTCATAGTTGGGCCATTGTACGTAGCAGGGCTGTGAGCTTACTCCAGCCAGCCTATCTCTTTCCAGAAGGCCAGCAGTGCTCTGATGTCACTGCAGGCCTCCTGAAGGGTTCCCAGCTTCCCAATGGTGGCGGTCCGTTGTTTCTCCACGCCTTCGCAGTAGATGGTCACGTGGGCGGGTGTTTCCTCTTCTTTCAGGCATCCCCGGCAAAGCGGGCTGTCGGTTAGTCCCATGTTATGGAAGTGTCTGTTCAGTGAGCAGTGGCCTGTTAGTATTGCCACAGCTCTGCGCAGATCATATCTTTTTAGACGAATCAGGCTACGTGAGAGACGTTTTGAGATTATTGGTAAAGCCTCCTTGGCTTGTCTGCATTTCGTTTCTGTTCTCCAGAGTTCAGCATGCTGATTTTCTGTTCGTGTCCTCAACCATTTCCTAAACTGGTTGTAAGGGAGTGGTAGCAGGGGTTCGGGGCCTTGCACTTTAGTTTCCGAGCCTCTTCTGGCGAGTTCATCCGCAGCATCGTTACCCAAGGAGCCGCTATGACCCTTTATCCATTGTAATGTGACTCGGTTGTATGTCGACAGCTTATCCAGCTCGTGGTGACACTCTAGTATAAGGCTGTTGTTTGTGACATTGCTATTAAGTGCTTTTAGGACTGAGGCGCTGTCCGAGACTATGCGTATGGCATAGTCTTGTACATTTCTTGTATTCAACAGCGCGACTGCTCTTGTTATACCGATGCACTCTGCCTGAAAAATTGTATTCAAGGTGCCAAGGGTTGTAGATATTTTTATGTTTAGGTCATTGGAGAAGGCTCCCGCGCCCGTTCCTGTTTCGGTTTTGGAGCCGTCCGTATAAACTCTGACTTCATGTATACCTGAGTAGTCGACTAGTTCCTCTTGTAAATGTACCTTGTATTTCTTGTCGAAAGTAAAGGTTTGAGGTATCCTGTCGCACACCGCTTCCATCATTGGCTGATCCGAAATAGCGGCCGACAAGATTTGTGAGTGCGAAAGATGGTTGTTTTGTTTCCATTGTCCGGTTGTGCGGAGCCGTAAGGCAGCACTGGCTGCTTCTTGTTGGATGTGTAAGTGTAAAGGTCTTAGATTCAGCAGGGCTTCCAGGGCGGCAGTCGGTGTTGTCTTCATGCACCCTGTTACTGCGAGGCATGCCAGCCGTTGTAACTTCTGTAGGTGGAGTACTGCTGTTTTCTGTTTTGTTCTGGTCCACCATACAACGGCACCGTATGTAATAGCGGGTCTTATCACCGATGTGTATAGCCACATCATAAGCGACGGGTGTAGTCCCCACTGTTTTCCTATAAGGCTCCGACATTGCCAAAAGGTGATTTGGGCCTTGTTAATGATGTTCTGTAGATGTGAGCTCCAGTTTAGTTTGCTGTCCAGCGTCACACCAAGATATTTAACCGTCGGTGACAGGGTTAGCGTTGTCCCGAAGAACTTTGGGAGATTTTCTGTTTTTGGGTTACGCTTGTTTGTAAAGAGTACTAATTTCGTCTTGGCTGGGTTAGCAGATAGTTGGTGTGTATTGCACCAACGCTCCACTATGCCAAAAGCCGTTCTCATTAGACTACATAGAGTGTCCTCGGATTTACCTATCGTAAGGATTGTTATGTCGTCGGCGTAGCCTATTATCCAGAAACCACATTCATCTAGGCGTCTGATTAGGCCGTCCACTACTAGGTTCCATAGAAGTGGCGATAGAACTCCCCCTTGTGGGCAACCTTTGGCCACTATTGCTCTAGTAGTGCTGTTCACCTTTAGCGTTATGGCTCTTTGACGTAGGAGGTTATCTATCCATCCCGTGATGGTTCGTTGCACTCCTCGTTCCACCAGCGCCTGGTTGATGCTACTGAAAGTTGTTTTGTCGAAAGCGCCTTCTATATCGATGAAGGCTCCTAGTACCATCTGTTTATCTGAGAGGCCCCTTTCTATGGTTCTAACGACGGTATGAAGAGCCGAGTCTGTTGATCTGCCGTTTCTGTACGCATGTTGTTGAGGATGTAGTGGTTTTGTCGTGATGGCTCCTTGTCTTATTTCGTTCCCAGTAGTTCAACTGGTCAGTTCTACTATCGGACTAGTGGGAATTTGTTTTCTCAGTAGTTCTACTTTTTCCCGAAACTAAAATTGTAAAACTAGTGAGACATCTGAAGAAAATCAGGGCTCCCAGTAGTAACGACCGCCATCTATCTACGGCAGCCGGCACCAACAGCTTAAGGTGCCTTGTGAAGCACGGAACCGCTTAGGAAAATGCCACTAGCCTTAGTTATAGACGGTCATCCATCCATGCACTGAGCGCGCCCTATGTTGCTTAACGTTCGTAATCATTTAAGATCACTCGGGCAGCCGGGGCTACAAACGATTCGACAAATGCAGTTTAAGTTAATTAATATATTAATCTCTCTTTGAGAGAAGGGTTGTGACCCGCAGAGGGATATTTATAGACTAAACAAAAATAGCATACAGCATGTAAAAGCAAAATAATTTTTTGAACTACTACTTCTGTAAGCGCTACACAACACATTGTAAAAAGAGACGAGGAAACGACGACGACGCGAGCTCCGTCTCTGCTCACCATGATAAAGCTCTGCGTATCGGAGCGAATCCTGGTCGGACTCGTCCTATAAAAGCCAAGTAAATTGATCCGGACCAAAAATTTACAAAGCAAAAATACTTTAGATAAATAGGCAAAACCTTCGCTGGTTAATAAACAAAGGACACATAACACCTATCTTTGTTATCCTGTAACAAGTTTTTGTTAGAGAAGATTTTATACTGAAACTCTGCCCCGGCAAACGTTGTTTCGCCAATTTTTTTTTTTCACTTAGGGCTCTGAAAAGTAGATAACAGCCTATTTTCAAACCTACCGAATATACATGTAAAGTTTCACTAAAATCGGAGGAGTATGCGCACTAACATTGAGACACGAGAATTTTATATATTAGATTGTTTACATACATGTATAATAGACATGCATACATAAGCTCACGCCTTCCAGAGGGTGTAGGGGTGTAGGCACTTGCCATGACAGAGGTACGTCGATTTCAGGTACTCTTTATCTTTTTTCGTAGCCTTAAAAGAGAGTTAGGGACTTCACACACGGCGGCTATAATATACATTACATCCCAGGATACTCAGTACCTTTAAGATAGGAAGATGTAAAGATGTATATTATATCTGTCGTGTGTGGTCTCCTGACGATTTCTATGGAAAGATGTAATGAGATATATCGTGCTATAATATACATCTTTACCTTATAGCCGCCGTGTGTGGAGTCCCTTACTTTTTCGGCTACTGAATATTCAACCTGGCAGAATTTCATAGCTAAAGTTACAACGATGAAGTCGCGATTGTTGTGCCTCTTAAGCCCACACAATGAAAAAAAAAAGGTTAAGAATAAGGAATATGAAATATCCTTATTTCATATTCCTTATTCTTAACCTTTAAGCAATAGCGGAATCCAGCAATGGCAGCACCGTTGAGCAAGACACAATGGGCTAGTTGCCCTAAAAAATGTAATTAGTCCGTCTTTTAGATTATTCAAAAGTAAGGGACACATATTTTTTTATTAGTAAATTAGACCAAAATTGGCAAAGATATAGCCCCTCAAAGTTACGTGTGACGTCACGCCGTGCTGCATTTTTTAGCACTGAGTGACGTCACACGTAACTTCAATGGGCTATATCTTTGTTATTTTTTGTTTTATCGAAAAAAGAAAAAATACGTGTCCAATATTTTTTTATAATCTAAAATACGGCCTAAATAGAATTTAATTATTTTTACCCTGGAAACTACCCTATTCAAGAATAAGGAAGACAATTGATTACTTTGTTATTCCTTATTCCTGGTTCCTTATTTCTTATTCCTTATTCTTATACCTTATTTTTTTTCATTGTGTAATGGGCTTTACACATATATCCATAACGAATGAATTGACCGTGCCAATGTACTGGGAACATTCCAAATTTTCAAATTCCGAATTCCAAATCAGCTCGGTGCTGCGCCAGTTGGCGAGCGAGGTTCAATAGGATTTCGTGTAGTGGGATACTTGTGTCCGTATAGTTGGCTTTCACATGGTCGATTTCAGTAATTTCTAGTATGTCCCATAACTGTGTATTAATAGTGCCTAATAGTGCTACATGGCACAATCAGCTAGGAAAAATATTTCCCGAGATATTAAGGCGACTCACTGAGGCAGCCAACTAGACGTCTAGTTAGCAGACACATCATGAACGGCTGTATATAGAGTTATGATTTGTATGCCATAATATAATTGTACGCTAATAGTGCTCCCTACATGCCAAGTTTACAGAATAGTGCTTCAATACAAGCTGAGAAAACATACCCTATTGTTGAGGCAGCCAACTAGACGCTTTTTCTTACCATGATTTCTTCGTAACGGCGTAGAGTTTTAAAACAAAAAATATACCAAATAACTGTGCGTTAATAGTGCCTCTTAATGAAATGCCCCCGAATCACCTATGCGTTTAGCCAAGAAATTAATGCAAACTTTTACATACATTACGGTTCTGGTACATGTAAGGACAAAAGTGAAAAATAGTATCAATGAGCAAATATGGCAAGGACTAAAGAATCCGGAGTTCGTTCCACGCTTTTAAAAAAGTGAGCAAGAGGGTGGTCTCGGTAATTTGCCTGTTGCGTATTGGGACACTGCACACCCGGTTTACTGAGATTTCCGTTTTTTTTCAAAAATATAGCGTGGCCATCTGCCATCCTGTAAATACTGTGTAAAATGTTGTATGTTACTGAAAATACCTAATTATACTTTATTGTATTCTTCACACATCTTGTGTACATCTTGCATGCAAAGTCCACAAAAAGGAAGTTTCCTCTTTACTTACTCTCTTTTATTGTTTTATTTTTTTAAAACTCATGTCATATTAGTGCGGAGCATACTGGAGTATGGTAGTGTGGTTTGGCGCCCGCATTATGCAGTACATATGCTTCGAATAGAGAGGTTACAAAAGAGGTTTATATGGCACCTAGTCTACTCTGTAGGTTTAGGTAAGAAATTAAAAGACTATCATCAAAGGTTAGAGCATTTTGGCATATCGCCAATCTCTAAAAGGTTAGACTACCTTGATCTTAAGTTCCTACATAATATCTTAAATAATGAAATAGACTGCCCTCTCTTACTCGAAAAATTCCACCTCCGGGTGCCCCGAAACAACCCCCGAAATCCCATAATTCCTCTATGCCTTCCCTTGCGACGTTCGGTTCTCGGAGCAAACTCTGCCATTTCTAGACTCTGCAAACTGGCAAATCATTATAGCGGTAGTATTGATCTATTTAATGACAAAATTTGGAAACTTAAGAAAGAAATATTTAGCAACCATTGATTGGAGCTCCCTAGCACTATGAAATGATCGTATCTTTGATGTTTGGCGGTAATTTTAAGTTTTAGAAAAGTAATGCACGTGGTGTTTACCTATAATTATTTTTTGTATCAAGATTTAGCCTAGATATAAGTTACTGTTAAGAATGCGCAGATACAAAAAGTGTTGGTAGACCTAATAAAATAGATAAAAAATAAAAAAAAAAAATATCGAAACGTGACTTTGGCAGGATTAGTTGACAGCGGCATATTGCCAAAATGCCAAAAAATTAATTGAATTGAATTATTTTACAGGTAACTACTCCACTTAGTTAATTTTTCGAGTATCTGGCAATATAGTGTTAGGCGCATATATTTTTTCCTCAGAAAGGATTTGTTTTTTTACCACTTAAGTAATTTTGTCTTATTTGCTTTTTTTCCTACGTGGCGTTTAGTTAAAGTGCCTATGAGGTACATTTTATTTTAATTGTAACTGAGCATCGTGTTGTGACTGAAATGTTACTAGTTTTCTAACCATATTCACATTTTGTATTGATTATAATAATAAATTATTCATATAATATTATTATAATAATGAATAGCACTAAATACTTAAATTTGTGATCTCAATGTTCTTAAAACACATAATATACTATATTGTGATATACGAGTAGATTTATAATACCTAACTTATCCTAATACTGTGTACCTGTTGCTTTGTTAAAATTAATAAAACTCAACACAGTTTAGGTGCGTTTTATTTACATTCTTTAATAAAATATTAATCCAATTTTCTATAAAAAATTAATTTAGTTACAGAAAAAAAAAAAATTAGTTGGTTTTGCCTCAACTTCAACATGTTTTTTATTTTGTTAAGGCAACTTTTATTCTAATATAAATTCTAAAACAAGATATGTATTATATTTTTACGATACCTTCCTTAATCAAAGCTTGTCGGTTAGTCAATTTTTCCCATCTCTACTTTTACGGAAAATCTTTAAAACTAAGCATTAAGAGTGTAGGACGCTGTGGGTAGAATTTCGAAATTAGAGTTAGAATTACAGAAAAACGAACGAACGAAGCCTTCGACACTAACTAGTACAACACAGCGCCGAAGAGCTCGCGCCATCGCACGCCTAGTTAAAAAAGTATTATATCTCAGAAACTACAAGATACACCTAAAAGAACTTAATCTTCAAACCAAAAAATTTATTTTAATTTTTTTTAGGTAATCAGCCATAACAAACCTACCTATTCTGTGAAAATTTCGACTGGTTACTGCTAGGTTACAGCCCTTCAAAGGTTGGATAGGGAAAGATAGACAGTGAAGGCAGAGTAGGTAAAAGAGTCTCGATAGGCACCCTGGGAACAACACCCTAAAACCAGGAACATCCCACTAAAGCGGGTCATCTGGACATACGGTACAACATTTGAAATATTATTCTCCTTTTGAGCTTCGCCACCGCAGTCGTACACAATTTGTGAGGGAGAACGTAAACGAATACCGTGTCTTGTTCATCATTAGCCCACTATTGACCACCAATGCCCAAGACACGCAGTGTACGCAGCGCAGCCTGCTTTGGAGCAACTAGCCACTAAGTGGATGGCAGTGAGTGTAATAATAACTTTTCTGCTTGACGGTATCATATAATTGTTGCAAACAATTTTCACCCTAATTGCGTTTTCATAAGACTTCATTTTAATTGATTCCAAAATTATTGTTTAGTACGTAGCAGTTCGCATTAATTTCTTGGCGAAACGCATAGGTGTTTCGGGGACATTTGTGTTTCACTAAGAGGCACTATTAACGCACAGTTATTTGGTATAGTTTTTGTTTTAAAACTCTACGCCGTTACAAAGAAATCATGGTAAGAAAAAGCGTCTAGTTGGCTGCCTCAACAATAGGGTATGTTTTCTCAGCTTGTATTGAAGCACTATTCTGGAAACTTGGCATGTAGGGAGCACTATTAGCGCACAATTATCTGGCATACAAACCATAACTCTATATACAGCCGTTCGTGATGTGTCTGCTAACTAGACGTCTAGTTGGCTGCCTCAGTGAGTCGCCTGAATATCTCCGGAAATACTTGTCCTAGCTAATTGTGCCTTGTAGCACTATTAGGCACTATTAATACACAGTTCGGTGGCATACTTGAAATTACTAAATTCGACCACGTGAAAGCCAACTATACGGACATGGATACTTGAATCAAACATACATTGGAATAACTTTATTTTGATACCACAGGAAACATAAAAATAAACATATCTTTTTCGGGTACTGGTCTGAAAAACGTGATGTTTCAAGTTACTCTCTCTCTTCTCTCTCTCTTTAGTTCATTATTAATATTATTTCAAGCAATTAATTTTGTACAGCAACACCATTCGCTGATAAATTGTGCCCGGATAACGGCGACAGGCTTGCCACTTGTCACGTTTGGGACCTAATAAACTCGGCAAAACGTGGGTCCAGTTCTAGCGACTGGTGCCTCTGCCTACCCCTTCGGGGATAACGGGCGTGAGTTTATTATTATATTATTATTATTAATAAACTAAAAAAAATTAAAAACAAAAGTTACTCTAATAATTAAAAGCTCATAAGAGTTACTTTTTTCATCGAATTCTTAACGATACGCGCAACTGACATCGCGAGCTTCGTCTTGACATGATGAAGCTCTGCAAACACACATACAAACACACATTTAGGGTTGCGGCCTCGGTAATTACTTATGTGTGTGTTACACACATTATGTATGCGTAGAAAAAAATGCCTTTCATTTTAAAAGAAAATATAAAAAAACGGCTGGTGTATCACAACCTTTACTCAACACGCGGCCAGGTGCTACATTTACCGGCACCAGTACACAAGTGGATTAAAGTCGGGCTTTATAACGCTGGAAATTTCATCGACAGAGTGTGGGTGGCCGACCAAAGCTGGATTGACGAGTATGTCGGCTTAATTTTATTTGGCGATTTTGTGCCACACACGCTGAGCCAGCCCTTTTGTTGATACACATTAGTCAATTCAATTTCGTTACTATCGGTAGTGTTGGCACTGCTATTTCACATTTCACTAACATTTTATGATTTAAAAAACAAAGAATATTTATCATCTATCTAGTACTAGCGACCCGCCCCGGCTTCACACAGGTCGCAAAAACGTTTCTGTGGAAATAGCTAAGTATATTAGTTCCCGCGTTCCGAATCGCTCGTAGCCTATGGCCTACCTAACACACGGTGCGTTCAATCCATGGATGGTTTCTGTCTATGACTAACGCTAGTGGCATTTTTCCGAGCGGTTCCATGCATCGCAAGGCACGTTAAGCAGTTGGTGCCGGCTGCCGTCGATAGATGGCAGTCGTTAAGCCAAGTCAGAGGCCTTAGGCGGCTTGAAAACTTCTGACAGTAAAACCAGCCACTAGACTTACAAGCCTCCACCAATGCGGCCTTGGCCCCCGTGGTCGAGTATGGCCTATACCTTCCTCAAGGAAGAGACCCATGCCCCTCGGTGGGGACATAATGGGTTGATGATGATTGTAAGAAGTCTTCCATTTATTATGTTGGTCGTCTATTGCTCGTTAACTTGTACGTACCTACGGCCTACTTAGCAGTCTCCGACTTCAAACGGTCTGTTCGGGTCTTGCCCCCTTTCTGATTTTGCTCCCTTAGTGCGGTTCCCATAGAATTTGTAGATTTGCCCCCTTTTTGAATCATCCATTAGTATATTTACTTTCAAATAAATAATTGAAATAAAATAAATACCAAGGGACAGCTTCTATACAACAAACGTGATGTGTTTTGCCGTATTTTGCTCGGTTTTAATAACGGCGACATGTAGACGCTTACGATTTATTGTAGTGTAATAAATGTTGCATGGATAGTGGTACGAACCCTTCGTGCGCAAGTTCGACTCGCACTTGGCTGTTTTGTTGTGCCCGGAACATAATAAAATTCATGTCTAAATACGTACGACAATATGAAGCCAAAATCATTCGCTCAAATTACTTGACAGGCATGATACTTATCACAATTTTCTTTGATCGATGAATCGTAGTATTTGTCAAAGTTTTGTTCACAATAGATACCTTTTGATAAGAAGTCTCCCTCAATTCTACTAACAAGAGAATTTATACCAAATTCAGGCTTCTGGTGACCTCTTCATCTACAGAATAGAATGAAAACGAAGACTACCAAATAGGTCGACGTACTTTTGAAACTGTGTACCTAACGTGCCCATTCATAGTCATAGTAAGATGAAAATTATTAACGAGACAGGGTGTTTGTTTGACCTTATACCAAACAGGAACAAAGCGACGTTTCTACAAGCAAAGTTGACAACTAACAAAGACAAAGTCTACTCTTTGTACAAAACTCAAGAAAATAAAGCCGTGGTCACAAAACATAATGCATAAAGTCACACCTTTATCCCGGAGAGTAAGTGGAGACGATCCTAAACATAAACATTTACATACAGGCTCATACATTGCTTCTGGACTCACACTAGGATACCTTGTGTCGTGGGAACCAGAAACAGCGACATCACAAAAAAAAAAAAAAAACCAACACTTGAGGATTTTGGTTCCCAGCAGGGATTCGAACCTAGGACCTCTCGCATGGTAGGCAGAAGCGGCACCGCTGCGCCACAGAGGCCGTCAATCCTCTTTGCTTAATCAACATTCTTTAGTAGCTACATGCAGGCTTGCCGATTTTTTGTAGTTTTCGGGTCCTCAAACATTTTAAAAATTTATAATTTTTTTGTATGTAACTTTTGCAATTCTTTATTGTTTTATGGACGCTATTGTATCAGATTGTCCCACAATTGAGCTTATTGTGTCTTCAAGGCACACTATTCACCAATTTTGGAAAAAAAAACATGATAATTATCTCTTAATAATTAATGGCCTGTGACCAATAATATCTTGTAGGTCAAGGTGGAACAAAAAATACGAAAAAAAAAAATTATAACTCCTGTAAAGGTGTTTCACACTAAATTATACATAATTAGAATAAATAGTTTTTAAATGAATTGTGAAAATACTGTTGGAGTGTCTAATAGTGTAATAATAACAATAACTAAAAAACTACAAAAATCGCGGAACACACATGGGGGTGATTCGGGTACCCCTATAGGTGCTCTATCTCTGGAACTTTGCTTGACGCTATTTGTTGGGACCAAATGAACCACAACCTCTGCCCCTTAACCTCTTCAGTCCTGACCTTGAAAATAACAATGTTTTCTATTGTTATTTTGTCGACACGGGACTGAGGAGGTTGAAAGCTATTTCCATGCAAACAATTGTAATGACAATAACAAGGACTTATTTCAAGTTCACATGAGATAACAATCAATTTAAATGCCACCTAATAAGATTATAAAATTAATTAAATAGTTTTGCCACACAAGAAGTCGTTTATATTTTAATAGCATTTAAAGAAAGAAAATTGGTCAATTAGTAACATAAACCATTTATTTTTGAATTCCCGAAGCTCAAAGTCTTTAATATAAATACATACATAAGCTCACGCTTGTATTCCAGAGGGGTAGGCAGAGACCAGGGACTCTACTCTACTCACGATCCTAACAAACCACTTTCGCTTCATCGACATTCATTAGTCGTTGCATGCACGCACGTCGATTTCGAGTACTTTTTATACTTTTTATCTTGCCCTTTGCGGCTTCAGACCCGTGTCTCCCCTGGTAGACCCTCTGGGGGACACATCAGGATTTTCCAGTCCTGATGTCTCCCCTTGCTGGGGGATCCCCTGGTCAACTCCTTGAGTATTTGAGTATTTGAAATATAATTCTAAGCCTAGTACCGATGTCTCCCCTTGCCGGGGGAGACATCGGTACTAGGTTAAGAATTGTATTTCAAATACTCAAATCTCCCCCAGGGGGTCTACCAGGGGAGACACGGCTCTTAAGTCCCCTTTTGCAAGGTCTTTAGGGTGTTTCTTCGAGCTTACATTTATTTTGCACGTTTTTCTGTATTTTCACATTTTTTTCTAAATTAAAAGTGTGAGTAGTCGGATATACATCTACATTGGAGGGAGTGAGGATATGTGACTAGGGCATTGTAGTTTCTGCAGTATAAATGAAGAAAGTGAATGAATATTTTTGATAAAGTGCTAATGTTCGTGATTTGAACGTTGTGGGCGATGACGATTTGTAAATGTTTTATAAATTAGAAAAAAAATTAAATTACTTATGTCCACAAAAAAGATTTGCCTCTTTTCTATATTATAATAGGATGCTTAGCCTTTTTCTGAAAATTTTACTATCTGTATTTTTTTATTAGACATGAACATAGTTTTTCGCTCTTATGAAGAAACACCCTTTAACATCCTACAGAAAACGCTTTTGCTCATCAGGGCTGCGCTGGATTTGTAATTTTATAATAATTATTATTACTGTGCAGGTAGTAAGAGGGAAATCTCCGTCACTTCGACACTTCAATACGATCACTTTTAAATTATGACGATTGTTATGAATAAAAACAATATTTTTTGTCATAAAAGTCGTCGAAAACTTTTATGACGAAAAATGTCGTTTTTCCCAAAATACAATAATATTTGGTCAGCACAGTATACAGTTATTACGAACAAGTTATTATGAATCGACTAAGTTGATTTCACGCCCACTATGCTCAGAAAATATCATTAATTCGAATCACGTAACCCGAAGTTATTAGATAAGTTAAGCTAGAGACAGATTTACGCGGGAATTAATTCGTTGGCGGCCATTTTGTGCGGTTATCAGGCAAAATGCTTCAGTTGGTTTTTTCCTCGAAATTTTTTCACAATTAATTTTTCGTTCATTTTCCGTCATAAGCAGCCGGTATTTTAAGACGTCAGCCTAATTTTATTTTATTATTAAGATCGTTCCGAAATTAAGATTCTTTTCTAAATCTTTTTAACAGTTATTTTACATCCAGTACGATTTATACTTTATACTTTATTGCACAAGGAACATTTAACAGAGTAATACGTAAGAAATAGCATTTACAAAGCCGAGATTATCTCTGTAAGAGATTTTTTCCAGCAAACCTTGGACAGTTGGAGAAGCAGTAAAAGAACGGGTCTATAAACATGTATAAATTAAACTCTTATATATAAAAATGGATTGCTGTTCGTTAGTCTCACCAAAACTCGAGAACGGCTGGACCGATTTGGCTGAATTTTGGTTTTTTTATATTTGTGGAATCCCAGGAAAGGTTTCAATAGTGAGAAAATGTGGAAAAACTACGGAAACTTTGGCGGCACAACGTTTGCCGGCACAACGTTTGCCTAGTCCTTAATAATTATAATAATCCTTTTCCAGAAAAAAAAAACAAACTGCGTAAACTGAAGAAAATGAATACATACATAGGTATTATATAAACACTAACTGACCCGGCAAACGTTGTTTTGTCAAAAGTAGATAACAACCTATTCTCAGACCTATTGAATGTACGTTTAATTTTCGTCATAATCGGTCAAGCGGTTTCGGAAGCATGGGAATTTTAGATATTAGATATTTAATAATACATAGCTAAATATGTAGCTCAAAGTTATGATAGAGATAAAAAATTTTGTAAAAACAGACGATTTGCATAAAGTGTGATGACAATGTCAAAGATTACATTGTTGACTACGGTTTAGTCGTCCTAAGAATGCCGATAGTGTTTCTTTGAAACTATAACATACATCAATAAAAACATAGATATATAGATAGAATTCTCTTGATTGTACACATAAACTACAGTACCTGGATGACCGAGCTTTGCTCAGTATTTTTTTGGTAAATCATGTTTTTTGGAATTTCTTTGTATTTCTTTTAGAAAATATATTTGGATACGAATTAGGTGCGTTGATACTAGGGCTCCTAATAATAGTTTTTCACACAAAAAAGGAGCTTGAAAAAAAAAAGAAACTTCATGCACAGGTTTCGAACCAGGGTCTTTTGATATAAGGTATCGTCCTATTTCCCACCTGGGCTATGACAACCTTACTGTAACTGATTAATGCGAAATTTACGTTTTTGTAGGGTAGCAGTTATTTCTTTACCCAAATACACGGTTAAAACGATGTTTTCTTAAAATGAAACCTTGCTGGATCAATTATTCGCCCCTGAAACCCTCTGTTTACAAAATTTCGTGAAAATCGTTGGAGCCATTTCCGAGATTCTGATTATATACATACATACATACATACACTTACATACATACATACAATTCTTTGTGCAATAAAGAATTAATAATAATAATAATACATATATACAAGAATTGCTCGTTTAAAGAGATTAGATAGATAGATTAGATTTACAGATTTATTGTAAATCGAAGTACAATTTATTCTACTTGTTTTGTAGCCTTATTACTATAGACAAGAGGCATCCATTCTTCGAGGCATCCATAACATACGTTCATAGTAAATTTAGTACTAGCTAGCACTAAATTTGTAAACTGTTTCGAGTTTTCTACCGCTAGAGGTTTTTGATTTAGTGTCGCTCAAAGTCTGAAAAAAATGCCAAGTATAGATAAATGGATTATATATAAGTATGTACGCGCGCGGATAAAAGGTCATGCTACCTTGGCTGGTCGCAAACTAGGATACTTACCTAGCAATATGCTAACGACTACGACGTCCTTAGAAAAAAAACCACGATTTCCCACGCTAATCTACATTTTACCGTTAGACGTACTAATTTGCATTTCAAATGGGAACCGCCGACCGATCTCATTATTCGGAGTGACATTCCAATCAGGAGCAACATCCTTGGAAGGCAAAAAAATACGTGATTAGATACATAATATACACTCATATGGCATGGCATATTGATTTATTATTATTGTATGTACTGATTCTTCTAAATACAAACTTGACTTTGAAAACACGTTAATATTTTGACAAGTGGATGGACTTCTAATATACATTCTGTCCCAAAAGTACCCGGGAATTCTCGTTTATAAATCCCGTTTTAGAGATATTTGTGACTTATTAACATTTCTTGCAAACTTTTGTGGTCGCGTCGTTTTTTTACTATGACCGATTTTGTTGTTCTAGCATTAAATTATGTGTTATAAATGAAATGAAATTAAATTTCTTTTGCCGAAACGCTTAAAAAGGCTTTCAAAAATAATTGTATATCCAACACTAAGGCATTCGTGTGGTTCAAATGATTCACAGAGGGACCTACAATGGTCGATGTATTACCACGGGCTGGAAGGCCATCCACTTCAACTGACGATGATCCAATGCGATGCGATCCGCGAGAAGGATAAAAAGATACAGCGATAAGAAAGATACAGCTGGCAAATAAAATATTTCTTATTCTTATTTTTCTTTCATATTTCAAAACTGCGGGCGTCTCTGCGACGCACGCTCGGTTTCTAGAAGAGCGATCAAATGTTAATCTCATGTTAATCTCACGTCAAGCTAATTTCAGCCAATCACGTGTCGGTATTTTGAATTAATCTTTTTCTTTTTTTTTTATCTTTATTTATTTTAGGGACTTTTGTACACAAAGTGACGATGGCAGTCCCATCGTTCCCGTTTTAATTAAACCACCACCAAATAAAATATTCTTAAATCTAATTAGGTACTATTATTTACTAGCAGTAATACTAAAAGCTTATAATAGAATACTATGCAAGATTCCAACATCCAAGAAATTTATTTTATACGTATACGTATCTTGAAGTTCTTTTCTTTTGCTAATGTTTCGAGTACATTCCATGAATTAATCTTAGATTAATCTCTTGTTACATTTAAACACTCTTTCAGAAACTGAGGCAGCTGAGGCTTAGACTAGTTGACGACCTCTGTGGCGTAACGGTTAGCGCATCTGCTTACCATGCGAGAGGTCCCGGGTTCGATCCCCGGATGGGGAGAAAAAAAAACTCCAGGTCTTGGATGTTTACATGTTTGTGACGTCGCTGTTTCTGGTTCCCACGACACAGGGTATCCTAGTGTGGGCCCAGAAGCAATGTATGTGCCTGTATGTAAATGTTAATGTTTATGTTTATGTTAGTAGTAGTAGTCTAAGGTTAATCGTATGTTAGCACGCTTTAGGTCAGCCAGCAGTCTCAGATACAGACAGTTGCAATACTTGCAATATCTTTCTATGTAATCTCTTTAAACGAGCAATTCTTGTATATAAATTTATATATAATCAGAATCTCGGAAACGGCTCCAACGATTTTCATAAACTTTTTTATGCAGGGGGTTTCGGGGGCAATTAATTAATCCAACTAGGTTTCATTTTTATAAAACGTCGTTTTAAGCGTGTTTTAAGTCAAATAAATAACTGCTACACTAAGGTAATTTTCGCAACCATCAGTAAGGTTGTCATAGCTCAAGCGGGAAATAGGAAGATACCGTAAACAGAAGACCCTGGATCGAGACTTGATAATAATTTTTCTTTTTTTTTTCAAGTTCCTCCTTTTCTGTGAAAACCTACTTATCGAGCAAAGCTCGATCATCCAGGTACTTATAGTTATTAGACTACTGAGTTAGGGACTTCACACACGACTGCTATAATATACATTACATCCCGGGAGGTATAGCTTTACATTATATTAAAGTATCACACACGGAACAGGTAACGCAATGTATATTTCGCTTCATTTCGTTGACATACGTCTCGACCGACGCACGTTCCGGCTGCTAAGGCGTTACACAGGGTGTTATGGATCTGTCGACTTACTACTAGATTTAATAGATAGGTAGTTCATCAGAAGATGATTGAGATTTTGATGCGCGTATGCGTTGGCACATGTGCCAAAAATAGAACGATGTGCATTGAACATCATATAAAGTAAGGAAAATTCCGAAGAGTTTAAATTATATGCGGAATTATCAGACATCGCCAGCAAGTGGACAGGCATGATATTATTACAAAATTGATGACCACTGTGTTGCTACACTTTTTTTTCTTTTCTTGAGGTAGATTGATTTTTGTTACTATCCTTCATGTTAAAGGCAACTTTAATGTTATATTCCATCACTATATACAAGTTGTAACTTCC
The DNA here is from genome assembly GCA_947310845.1 of Yponomeuta plumbellus. Taxonomy (NCBI): domain Eukaryota; kingdom Metazoa; phylum Arthropoda; class Insecta; order Lepidoptera; family Yponomeutidae; genus Yponomeuta; species Yponomeuta plumbellus. Next base: position 5,418,940 of record OX371221.1, on the reverse strand, counting down.
TATGTTATATCTATAAAATCATAGGTCATCAATTATTATTATTATTAATACGTTTATTGCACATAAGTAAAAATTACAATGGCAACGCGGCGGACTTAATGCTACAAGCAAGCTGGCTGGAAGAAATTTCTTTAGAAATAAGTCCACCTTTGCACATTGTTTTTATCACAAACCTGTTATTTAAGTCATATTATGTATTTTCTTTTGTGCGATAAAGTGTAACAACAACAACAACAACATTTTCTACCAGTCAACCGCAGGAGGTGCGTTCAGTGCGCGGATGGGTGACCGCTTATGATTAACGCTAATGGCATTTTTCCGAGCGGTTCCATGCTTCGCAAGGCATGTTAAGCAGTTGGTGCTGGCTGCCGTCGATAGATGGCAGTCGTTAAGCCAAGTCAGAGGCCATAGAGCAAGACCAGCCACTAGTCTTACAAGCCTCCATCAATCCGGACTTGGGCCCTCGTGGCGGAGTATGGCCTATACCTTCCTCAGGCTTATGAAACGTAGCTTACGGCCGATTTCTGAATTGAGAATTTCGCTAAGTAACTACCTAACTCTAGTGCTGTCTCGTCAAGTTTCTCAGAAAAGAGCGTGACAGAACGTTATTTAAATATTTAAGTGAAATTCTCAATTCGGAAACCGGCCTTTAGCGAGACTATTTATATGGAGCAAATTTATGTGGAGCAAATGATTTTTTTGAGATAGGACTCTGAATACCTATGTCGTTTAGCGACATAAGACTCCTAGTGGAGTTTTTTGAATCACCAAGAAACTTTTTGAACACCCTTTACGAAGGAAGATATATCGTAATATACGGAAAGGTATTGGGAGGTATTGAAAGGTATCGAAAGGTAAATAAATATACATCTTCGTATCGCTCAGTACCTTTAAGGTACGAAGATGTAAGGATGTATATTATAGCTGTCGTGTGTGGTCTCCTGACGATTTCTATGGAAAGATGTAATGAGATATATCGTGCTATAATATACATCCTTACCTTATAGCCGTCGTTTGTGGAGTCCCTTAATCTACACATACACATCGATTTAATATTTTAAATTAATATTAGCTAACAGCATTTGTAATGTCAATGCGTCGCTATTCAAAAATTTAATAAATGTTTTTCTTTCTTTCTTGTATAACATGCGCTAATACAACACATTAAATACTACACTCGAGACACAAACCTCCTACGATGTAGAAAATAGACAGCGCCATCTTGCGGAGATGTTAAAAATTATTGAAGTAGATTTTTTTTTAGTTTGTTCAACTTTCTAATTACCATTTCGCTACGAAATATTTTACCGATGTTTTTTCATATTATAAAATAAGCGATTGAACAATGAAAAAAATCGATAAATCGCAAAAAGCAGGCAATGTTCTTTGGCGTCTGTTTTAGTAAGTAGGCTAAGTTTTAGTTCAAAAATATTCTTTGAGTCTGCTTACGATATGTTTCACGAAATATATCGTAAGCAAAGTAATTTGGTGATTATTAAAAAAAAAGGATGAATGAAAAAAAAACAGACCTCAAAACACACCCAAATTGTAAACGCAGGAATAATAAATTATGCTGTTTAAAGGGAACTTGATTGAATACAATGACTGAAAATATTTCTCTTCTTCTTCAGCATTTCTTAGTCCACTGTTGGAAAAATGTACAGCTCTTCAATTCTTGCTTTATTAGTCTTATGTATTTTCCTTTTTAAACCATTTCTGCATTAACAATTTCTCTTCTTCCTTTTTGTTTAAAAAAAAAAACTCTCTAAAACACTCCTTACACACATGGCAAACAGTGACACACACAGTATCGACATTGAATTTATCTAAATTCAATGGTATAAACAAATCACATGCTCACAAAAGTAACTGGTTTGAAAAATATTAGTTTAACTGGTAGTGGATTAGAACTTTCTTTACTGCGGTATGCATGAGCAAGGAACATTATCATCGTCATGATCATCATCTACCCATTATGTCCCCACCGAGGGGCACGGGTCTCTTCCCTGAGGAAGGTATAGGCCATACTCCACCACGGGGGCCAAGTCCGGATTGGTGGAGGCTTGTAAGACTAGTGGCTGGTCTTACTGTCAGAAGTTTTCAAGCCGCCCCTAAAGGCCTCTGACTTGGCTTAACGACTGCCATCTATCGACGGCAGCCGGCACCAACTGCTTAACGTACCTTGCGAAGCACGGAATCGTTCATCGTGATCGTTCAAGATCACTCAGGCAGCCCAGGCTACGAGCGATTCGGCAATAACTATGAGCCACATGAATAACATAACATAACATTTACATACAGGCACATACATTGCTTCTGGCCCTACACTAGGATACCCTGTGTCGTGGGAACCAGAAACAGCGACGTCACAAACATGTACACATCCAAGACCTCGTTTTTTTTTGTCCCCAGCCGGGATTCGAGCCCGGGACCTCTCGCATGGTAGTCTGATGCGCTAACCGCTGCGCCACAGAGGTCGTCAGTTTTTGAATTGTTTTTGAACACATTTCGTATGACAATGTATCGGAAAGACGACGCCTCTGTTCTGCGCCTTCCTTCCACGTCCCTTCTGTGTGACCAGGGCCATATAACCAGACATATGACGCAAACACAGCCGCTATTATGCTGTGGCATACATCGTTAGCGCGGTTGAGCTCTTGTGTCAAGTGAGGCTCGAGTTTTACCTTGACATTCAAACATGGCCCTGCTAAATGCATAGCGAAGTTGTCACACTCCAGAATCACAAAACATTAGATAGACTGAGAAAGCTCTAAAAAGCATTAAAAGAAAAAAGAATATCGATAAATAGATAGGTAGATATATAGATAGAATCGCTCGTAGCCCCGGCTGCCTGAGTGATCTTATACGATCACGAAGGTTAAGCATCATATAGGGCGCGTTCAGTTCATGGGTGACCGTCTATGACTAACGCTTATGGCATTTTTCCGAGCGGTTCCGTGCTTCGCAGTTGGTGCCGGCTGCGATAGATGGCAGTCGTTAAGCCAAGTCATTAAGTCCAGCAGTAAGACCAGCCACGAGCCTTACACGCCTCCACCAATCCGGACTTGGCCCCCGTGGTGGAGTATGGCCTATACCTTACTCAGGGAAGAGACCCGTGCCCCTCGGTCGGGAGATAATGGATTGATGATGATAAGCCAAGCCAAATTTCGGATTGTCAGTACTTATCGTTCCTGTGCTAAGTCGCGGACATACAGACGGACGGCCGGATATGGCCGTCCGTCTGTATGTCCACAGATACGGATATAAGCGTTCCTTGTTGACTAAGGGATCCTAAAACGATCTCTCTTGGTAATATAAGAAGTGATATTGCATCACTCCTCTCAAAATCACATTTAGGTCACGTACGCCGTTACCAGCTAGCTACACTACGCGAAAAATGCATTACACTAACGAAAATGCCTCTTGGATGCTATTTTTCGTACATTTTGAAGATGCTGGTTTGAAAATTTCCAAAACACTTTGCAGGATGGTTTTAAGCAAACACACATTTACATACAGGCACATACGTTGCTTCTGGCTCCACAATAGACATCACAAACACGTAAACATCATCCAAGACCTGGATTTTGTCCTCTTTTCTTCTTTTTGTTTCTTTTTGTCCCCAGCCGGAATTCGTACAGAATTTTGAGGTCATTAGCTATGTTTATATTCAGAGAATGTTCTTTTTTTTTGTAGAAAACAGTATTATTAACGATTTATCGATACTGATATGACATATTTGGAAATATCCGTGATTCGCTGAAAAAAAAATTGTGCCCGGATAACGGCGACAGGCTAGCCACTTGTCACGTTTGGAACCTAATAAACTCGCCAAAACGTGGGCCCAGTTCTAGTGATTGGTGCCTCTGCCTTCCCCCTCGGGGATAACGGCCTTGAGTTTTTTTTTTCTTCGTGATTTCCGACGTTGCCGAAACTGTGACTAAATTGAAAGCGGAATGAAATGCCAAGACGTGAAACAATACTTTCGAATGTTAAATATAAATGTAAATAACAATATGAATATCTCTGTCTACCCTTCTGGTATACATGCATGAGTTTGTGAATTTACGTAGGTATAATTTTCTTTAAAAAAAAACAGAAATTGACTTTTAAGATAAGATAAGAATATTCTTTATTGCACACTATAAAATACAAAAAAAAAGGTTCATAGTACAATTGGCGGCCTTATTACAAAAAGCAATTTCTTCCAGACAACCTTACGATGGAAAATTACTGAGAGAAATTTGAAAGACGGGTATGATGAAATAACTATATACTTACATAATATCTTTATTTAACCTCGTGAGAACCAATGTAGTAAGAGAAATACAAAAAACATTGTTATTTTCAAGGTCGGTTCTCAGGAGGTTATATAAACTTATCAAATAACTATATACTTACATAATATCTTTACTTAACCTCGTGAGAACCAATGTAGTAAGAGAAATACAAAAACTATTGTTATTTTCAAGGTCGGTTCTCAGGAGGTTATATAAACTTACTAGCTGACCCCGCAAACGTTGTATTGCCAAATTGGTTATCCTTATCACTTAACTTAGGAGAATGAAAAATAGATAACAGCCTATTCTCAGACGTACCAAATATACACATACAATTTCATCAAAATCGGTCCAGCCGTTTCGGAGGAGTATGCCCACTGTGACACGAGAATTTTATATATTAGATTATTATTGCAATGCAATTGTAATGCAATAACGTGTAGAACAGAAGCGCTGACCAACTTCGAAATAATTGAAAAATAAAATGAATATAGAAATAAATTAGTCTGACTCTCACAGCTTCGACTTACATTTATTTAGCTGATTTCACACGAAATCTCAAAAGGATTCCGGGAAAAGTAAGCGTATGAGCTGAGAATAACTGAAATACTGCAAATAATGTTTTGCGGAACACCGTAGGTGTTGTACAGTACTTTATATTCTTCATGATGTGTGAATTTCGCCAGAGAGAAAATGGAATCTCAGGAAACCTAGGAAAATAATAAAATGTTATTCCATATTTGAAGGAATCCGACAGCTGTTATTGTCGTATTTACTGGGTATGTAAAACAGTTATTGCTTTACTTACCTTGGTGAGGACCTTGTCATTATAAAAGGCGTTGTCATATTAATCAGTTGAAACTCGAAAACATTTATAATATAATTTATAATAAGACATTAACTTAAAAACTGCCTAATGCTCACTACAGATGTCACCACTGTTGGGTGTACCATTGATTTCACAGTTCTCCCTATTAAATTTGTAAACTAATTATCTCATCATCAACCCATTATGTCCCCACCAAGGGGCACGGGTCTCTTCCCTGAGGAAGATATAGGCCATACTCCACCACGGGGACCAAGTCCGGATTGGTGGAGGCTTTGTAAGACTAGTGGCTGGTCTTACTGTCAGAAGTTTTCAAGCCGCCCTAAGGCCTCTGACTTGGCTTCACGACTGCCATCTATCGACGGCAGCCGGCACCAACTGCTTAACGTGCCTTGCGAAGCACGGAACCGCTCGGAAAAATGCCACTAGCGTTAGTCATGGACGGTGACCCATCCATGGACTGAACGCGCCGTATGTTGCTTAACCTTAGTGATCGTTTAAGATCACTCAGGCAGCCCAGGCTACGAGCGATTCTTAATTATCTGATTTGTGAAAAATATCATACAATGACTCTGTGTGCAGCCATTGATTGCAAAAATACTGGAATTCATGTATTCCCCAAGGAACCTAAAAGAAGAAAACTGTGGGAGAAAGCTCTTCGTAGAATAAAATGGAAGGCTTGTACTTTGACAAGATTACTATGGACGCAATTATTCATATACTGTTAAGCATGCGCAGATACCTACAAACAGTGTTGGTAGGCCTAATAAAAAATCTAAATAAATAAATAAAGTACATGTAACATTATATAACAGTACCTGGGTGACCGAGCTTTGCTCGGTACTTTTTTTGTAATATAAAATATGTAATATAAAATTAAAATAATCCTTTTTCAACAAAAATTACTTGAACAAAAAGAACTTGGAAAAAAAAAAACATGACTCGAACCGGGTCTCGTGAAATTGGCCCGAAACGGGTCGCCGGTTTTCCCGTCAGAACTATCCCAACCTTGCAGGTAAACGCGAAATTTACCTCTGTCTGTATGTTATTATAGCAAATTTCAATTGCCTTAAAACACGGATAAAACAACGTTTTCTAAAAATGTAACCTAGTTAGATCAATTAAACGCCCCCTAAAGCAGCTGCCTACAAAATTTCGTGAAAATCGTTGGAGCCGTTTCCGAGATTCCGATTATATATAAATATATATACAAGAATTGCTCGTTTAAAGAGATTAGATAACATAAACTCAAGCCTGTAATCTGGAGGGTAGGCAGGGGATTTGCCACTTGCCATGATTCTTCCAAAGCTCGCTACATCGACATTAATTATTACATACCGGGACTCTAACCTAAGAGCTCCTGAATGTGAAGCCGGCGACTTGTCGCTGCACTACCGCTGAATTCGACAAAATGGTTAAGCCCTTTCTGCACTGCTCCGGTCCGGCGTCGGAACCGGAATCAGTAATGAGAAAAATATCGGATGCCGGATTATGCTTCTCCACTTCATCCGATTATAATCGGCAACGGACGTGACGCAGTGCTTTATTACAATTCCTCGGTTTTCTCTATTCGAGGCAGGGGACGTTTTCCACACATTCTATTAATGTAAATAAAATAGTATTACGTATATTGTTTTTGTACGTCAATCACTTCGGCCCGGTAAAATACCGTTTCGATCTAGCAAATTATCGGACCGTTAAAAATCGGATGCCGGAGTAGTGGAGAAGCTTACTAGTATTCTTGTGTGTTTCTAAATCGGACCGGTAATTAACGTTTGCCGGACCGGAGAAGTGGAGAAAGGCCCTTAAGCCGGATGGACGGACAACAAAGTCATCCTAAAATGGGTTCCGTTTTTTCCTTTTGAGGTACATACCCCTAAAAATACAAAATTATTTATGTATGTACCTCTAAAGAACCCTGTAAATGTATCTTTCTCTCCCTCACGAATGCACAACTGCGGCTTTGAACTAAACACAGACACGCCGTCAAACTTTCTGGACCAAAATGCAATGTGCTCAGAGTTTGAAACTAGTGGCGCGTTTGCCCTAAGGCATTTACAACACAGGAATGAAAATGGAGACGCCTGCTTTGCTTGTATAGTCTGTTGGTAAAGTGTAGAACACAAAATATTGTGTTGAGTTTTGCTTGGTGATGTTTCGCTACTTTTGACCTCCTTTGTTGAGGTAGGAAGGCACCATAGAGGTCAGTGTATACAGCTGTGTAAAAAAAACTTAGGAAATGACAACAAATAGGTTGGTCATAAAATATTTATAGCTGGCAAGTATGCGACAAAGAAAATAAAAACACGAAAAAGTTTGAACAAGATTGAAACTTCTACTGGCAGCTGAAGCCGTATTCGTAAATAAAAAGAAAAAGAAATGACATTGATATAGTGATGTGCCGCAATAAATCGAGATTGGAATTGAATGCTGTGCCAAGGGAATCGAACGAATCGAATTATTATTTCCATGATAAAAGATATATAATATTCTAAAGAGGAAAGATTTGTATTTTTGTGTGTATGTTTGTAATGAATAGGCTCAGAAACTACTGGGCCGATTTTAATAATTCTTTCATCATTAGAAAGCTACATTCTTCGTGAGTAATATAGGCTATACTACATTTTCAAAAAGTTTAGGGTTCCGTACGACATCTCTAATAATATAACCCTAGGTGTACAAAAATACTATACTTTCCACGGAAACGTTTTCCACCCGTGCGAAGGCGGGGCGGATCGCTAGTAAAAGATATAATAATTTTAAAAGGTTGTATTTAGTTGAGTTCTAAGAAATTTAACTGTTTTATTTTCCATTGTTAGACTGTATAACCTTTTACAATAAATTAAGGAAAATATTTGTTCGCTTTATCAATAGGTAAGAACTAAAAAGTTATTGCTGTTAAACTGTATTTCGCTGCAGGTTTTCGTTTCAAATCATGTCAAAGACAAAAATATCCATATTTTGTTGATCCTAGAACTTAGTTAAGCGTCCTTGGCCTGTAGGAAGTCCTCTGGACTTCATCATCATCATCATCATTCAGCCACAAGAAGTCCACTGCTGGACATAGGCCTCCTCCTCTGGACTTATCAATATATCTATCTTCTATATAAATAAAATTCAAAGTCCTAACTGACTGACTGACTAACTCACTCATCAACGCTCAGCCCAAGCCGTTGGACCTAGGAAGCTGAAATTTTGCACAGAGGGTCGATGTATAAAGTAGGCAAGGAACAAGACCGGATTTTTTAAAATTCAACCCCAAAGGGTTGCCAAAATTTGTATGGGAGGTATAAAGAAAGTTGTCAAATTTTCTTGAAACTTAAAATAAATACTCTTCAACACAATTGATTGAACACGTGTTTCGCCGTTTTTCTAAATTTAACCCTTAAGGGAGTGAACGCGGACGGGCGAAAGCTAGTTATTAATAAAAATCTTCCAATTTGATAAATGAAACTTAGGTTCTACAGCATATTTAAAGCCTGCTTGTTCTAACCTTCAGGTTATCCTCTCACAGACACCCCACTTTTGAGCACCTGTCAACTTCACCGAATCGTATGCGTGGTGTCGTGTGACAAATTGCAAGGTGACGTTAACGAGCCGACCCTCGGCTCGTTCCCAAAGTGATCAGGCTGTTTTTATTTCTAGCATACTCGTTTGCTCGTAGCCTGGGCTGCCTGAGTGATCTTAAACGATCACTACGGTTAAGCAACATACGGCGCGTTCAGTCCATGGATGCGTCACCGTCTATGACTAACGCTAGTGGCATTTTTCCGAGCAGTTCCGTGCTTCGCAAGGCACGTTAAGCAGTTGGTGCCGGCTGCCGTCGATAGATGGCAGTCGCTAAGCCAAGTCGGAGGCCTTAGGGCGGCTTGAAAACTTCTGACAGTAAGACCAGCCACTAGTTTTACAAACCTCCACCAAACCGGACTTGGCCCCCGTGGTGGAGTATGGCCTATACCTTTCTCAGAGAAGAGACCCGTGCCCCTTGGTGGGGACATAATGGGTTGATGATGAATGAAAAGAAACTTTTTTTTCCGACAAATGAGGTTTATTGGAGGAGGCCGTACAAAAAAACATAACGTACAGTCATTTAAAGCACCACCAAGTTATATGTTCGGGTAGGCAAAATTGTAACTAAGTAATTAATTATAAATCCTGTTCCCCATGTTTTGTCTTATTTATTCAATTACTAAGATTTATAGATATAATGTTCATTAAAATTGAAAGATGGGTTAATTTTTTTTAATTTTTCTAGGTTTTAATTTTCTTAAATGTTACTACTTGGTTCTCCACTAGCGCCGCTATCAACTGAACAGATAAGATGGTGGCACTGTACTAGTTTTCCACCTCTAGGCACTTGTCACATGTCAACTTCACCGAACGGTGATTTTAACGAGCCGATCCTTAGTTTGATTTTACATAGCTGATTTTACTTCAGACAACCTCACACGCATATTTTTATTATTTTTAAGATCATAAAAAAATCTATTCTAAAAGTTCAAACATTTACTAGTCTTCCCAGCTCTAGGCATTTGTCAATTTCACAGAAGTCTAGCGAATTCACGGTGCGCTAACGAGCCAGCCCTCGTTTTTCTCTTAGAGTAACATTTAAGAGTAAGCTACAGTCTGTTTTTTCATTCAATGCAAAAAAAAAAATTGTCACGATGACATCTCCATACATTTCTTAGGCTGTCAATGTCTGAATGTTGCTAGTACGTAAAAACCAAATAACGCCATTTTACTTCCAAGCTAAATGAGCCGTTTTCAGAAGAAATAAAAAAATAATAATAATACGGCTGTCAAAGGAATGCATTTTTGGACCTAAGCCCAATAGCCATTTGTGATACATCATAAAATAGGTCTCAGCGAGCTGAACAAAAGTTACTACTACGCCAACAGCCAAATGTTTGTCGTTTCGGAGTTATATTTTGTTGAAAATGTTAGTTTTTTTTCAATACTATATAACTCCGAAAGGACAAACATTTGGCTGTTGGCTTCATAGTAACTTTTGTTCAGCTCGCTGAGACCTATTTTATGACGTATCACACATGGCTATAGGGCTGAGGTCCAAAATTGCATTCCTTTGACAGCCATATTATTTTATTTTTTTTAGTTCTTCTGAAAACGGCTCATTGTGTGTGCTACGCAGGTGTTTTTTTTTAGACTTTGCTCTTACGAGTAATTCAATTTTAATGTCTTTGATGTGATAAGGAGTTTGGTCACATGATTCTTCTATTCACGGTAAAAAAAATCTACCGTGTTAACCTATAGCTTTTATAGCGGTAACACCGCGTCATTTATTTTTTTGCATAGAATTAAAAAACGGACTATATTAGTGTTTCATTTATAAACTGCAACTGAACAATACACACACACACTTATTTACAAAAGTCATGTACAAAATAATAAAAACAAAAAAAAACACATAAAGAAACATGCTTTCTGTATGTTTACGCTTGGTCCAACTTAGAAAAAACAAACGAATACTATAAAAATGACAATATTTTAATTACGGTACTAATGTTACTCTGTTGAACAAACTATTCATTGATGAGATCCACTCCCTAGTGGCAATTTCTAAATTGAGAATTTCGCTAAGTAATTACTTAACTGTAGTGCTGTCTCGTCCAATTTCATTAGAAAAGAGCGTGACAGCATATTATTTAGTGTAAATTCTCAATCCAGAAATCGGCCCTAGGCGATTTAATAAAAATAACAACTTGCAATATCACAGCGCTTACGTTATTGGGTTATATAGGAATAGACCGGGGCCCTTCCACTAATGATGATTTGTTCCGCCTCTCCAACGTGAAATGTGGACGTTTTCACTTAACTCGAGTGGGGGTACTGACAGAAAAAATATGGCGTAAAATCGCACTGCACATCGTATGATTTGCCCCTGAAGTTTGACATTAATTTGCGTGGTTTTTCAACTGAGGTAATGTCACTGCACCGTGTGATTTGATCGTGACATTGGATGAGCATAAAATAATAACCTTGTGCCTTTTTTTTAACTTATACAAAATCTCAGTTTTTCTGTGTTTGAAATGAAATGAAAATAATTTATTATCAGATAGTATCTTAGTAGTAGTTAACATGATGATTTAGAATTATAGGCATAGCCTATCTGATAATGGGTCATACGCTCAGCTTATGCTGCAGGATAGTTATGTTTATCCTAATAGCGCTGTTTTTCTGTTTTTCAGCGTCAGTGTTGTTTCAACTAGTGCAAAATCTTACTGCACATTGTGTGTTTTGACCAGGAAATAGGACATTTATGCTTTTTTTCAACTTGCGGCTAGATTTAATACAGTGGGTTATTGCTGTTAATTTCGGAAGATAAACAGAGAATCGCACGTGTCTTATTTCATTAAATTACATTTCATCTATGGAAATTTACACTTAACGCAAATAAAGCGGAAAAATCGTCCAACAGTTTTATGTTTGGTTTCATTTTTTTTTTTTTTTAAACACTTTATTGATAAACACATTTAGATTTTACATTGTTTTAAAGCATCATCATCGAATTTGTATCTTCAAATCCAATGAAAGTCAAGAAATTTATAATGATTAATGATATTGAATTAATTAGTCAAATGAATGTCCTATGACAAGTGAACCATTTTGTAGACCTTATTGCTTCCCGAAGTATTTATCAACAGTTTTTTTACATACTGCATGTAGCCCACAGTCAAACCAAGCAATTGGTTTTGAGGAGCCTTATAAAATATAAAGAATGGAACTTGTTCATTTCTATTAATAAATACAATACACAAAATGCCAAAGTTGAATGAAATTAAACATTTTACTCACATCATGCTTTAAAACAGGTATTCTGATCTACTTTACGTAGGTACTTATTAAGCTCAGAGGGTCGAGGTTGTCAGCCTATATCTATCAAATTTTCTGGCTAACCCTTTTTAACAAACACTGTGTATTAGATCAGGGATCACCAAAAAACTAGGACCTTACACCAAAGGATTACTCGTTTACTTTGCGCGGAAAGTGGAAAAACCGTTTTTAAAAATGTAGGACGCTCGTCAGCCAAAATTTTCCTAAGTACCAACGCAGGCATTTTTAAGAGGAGTTTGTAAATTTTGTATTTTAAGCCATTTTGGCGTACAGTTTTTTTTTTATCGAGAGTGGTAAAGTGTATTAGAAGCACCATATTTCGCTGAATGGTGTGGTTCGATACTACAACCAACTGTTATTATACAAGGCTACTGTTCATTTTTTTGGCTACGATTCCCATTAGACGCCGCCGTATATTTGTACAAAGTACCTCTCTCTGTCTCAATCAGTGATATCATCAGAAATCAGAAATTTATTTCAACGTAAAGAATTTACATTCTGCTTGTTGAATATCAAGATACTTATAATGCAAATGTTAGCCGCTGCCTTGGGGCCGAGTGTCGTGGAGAAAAGGGCAGCAAAAAAAAACTCCACTCTGACCAGCTTTTCTCAGCTGTGCACGAGTAGACTTGAAGCGGAAATGAAACAAAATCGCGACGTTCACGCCGTTGTCATTGTTCTACAACTGGACCTTGATTATGTAAGTGTATTATAGTACGATGACAGATACATTGTCGGGTCACGTGACGTGTTTTCTGATACCATTGACGCCTAGATTGTTTGATATGTGCGCGTGTCGACTGAAGCGGCAATGAAACTAAATCGCCATGTTCGATCAGTTTTACTACAATGCATTAGCAGAATCTAGGTCCAGTGCTTATACTGAGTTTTTTCATTCACTTTCGATAGCGAGAGCGTTTGCAATTTGTATAGGAGTGACAAAGTGCGCCACCTAGGTGTCTCTTTCTCACTCCTATACAAATTGCAAACGCTCTCGCTATCGAAAGTGAATGAACAAACTTAGCATAAGCACTCAGAGTCCGTATACTGAGTTTTGTCATTCACTTTCAATAGCGAGAGCGTTTGCGATTTGCACAGGAGTGACAAAGCGCGCCATCTAGTTGCCTCTTTGTCACTCCTATGCAAATCGCAAACGCTCTCACTATCGAGAGTGAATGAAAAAACTCAGTATACGCACTCAGAGTGCGTTAAGCTCAGTATACGCACTCAAGCTCAGTATACGCGAAAAAACTCAATATACGCACTCAGAGTGCGTAGGTATACTGAGTTTTTTCATTCACTCTCGTTAATGAGAGCGTTTGCGATTTGCATAGGAGTGACAAAGCGCGCCATCTAGTTGTCTCTTTGTCACTCTTATGCAAATCGCAAACGCTCTCACCATCGAAAGTGAATGAAAAAACTCAGTATATATAGTCCCTGGTGACTTTGTAGTTTGGAGGTCAATATAAGTCAATTCATCATTCCTTTTTCTTTCACAACCGGGAACGCGAATACGACGATAATAACCTTAGCAATAAATGTGTTTTGGGCAATACGTTCGGTTAGTTCCATAGGCCTATAATTTATTTATTTAATAATAGGGAAATAAGCATAATAATTATATAATTTGGCATAACCAACATAAAGAACCAGAGATAGTTTTATAATGAATTGACTAGTAAGAAATGGTTTTATGAATTTAAAAACTGTTTCTAGAGACGAGTCGCGCCGTACGGTCTCAAAGAATAAGTATTTTCGTACGAGGCAGAATAAATTCAATGTAGTTTCTATATTAACAACTTATGTATATTGATTTATTTTGGTTACTTAGTCATAATAGGTACATATAATTATATTATTAGGTACTTTTATTTCTTGTTAATTTTACAACGTCAATAATAATTTTAAAAAATAATAGATTTATGGGCTTGTGTAATACTTTAAAAAATATATATAGTGTTCTCATGCAACGTTTTTTTCATTCCAGATGAGACTTTTACTGAAAGAACTGTAACCAGTTATTTACTGTTTTAGAAGAAAAAAAACTGTTATTCAATCCACCAAGACATCGAGCCAAAAGGAATCTGTGATAAAATCTAAACGAGAGAGAAAAACAATTAATAGTGTCTTAAGAGCAATAAAAAGCAAAGTTGTTGACAAAAACCCGTTAAGTTTTCAAACGAATAAATGCATAGAGAAAAATTGTTACTTTTATCCCGTTGATAGTTTTAAAAAAAATCGATATCGATGTTGATATCGGACCTCGGAAAAAAATAGTAAGTTTTTTCTTTTTTCAACAAAAAAAAATACCGGATGATCCTTAGTGCTTAGTTCTGCTGTAACTTTAGTTCCCGCGGTGTGAGAGCCTAAAATTTAGTGTATTTTCTTTGTGACGTTTAGTGTCATCGCCCGAGTCCAAGATGACGAAGAATTTCTTGACCGTCACCAACATTGTCAACGAGGGCATCAAGGGCAGCAAAATTTCCCAGCTCGGCCTCTCCAAGTACCTGTCGCAGTCACTGTGAGTATCATCATCATTAGGTGGGTGATAGACGGGCGAGTAAGACCACGGCTTTATGGCTCGTCTCTAAAGAATATTCTTATCTTATCTTATCTCGCCGATGTATCATTGCAAAACCGCTGTGTTAAATACCGCCGAGCCTGGCTTGCGGCTCGTCATCATGTTATATTTTTACTCAGCTTGCCATGCAAAACCTGGTTCTGACTCGGAACAAGACATGTTTACGACTGTTTTGCTCACTAGTCGATCAGCGCCAATGAGCCGCGATCCAAGTTCTTCGGTATTTCAAGCCGCGGTCTTACTCGCCCGTCGATCACCCACTTTACCATCATCAATATCATCATACTAATATTATAAATGCGAAAGTTTGTGAGTGTGTGAGTGGGTATGCTTGTTACTTCTTCACGTCTTAACGGCTGGAACGATTTTAATCAAATTTGGTACAGAGAGATCACGCACGTATCTCCTCCACGTATCGCTCGTAGCCCTGGCTGCCTGAATGATCTTAAACGATCACTAAGGTTAAGCAACATACGGCGCGTTCAGTCTATGGATGGGTCACTGTCTATGACTAACGCTAGTGGCACTTTTCCGAGCGGTTCCGTGCTTCGCAAGGCACGTTAAGCAGTTGGTGCTGGCTGCCGTCCATAGATGGCAGTTATTAAGCCAAGCAAGACCGAGGCCTTAGGGCAGCTTGAAAACTTCGGATAGTAAGACCAGCCACTGGTCTTACAAGCCTCCACCAATCCGGACTCGCCCCCCCCCCCCCCCCTATTCCTTCCTCGGAGAAGAGACCCGTGCCCCTCGGTGGGGACATAATGGGTTGACGATGAAGACCTCCACGCTTTTCAGAGATAAAAGGTTCTGACACTAACGATTCGACGACAACAAAGTCGTCCTTTAAGGTCCCGTTTTTTCTGGAACTCCTAAAAATACATGTTTTACAAAACACTCTTTTGTGTAGAGTTTGATAAACACGGTTAGGAAGGGGCGGCTTTTCTCCGTTTATCTGCAATTCTCTTCAACGTCACTTAGTCGGGGAATGTGGTTTTAAAATCCTTTGAATGCTGTTCACGGAATTTAATTCGAGGAATAATAAACATTTTGCTTACCGTTTTAAACCGGAATCCGGCTTTAGCCGCTATGAAGCAGCGTACGAATATTACACAGTAAAATACCGATATTGTTATTGTAAAGCTAGTTTATCTATACTTGGCATTTTTTTCAGACTTTAAACGACACTAAATCAAAAACCTTTAGCGGTAGAAAGCTCGAAACAGTTTACAAATGTAGTGCTAGCTAGTACTAAAATTGCAAATGGTATCGAAATTTTTATCGCTAAAGGTTTTAAATTCACTGTCGGCTCGTAACGGCTTTTAACGTGCAAAAAAATACATGTCTCTAAGGCGTTCAACAATGATCAAGAAAAATAATTATGGTTAACGCGCCCGAACATGACGCACGAAAAAATAATGTTGCCCACAATTGGGTTTAGTGTTTCCCTACATGAATAAGGTGAAGAACTTTTTTTTTTAATTAAAAAAAATTTTTTCCCACAATACGGTATTAGACACTATCAACAGTAAATTATTTGAGATGCTCGACTAAAACAAAAATTACAAAATGATTCGGAAAATGTATTTCTTTTAATCATTTACTAGTTATTACAATTTTTAAATAGATGAAACATAAAAAGAGTGCTCTGAAATGTGACGTCACAAGCAAGTATTTTCATACAAAATTCCGTTTTAAAAGTAACTCATGTGACATCCTGCCAAATACCCAATTCTCTCGTTAATCAATTCTAAATACCTAATCTCTATCTGAGAGAAGACCTATGCCCTAGATTGGGGCGTATTTAGGCTTTTTACACATATCGAACGACGCAAACTTTTACACTTAACAGTAAAGGAAACATTTGTCATCGTTACACAAATTCCTTTCAGTTTGAATTTGGATTCGCAGCTTCAAACCAAGGGTCGGAAACTATGAATATGTACAATATGTTATAAACAATTACTGACAATGTAGTACGTAATCATAGTACGTAGTATGTCATACTATATAGTAAATGAATAATATTTCCTCAAAATGTTGCAAAAGATTTCAAAGTGAATCTTAAATTGTAATGAAATATAAATTAGGAATTTAATACAGTCAAGAAATACTATTGCTATCGGAAAATAAGTAAACTATTTGTGCGTTAAATCGTTTCTTAATCTAAAAGACTTAACAAAGCACAAACAATTAATTGATATATTAAAATACGGCTCATTCAATTTGAGTTCAAACAGTAACCATAAAACGAATCGAATTAATCGAATAATCAATTGAATCTCAAATTCATTTCAATGTATTAAAGCCCATCCAATCCAATTTGAGTTTAAACGCCAACCACAAAATTAATCGAATCGGATCACAAGATTTCGAATGCATTTCATTTATTTTTACTGGCACGTAAAGCTGTTATTTAAAAAGAAAAATATTTTAATTTATTTTCTTTAATGGCATTTACTTGCCAGCCGGCAGGTTGTAATTTATCAAAATAAATTACGATCAGGTACTTAACTTAGATAACTATCTAAAGAATATTCTTTATTTTACACAGAAATTACCTTTACAGAATTTTTATGAGTGTTAATACTGAACAAGGCTAATTCGTAACCTTATTATTGTCGTTGCCAGTGTCAACTGTGTTGTCTTCTCTAGGGCAATTTGTTTTGCCATTAAGGCCAAGCAATTCGGCGGCTGACGACGTTATTAAGGCGAAGCTAGTTCCAGAACTCCATTCCGGCTTATTAAGGGCGAGTTAAAACGATTAACTTTGATTAATAGCGCGGGAAGTCGGGCGTCTTAAGGGGAGGCTATCAACAAGATCCAAGTCAGTAGACTTTCCTTTTCAAATATAAAAAAAGGTATCAGTGTAGAAAACAATTAACATGAAAAAAAAAAATAGTTTACTTTTCTCTTTCTCTTTCTCATCTTTTCTTGTGTCCTAATAAATTAACATTTTTACATAACATTTACATACAGGCACATACATACATACATAAATTGAACCTTGACTACGGGTACTGGTTATATTTTTTACGATTCCGTATCCAAAAGGTTACTCTACAGCTAACATTGCACTGTCTGACTACTGTCAACCGACTGCATCTCATGTACCATGATAGCTAGACAGTTGAAGGCACGTTAAGCAGTCGGTGCCGGCTGCCGTCGATAGATGGCAGTCGTTAAGCCAAGCCAAGTGGCTTGAAAAATTCGGACAATTTGACCAGCCACTATAGTCTTGCAAGCCTCCACGAATCCTGACTTGGCCGCCGTGGTGGTGCATGGCTTATACCTTCCTCAGTGAAGAGACCCGTGGCCCTCAGTGAGAACATAATGGGTTGATGGTGACTTTTTCCTGTTGCCACTGTGACAAAAATACTAATAACAGACTAAAACACATGCTTAAGTAAGTAGGGTTCCCATAAACCTATTTTCGCTCGATATTATTCTCAATATATATATATATATATATTTCTAGTTGTTTGCGCCCAGCCTAAGCCGTTGGACCTAGGAAGCTGAAATTTTGCACAGAGGGGTCTTATCCGGTCTTATCTTGCCTACATTATATTCTATATATATTTTTTTAAATTCACTCTAAGTGGGCGAAAGGGGATGCCAAAATTTGTATGGGAGGTATAAAGAATGTTATCAAATTTTCTTGAAACTTAAAATAAATACTCTTGAACACAATTGCTTGAACACGTATTTCGCCTTTTTTCTAAATTTAAGTTGGGAAGTTGAGGAAGTGAGCGGGGTTACAAATTTTTGAACTAAAGTCCACGCGGACGGAGTCGCGGGCGAAAGCTAGTTAATTTATAAAATTCTCGTGTCACAGTGGCAGTGTTCATACTCCTCCGAAACGGCTTGACCGATTTTGTTGAAATTTAATATGTTTATTCGGTAGGTGTGACAGTTATGTTGTTTTTTATCTTTCATATCGTCGGCCTAATTATCAGAATGCGTAATTCCCTTGGCATGATCTTTACAGGAGCTCGTAAAAACGGTTTATTTTTACTACGTACGGAAATAATTTCAATGCATCTAGGAATCTAGTAGTAAAAATTATCAAGGAATTTAATTTTTCAAATATTTTTTAGTTTTTCAGACTAGATCATTAAGAAAATGGAAATTCGATATTTTGTAGAGTTACGTATTCTAATAATTTGGAGTTACGTATTCTGATAAATAGGCCAACGATATGGCAAAACAACGTTTGCCGGATCAGCTAGTGTAATATAAAGTCTAAAGTTGTAGATAATGGTGCGGAACCCTTCGTGGGTGAGATATAAAATAACTAAACTTTAGTATTTTAAAACTTACATTTACATACACCCCATGCACGGACCTATTTGGTCCGCATATGAGGCGTCCTTTATCGGCCCTTCCGCTCACATTCACTCGATTAATTACCTCCAATCTCCTCTCCATCACCACCACTCAATCTCCTCTACAATCCAATACATCTTTGTTTTATTTCTGTTCATTCCACGACCTCTGCGGCGCAGCGGTTAACGCATCTGCCTACGATGCGAGAGGTCCCGGGTTCGAATCCCGGGTGGGGACCAAAAAAATCTCCTGGTCTTGGATTTTCACATGTTTGTGACGTCAGTGTTTCTGGTTCCTACGACACAGGGTATCCTAGTGTGAGGCCAGAAGCAATGTATGTGCCTGTACGTAAATGTTTATGTCTAGATGGAAAAATGGAAATGGAAAACCGTCATTATAAATAAAATATTTGTCATAAAATGTTAATGCAAATAACTGTATAATGACTTCGAAATTAATTGCTGAAAAGCCACTTAAGGGGAAGTGTTTTCAAAATTAAGCGCGTGTTAAACGAGGCGTTAACTGTTTTATGTTTCATCCATAAGATAATAGCTTTAGGCACACAATATTATAATTAAATAGCCTTGGAAAATATATAAAACTAGCTTTCGCCCGCGACTCCGTCCGCGTGGACTTCAGTTCAAAATTTTGCAACCCCGTTCACTGCCTTAAGGGTTAAATTTAGAAAAACGTCGAAACATGTGTTCAATCAATTGTGTTGAATAGTATTTTATTTTATTTTAAGTTTTAAGAAAATTCTTTATACCTCCCATACAAATTTTGGCAACTCTTTTCGCCCCCTTAGGGGTTGAATTTAAAAAAATCCCGTCTTATTTCTTGCCTACATTATATATAGACCCTCTGTGCAAAATTTCAGCTTCCTAGGTCCAACGGCTTGGGCTGGGCGTTGATGAGTGAATGAATCAGTCAGTCAGGACTTTGAATTTTATTTATATAGATGTTCGCGTCAAAAATAACCCTTTGATGCAAAAATTTTAATTTGATTGATTGAAGAACTTTGTTTGTACGTAAAACGAACTTCAACAAAATCGATTTTAGAGCTCCTTAGTGATTTAAAAATCGTTAGCTATATTTTGAGAGGATGTTCATTTTTAGAAGAATGGTTGTTGTTGTTGTTTTTGTTGTTACACTTTATTGCACAAAAGAAAATACATAATATAACTTAAATGAATAGTGGCGAGCTACATTTGTCAATTTGAAGTAGCAATACCAGTAACCATCTGTTAAGTAAAACATCGTGAGAAAACCCTAGCGTTTGAAGTGTCCATATACCTTAGATATTGAGCCAAAACTTGTTTAAATTACGTGAATTATTCAGTGATAAAAATGCAAAATGAAAACGGGCACGTCCACTCTCAATATTTTCGTCGAACATTTTGTTAAACAAATAAATTAAAAGCATCAGAATTTCCCGTAATAAATTCACTGTAACAGAAGCTTCACTTAGATTGTATATTGCAGGCTGACGATGCCCTTTTCTTATACGCTGCGTGGTTTAAAAGTAGCAGTATTAAAAATCATCTTTTTACATTCATCATCATCATTCAGCCACAAGAAGTCCACTGCTGGACATAGGCCTCCTCCATGGACCCCCAAAAAGACCGGTTAGAAGCGGCTTGCAGAACTTTTCGGCCCCATCGGCCGAAACTTCTGAACATTTTGTGCCCCCTCTCCGTTTTCGGGATTAATAAGTAAAATAAAATATCGATATGTAAAAGACGTATATGGTTTTTTTTTACATTTACGCACAGCCACATACATTGCTTCTGGCCCCACACTAGAATACCCTGTGTCGTGGGAACCAGAAACAGCGATGTCACAAACATGTAAACATCCAAGACCTGGGTTTTCTTTTTTTTTTCTCCCCAGCCGGGGTTCGAACCCGGGACCTCTCGCATGGTAAGCAGATGCGCTAACCACTACGCCTCAGAGGTAGTCATGATGTAAAACCTGACATCGTTAAATTAGATAAACTATAACAAAACCAAAAAGTGGACATTTCATGGGTTTCACAATTCTGATATAATTTGATCTCGAGGCAACACGATGAATTAGTTTCAAGGAATTTTTCACAATTAATCACATACAAATCAAATCAAAACAATTTATTTCGACGTAAAGAATTTACATCCTGTTTGGTATTGGAGAAAAAGGCGTCGAAAAAAAACACTTCACTCTAAATAACTCGATTTTAACACGAGAATATGCGAATACTCTCGTGTTAAAATCGATCCATTTTTTTTTCAGAACCCCTTGGTCATTGGTTGCGTTGGCTTAGGGGTACGGCGCTGGGTCTGTCAACAGAGGCCGTGGGTTTGATTTCCCCAGAAAGCCGTTCTCTTATTGGACAGCCAGCCTTAGTTTGGTTCTTACACCCAAAGAATTTTAGAGATTCTTATAACTTTTAGAGATCTACAGTCTAGTGTACTTTTTATAAAGTATATTTAAGTCCCACTGCGGGGTATAGGCATTTTCTCAGAAACAGAAATTGGGTTTAATTACCTCTGTATATCGTAATGGTCGTAATCGGTCTTAATATTTTTATATGGATTGGATACGTTCCGAAATTAATATCAATAATAATAAGCCTGGCCATCCAAAGAGGCAACGTCGCCAGCGTTCTGGGCTCCTTGCCACGGGATGGTGAATTGGGCACGTGTTTTATTAGTAAATATATATTTTTAGCATAGTTTTATATATAAGCTATATTAATATTTACTTTAGGAATTTAGTTTTATTAAGTAATTACTTATTTTAATTAGTTTATAGATTAGTTTAATAGAGTATGTTATTTAAGTTTTGTCCATATTTTGATACTAAAGTAAATTATAATTATTATTATTATTATTTTTGAAGCTTTCAATATTTTTTCTAACGCACACAATATTTTTGAGTGCACGAAAATGATCCATCCATCTGTCCATTTCAATCCACGACCTAGTCTAAATGCAATAAAAATCCCAGTTTGGCACTTTTGCTTCAGAGCTATAATTTCTTCATTAAAATTCTGAGAAGGAAGCTATTTAGTGTGTATTTTTCGTCATTTTCCACTTTCGCTTCACAGAGTTACAACACAATCTGTATTCCAGGCAGCGCGTATCTCCCCCTTGACGCTTACGTCACGATACACCCGTCCCTTTCCAACCAGGGTGCGCTGTCTCGCTCTCCCCCTCAGGGATGTAAATAAGGCTGTGTTAGAATAATTATTTAAACCTGAAATGTTGCGGAGGCACCGCTATAGAGACATTACAAAAATATAACGTTATATTCATGTGCGTTTTTCTAAGGCCGAGGTTTCATGATCTAAGTAGAATCGTCTTAGCACATAACATTTACATTTACATACAGGCACATACATTGCTTCTGGCCCCGCACTAGGATACCCTGTGTCGTGGTAACCAGAAACTGCGACGTCACAAACATGTAAACATCCAAGACCTGGGTATCTTTTTTTTCGGTCCCCAGCCGGGATTCGAACCCGGAACCAGCATGGTAGTCAGTGCACTAACCGCTGCGCCACAGAGGTCGACAAAGACCTTCACATGTTTATTTCGAATTCACCAGAGTGCTTATACTGAGTTTTTTCATTCACTCTCGATAGCGAGAGCGTTTGCAATTTGTATAGGAGTGACAAAGCGCGCCACCTAGTTGTCTCTTTGTCACTCCTATACAAACCGCAAACGCTCTCGCCATCGAAAGCGAAATGAAAAAACTCAGTATAAGCACTCTGTAACTGAATAGTATGCATTGGTGGAAAGGTTAACGTGTCGTCTTATCTGAACGCTCAGACAAAGTGCTGTATTCTGGTTTCTTGGAAGCTTTCTTGATTTTGAAACAAGAATTGACTCTCATCATCAAAGTGAAAAGATACAAGTAGCGTTATAGATAAAAAAGTACAGAAAAACCACTAGAAACGCCACTAAAATCAGTAAAGTATCATCATCAACCCATTATGTCCCCACCGAGGGGGACGAGACTCCTCCCTGATTAAGGTATAGGCCATACTCCACCACGGGGGCCAAGTCCGGATTGGTGGATGCTTGTAAGACTAGTGGCTGGTCTTACTGTCAGAAGTTTTCAAGTCGCCCTAAGGGGTTTGACTTGGCTAAACGATTTAAGTATCTGCGTATTTAAAGTGGATATTTGAATTTATTTTATTTGGTGTGATACGGCTTTTTGAGCTTTTGTGGCACACACACATATGGCCTAAAGTACCATAGAACTTTATGTTTGTACTTGTAAGTAAGTTTGTAAGTTAAGGCTGTACTTTTGCCTTAATTGTAAGTAATGAATTTTGTAATATAAGTTTAGTTTTAGTTGGTAATCAGATAAATTTACATGAGACACAATTAATAAGATTAGTACTAGGAAAAGTAATTGCTTGTTTACATCCAACAGAACATTTAAATCAAAGAGAGCATGTAAATATTATTCTCCCCGGAATGGACCTACAAGTCACAAATGTATTTACCGTCCTGACTCCGACTGGGAAAACAAAAACTTGCCGAGATATGTAGGTACTAAAAGCTAGAAAAACAGGTCTTATTTGCCTGTTATCAACAGTAGACATACACTTTGTGGATTGCTAGAGAAAGTGATAGCTTAGATAGATAGATAGAGAACACTTTATTGTACATAAAAAAGTAGATTACAAGCTTAGACCAACTAAGGCTCTAATTATATGCGTCCGCGCGACTGAGCGGTTTGGCCGCAGATACCGGCGACCGCGGCGAAGACGCTTTTTGATTTATATGAAGCGGCCCGAGCGTCTCCGCTCTCCATACGTTCTCGCAAACATGATCACTTTACAAAAAAAAGTCCCGTCCGCTTTAAATATACCGATCCAACTGAATACATTGAAAACTTGTAAAAGCGGCCGTGCTCGAAGACGCGACCACGCCGCTATTTAAATAAATCGTCACACACAATTGCTTGTGATTTCGTGGTGTAGTGGCCGGGCCGCTCGGTCGCGCGGACGCATATAATTCAAGCCTTAAAGGTACAAGTGGGTACCGTGGCTAGGACTACCGCTCTGGGGCATATTTGATGCAACGGATCTCCCTGGCAGTGCAGCGCGGTAATGCTGCCAGCGTTATGGGAACCTTTGGGTCGGATATGTCACGGGGTGGTTTGATTGACTGATTTTTTTTTTTTGTGTGTGTGTGTGTGTGTATTATTAGTTATAATATAATGTGACATGTCAATTAATTTATTTTGATTAGTTTTTTTGGTTTTGGGTGTATTCATAGTTTTAATTTTTGTGTTTGTAATAATTGACTGTTGTAAAGCTTGACTTTTTATTCAATAAATAATTGTCACATATAAAAAAAAGTAGGCACTTGAGTTTCGAATGTTACGAATCGTTCGTAGCCTGGCTGCTAGAGTGATCTTAAAACGATTACGAAAGTTGAGCAACATAAGGCGCTTTCAATGCAATGATGCGTGACTGTCTATGACTAACGCTAGTGGCATTTTTTCGAGCGGTTCCGTGCTTTGCAAGGCACGTTAAGCAGTTGGTGCCGGCTGCACTCGATAGGTGGCAGTCGTCAAGCCAAGTCAGAGACCTTAGGGCGGATTGAAGTCTTCTGACAGTAAGACCAGCCACTAGTCTTACAAGCCTCTACCAATCCGGACTTGGCCCCCGTGGTGGAGTAAGGCCTACCTTCCTCAGGGAAGAGACCCGTGCCCCTCGGTGAGGACATCATGGGTTGATGATAATGATGATGAGGTATTTATTTTCGTTAGATCTCTCAATTGTCTTCTTAAAGGTCACAGCACACATATCAACTCGGAAAGGGATCGTCACCGTATCGCATCGAGCCGTTCAGCATTTTTGTATGAAACTCCATACTGCAACGCACACTAATCGGAATCGTAACGTAATGGCCTCGCCTCGGAACAGGCTCCGAACCGCGATGCGGTGCGTGGTCAACTTGCAGTTCCCGCGCTTACGGCTCGTCGTCCCCGCGCTTACCTCTCTCCGTACCCGAGCTTACGTCTTTTCGTCCACCCCAAGTATTACTTTAGAGCAATCTGGTAAGTATCAGTGGTCGGCAAGCCGTAAGCGCGGTGTCGCCTAGCCGTAGCCGAGTTGACGTACAGGAGCTGCTGATACGCGTTGGTTACGATGCATACGTCAGGTTGACGCCTGGTTGACGGCGAGGCGAAAGGCGATACGGTGACGATCCCTTTCCGAGTCGATATGTGTGCTGTGACCTTTATGTACCTACATCCTAAATATTCATGCCTTTGTTTGAAGTAAGTAATTTTTTTTTTGTTTGTTTGTTGACGGGCTGGGGGGGGGGGGGGATCTTCAACCGATCTATTTAAACAAGACACGTTAAGCTGTTGGTGCCGCATGCCAGCTGCCGTCGATAGATGGCAGCCGTTAAGCCAAGTCAGAGACCTTAGGGCGGCTTGAAAACTCCTGTCAGTAAAACCAGCCACTAGTCTTACAAGCCTCCACCAACCCGGACTAGGCCCCTCGGTGGGAACATGATGGGTTGGTGATGATGATGATTGTAAGAAGGTTCTTCCACTCTCAACGCGTCCCGCCGCAGTGCGCGGGGCGGCGAAAAGCTCTGGCGGTGACTTAGACGCGAATTCGCGTCACCTAGCGGTAAGAACCGCTTCTCCACACGAAGTAACAGAGTATGACGGCCCCTCGGCAAATTTTCACTAAGCAGTCGATCGTCGTTGAAAATTATTAATTCTATCTCACTATGCTATAGTTATTTCACCAATTTGATTATGAATACTCGAATTAGGAGACTATTTACGTTCGAGATCTACAAATCGATGGTTCTTTATGAATAAAAACATGCGCGGTACGGCGCACGCTCCGCACTTCCGCGCGGTTTGGCTGATGTCGCACGCTGGACGCGATTCCGCGCGATGACGCGCCGGTAGTATGTTGTTCTAGGCGTATTTTATATACGAAATGAGATACTTGCATACAATTTAAAAATCCGCGGCTTCGCGCAATCCGACAAAGAACGCCGCAGTGGAGTATGACAATCGCCTAAAAATAGGTACCGATGCCTGGAAATATTTTGAGCAAGTTATTCCCCAGCGTCGGTACCTGTTATAACAATTTCCCCTACTATGAGCACCACTTATCTACGAAGGCGGGGCAGTAAACTTGTTGATTTACATTGAGGACTTCTCAGACGACCTGGCGCCGTGCCAGATCTGGAACTTTCAAAACAGCTACACAAAGGGCCAAGTTGATAACTCCACATGCCTCCTATAAGACTGTACCTTAGTAAACTCGACGTTAGATGAAAATCCAGTTTTTGAAGATAAAGATTATTTATTTGTCAAACATGCAAACAAACACGGTAAGCAGTTGATGCCGGCTGCCGTCTATTAGTCTATTAGACGGCAATCGTTAAGTCAGAGGCCTTAGGGCGGCTTGAAACTTCTGACAGCAAGACCAGCCACTACACTAGTCTTACAAGCCTCCACCAATCCGGATTTGGTCCTGAGTTAGTTGGTGTTATGGTGGTGTGGTAGTGTGTGCTACATTCTATAATCGTGAGACCACGTCTGCCCAATGCAGGAGTAAGCCTCTTCCCCATTACGCTATTTTCGCGGTCTCTCGCCATCCAAATCAACGGCCCCTTTGACGACTTGTTCATGTTCACATCGTCCGACCATCGGGCCATCGGACTACCCACTGACCACTGTCCTGCACCTAGATTCTGTTAATGCATTGTACTACAATAACAACTGTATGAACATGGCGATTGTAGTTTCATTGCCGCTTCACTTAGCCGCGCACATACATATCAAACCGTTTTTAGGCGTCGATGGTATGAAAAATCACGTCCCGTGACCCGCCCGTTTAGCTGCCATCGGACGGTAATGCACTAAGAGAATCGAGGCTCTGGTCTTGGCCGTCAGTGCACTAGTCTACCTGCCAATACCATCTTCCCGACAACTGTTCCTCTATGAGTTGAATTTCAAATATTGTTAAACTTAAACTTAAACTCATTCACAACTGTCGGTAGTTGTGTTTATTATATCAATGTAGGTACATGAGTTTCGAGAATACAGCATTTCAAATACCTCACAATGTCATGTCGTTTTATTGACGCGTGTCCCTGCCCATCTTTTTACCAACAACAATGTGGCAAAAGTAGGCCAACGATGGCCACGGGGAGACCCGGAACCTAAATTCTCTGATAGCAAATGCATAATTCCTTCATTCCGCCAGGCACGATAGAGCCAGGTGTTTAAGACTTGTTGCTACGATCATTGGCACGACGCCATCTCATAATGGCGGGAATGGCGGAAAATCTGGCGCGTGTTAACGTGGGGACACACTGTCGTCGACCATGGGCGAGGCGAGGCAAAGTTTGATTGAGGAACAATTGGCTCGTTCCGCGACTGCCTCGTTTGCTCGGCGAAGATAAGATAAGATGATTATTTTTCTTTAAGAACATCTAAACGAAAAAATATTTTGTTAACTTGATATTATAATTTTGTTAAGCATGTGTGTGTGTGTGTGTGTGTAGTTTTAGTATTAGTTTTTAAAATTATGTTTGACGAAGCTTTTTGCCGATGTATTATGTTTTATTTTTTAATTGATTATGTACCATGATTATAATGCTTTGTATGCTTGACGTTAAGCAAGTAGCTTAAAGTAACAAGAAAGTTCAAGTATATAAAGTAATTGTACAGCCAGCACCTTAGCCCAAGAACTGGATAAAGCTAATCCTTAGGTTATGTTAGACCGAATCACAGCTTGTATTTCATCAGTGCATCATAAATATTTCCCCGGCAATATATCACACGCGAATAAAAAGATAATATTTTTTACATTTATTTCGGATATACTTTTTTTTTGTTGGATGAGTACGACCAAAATTAATTGCTTACCAAAATACAAAAAAAGGTTCATATTTCCTCTACTCATCCTCGTGACACTTTTCGCTTCGCCTCACCTAAATATCTGGCGAGCATGTAGCTTTACCTTATAATTTGGCACTCAAAATGTCCGAAGCTTTGCCGACTTCACCGTGCTGTAAGTGTTCGCTAACTAACTGTGTCGATGTTGAAGAAATTGTGTGTGGCAAAACTGGTTAACCAAGATAAAATATGTGATAAATATGTGTAAGGGCGTGTGTGTGTGTTATGACAGTCGTTAAGCTAAGTCAGAGGCCTCAGGGCGGCATGAAAAGTTCTGACAGTAAGACCAGCCACTAGTCTTACAAGCTTCCATCAATCTGGCCTTGGCTCCCGTGGTGGAGTATGGCTTAAACCTTCCTCAGGGAAGACCCGTGCGCCTCGGTGGGGCATAATGGGTTGATGATGATGACCTCCACGCTTTTCAGAGATAAAAGGTTCTGACACCAACGATTCGCCGACAACAGTCATCCTTTAATGTTCCGTTTTTGGTGGCAGTAGCTGGATGAAGATGGCTGGCAGTGGCGTGCCTTTCAGGGAGACCTATTCTAGCAGTGGACGAGTTTGGACTGATCGATACGAGTTAAAATGACTCGTCTCAAAGGCAACACCACACGACTCTAGAAGCACTTGAACAATGCGAAAACAGTTATATAACGTTAAAAAGCATTTCTCCGCGCCCAGTCCGGACCATTGCAGTATTAAGCCCATTCGCCATCGTTACGACATAAAGCGCTCCTAAAGCGGCTTTATTGCTTGGCCTCTGTCCAACTACTGAAACTTGTATCAACAAGTCTACGTCAATCTATGCCGTCACGCCGTAGGGGACCAAAGAGGTTTCATGTCGCTTTGTAGGCTACGTTATTTCCAGAAAAACCCTCCAAAAAGGTTTGTAGGTTATTGCATTTATTTTGGTTAGGTGCTTAGGCGGGAAGACAGCCGGTGGACTAGGCCCGCATAGATAGAGCGTGAGGCAAAGGCGAGGATGATTCGCGTTGTTTTTTTAATGAGCCGTTTTCAGAAGAACTAAAAAGAAAAAAAATCTAACGGCTGTCAAAGGATGCATTTTGAACCTCAGCCCAATAGCCACGTGTGATACATCAAAAATAGGTCTCAGCGAGCTGAACAAAAGTTACTATGACGCCAACAGCCAAATGTTTGTACTTTCGGAATTATATTTTATTGAAAATGTTAGTTTT
The DNA here is from genome assembly GCA_947310845.1 of Yponomeuta plumbellus. Lineage (NCBI taxonomy): Eukaryota > Metazoa > Arthropoda > Insecta > Lepidoptera > Yponomeutidae > Yponomeuta > Yponomeuta plumbellus. The sequence goes on along the minus strand of OX371221.1, from coordinate 5,389,951 downwards.
TTTCAACACAATAAAACTCCGAAAGGAGAAAGGAACATTTGGCTTTTGGCGTCATAGTGACTTTGGTTCAGCTCGCTGAGAACTATTCGATGATGTATCACACATAGCTATTGGGCTGATGTCCAAAATTGCATTCCTTTGACAGCCATTAGATTTTTGATTTTTTTTAGTTCTTCTGAAAACGGCTCATTCACTTTCATACAAAATGTCCTAAAGGGATCGGCTGCCCCAAATATTAATACAGTAAGGGGCATTTTTTTCAAAACCGAGATATCTCTACTATGCTAGTAAACCAATCAATCCCTGCAATTTGCAAAGAACCGTTTTCAAAAAGTGACCTTAGTTTTCGAGTTATCTTAAGTATTTTTACATAGTGCAAATTCTGAATTCAGAAATCGGTCCCAAGGCAGGGTCAATGTCTGAGCGTTGCTAGTACGTAAAAACCGAATGACCCCATTTTCCTTCCAAGTTAAAATTGTGTGTGATACACAGGTGTTTTCTTTAGACTTTGCTCTTATGAATAATTAAATTTTTATGTCTTTGATATAATAACAATTTTGGTCACATGCGTCTTATACACGGTAAAAAAAATCTACCGAGTACATATTTTTATAGCGGTAACACCGCGTAATTTTTTTTGCATCGAATTACAAAACGGGCCTCAGACATTAACTATTTGTCCGAAGTTTTTCTGTTCAATGCATCCTGTCATCAAAGCATCCATTCAAGGCCTGTCCTGGGAGCCAAAAATATGACCAGCTAGTTTCCACATTGTAAACTTTTAGTCCGGGTGTTGTTTGTAAGTGGATCCGGACTAAAAGTTGACAATGTGTTGTGCTTACGAAAGTTTTAGTCCAAAACATTTCCACATTATAACATTTTACTCAAAAAGACGGAAATGTTTATTGTACCTAATTGCATCAGTCAGTGAATATTCAACGTAGCTCAGGGATCAGAATACCGTATAGCACGATCAAAAAACAAAACGAAAAAATCCGTGCATGGCGTGAAGAACTTGATAACTCGACTTACATGATTTTTTTTTTATCGTCGCAATGGTTTCCTACGGTATTGGTTTTATAGAAAAAAAATTGAAAACTCGATATCTACGTTACTTTTAGAGATATTGCCTGTGACAGTATAATGAATATGTCCATAATTTACGGATTTTATTTAATAAAACGAGATATCTACGCGATGAGTCACAAAAAAAATTATAATATCTTAATATTTCCTTATATCAACTTATACTCAAAAACCGACCTAGCGTACGTAAATTGACAAATCAAGATATCAAAGCGACTGAACGAATATATCGTTTTATCTACGTATATTCAACTACCGATAAAACGAACGTAACTTTATATGTCAATTTATACCTACTTTAACACTAAAACTTTACCAATTAATATATCGTTTTATTTACTTATACTCAAAGTTAAAAACTAAAAAAGGGCACTTTTCTCTGAAAATGAGCAGGGAGAAGCTTTTCTCTTTCAACCTAAAGGTCATAGCCCACTTACACGACTCTGTTCCCACCCGGCAAAAATAATATAATTCAAATATGGACTTTAAATATTACCTTAATGGTTACATACAATATACCTAATACCTAAGGACAGTATCGGAAAAAAGAGTGTCATTTTGAACTTCGACATTCTCCAACTTCGACAAAGCGATTACTTCGACTAGACTCTGGTTCGACTATTACAATGCCTAGACAGAACACACGTTCGACAAGACTTAGTACGACAAAACAATAGTTTACATTGTTAAACAATAGTGACACTCAGAACAAAAGTCGTTCTAATTTTTCATTTACTCTTATAATTAGGTATAACAAAAAATGCGCTTGCATTCCCGAATGATTAAAATTTCATTATGACCATTTTTATTACATTTTTTTAGTTAAAACGATAAATGGGTATTATTGATCCCCAACTCTATAGTGAATACAACTTGTGCAACCTATGACTTATCAACATAAATCATCGGTGAACATGTTGATAAGTCAATTATTATGAATAATAGGATACTAAGAAAGAAAAACATAAATACATTTGAAAAAACATCTAAAGTTACTCATAAAGCAATTTAGATATTTCAATAACACTGAAAAACTGATTTTTAGGAATTAAATTAAACAGTGTTTTCACTGGTTTGAGCACTAATGTATGGGGAATAAGTCGATAAGTCTCTGGGTAGTATGTTGATAAGTCTAATATCTTTAAAAATAAGCAAATTTTACGAGAATACGTAAAATAATTAGAAAGATCACTTAAAATTATCCCTTAATCAAGCTATAAAGATGAGTTCAAGATGAAAACCGATTTTGGAGAAAATTTCAAACTTTAAAATCGCTGCCCTGTAAAATTGCCATTTTGGACTTATCAAGTTCTTCACGCCATGCACGGAAAATGTCTGATAACACTACAAAATTTTATTACTCCATATTGGATACGTTTAAAAACGGAACAGTCGTTTTTAGGGTTCTGTACACAAATGGCAACGTACTGTAGCGAGGACTTTTTAGCCCAGGCTAGCCCATTAGGCGACACGTGACAGCGACAGCTCGACGACTAGACACAACCAATGCAAACCATGCAAACGACAACGTCTGACGTCTGCCGCGGCCGCGGCCGTAGCCTGTCGTCGCGTCTAGTCGCCGAACTGTCGCCTGTCGTGTGTCGCTAGTGTGCGCCTAGGCTTATAGTATCTGGCCGGCACAGCCGTCTAAGATGATTTGAAATGATTGAAAGGGAATCGCTACGTTTTTGTTTAGATGTCAGTCAATTCCTATCTAGGCTAGGCGATTCATCATCATTCAGCCACAAAAAGTCCACTGCTGGACATAGGCATCCTCCATGGATTTCCAAAAAGATCGCGGGTTGCATCCAGCGTCTTCCCGCCACTTGGATGAGATCGTCTGTTCATCTTGTGGCTGAAAGTGGCAGTGGGCAGGGCACATAGCACGCAGAACTGATGGCCGATGGGGCCGAAAAGTTCTGGAATGGATACCACATACATAGGCTGCTACTTATGTAGCTGGGATTCCAATAATTTTAAACGCAATGTCTGACCTCCATGGTCAAATTCGTTCTTTTTTTAAATACTGGCCGCTAATATCTTTCTCTTATATACGTTAGTGTTTTGTTTTTGTTGGGTTTAAAATGTCATATCGCTGAAAAAATGGAACTCACTCGTGAAAATATTCGTGCTATAATTTATTACGATTTTCGACGTGGTTTAACGCAACAACAGTGCGTAGATCAATTAACTTCGACTTTTGGTGGTGAAGCTCCATCAAAAACGACTGTGTATCACTGGTTTAGTGAGTTTAATCGCGGGCGCAGTAAGCTCACGGACGAAGTTAAAGAAGGTCGCCCGAAATCGGTGGTTGTGCCACAAAATATTGAAGCTGTGCGAAAACTAATAATGCAAGACCGCCATGTTACGTATCGCGAGATAGAGGCTATTCTGGGCATATGTATGACGAGCATTCATAGGATATTACATGAACATTTGTCTGTAAAAAAAATTTGTTCGCGTTGGATCCCGCACAACTTAACTCAGGATCAAAAAGATGTTCGCGTCGAATGGTGCAAGAAAACCTTAAAAAAATTCAACGGAGGCGACTCAAAATCTGTTTAAAATATCTACACAGGTGACGAATCCTGGATCTACGCGTACGATCCCGAAACTAAACAATAATCAACAGTTTGGGTGTTTCAAAATGAGCCGAACCCTACGAAAGTGGCTCGTGCAAAAAGCACTGTAAAGCAAATGGTGGCCTGCTTTTTTGGTATTAATGGTCATGTGGCTACAATACCACTGGAGAATCGCAGAACGGGTAATTCGGAGTGGTACACGACCATTTGTTTGCCGGAAGTATTTGAAGAAATACGCCAAAACAACCAGCGACGCAGAATCATACTTCACCATGACAATGCCAGCTGTCATACATCTCAGGAAACAACTACATTTTTGGATGGTTAAAAAATATAATTGATGGGTCATCCACCGTACAGCCCTGATTTGGCTCCCAATAATTTCTATTTATTCCCAAATGTAAAGAATAAATTACGTGGTCAACGATTTTCGACCCGTGAAGATGCCGTAGATGCGTTCACAGCACGTTTTGGAGATACCTCAATCAGAGTGGAAAAAGTGTTTTACAACTTGGTTTCATCGAATGCAAAAGTGCATCGATCATAGTGGAGAATACTTTGAAAAACAATAAAAGCATATTTAGCCATATACGTGTTTGTTTATTTTTTCTATTCCGCATACATAAGTAGCAGCCCTCGTATCGGCAAGCGCAGCGTAGGCTAGGCGATTCTCGACATAAAATAGAAAAATAAAATTATTGTAAACTTTTAGTCCGGATCAATTTACGGGTGCTTTTATATCGAACAGGTCCGACCAGGTTTCGCTCCGATTAAAAAAACACCCGTAAATTGATCCGGACTAAAAGTTTACAATGTGTTTTGCTTACGAAAGTTTTAGTTCACTAATTATTATTATTGCGAATAAGCATTTTCAATAATAGTAGTGCGCTAGGGTTCTGCCCTATTACTAAAACTCCAATGTCATGTCCGTCTGCCAATGAGACGGAACAGACACCTCTGTAACGGACAGTTCGTAATTCTGAGGTACCTATGTATATCATAGCTAACCGTGATATCTAGACAGCCGTTGTTCACAGATTATGTATTCCGTTTTGATGCTGCGTGATTCAGCGGAAGGCCCGAGCTGAAAATCAAGGATGTGGGTGCGATCCCCCTTGAGACAAGTTTTGTGCTGCATCGACATACCTACAACGTATATCTACTGTACTGTTAGGCTTTGTTTTTCCCATTGTAGCTTCACATTTCCTCTACTTTTGTCCTATACGTGCCTTATTAATCTGTATTTACTTTTCTTGTATAATTTAATTATGCATGTCTATGTGGCGTAAAAAGAATGTTTTCTTCTTCTTCTATTTCTGTTGCAGTTGCTGCTATAACAACAAATACTAAGAAGAGAATAAAATCAGTTTTTCAGTGGAGCTCCTATAGAGCAAACTTAATTCTTGTCGGTTTTTGGCTCGATATAGCAAACTAATTAATGTTTATAAAACGAAAGTAATTTCTCAGGATCGTGGCAAGTGGCTGATCCCTGTCTACCCCTTCGGGATAGAGGCGTGAGCTTATACATACATAACTATATATGTATGAATGTATTAATTAACAACGGCAATTTGTATAGATAATGGTACGGAACACGTAGTGTGGGACGACTGGCGCTTGACCGGTTTTCTCTTTTTTTGTCGCTGGAGGCCCGGCAATAACACAGTGCCAGTATTTTCAATAACAAAATAGCCGGCAGGCCGTCCAAAGTTAAAATTGTTGCCAGTGCCTTCGGTGGGCTTCGAATAAAACGGACGTTGAAAAAAATACAAAAGCGACATTCAAAACAGCGTCGCTCAGCAATGACTAATTTTAACACAGCTGACTCGAGTTTTAATATCACTTGAATAAAAACCTTTTTTTGCTTTTCTCTGCTCGAATTCAAATTTAAATTAAAAAGAATCAAACTTTAACAAGAACTTATTGAATATTACAAGTAAAACTAGGCATCCGTTTCAAAATTTAGATAATTTTGAAGAAAAACTGGACAAAACACTAAACTTAGTATTTATAAAAAGTAACCGTTTCGGTTGTGTGTGACGTGCGTGCATGCAACGACTAATGAATGTCGATGAAAGGATAGTGATTTATCAGGATCGTGGCAGGTTTCAGTCCCTGGTCTATACCTACCCCTCTGGGATACAGGCTTGAGGTTATTATGTTGTCACTTAATTAATAGAGAGGGATTGGGCTGGCCATGTCAACCGTATAAGCGCAGATAGATGGGCAAAAATTGCGACCGACTGGGTTCCGCAAAATGGACACCGACGTCGCGGCAGACCAAAGATGGTGGGATGACCTAAATGCATTCTTACCGTGATTGAGCGAGGTGGCTGGAGACAGGGAGAAATGGAAAGCAGGAGCCTTTGCCCAGCAGTGGGACACAAAAGAGGCTTTATAAAAAAAATAACAGAGTTTATAATGTTTCATTATTTTAGAACTAATGTATTGTACGGCTTTAACTCCAGACATCTATGAAATCTAATTAATACTTAAGGCTATAGTTACTTGTTAAAAGTTAGTTAAAAGTTACAGTTGCTTGTTAATCTGAAGAAGTTGCATTAGATGGAAAACTGATTTTTAGCAAAATAAACATCGTTTAAAATGCTAGTTTGGCAAAGAACATCTAGGGCCCATTCTGTAGAACTACAGTCTGTGGTTGACCATGAAAATTTCCCTTTTACCCGTGGTCCTTTTACTACTATGCCCCACTAGTGGGTCCACAGATTATATTTTTTTCACTCTTTTCTCTCTAGGTCTACGAGTAATTGAAACATAACCTTCTTTTATCCGTGATCCCACCACCGCTTAGATGTGTATCGCATCGATTAGTACAATAAATTACTCCAACTTGTTAATCCATGGGTTAATGCTACGTATAAGGGTATATCGACGCCTTACTGCTAAAACCGACTATCTGCATGAAATGTTGTTTCGACAAAACTCGCTTTAAGTTTTGGATGTCGTTAACTATATTAAAAGTTGTAATTGTGCATGCTTAGTTTGTGTTTTTGTTTACGTCATTTCGACCATTATTTAGATCGTGAAGTGTAGATTCTGATGGTTTACATAACTCAGTTTTGACAAAAAGGGCACTTTGTTGGTTTTGGCAGTAAAGCGTCGATATAAGTGTTCAACACATCCAAGATATTATTTTGTAAGTTTGATTTGTATTAGCTTTAAGGTGATTTGAGAAAAGATGGTCAGAGTGGAGTTTTTTTTCGCTGCCTTTTTCTCCACTAGGGGAGAGTGGGTAGGATTCGTACACTTTTCACTTCGAGCCCTATAGCAGAATAACTAAACCCTATTTGAAAACAATTTGAGCAATGCTAGATTGCTTATATATTTGCCTACAATATTCCCTTAGGCGACTTGTTCCTAGAAAGAAGTGTGGCCAAGCTATTACGATTTAAAAAAAAGTCTAAATCGTACGAATGTACCCCACTCACGGGGTAGCTTCGTACATGTTTGGGTTCCGGCAATACATTTTATATACGATGTCTGATATGTAAACAGTCCCTTCGTTTGTGTTATTGGGAAAAACAAATTTCCAGGTACCAGATTTCTGTCTTAAAAATGAAACTTTGTACTCGGTGGGACTATATTTTGTAATCACCTGACTAACATAGTGTTTGACAGATTTTTTCTTCTCGAACTTCACTAGAATAAAGCCTTTCTCTTTCACGAATTCAATCATAACTGGAGTTTCGTTCTCCACATCAGATCCTTCAGCAATCTCTTCAAGGGGAGAGCAGGAACTTTGCCTCTTTCTTTTTGGTTTATTTAATAAACATAGGTATCTTTACCCGATATCAAATTTAAGGCCCTCTTCATCTCTTTGTTTTATCTCTTGCTCTTGCTTCTTCAACTGTTTTGCTTTTTCTATTTCGGCTAGCCAATTTTTTTTCGGGAGTATCTGCTGGTTACTTTTTTTGGACTTTTTGGTCACATCTCTAGCCACTTTAGGGTAGGGTTGGATCATTTCTGGCGTTACTAATCCTTGAGCAGATGTCGATGGCAAATCAAGCTCGATCTACTACGACAATAAAGATTGTATATCATACGGTGGTACATTCGTACAGTACGAATCCACCCCGTTCAGACCTGTACGAAGCTACCCCAACCAAGAAATTTTACTAATATAGTGCAAATAATAATAACTGCTGAGATTATCTTCAAGTAAATATCGAAATAACAAACTGAAATATGTATCCAAACACCACAAAGAATCAGTTTAACAATGGCAGCAAAACTTATAGAAGAAAAACACGTTTAAAGATGCATCGAAAAATTATTTACGCGAAGCGAAAACACGTAACGTCCTATCACATCGAAGTCGGCGGCCGCACGGGTGAGCCACTCCGCGGTTAGATTATGCGTGTGAGTGGGCATCACATACACAGATATGAAGGCGCCACTATTTTGCGTATTCGAATTATGGCCGTTGTACGAATGCTCCCGGGGTATTCTCCCCTACAGGCGGCCCCAAGGCAGCGGCTAACATTATACATAACTGTATGTACATTGACATTCAACAAGCAGAATGTAAATTCTTTACGTTGAAATAAATTTTTGATTTCTGATTGATTTTGATTACAACATGTACCTACATAAAATTTTAATAGTCATAATAAATAGAATTTGAATTGAATTCAATGAAAAAAAAGCAAAGAAACTATTTTAAGCATAAGACAATCACAGACTAAAAAGACAAGTGAATTTCATTACTGATTTTTTTTTATTTACCTCCTTAAGTTGTTCACGTTCTGTGCAAATAAATTTTCATTTCATTTGCATTCGGAAGGTGCATTCACTCACTCTCGCCGAATTTTAACTCTCTGACTCTCAAAATAACAACGACTTTTAACGCAAAAGATTAAAACTTCTACCTGGAAAATTAGATCACGTACGTTTTCTTAGCAGTGAAGACTGCTAATTTTCGTTTAAAACTTTGTTGGTGATTAACTTGTAGTGGAAGATCTCGCACCTTGCTGCAAAACCAGCTAGTTAGTTTCTGGACGTACTTCTTCTTCTTCAAAAACCTTGTAAAAAGTAAGGAAAAAAGTCAATATTAATAATAATGAGAAGAAAAACATGAATATATACACATCAGGACACCATCAAGATATATCACAGAATTAAAATAAACAGACAAGTAACATACAGCGCCACCAAGTTATCTGTTCAGGTGGGCAAAATTGTAACTAACTAACTAATTCTATATCCTGTTCCCATTTTTTGTTTTATTTATTGACTTACCAAGATTTATAGATATATTTTCATTGCAATCAAAATACGGGTTAAAATATTCTCATTTTTCTAGGTAAATTTCTTAAAGGTTACAGCTAAATTCTCCACTAGCGCCGCTATCAACTGAACAGATAAGATGGTGGCACTGTAATATAATTTATGCAATTCAATAGACAAAAAAAAACCAAAACCTAGTCTGTGGAGTATCAATTAAGTTTAAAAAATGTAGAAAGAACCTACTACCTTTTAAGGGAGGAAAAAGTTTGTATTTGCATTTTTTCAAACACTGGCCATTTTCATTTACATGTTTAGGAGATATTGATTCACCAAAAAAAAAAAAAGATCGAATACTAATCAAATCGAAGTTTCGAGGTGAAGATTCGATTATCAAGTATCGAAACTCGATTATGACAGCCAAGTTTCGGAACTTTTTAGCGCTCCATAAAAAAAACGTCAATCAAAACCTAATCCATTACTAAAAAACCTCCAAAGGTTTTCTTTGTGGCCAACTTACTTAACGTCAAAGGAACGGAAAGTTTTCACGAGACCCGCTTTAGCTGCATTTGGAATAAAGTTACAAATTGAACGAGAAGTGTTCAAAGTGTGTCTTTTCGAGTGAAATAATAATTTTACAGAGCTCCGGCCTTTTGTGGCGACCTCAAAAGTGGTTGACCGATGTTTCAAGGAAAGCAGTTGCGTTGCTGAAGATATTTGTGTTTGCAGGCATAACGGAAAATGTCTTCTCGATATTTCTGTTACAAGATGTTAGCGAAGTGCTACTTAAGGTGCTAATGAGGGCCACACAATATCCAATATACCGGGTGTCCCAAAAATGACACGTCACAATGACACCGGAGGTAGACCTGCCCAAAAGGCATCGAACCAACCTAACATGACCTCAGTAAAAGTTGCACGGTTTTTGAGATATGGCCAATTTAAACTTGTTCTAAATTTTCACTTTTTTTAACAGTTTAGCTAACATTAAGTTAGATAGCCCTCGTGCTTAGTTTTTTTTTATTTGTACTTGGTCACGAACTTACTAACTTAGCGTAAGTTAGCATAGCACTAAAGTTGTTAAAAAAAGTGAAAGGAGAATGGCAGGCTTCAGTGGAAGTCTCGTACACCTACAAAAAGTCGTGTTGAAACATGAAATATTTACATTTAATAGATCATTGTATTAGAATTTGTTGCATTAATTTTCTTTTTTTTATAAAGTTGGGAGTCATAAGTTATGGTTGTTTTTTAAGAAGTTTGGAAGTTATGTTACGACCCCGTTTGCTTGACTGTTCGTGATAAATACAGATCTTATCCACATGTAGTACAAAAACGTGTGGATAGCGGTGCCTTTTCAATCATATACACTCTATAAATAACGTCATCGCAGAAGTTGGCTGGTCGCGTCACTCCCTCATGGAGAGATACCAGATGATACTCATCACATGGGAGCCACAACCCCTACATTGCAGTTGCAACAATAACTTATTATTGCTTCTCTGCCACGATTACCTCTTTCAGTTACAATAAAAACAAAGTACATTTTTCCTGAAGAGTGACGAGACTTAAATTCAATTAAATTCTTTTTTAATGGCACCCCTAGGATTCTGCCAATGTCAAGTTTGTTGTGGTGGCAAGTGGTTTACTAATGTATTGCCAAAAATCGTTTCCCAAAGTATTACTTCCCAAACTATTTTCCGCAAATTATCACTTGGCAAAAAAACATTTCTCAAAACAACTTAAAGCAAATTAACAGTTAGCAAAAGTTATTATGGCAAGTTATTGTTTACCAAATAAATACTTGGTCAAAATTCATTTTACCAAGCATTATTCAGTCAAAAGTATCGTTTGGCAAAAAGTACCTTTCCATACAATACCGAATATCCTGCCGGCAATGTGTGTAAATGACACAACAAAGTCGAGTCTGTTTTCGATCTTACATAGAGAACCTAACGCTCCGACGCGCTCCGCTTCACTACGCGCGTCGTCGCACCTATATTTCTGTTGCCACGTATTCTTTACATCGCCGACCCCCCGTTCAATAATAATTAGTACCTAATCGTCAACTATATTTATGCCAAATAATAATTTGCCCAAATGAATAAAAGCCAAAATAAAACGTTAGCATAATAAACGTTTGTCTTAATAAAACTTGACGCAGTAAAATTATGTGAAATGATAATTTGACCAAATGAATAAAATGCGAAATGAAAACTTGCTAAAGTTTCATTTGGGAAATGAAACTGATGCCATAAGTTTATTGGGAAGTAAAATTTGGCGAAAAATACTTTGGCTAAACGGCGGTATCCCGTGGCAAGTATCTTCTTTTTTTTTTTGCCCGAAGCAGTCCCACAGAACACCTAAAGATCTTTTCACCAAACAAGTCCCACGGTAAGATCCTTAATAATATAACATAAAAGCCAAAATTCATTAACTCATGGAACGTCTTTCGTGAAACGAACTCTTCTGATTTTCACTTTGACATGACAGTTGTTTTTTTCTTGGCTTGCAAGCATAGATTATTCTGAGCTTGCAAGATAAAACAATCGATGGCGTTCCGTTTCTGTTTCTAAATTGCGTTTTATTTAATTATTTTCTTATTTTCTTCCCCCTACTTTAAAAAAATATTTGAAAAACTGAAAAAAGAGCCAGTTGCGAAATACTAAAGTTGGGAAAATATAACCCCAAAACATTATTTTAATAGGGCGGTACACCATTTGCCGTTGTCCTTTTGAATAAGTTTAAATTGGCCATATCTCGAAAACCGTGCAACTTTTACTGAGGTCATGTTAGGTTGGTTCGACGCCTCTTCAGTAGGTCTACCTTCAGTGTCACTGTGAAGTGTTATTTTTGGGACACGCTGTACATATAAAATCTGTTTAGCCGTTTTGGAGGGGTATGCGCACTAACACGGTGACACGAGATTTTTTTTTATTTTTAATTATTAGATAAACCACAGGAAAAAAATCACGAATACAAAATTTATTCCCAGTTAACTAAAAAGTTAAACAATTTTTATAATCTTAAGCATTTTGTCGTACATATGGGGAAGGAGATTCAGAAACCGTATTAAATTGTTCTACATAATAAATGAACACGGTAAACAAGCTTGGCATTCCGGCACGGCAGTCTGGCATACGAAATCCGTTATAAGTGTTTTCCGGAAGTAAAAGACGTACCTAGCAATAAGCTTACATCTGCCTGCAGACCGCCACGGTCTTGTTATATAATATAATAAGCCAGATGTGGCCAGGAAGCTTGGAATGTTCGGGCCGAAGCCGTACCCCCAGTTCCTGGTAGAGTTAAATTTCTGATACTTTGTTTCGGTGCCGTTGTCGCAGTTAGGTAAGAGTGGGTGCGATCCGTAGTAAAAGAGGGGTATCCAGAGGCAATAGTATAATATGTTTATGAGGTAAAAGAAAGGCACCTGGGAACAATGCAAATAGAGAAATCTTAACTACAGTCTAAAAGAGGTAAATATAACAATATAATTATTGTATTGTTATATTTACCTCTTTTAGATCGTAGTTAAGATTTCTCCTATTATAGGAATATAAAAAGCAGAACACCTAGATAATGTGCGTTTAGAATATTGTATGACTGTAATTAGATAATAACGTTGAGAATAGAGTACTCCAAAGTAGGTAAAAAAGGTGTGGTAAAATAATGACGTCTAGGTCCAGCTTGGATGGACGCTGAAGATTATCTGGACTAGATACGTCCGAGCACTGTGGCGAATGTCAAAAACTAATTAAATTTAGAATAGTTAAAGGCCCAAAATGATTAAAAAGCAACAAGGCGATCACCTCGTTACACCGTTCTTCCACCAGGGTCTCAATTCTGCTAGTGCATTATAGTTCAATGACAGATACTCGGTCGAGTCACGTAACATGACTTTTTACAACATTGACGCTTAGACAGCGGTGGTGGCGTAGTGGGGTTGTCCCTTGCTTCTCGAACATGATGGTCTGGGTTCAAATCCCGCATGTACCAATGAATTTTAGTTGCGTACATTTGTTTGTTTGTACTGCAACACCATTCGCTGATAAATTGTGCCCGGATAACGGTGACAGGCTTGCCACTTGTCACGTTGGGACCTAATAAACTCGGCAAAACGTGGGCCTAGTTCTAGTGATTGGTGGCTCTGCCTACCCCCTCGGGGCTAATGGCGTGAGTTTGTTTATTTTAATTTTATGACGCTTAGAAGGATTGTTACGTGTACGCGCGTAGATTAAAATCGGCAATGAAATGAAATCGCCGCATCCAGGCAGTTGTCATTATACTACAATCATCATCATCATCATTCAGCCACAAGAAGTCCACTGCTGGACATAGGCTTCCTCCATGGATTTCCAAAAAGACCGGTGGGAAGCCACTTGCATCCTTGCATCTTCATCATTTCTGATTCGGTCTCGTAGAGAAATTCCGAGCATAGCCCTTTCCATAGCTCGTTGCGTGACCTTGAGCTTTCTTATGAGGCCCATAGTAAAAGACCACGTTTCAGTGCCATAAGTCATCACTGGTAATACACCCTGGTTGTATAATTTTGTTTTGAGTGATTGAGGTATATTGGAATACTGCACTACAATACTTTAACACGATCTAGGCTCGGAAAAGCGACGCCGCCACTTTTCCCTCGATATTATTCTCGTCCGTAAAAATATGTACCGCTCCGTCCCCCAATCAGAATCCAGTTCCTGAATCTACTCCCAGGCCATCTCTATTGTGGTAATATGAAAAAAATACTGTTTATTTGGTTTTGATTTGAGTCGATAGATGGCAGTTGTTAAGCCAAGTCAGAGGCCTTAGAGCGGCTTGAAAACTTCTGACAGTAAGACCAGCCACTAGTCTTACAAGCCTTCACCAATCCGGACTTGGCCCCCGTGCTGGAGTATGACCTATACCTTCCTCGGGGAAGAGACCCGTGCTCCACGGTGAGGATATAATGGGTTGTTGATGATACCTCGAGAAGTTGAGCTTTATTTTTATTATGCTATGGAAGTCGTTCACAAACCATTGATTTTAACTTCTCTTAAAGAAATACTGTTAAACTGAGCTACAATCTTAAGTACACTAACAACAACGCCTCGATCTTTGCTTAACAATCCGAAATAGCAACAAGCAAGGTTGCTTGTTTGCTTTGATGGTCCAAAATGCGACGATTGGACTGCAAAAGAACTCGGGAATCTTCTTCGAAGTCTTCATTTCCGAAGTTCAATAGATATCGAAACAATATGGCTCCAGTTTTGTGGTCAAAGAGTTTGGTAGGCGGTCTTGAGTTTCGTGATTTGGATGTGGTACCTATATTGGATATCTTAAAATATCTTACTGTACTCAGTTTTACGCAACTAAAATAAAGAGATCAACGAGATTTTTAGGTGAATCTTTTTACGAGCTTACCTATTATTATCCGTATACTACGTGAATAAAGTCGGAGCTAAAACTAAATCAATAAAACAATTTTTTACCAAAGTCATAGTTTTATATCGTAGTAAAAAAATTAATTGCTTCTGGAATTGAGTCCGAAGATTTTTTTTATATCAGAGTAAATAAAAGTATCAATAAATAAATATAATCCCGTTTGCAATAAATTATAATCAATCAATTTTATTGAAATTTAATACAGATAACATCAAGTAAATAACATTAATAATGAACTAAATAAAAATATAACTTCAATTAACCTATCAATCAATTAACCTTTGTATGTAATAAACATAAACATTTACATTCATATTATATACAATTTACCTCATCCATATTCTTACTAGTTTTCTTACATCATTGTACTCTTTTGCAATGTCGACGAATGCCGAACACGAAAATTCTCGTGCTCTTTCCAACTAGGATCTGTCTCCCAAGATAGAAGTGCTAGACAAGCGAATTTATGCCCTGGCGTCTAAGGAACAAGGATTTATTTCCAACAATAACTCTAAACTGTCTGTGTTGATGCAGACATTTAGGTACGTTTTTCTTTTGTTCCGTCGTTCCTTTTTCAAAACAACTGGCTGGATGGAGTTTATAAATAGAAGAAAAATTTTCGCTCTGTGAATGGACCTTTGTTTTTTTTTTAACTTCTATAAAATACTGGCCAGTACCTACTGTGACTCATTGAGAAAATAAAAACATGAATGTTTTTAAATGATGATATTCTTATACGACAGTACAAAAAAACTATTTGGTAGGTACTACAAAAAGAAGTTAACTTTTTAGTCCGAATGTTAATACTCATTCTCATCCTTTCTGTTCTAACCGAAAAAAGCTAACAGTCTCTTAATCTATTGTTAACAGCTGTCAGTTGTCAAAAGTGCATGCAAAAAAAACAACTAATCGAGAAAGAATACACTAATCGAAAAAAAACAGATAATCGAGAAAGTTTCAACCTACGAAAAAAAAAAACAGATTCATTTCTTAGTTCTACATTTTAATAAGTAATTAATTAATTAAATTGATTGTCTTATATATAAAAAGGATTAGTTCGTTACTCTCACTAAAACTCGAGAACGGCTGGACCGATTTGGCTGATTTTTGTTTTTTTTATATTTCTGGAATTCCAGGGAAGGTTTGAATGGTGAGAAAATATGGAAAAATTATGAAAACTTTGGTGGTACGAAGTTTGCCGGGACAGCTAGTCTCTTATATATAAAAAAAGGATTGCTGTTCGTTAGTCTCACTAAAACTCGAGAACGGCTGGACCGATTTGGCTGATTTTTGGTTTTTTATCTTTCTGAAATTCCAGGAAAGGTTAAAATGGTGAGAAAATATTGAAAAATTATGAAAACTTAGGCTGTACGAAATTTGCCGGGACAGCTAGTACACAATAATGATTAAATAAAAAACGTAGCAAAAACGCACGAACGCAAAATTATTACTGCATATTGTTATTACATACCTACTTGAATTTTTGTCAGTAGAGTCTATCCACCTGATCGCCGAGACAGAGCTCGTTCCGTCCAGAATATGAATTCATATCGGTTCTATCTTTATTACCAAAATAAAACCACGTTGGTTATTTCAACTGTATCGTGCATTCTTAATACCTTTATTAAGTAGGTCAACTACCGGCATTAGACTGTGATAGTCTGATATTTTTGGCTATATCTTTTACTGCTCTAGTTTTACAGTCGACAGCAGGTCGACCTCTGCATTTAAGTTGCAAAACCGCCCGTAACATAACTGAATAGGGTGCACCGATGTAAAGGTTGAAAAGGTTAAAAAACTACTATTTGTCGGAGGTTATAGCCTACAACACTGATTTTCAGCCGTGGCTATTAGAAGTTATATTAAATAAATATAGGTGAATTTGTCCCTGAAAGAATATTTTTAATGTTACTTCTAAAACCCTATCTGTAGTATCTGACTTACATGTTCACTCACACACACATACACACACACACACAAATACACACAAACACACACACACACACACACACACATTTGCTAATTCTCATAAGAGTGCCTTTCACTTTCTAAGTTACATACTTAAATTAGTACCTCTTAGATATCTTTTTATGTTCATAGTTATTAAGATATTATGTCAGAGTTAATTTTCATGTTTTCAAAGTTTAATAATTGTTTATTAAGCAACTGCTTAGTACCTATTTCTTTTGGATTAAGAAGAATTGTTTATTTTTTTTTCTCATATTTAAATTGATTTTTGTTTCGTTTATGTTTAATCGATCACCAACTATTAGTCGATTGTTTTAAGCCCTCTTTACCTTACTCCCGCACAACACCACAGGGAGAAGGCAGTGGCTGAAAACCAGCGCTACCCGCGGCTGTCCGGGGTAGCACCAGCTGCCTTTTGCCTTATTGTAAACCTACTTAATTTGTTAAAATGTTATTTTGATGAGGCAATAAATACTTTTTTATCTTTATCTTTTTATCTTTATTGTATAGAATCATTCGTTACTTTTCGGAACTACATAATAGGCCAGTCATATCGAATCGCAAACTAACGTCTAGTTCTGATTTTTTTATATAGTGTTAGGATCACTACCAGTAGCGTATATGCAGCAGCTTCGAATGACCTGTGCTAACTTTGCCGCACTCAAAAAACCGCGAAATTTTCGCAGTATTTTTAGATCGTCATTAAAAATCCCAATCTATGCATTTTGGCATATATTTTTAAAAAGACTAAAATTGCTACAATTACAGATCAAAACCAGCTCTGTAGCTAAGATACGTACCGAGATACAGCTCTCCAAAAATTGTAAATTTTCGAACCCAATATCAGGGAAAATACTCATTGATATAGGAAAAGATGTTGTAGCAAATGTAATGAGCTTTAATTCAAGCAAAAAATGTCGTCGGTAGGCCATATAGTTTACTCACAAATAGCATTAAAACGTGAAAATTACATTGCTAAATTCCGCCAAAACCCCACAAGCACCATACGGTTAGTTAATTCTCCGCCCTTCCTCCCACTTTTTCTAGCAGAAGCAAGACACGAACGCGCCACCCACCACCGTTAGAGGCGAAACGCATTGCATTTTCTCATACAAGTATTTATTTATTTATTTAAGGCACACCAACAGCTGTATTGGTGGTATACGGCCTATACCTTCCTCAGGGAAGAGACCCGTGCCCCTCGGTGGGGACACAATGGGTTGATGATGATGATGATGATGATGTACTCGCCTACATTACGCTTATATTTTTGTAACATTTCTTTGTTGTGTAAAATAAAGTATGTAGAACAAGTATAAAATGGGCGAAGGAAAGATAATTTTGACAAAATAAACATCTTAAATTCACCAAGCATAATAGAGACCCTAGAACTGAACTCGCCACAACTTTATTTAGTGGTTTTGGCAACTTCGTCAACAATTTACTTTCTTAGTTGTTTATTCAGGGCCTATGGTAGGAAAGCTTTGAGCTAATCTTGAGTTCAAGTTTCTTACGAGTAAGGCATATATTATTATGCAGGTACATTCTTTTAGGGAATGTTACAAATCCAGAAATGTACCTATCATTATCAACCCATTATGTCCCCACCGCAGGGCACGGGTCTCTCCCCTGAGGAAGGTGTAGGCCATACTCCACCACGGGGGCCAAGTCCGGATTGGTGGAGGCTTGTGAGACTAGTGGCTGGTCTTACTGTCAGAAGTTTTGATGCCACTCTAAGGCCTCTGACTAGGCTTAACGACTGCCATCTATCAAACGCAGCCAGTACCAACTGCTTAACGTGCCTAGCGAAGCAAGAAACCGCTCGGAAAAATACCACTAGCGTCAGTCATAAACGGTCACCCATCCATGCACTGAACGCGCCGTATGCTGCTTAACCTTAGTGATTGTTTAAGATCACTCAAGCAGCCGGGGCTACGAGCGATGCTAATTGCCCGAATTAGTGAAACTAATTGCCCAGAAATAACAATGTTTCTAGTCTATCAGAATCGATTGCTGAAGACACCAAGTCATTCGACAACGTTCGATATATGACATAAGTAATCCTAGTGTGGAGCCAGTAGCAATGTATGTGCCTGTTTATGAATGTTTATGTTTATTTCTAAACAACTTGTTATAAAGTCTAAGGTTAATGTGCCAAACAAACGAAATTAGTCTCCCCAAATCAGCTACAATCTCTGGGCACCCGATCATAAGCAAACCTCCGAAATTAATATCATTTATCAGTTCAACTTTCCCCATTTACGTCAGTGGCCGAATGTTTTGAATTTACAACGGCATAGAGTGGATTTACTGCCCACTGGGTCAGAAGTTACTGTTTGATTATAATAATAATCGACAATTTATAGTTGTTAGTTTCGCGAGCGTTGCGAAACTTTGTGATTGAATATTGACTGCTTGAATCGTTTGTAGCCTTAGCTGCCTGAGTGACCTTAAACGATCACTAAGGTTAAGCAACATACAGCGCGTTCAGTCCATGGATAGGACACCGTCTGTGACTAACGCTAGTGGCACTTTTCCGAGCGGTTCCGTGTTTCGCAAGGCACGTTAAGCAGTTGGTGCCGGCTGCCGTCGATAGATGTCAGTCGTTAAGCCAAGTCAGAGGCCTTAGGGTGGCTTGAAAACTTCTGACAGTAAGACCAGCCACTAGTCTTACAAGCCTCCACCAATCCGGACTTGGTCCCGTGGTGGAGTATGGCCTATATCTTCCTCAGGGAAGAGACCCGTGCCCCTCGGTGGGGACATGATGGGTTGATGATGATGATGATGATGATTGACCGCCTGCTTAGTCCAGCGGTATTACGTCTGATTACCATGCGGGGGTCCTGGGTGTGATTCCGTACAGTACAAATTGCCTCATTCTGGGTGTCTTTCTATGGTTGTTGGTCCTTGCCTGGTTACCATAGCACAGGGTATCCCAGTTTGGGACCAGTTCAAGTGATTGTGTTGAAGATATTATTAATAATCATCGCCTATTTGGTCGAAGTATGTCCGTCTGTAGTGATGAAAGGACTCGAGTCTTTATTATTAAGACTAGCTACAATTTTGGGGACTCGCCTAGAATAAGGCTCGAGGCTTGAGGTTTTTATTATAAAACTAGAGTCTTTTAAGAAAAGACTCACGCCTCAAGCCTTTTCTTAAACGACTCGCGACTGAGGTATTACACTATAAGATTTTATAGGATGGAAGCTCAAGCTTTAAGCCGGCTGTTAAAATAAATTAGTAATTTTGTGTTTTATGATACTTTTCCTTCTTTTTTTTCTTTTCCGAAAACGTGGAAAACTTACTATGTAAATCGATGTAAGCTCGTCGTGAGCTCGTCCATCTATCGTCTCGGCTGCGATTTGACTGCCATGTAGGTCTCTCGGCCTCGGAGCTCCTGAGGCGACTAGATTCTAAAAAGGTCAAGTCTTTTTCTTTAGGCTGAGTCTTTAATAAAAATGAGCAAAAAGACTCAAGGCTAAATGCATAAAAGGCTCCTTAAAAGACTAGAAGGCTTGAAAAGGCTCTAAAGGCTCAGGACTAAAAGGCTAAAAGGCTCGATTTAGTCTTGAAGCGTGCAAATTGAGGCAATATTTTTATTTAATATTTCAAACTATTGCCAATATTTATAAATGTGTCTAAGAAAACTTAAGACAAGTCCATACCCACAAGGCGCTCTCTCACCAAAAATTTGTATGTCTACAATGGCAAAACATGTAGGACACAGCATAAAATGTACCAACTTTTAATACCCATGTTTGACAAATAAAAATCTTTTATCTTTTGTTTTTATCAAGGTTCTCTTAAAAGGCTTAAAAGACTCGAGTCCTTTCATTACAGACTCTTTCATCCACATTCGTCTGAGATATTTGTTTTGACAGTCTTTCTTCAATCTTCTCAACATGGCCAAATGAGTGAGCTAAAAATAGTTTTTGTGGCCATTAAACGCTCTTTCTACATAGTGGAATTTAATTACAAAGTTTAATGAACCTGTGGTCGCTCAAAGCTGAGTAAACCTACACATATTCGGGTTTACCTACGATCTAGGATTAACTTAACGAGAGTAATTGTGTGGTTCAGCCATAATTAAACTGTGGCTGAAGTTCGTGATATGCCTGAGAAATTAATAACGTACTTAGTATAGAAGCAATGTATGTACCTGTATGTTAATGTTATGATAAGTTATGTTATATTAGTATTCAATTTTAGTAAGTTAGCAGCTTTTACTTATACGTAAATTAAAGAAAGGTAAAGCTTAATTCAGTTACCAGAATGCGGATGTCATATAATTATGTTACACATCTGATCTATATATATGTCTTAGGATGATTAGATAAATTGAATTTTCGCAAAAATTCTAGGGCTATTGCGAAAACACGGATAATTAGATAATGTTTTCACATTTCTCAATGTTACTGAATAAAGATAGGGCTTTTGCAAAAACGCGGGTTCCTTTAGAAAAATTGCGAAAAGAGTCGTTGGCTTTTATGACCTAAGCACACTGATTGGTCGACCGCATCGCTCAAAACGACATCTTTTCTGATTGGTTAACGACTTGACGCTTCACCTGTTATAAATTATATTTTGTCACGGGCCTTACTGGCGATGTTTTTATGTTTTTGCATTCGCTATTTTATGTTAACTAAATAGTGTGCCATGTAATATAAGGTGTGTTTGTGAGTGCAAAATGACAGATACAAAATCAATTTTAAATTTATGTCTGATAAGGAAAGATTCAACATAGAATTAAGAAAGTTTTACGCCAATAGACAGGTCAGAACTACTAAACCAGAACGGACTAAAGAACGGATAAATAGTGTGATTGCTTCAAAAGAAGGATTAGGTATTTAGCGATCGAAAACGCAACAAAAGTATAGAAATGAAAAAAAAAATACGACGTGATAGGTGTTGGTGAGGAAAAATTCTGATTTGAAAAGACAACATCTTACCTCTCCTCTAATTCAAGTACCTCCAACTAATCAATACTATGATATTATTCTGCAAACACATAGGTATATCGACTGGACCATGCGATTCAACAATAGATAGACTAAATATTTGATACCGGTACCAATTATAACAATGTTCCTTGTGGAAGACCGTCAAAGTTATTTCAATAAAATATCATTTTTGGATTATAAGTTTCTAATAATGAATATTGCCGATATCCTTTTTTGTGAATTCAAGTTAGTATGAAGTTGAAAGTTCTCTGACTTTCAAAGTTATTTCAATAAAATGTTGTATTTGGGTTGTAAGTTCCTAATAATTATTATTGCTGACATGCCCTTTTGTAAATTCAATCCCTAAGGAGCTAAAATAGGATTGCAAATTTAAATTAAAATTTAAAAAATCTACATTATTTCAATGAAATTTTGTATTTAGGTTATTAGTTCCTAATAATGATTATTGGAATCAAGAATCAAGAATTTATTTCAACGTAAAGAATTTACATTCTGCTTGTTGAATGTCAATGTACATACAGTTATGTATAATGTTGGCGATACCCTTCTCAGTTTAAAGTATCGGATTCAAAAATGTACAAAATCCTGTATCTAGCGGGCCACGCGCGCGAGTAGGGGGCAGGGCGTACAGTCGATAGCACATCATCTTATACACCTATTCTCTCTCTCTCAACACCGTTGAGTTACGGGCGACTTTGCAACTAAAATGTGGAGGTTGACGTGCTGTCGACTGTACGTAGTCGGCAAGTGGGCAACCCGAACGCGGGCAGACGTCGTTAATAGTCACTTCGATTATTATTCGAGAATGCTAGGCAAAATAAAGATGTATATAAATGTGCACATATATCTTATTTGAAAACACTTTTCTCAACTGAAGCCCACGCGGACGAAGTCGCCGGCAACAGCTAGTATTCAATAAGAAGTAAAGATACTATAGTTTCGATTGTCTTCTCTTATCTTTATAACTCTATGATAAATTATCTGAAACCAACAAGGAAAACTAGGGACCAATCACAACAAGTGTTGGCCTGTTAACCAAAATCAAACCAATCAGAGTTCAAGATATTCAATCTTACTAAAAGAACTCGCGTTTTTGCAAAAGCCCTATATTTTTTCAGTAACATTGAGAAATGTCAAAGCCATTATCCAATAATCCGTGTTTTCGCGATACACCTAGGATTTTTGCGAAAATCCAATTTATCAAATCGTCCTACGACATATATAATCACTTCCAACATTCACAATTTAATTTAACTTTTAATATAAATTATAAATATAAATTCTTAAATCGGGCAGAGCTTTCGCCTGATCAGAGGGCCAGAACAAGACTGCCGTTTTATCGTCGAGCCCTCCCTTTTATAGACTAAAGGCGAGCGCATGGTATTGGTTGATCTTGGCACCATTTTTTGACAAATCCGTTAAAAATGTAATTCTATTCAAATGGCCACTTTTAAAATAATGAACTGTTAAAAATGGTATTAAATACATCTTATAAATTACCAGTCGTCCTAAAATAGTGTTTAATGTTAAATTAAATAGAACCTTTGCCGCCAATTTATCAAAAATCATGACAGAAGTTTTCAAGCCGCCCTAAGGCCTCTGACTTGGCTTAACGACTGCCATCTATTGACGGCAGCCGGCCCCAACTGCTTATCGTGCCTTGCGAAGCACGGAACCGCTGGGAAAAATGCCACTAGAGTTCATCATAGACGGTGACCCATCCGATGCACTGAACGCGCCCTATATTGCTTAGCTTTCGTGACCGTTTAAGGTCACTCAGCCAGCCGGGGCAACGAGCGGTTGTTAGCTTCTAATTCAGATTCTGAAGCTAACTCATCATCAACCCATCATGTCCCCACCGAGGGGCACGGGTCTCTTCCCTGAGGAAGGTATAGGCCATACTCCACCACGGGGGCCAAGTCCAGATTGGTGGAGGCTTGTAAGACTAGTGGCTGGTCTTACTGTCAGAAGTTTTCAAGCCGCCCTAAGGCCTCTGACTTGGCTTAACGACTGCCATCTATCGATGGCACCCGGCACCAACTGCTTAACGTGCCTTGCGAAGCACGGAATCGCTCGGAAAAATGCCACTAGCGTTAGTCATTGACGGTGACCAATCCATGGACTGAACGCGCCGTATGTTGCTTAACCATAGTGACCGTTTAAGATCACTCAGGCAGCCCAGGCTACGAGCGAGCGAGCGAAGCTAACTCATTTTATGACAAACACAAAAAATGTTCAAATTCGTGCTTGCGAGAGTATGTTTCACGTAAAAGCAGTCTTAAGTTTGAGTTTACGTGCCTACCTGAGTTTTCTCACATGACAAACTTTGTTGGTAACGTGTTCTTCTCTCTTGTTACAGGTAAGTACCTGCTTTGAAAACTGACGGCAGACAGTGGCTTTTAGGTAAGTACAAAGGAGTGACACTTCACTGACGTCGTAGGCATACCTACATAATACATATTCCGTACGTAATCCGTATTCTGCATTACATATTCCGTACGACCTCTGTGGCGCAGCGGTTGGCGCATCTGCAAACCACGCGAGAGGTCCCGGGTTCGAGTCACGGCTGAGGATAAAAAATACCCCAGGTATTTTACATGTTTGTGATGTCGCTATTTCTGGTTCTCACGACACAGGGTATCCTAGTGTGGGGCCAGAAGCAATGTATGTGCCTGTATGTAAAGGTTTATGTTTAAAATGTTTCATCACAAACATGTAAACATCCAAGACCTGTGGTTTTTTCTATACCCAGCCGAGATTGCAACCCCGTTAATACCAAAATCCCCGTCGTGTATTTAATTAATTTAGTTCTGTTTATGTGATGATGATTCACACTAATCACACTATCACATCACACTAATATTATAAAGGCGAAAGTTTGGGAGTGTGTGAGTGTGTATGTTTGTTACTTCTTCACGTCTAAACGGCTGGAGCGATTTTGATAAAATTTGGTATGGAGCTAGCTGACACCCTGGATTAACACAGAAGCTACATTTCACTGCGGGAAAATATATTATTCCCTGGGAAAATCGATGAAAATGAATTCACGGATAGTGTATTTATTAAATAAGTTTTTCAAAAAAATGTATACTGTTAATCATCATCATCATAGGCCTTCGCGTCCGTTACGGACGATTCAAGCAGTATCCTGTGGGACTTCGACACTTTTTTGAGTGACTGAAAAGTCCAATTCGAGAGCGGCAGCCCCTACCGCATGTGGGACATATACTGTTAATACTTCCTTCTTCTTTCTTCGTCTTTCCTTAGCAAAGCACGTCCCCAAAGTAAAGTCTGAGCAAAGTATTGAATTTGACAGAAGCTGTTACATTACACGCATAATATGGTGAAAATATCATCTAAACTTGATTTATTTGAATGAAACGGAACGTCATTGTAAGATGTCAACTTTACCTTGACTTCAAGGATGTATGGTAATAAACCTCCTTTCGGGGCACTTTTTGGTCCTTGAAAAGCGAATGAAACAAAAAAAAATTGAATTAAAGACTTTACGTTTCTGAAGTTTATATAACCCAATCTAATAAAATTTGATTCGGTTTTATGAAAATGTCTTTATCATTCAGGACTACATTATTTGTACGCATATTGATGCTAAGTTTACTTTGAGGCCAAAGTCATGATCATCGACTCCTTCGACTTTACTAAGCAAAGTGTAGGCTAGTGAAAGTAAAGTAATGGTGTGACAGGGCTATGAAACATATTTTTGATTGAAAGTCGATCAGATCTTTTCGTCAAAGTAAAGTCAAAGTGCAGTTTAAGAATCTCAGCCTTAAAGCGGTTTTAAGACTTATGGTTTATACGAATACGTATAAATAGTAGGTACTGTTTTTTTCACAATGTCAAATAGCCTATTTCTGTGACTACAGAGTCGACTTCGAGCAGTACATTTGCCGGGCTACAGACTTATCAAATAAAATTAACTGAAATTAAGCTTCCTCAAGCTGAAACTTCAGACGCGATCGATCGAAAAGTAATTAGGACAAATTGGTTCGCTCTTTTATCGAAGATTTTAACGAATTAGGGTGTTAAAAAATTAAGATTTTATTTCCTCCCGGACTTACACGTCCGGGAGGAAATAAAATCTTAATTTTCTCGCCAAGGCAGCTGCTGAAGACCGAACGACCGACGAACTGGTCGGTCGATCAGTCAATGCGTAGACAAGTGGATATAGGGTTCCTCAAAGGCAACACGAAAGGTTTTTTTTTAAAGTTTATCTTAATTAACTTCATCATTATGGTCATCAACCCATTATGTCCCCACCGTGGGGCACGGGTCTCTTCCCTGAGGAAAGTATAGGCCATACTCCACCACGGGGGCCAAGTCCGGATTGGTGGAGGCTTGTAAGACTAGTGGCTGGTCTTACTGTCAGAAGTTTTCAAGCCGACCTAAGGCCTCTGACTTGGCTTAACGACTACCATCTATCGACGGTAGCCGATCCTAGTATGGGGCCAGAAGCAATGTATGTGCCTGTAAGTAAATGTTATGTTATGTTTAAGCATGGAACCACTCGGAAAAATGCCACTAGCGTTAGTCATAGAACGGTCACCCGTCCATGCACTGAACGCGCCCTATGTTACTTAACCTTCGTGATCGTTTAAGATCACTCAGGTAGCCGGGGCTACAAGCAATTCACTTAACTCATTTATTTTACAAGAAAAAAGTGCATTCCGATCCAACTTCAGCAAGTTGGTGGGTCCATGCAATGGGCCCGCTTTGGTCAAACTCTGCCCACACCCTATTGTGGCCATTTATTGCCAATGGCCCATTATTGTGGCCATACATAGAAATAGGGCCACACCCTTTGGCGCCATTTTGTTTGATCGCGTCGCCTGGTAAGGCAATCCCTTAGAGTTCACTTAAGCCCGGAAAGAAACCCAAAAGTTGGGCTATAATAACTTCGAACTTGCTTTGAGAAGGTTCAGTCTTTGTTAAAGTACTTAGCTAGGCTTCGGATGTGCAAACTTATTATATTAAAACTTACGAAATAAAAACAAAAGAATAATGAACAAATAAACGATCTTAAACGATCACTAAGGTTAAGCAACATACGGCGTGTTCAGTCCATGGATAGGTCACCGTCTATGACTAACGCTAGTGGCATTTTTCCGAGCGATTCCGTGTTCGCAAGGCACGTTAAGCAGTTGGTGCCGACTGCCGTAGATAGATGGCAGTCGTTAAGCCAAGTCAGAGGCCTTAGGGCGGCTTGAAAACTTCTGACAGTAAGACCAGCCACTAGTCTTACAAGCCTCCACCAATCCGGACTTGGCCCCTGTGGTGGAGTATGGCCTATACCTTCCTCAGGGAAGAGACCCGTGCCCCTCGGTGGGGACATAATGGGTTGATGACGTTCGCACGTTTATTTGTAACGGCAATGAATGAAATCGGTGCAGTCATGCAACTGTCATTCTATTACGATGCAGTAGCAGAATTTAAATTGTAAAGTTAGTTTTTTAATTAGATGCAAAAAAAATGACGCGGTGTCACCGCTATAAAATATATAGGTTTGCTCGGCAGATTTTTTTTACTGTGAATACAAGAATCATGTGACCAAAATCCTTATCACATCAAAGACATTAAAAAATTACTAGAAAGAGCATAGTCTATAAAAACACCAACGTAGCACACACAATTTTTACTTAGAAGTAAAATGGAGTTATTTGGTTTTTACGTAAACTCATACATTAACAGCCTTTGGCTTGTATTCATAAGTCAACGTGTTTTTTTGCATTGAATTAAAAAAAATTAAGCCCTGAACAAAGGCCCCCAAGAAACGGCACTTCTTTCTGTCCTAAGCCATCCTCATTCAGCTGCTGCCAGAAATCTATCTCAAATGCTGATAGACGTCCTACGTTGCGTCATCGTTCATTGTAAATCCCTGGGATTCCCTTTACTGATCATGAGTCTGTAATTAATTTTAACTACTATCTACATGACACTAAGCGCCTTGGTACCAACCGAGGCAATCCGTTTGTGGTTAGGTATATAATACACGATATACATATTAATCACACGATTAAAAGCGAGATACTAAACTAATTAATATTTGGTTGTATCGTCAAAATTACAGAGCGTTGTGATGCTCTAATAATCACATCTACTTACTAACATAATTAACAACATAACATAACATTTACATACATACAGGCACATACATTGCTTCTGGCCCCACACTAGGATACCCTGTGTCGTGGGAACCAGAAACAGCGACATCACAAACATGTAAACATCCAAGACCTGGGTTTCTTTTTTTTTGTCCCCAGCCGGGATCCGAACCCGGGACCTCTCGCATGGTAGTCAGAGGCGCTAACCGCTGCGTCACAGAGGTTGTCGAATTACACATCAAACTTTCGTAAGCTGTAGACATTATTAACTTGATTTCCGGAGACGCCTGACTTTTTGTTGGAAGTGCCGACCAGATTTCGCTCTGAGTGCTTATACTGAGTTTTTTCCTTCACTTTCGATAGCGAGAGCGTTTCCAATTTGTATAGGAGTGACAAAGCGCGCCACCTAGTTGTCTCTTTGTCACTCCTATGCAAATCACAAACGTTCTCGCTATCGAAGTGATACGCACTCAGCGTATACTGAGTTTTTTCAGTGACAAAGCGCGCCACATAGTTGTATCTTTGTCACTCCTATGCAAATCGCCAACGCTCTCGCTAACGAAAGTGTAGACATTATTAACTTGTTTTCGGGATACGCTTGACTTTTTTGTTGGAAGTGCCGACCAGATTTCGCTCTGATCCGCAGAGCTTAATCATGGTGAGCAGAGACGGAGCTCGCGACGTCGGTTGTTCCTCAGAGACGAATCTCTGCAAATCAGAGCGAAGCCTGACCCTCGGCTCCGTTAGTGCATTACAGTACGATGACAGATACACGGACGGGTCACGTGACGTGTTTTTTCATACCATTGACGCCTCGATTGTTTGAATTTTGTGCACGCACAGACTTGAAGCAGCAATGAAACAAAATCGCTGCTGATCATCATCAACCCATCATGTCCCCACCGAGGGGCACGGGTCTCTTCCCTGAGGAAGGTATAGGCCATACTCCACCACGGGGGCCAAGTCCGGATTGGTGGAGGCTTGTAAGACTAGTGGCTGGTCTTACTGTCAGAAGTTTTCAAGCCGCCCTAAGGCCTCTGACTGTTCTTAACGACTGCCATCTATCGACGGCAGCCGGCACCAACTGCTTAACGTGCCTTGCGAAGCACGGAATCGCTCGGAAAAATGCCACTAGCGTTAGTCATAGACGGTGACCCATCCATGGACTGAACGCGCCGTATGTTGCTGATCATGCAGTTGTAACTGTACTACAATGCATTAACAGCAATGCAATTCATTAATCTGGCTCTTCTACGTCCGACCACGGTGGCGAAGTCCAAAAAGTAATTAAATTTAGAATAGTTAAAGGCCAAAAATAATAAAAAGCAACGAGGCGAATCGCACCTCGTTACAGGTTATGTCCCCTTTTTTTTTTCCCCAGCCGGGATTCGAACCCGGGACCTCTCGCATGGTAGTCAGAGGCGCTAACCGCTGCGCCACAGAGGTTGTCGAATTACACATGAAACTTTCGTAAGCTGTAGACTTGATTTCCGGAGACGCCTGACTTTTTGTTGGAAGTGCCGACCAGATTTCGCTCTGAGTGCTTATACTGAGTTTTTTCATTCACTCTCGACAGTGAGAGCGTTTGCGATTTGCATAGGAGTGACAAAGCGCGCCACATAGTTGTCTCTTTGTCACTCCTATGCAAATCGCAAACGCTCTCGCTATCGAAAGTGAATGAAAAAACTCAGTATACGCACTCAGTACGTTTTGCGTGAAAGTAAATTGAATGGACGCCGCGACCTATCCACGCCCTCGTCCCACGACTTTCCTACGTCCCCACGCCTAAGGCT
This sequence comes from Yponomeuta plumbellus, assembly GCA_947310845.1. Taxonomy (NCBI): domain Eukaryota; kingdom Metazoa; phylum Arthropoda; class Insecta; order Lepidoptera; family Yponomeutidae; genus Yponomeuta; species Yponomeuta plumbellus. Next base: position 5,360,777 of record OX371221.1, on the reverse strand, counting down.
GCTTAGGATTTCAACGTCTTTGTGAGTAGCCTGCCCTAAATACGCAAGTAAGGCTCTAATTATATGCGTCCGCGCGACCGAGCGGCCCGGCCGCTACATCACCAAATTACTAGCAATTGTGTGTAACGATTTATTTAAATAGCGGCGCGGTCGCGCCTTCGAGCGGTGTGGTCGCGCGGCCCGGCCGCTCGGACGAGTTTCAACGTGTTCACTTGTATCGGTGCATTTGAAGCGGACGGGACGCTCTTTCGTTGTTTGTGAGAACGTGTGGAGAGCGGAGACCGTCGGGGCGCTTCATTCAAATCAAAAAGCGACTTGGCCACGGCCGCTGGAATCTGCGGCCAAACCGCTCGGTCGCGCGGACGCATATAATTCAAGCCTAAGTATTATGTCTCTTCCATGACAAGGCCTTACAGGGTATCAAAATGTAGCGCTTAGCATGAATTTGAATTTTAAATGTTAATTCGCCAGCGTTGTCGACGCCTTGTTGCGAGGCCTGAGTTGTGTTTACACGTATACAAAGTTAGGAGTGTTATTCCATGTCGATGGTTGAACTTTCGTGCGTATTTACATAAAGAAACAGATTAAGGGTGCAAATGTAATAGGCTCACAAGTGGATCACTTTTATTTATTTATTTAATACGTAAGCAGTGGTGGCGCAGTGGGGTTGACCCTTGCTTCTCGATCATGAGGGTCTGGGTTTGATCCACGCATGTACCAATGACTTTTAGTTACGTATATTTGTTTGTTTGTACAGCAACACCATTCGCTGATAAATTGTGCCCGGATAACGGCGACACGCCACTTGTCACGTTTGGGACCTAATAAACTCGGCAAAACGTGGGCCTAGTTCTTGTGATTGGTGCCTCTGCCTACCTCCTCGGGGATAACGGGCGTCAGTTTATTTAATTCTTTTTTATTTTTTTTAATACGGAGATAATTATTACAGAAACATGCCACTTATTCTAAACTAATAAGTAACATTTCTAGATTCCTGCCTGAGTGATCTTAAGCGATCACGAATGTTAAGCAACATTGGGAGCGTTCAATGCGTGGATGGGTGACCGTTCTGTGACTAAAGCTAGATTTCCACTAGTGATTTCCACACTTAAAATATTCAACTGTTTTTAAACAAACTCAGCATTTTTTACACGCCCTGTTCAACAATCGCTCCACAGAGGAAAGCCCGCCCACCTCTCTCATTTGCTGCCTAAGTAATATAACTATAGATCTTTTGTCGGCACGTGGACATGTGCGTTTCTTCTTTTCTAGCTACATGAGTGAAGTAGCTTTTGCCGTCACTGCTCTCCTTTTGGTTGAGTTATGCCACAGAGACGTTTGACGACCTGGTGACCGTCGTGGGAGGTCGCTCGATGTCGGCGGAAACTTGAAAACCCATGAGAGAGACGTATGGGCTGATGATGATATTATGGTAGGGTCTTTCTCGTAGATTCGCTTACGGTATTCGTCCATCGTATTGGTGCTCGTCCTCTGCTCCTTTCCTATCTGCGCGACCGGTCATAATAACATAACAACCTCCACCCAACATGATCATTTGAGGCATATAGAATAAAAGGCTGCTAAGTGCCATACTTTCCAAATATGAGCCATCTAGTGTATTTCGAGTTTATACTATGCATTGTTTCGATTTAGTAACAAAATCAGCAAAAGCCCACTTATAAACTCATACAAATCTCATATTGGGTTCAAAGGTTTCTAAGTGTTACCGCGTTGACGGGAAAGTGGGAAAGTTTACTTTGTGGTACTTTGCAGCCTTTGATTCTATATGCCTCATTTGTCCTAGGGACCCAAGCTAGGATACCCTGTGCTATAGTAATCAGGCAAGGACATTACAAATATGGCCATAGAACCAAGCTAAGGTGATTTGTAAAAATGTACGCGGGCCCATTATTCAATTGTTTTTCTTCTCATAATGTTTTTACTAAAGTTCTGTGAAAATATTTTCACAGAATTTTACCTGCCATTCCGTGGATGTTTGGGAATATCTTTCTTGTTAACTTGTAGAATTTTTGGTGGGCAATTTAAAACCATGGTTATAAATTGTTCTTTTCAATTGCATAACACCTAGATAGATAGATAGATAAATCATTTATTTGCATTCACACACACATTCAATAAAAACAATATAAAGTAGACAATACAGTAGTAGAAAAGCAAACAACAAAGACAAAACACAATGAAGCAATATAACAAAACAAAAACATTAAAAATGAGACATACAGCGAAGCTACACACTACTGATTAACCTATCAACAAAAGACCTATAATTACTACTTTGAAACTTTTTCCCGCGTTTTCCACCGCCACTTAACAAAATGCGCGGGAAATGTTGCCGCCGATGATCTGCAGAAAATATGGCGGGCAACACCACGAGGTCTTCTCATAGCGCTTGATTTCTATTAAGCTTTAAATCAGAACTCTCAGATAATTTTCGGTTTGGTTATGTCATAAACCTTTACAGTTATGAACTTGAAAATTACATACATACATAAATAAATACATAATCATAAACATATACATAATATCACCAACTAAATCCACCCTTGTCAAATTATTTTATTGAGCAATAACTAACAATTAAATAACATCGCTGCTTGATGAGCACTTGACCCTTTTATTGATAACTATCCCAAAGCAGCGTGCGACCTTTGGAAATTGTTAAAAAACTGTCCCACAGTACCGTGAGAACTTTGTGTTAAGAAAACTGTCCCAAAGCAGCGTGCGACGTTTGGAAAGTGTTAAAAAAACTGTCCCACAGTATTGTGCGAACTTTTTGTTAAAAAAACTGTCTCAAAGTACCGCGTGACTTTTGGAGAGTGTTAACAAAATATCACATATAACATCTTTAAAACAAAAGTATATAATTATTTTATCTATTTACAGAATAATAATATATCTTAATATAGCTACACACTTTTTCCAAATTATTATATAAATATTTAAGGACTTTCTCAATATCTATCCCAGTTTGTTTGTTGTACGTAGTTGTTAGGTATACTCGTATATATATATATATATATATAAGTATTTATTTATTAATATGTATGTATTATAAATTATTATGTATATGTCTATAGTCTATTTATACAAATAAGTATTGCTTCTCTACTTTTAGTATTCCTGTTTTTTTTGCACTACCCACCCAGCCACGATCCACAAACCAAAGGTTGACTGGTAGAAAATGCTACTTAGCATTAAGTACGCCTTTGTACCAAACCTGTGTTTTTGTGCAATAAAGAATTTAATAATAATAATAATAATAATAATAATAACAAAACTGTCCCACAGTTTCGTGCGAACTTTGTGTTAAAATAACTGTCCCAAAGCAGCGTGGGACGTTTGGAAAGTGTTAAAAAACTGTCTCAAAGTACCGCGTGACTTTTGAAAAGTGTTAAAAACTGTCCCACAGCACCGTGCGAACTTTGTATTAAAAAAACCGTCCCAAAGTAGTGTACGATCTTTGGCAAGTGTTGAAAAAACCGTGCGAATTTTGGGTTAAAACAAACTGTCCCGAAGCAGCGTGCGACCTTTGGTAAGAGTAAAAAAAACTTTCCTACAGTACCGTGTGTACTTTGTGTTAAAAAAAACTGTCCCAAAGTAGCGTGCAACCTCGAACTTTGTGTTAAAACAAACTGTCTCGAAGTAACGTGCGACCTTTGCTAAGAGTTAAAAGAACTTTCCTATAGTACCGTGCGAATTTGTATTCAAAAAACTGTCCCAAAGTACCGCGTAATCTTTGGCAAGTTTTAAAAAAACTACCCCAGGGTAGCGCGCGACCTTTGCAAAATATTAAAAAAAACTGTCTCAAAGTACCGTCCTTTAGAAAGCGTTAAAATTGGAAAAGAGGGGCACGAAAGAAATGCTCTCGCAAAATATTTAAAACGAGCTCCAGCTACATTTTATGTATATCGGGGCAATCAAAAATGTTTACATTTACTTCCTCTAAACGAATTTTCACTTCAAAACTGTCCCAAAGTAGCGCTGAGCCTTTGAAAAGTGTTGAAATCACAAGAGAGGCGTGAAAAAATGTGTGCGAATATTTAAAACGAGCTCCAGCTAGGTGTGAACTCTGCTGACGCAATCCTCTTCGTGAGGCTCAAGGGCCATTAGTTCCTCCCATTTTTCATACGCAAACGAGTTATAGAAATAACGCAAAACATGAAAACTGTTTTTTTTTAAATATAGGTGCATATAATATTGTACATAATTACAATAATAATAAGTTAATTAATCCTAAAATATAACGTACAAAAGTAGATAATTATTTTTTAAACTAAATATAAAATAGTAAACTAAAAACTACCTAAATATAAAAAATCGTATCTAAACCGCTGCCGTTGTGAGAGTTCCCAAGATACTGGCAGCATTCCCCCTCTGAATGGCCATTCTGATGCGCTGACCGAGGTAGCTACCAGCTCGTTTTTTTTTAGTATTAATATAGTTAAACATTTTTCAGGAAGCTGAAGCTTGAAATCATCAATGTATTTATTGTGCCTAAGTACTTCACTAAACATTATCGCTTACTTGAAGTTTTGACAGCATATTTGAATTCTTGAGCGACTTCTACCAACCACACATTGCTACGTTGTCAATTTATGTAAAAGTCTAAAAAATTTAACCTGTGCCTACAAAAAAAGACTGAACGATACTGAAAATAAATTATTTTCTTATTTTTTTTTATTTCTTTTGTAAATCAAACTTGCACCGTGTGTTGAAAATCAAGCCACTAACCGTTAGACCGATGACACAGTCGTTGGTACGAGCAAAAAATTATCTGTCCCAAGAAAAACAACCTTTTAAAATAACCTTCTAGAACTATTCTCGATTGCTACGAAAAGACTGCTACGAATCCACTACGAACTGCTACAAATTTGCTACGAACTTACTACGATATGATACGAATTTGCTACGAGCTAGAATAGAATAAAATAAATTGAAGCCCTAGCTGGCCGGACGACGTTTTAAACTAATGGAAAAATGGAATAGTCCGTAAAATATCATTGTATTTTAGTGCAGAGATAAAATGATTTTACGTCAGTATTGTAAATAAATATAGTCCTCTTTACAGCCCGCCACTCTAAAAACATAAAATTTTCATAAAAACCTACCTAGGTACTCAGCTTCGCTATTCACTCTTACCGGATATAGAGTGATGAATATTGCAAGCTCCTAGTTGGAATTCAAATTATGTTATATGCAATGAAGTCAACATACATTGGGGAACTTTCGTCCCGCTTAGAGTGGAGTGACGTTGCTTGTACGCCACAAAAGACATATTATACAAACTAAAAAAATACTTGACAAAAACCCAGCTTTGCTCGGGTCATAATTTCCTACGTGTCAATATTTCACCAGTAGATTTTTCTCTTAAATCTTATTTACTCAAATAACTATCACGTCTCTGTCACAAAATCAAAGATCTTAGAGGTCAGAATGGATTACAAAATACACACCTGTGACACGCGAATGCTTGACATCAACGTATCATTGAGGAAATTTACATGTTTACTTAGCAACGCAACGAAAATACTCGATAATCCAAATTTTTGCCTGTAATTTTTGACACTCTTCAATTTGACGTGCATTTCGTTCGAGTCTACCGTAGACCGGTACAAAATTATTAATATAGAAGCCATTATACTTTTTTATGTTTTTCGATACAAAAAAAAAGTTAAAAAATAAAGTTACTATGATACAAACATACATAAGCTCACGCTTGTATCCCAGAGGGATAGCCAGAGACCAGGGACTGCCGCCTGCCATGATCCTGACAAATCACAATCGAGTTCGGTTAGTCGATCTAAAAACTCGTTCTACAAATAAGATTACTTCAACCTCGTCGTGATAGTTTCACTCGGCTTTTTATCGGCACTGGGATTAGCTTACTGTAAACACGTTTGGGTTGTATAAATACCGTTACGCAGGGACGGCTCTAGGGTTCAAAACAGGGGAGGGCCCCACTGCATTGAAAGCATTACGAAAAAAATATAATCCTGGACAATCTAGTTACCACACGACTTAAGTGGTAAGTCAACCTCAGGTTTTTGAACGCTAACAGGCTGATTCCCGATTTCTTGTAAGCGAACAAGCTGTTAATCTACTGTTGACAGCTGTTACATTGCCAAAGTTCCTACGAAAAAAACATTTGACATTAGCATACGGGAAACCGGGTGTATACAAAAAACAAGTGACAGCTGTTACCAGTAGGTTAACAGATTTCGGCCCCATCGGCCATCAGTTCTTCGTGCTATGTGCCCTTTGTATTGAAAATACCAAGGATCCCTCTAAGACATCGGTTGACGAAGACTTTGACGCAGTGCGTGGTATCGTTGGTTACCCTCCACGTTTTTCGCCTTTATAGTAAGACGGTCTTCACGTTGGAAGGAAAGATTTTCAGTTTTACCTGACGCGTAAGCTTTTCTGATTGCCATATGGATCGAAGTTGCACAAATGTGGCTCTAACTTTGGCTAATCGGCCAGTTTTCATGTAACGAATGCATTTGTCACTTAATCGGTAAGCTGTGGACAACTGAATATATCAAGTTAGGAGGCTTCATGAAAAAAAATATTCAACATCAACCCGTCTCACTCAAAATCCTGAGTCCATCCCTTCCAGTGTTTTGTAAATAAATTACTAACACATAATGCGCATCGATTCCTTTCCTCTGGGACTTTTCGAGCGTACCTACATTTATCTACATTTAAATCTCGCTCTTATTTCGTAGGTGGTAAAAGCTTTTGGATGCTGTCTAATATAATAGCTGTTAGGGTGCGTAATCGTACGAGGATGTTTTAAAGAAGCTTACGTCACTCACTCGGAGGCTTTAGTCGTTTAAAAGGATATGAATAGACTCCGTTTTCAGTTTAGATACGGAATCCCTATTATTGAAAGGGAAGTTACCGCAAAAGAGATAAAGTAAGGGTAAGAAATAGAGAATCTATTACACTGACTAATAAAGTAAAGCCTAGTTTTCGGGCGGTCAGAGAAGGACTATTACCTACTGTCTGGCAGCTAGTGGGTCCGTGAAAACAAAGTTGAGCCAGTACTGATCGATCAGGTGCTGGCTTGTGGTTGCATACCAGGCTTCATGCAGACCTAGTAGTGAGAACACGTTGACAGTAGTATAGACAGCAGTATGTACAGTTGCTGTTTACTGGGTGGTCAGTAACTGGGCCTGTTAAAACCAGGATTTAGAAAGAAATAGATGAATCGCTCGTAGCCCCGCCCGCCTGAGTTATCGATAATTCATCATCATCATCATTCAGCCACAAGAAGTCCACTGCTGGACATAGGCCTCCTCCATGGATTTCCAAAAAGACCAGTCGAAAGCGGCTTGCATCCAGCGTCTTACCGACACTTGGATGAGATCGTCTGTCCATCTTGTGGCTGGTCGTCCTACGCTGCTTAAATGATCACAATGGTTCACGTTCAGGGCATAGATGGGTGACCATTCTATGACTAACGCTAGTGGCATTTTTCCGAGCGGTTCCGTGGTCCGCAAGGCACGTTAAGCAGTTGGTGCTGGCTGCCGTCGATATATGGCAATCGTTAAGCCAAGTCAGAGGCCTTAGGGCGGCTTGAAAACTTCTGACAGTAAGACCAGCCACTAGTCTTACAAGCCTCCACCAATGCGGACTTGGCCCCTGTGGTGGAGTAAATAAAAAGGTTTAGATTCAGAAACACTGCCATCGCCAGCCATTAGAGTAAATTAAAAAGAAAATCTACTTTTTTTTTTTCATTATTTTATGGCTGCGGCTGTCACTGGCTATAATAAAAATAACGTTCCACAAAATTGTTCTACAAAATTCACAAAGCACACACTCACTCACACACACACACACACACACACTCACACACACACACACACACACACACACACGCGCGCGCACACGCACACGCACATGCACACGCAAACGCACACACCCTCACACACACACACACACACACACACACACACACACACACACACACACACACACACACGCACGCACACACGCACACATACAATACGCCTTGTTGGATTATTTATTGTTGCTTAACTAATCGCATTTCTCCAGCTTAATTTTTTGCATGAAATTTATTTTTATGTTAATTTATTTCTTTTGTTCAAGCTTTTGTTGAAAAGCAATATAGAACTTTACTGTATCCTACTATTTTAAGAAATTGTTTATCATGAAAATTGAAAGAGCAGGACTTTCCGTAATACCTAGTACGGGGTCTCTACGCTTTTGTAAATTGTAAAAATTTTATAGTCAAGAATATTTTATTCATTTATTTATTATTTATCCAAATTTCAAAGTCAAGGAGTACATATTTTGTTTTATTAACACATACTAAACAAAACAAACAAACTAAACAACATAAAATTATTTCATTCGGCTTCGGCCTTCGGCTCTACATATAAACAAAATTTTGTAACAAATATACCTAATAAGCGTCACTTATTATGGAAAATTTTAGTAAAATGCTGCTTAAGCTACATTTTAAAACTCAATCTAGAGATACCAAGAATCAAGAATCAAGAATTTATTTCAACGTAAAGAATTTACATTCTGCTTGTTGAATCTGAATGTACATACAGTTATGTATAACGTTAGCCGCTGCCTTGGGGCCGTCTGTAGTAGAGAAAAAGGCAGCGAAAAAAAAACTCCACTCTGACCATCTTTTCTCAAATCACCTTAAAGCTAATACAAATAAAACATACAAAATAATATCTTGGATGTGTTGAACACTAGACACATTTATCCTCTGATTTAATTTAATATTAAACTACTATTTAATGCCATACGTCCTTGTCTTCTAAATAATCGTTGATTTTATAATAAGCTTTTTTGCAAAGAGTGTACTTAACACAATTCTTAAATCGCGTTGGGGGTAACTCTAATATATCTTGGGGTATCTTGTTGTAGAACCTTATACAGTGCCCCACAAAGGAAGTATTAACTTTTGCAAGTTTAATAATTGTTTATTAAGCAACTGCTTAGTACCTATTTCTTTTGGATTAAGAAGAATTGTTTTTTTTTTTTGTCATATTTAAATTGATTTTTGTTTCGTTTATGTTTAATCGATCACCATCTATTAGTCGACTGTTTTAAGCCCTCTTTACCTTACTCCCGCACAACAACACAGGGAGAAGGCAGTGGCTGAAAACCAGCGCTACCCGCGGCTGTCCGGGGTAGCACCAGCTGAGCCACTACCTTTTGCCTTATTGTAAACCTAGTTTAGTACCTACTTAATTTGTTAAAATGTTATTTTGATGAGGCAATAAATACTTTTATTATTATTATTATTATTATTATTATTAAATCGTCGAAATGACAATTTATGTTTATTCCTAGTATTAACGTTATGATGGCTACCAAGAGTTTCGAAGTCCTTAATATTTTTCCGATCGTACATAATATTTTCATAAATGTATTGGCTTGCAACTGTTCAGATGTTAGTTTCTTTGAAAAAATCTCTTAGCGAGTCCCTATTACGTAGCTTGTATATAAATCGGATCGCTCTCTTCTGCAAGATGAAGATAGTCTCAATGTCTGCTGCCCGGCCCCATAGTATTATACCATAGGACATAATACTATCGTTGCAACGTCAGTAAGTTCTCGAATTCTTTTTACGGCATATGCTGCGGAGCTTAGTCTATGTGCCAATTTTATAATATGTGGACCCCGTTGTAGTTTGGCATCGATTGTGATGCCCAAAAATACAGTATCTTCAACAAATTCTAGTTTATCATTTTCAATTACAATGTTGTTTTCAACTAATTTTACGTTAGGTAGGGTAAATTTCATACATTTTGTCTTTTTTTAATTTAACAATAGATTATTTACTGTAAACCAATCTAGAACGTGCGAGACAGCATTATTTGCTTCGTCAAAATTATTTTCCTGTCTGTTTATTTAAAAAACCATTGGCGAGATCCTTTGTAAGCGGTGTCCTTATTGCAGGCCAGACCTAATGTCCTAACCTAACCACATGCAATTTCTGAAATAACAAAACGAATCTCAGCGGTGGGAGCATTTTGTTAATACGGACGTAAAGTTACGTAGATCCGCAGCGCGCAAACGAATTCTCTCTACAATTCCACTCATTTATAAGCGAGGAAGGATTAAGTCAGGTAGAGTGCGGGTTTTAAGATAAATCGTGTTTTGAGTTGACTTGGGTAGTTCCGGACTGAGTGATATAAATGATTCATTCCCGGTAATACATCACTCACTCGTTCCAATGTATCTTTTGGTTCTTGTAGTTTCAACGCTCTTAAATCGTACAGCTTGTCCCAAAAATGACACGTCACAGTGACACCGGAGGTAGACCTGCTCAAAAGGCTTCGAAACAACCTAACATGACATCAGTAAAAGTTGCACGGTTTTTGAGATATGGCCAATTTAAACTTGTTCTAAATTTTCAATTTTCTTAACAGTTTAGTGCTAGCATTAAGTTAGATAGCCCTCGTGTTTGGTTTTTTTATTTGTACTCGGTCACGAACTTGCATAGCACTAAAGTTGTTAAAAAAAGTAAAAATTTAGAGTAAGTTTAAATTGGCCATATTTCAAAAACCGTGCAACTTTACTGAGGTCATGTTAGGTTGTTTCGATGCCTTTGAGCAGATCTACCTCCGGTTCACTGTGACGTGTCATTTTTAGGACACCCCGTATATCTCATAGCGTAAATATATCTAACTACGGAAAACAAACGAAGGCTACTTTGGTCCGCAACCCCATTTTCAACATTGAGCTAATGCTCTTATTCTGTTGCCATTATTGTATTTATTACTCGGAAACTTGTTACAAAGATCTAACGATTAAGAGATTTCCATTCGATTGTATTGTATTCTTTATTCTACAGTAGAAAGTCGAATTGAATTACCTTGTAACGAAAACGCACACGAATTAATAAAATAATGACAGCCAAGCTTTAAAATTTATAGACTTCGTCTAACCATTTCGGTGATTGGAAAGAGCTCAGGTAGCATGTCTGTTACCACCAAGTAGTAACCAACCAATATCCTGTGCTGTTTTTTTATAAAATTTTTTTGACTTGTCTTTTCTGTGGGCTAGGCCGACGAAGTTGGCAGGATATCATAGATGCTGGCTCAGCCTACTCCATCTAAAACGATGTGCCACACACTGCAGCGTCCGGGCTTTTCCTTCACTCATCTAGTCTAAGTGGAAGGTGCCACCGGACGCTCTATAATATATCTCATTACGTAGATGCAAACGCCGTAAAGTAATTATTAAACCCCTTTATCCCGAATTTGCTACAAGTTTCATATTTCAAGGTAACACATCATCATCAACCCATTATATCCCCACCGAGGGGCACGGGTCTCTTCCTTGAGGAAGGTATAGGCCATACTCCACAATGGGGGCCAAGTCCGGATTGGTGGAGGCTTGTAAGACTAGTGGCTGGCCTTACTGTCAGAAGTTTTCAAGCCCCCCTAAGGCCTCTGACTTGGCTTAACGACTGCCATCTATCGACGGCAGCCGGCACCAACTGCTTAACGTGCCTTACGAAGCACGGAACCGCTCAGAAAAATGCCACTAGCGTTAGTCATAGACAGTGACCCATCCATGGACTAAGCGCGCCGTAACCTTAGTGATCATTTAAGATTACTCAGGCAGCTCAGGCTACGAGCGCTTCAGGTAACACATATTTCAAGTTATTTATAGTATGTCTCGCATAGTAGCGTGGCTTTTGGCATAGGCCTCTTCCAGCTCTCTCCACTGAGCTCTATCCTTAGGTACTCTGGTCCAGTATGGTCCAAAGGTTAGGCGGATATCGTCTTTCCATCTTGTTTTCAGAAGTCCCTTCCTTTTAGTGTCTCCCCTCTTTGATACCACAAGGTCACTTGTTTACTCCATTTGTTTATTTTGCAACGTAGCATATATGTCCTGTGCAACCCCATTTCATACGTTTTATACGAGTAATTATATGTGCTATTTTAGTTGTCTTTCCTATTTCAGAATTTCTGATTTTATCACTAAGTCTGATTCCCAGCATGCTCCTTTCCATTGCCTTTTGTGTAATAGCTAGTCTTTCTCTTTGCTTGTCTGTAAAGTAAATACCATGCAGAAAAAAAAACGTGAGTCAGAAGCATAGGCCGATTTAAGCCCGAACTAGTGAACTAAACGAGCGAAGTATGTCTCTGACCGAATGCCTACATATCACTCTTTTATTTCCCGGTCTCTTTTACTTGTTTCAAGCTGAAATTCAGACTAAATCGTCGATTTGGGACGGCAAAACGATAGCAGGGTTGTGTTCCAGGGATTTTTAGGGTATTTTGTTTTGTAAATCAAAGGATTTATTTCGTGCGGGTATTTAAAAAAAAATATATTTATGGTGATTTGCACGCGAGTGGAATTTTAAAACACATTGTTCTACAACTTGTCACTTATGAACAAGAGACCAATTAGCATGAACGACGTCCATCTATTTGACAGTGGTTTCAGGTTTCGGTTTAGTTTATTTTGACATTTTCCATCAACGTTTTGTTCACATGTAGGCAAATATCAGATGGTTCACGAAGGGCGCAAACAAAATTTTTGCGTTGAGGTTGTGAAATGGGGTTCCTCGCTTGAAACGTCGCCGCGAGAGGGCGCTAAGTGTTTTCTCTTGTCAAAATTCGGACTAGTTCGTTGTGTTGCTTTCATGTGTTTTTTTCGTTTCCTGGCCTTTTTTTCGTGATGCATTCTACCTGGAATGTCGCCCAACTAAAGTTGGAATTGAAAAAAAGAGGTGCTTCGCAGCAAGGAAAGAAAGCAGACCTAGTTAAAAGGTGGGTGAAAATCATTACTGTAACCACTTAGAATGGTTTTCCTGATTATTTTTTTGAGTTTACAAAGTCATTACCTAGCAAAAGAGGTTGCTAGTGCACTTATCACCAAAGAACATCTATAGGTATTTGTTAATAATCAGTTGCATACTATTCAAAACATAACCTCTCAAAAACCATACATGGTGTTTATTTTACGATAGGAACTTCAATTTTAGTAACGTGTGCACAGACAGTCCAGAGCCCCAAATGACATTACCAGAAGAAGAACTCTATAGAGATGTCAACAGTACCACCATACTGCCGCCTATTACAAAAGAAATTATCCATTTGTATTTCTCCAGGTGAGTTTATTACAAACTAATCTTTAAAAGCTTGTAAGTTGTTTGTTTGAATCGCTCGTAGCCTGGGCTGCCTGAGTGATCTTAAACGATCACTAAGGTTAAGCAACATACGGCGCGTTCATTAAATGGATGGGTCACCGTCTATGACTAACGCTAGTTGCATTTTTCCGAGCGGTTCCGTGCTTTGCAAAGCACGTTAAGCAGTTGGTGCCGGCTGCCGTCGATAGATGGCAGTCGTTAAGCCAAGGCAGTGGCCTTAGGGCGGCTTGATAACTTCTGACTGTAAGACAAGCCACTAGTCTTACAAGCCTCCACCAATCCGGACTTGGCCGCCGTGGTGGAGTATGGCCTATACCTTCCTCAGGGAAGAGATCCGTGCCCCTCGGTGGGGACATGATGGGTTGATGATGAAGTAGTTTGTCAATTATGTCAATTTGCTTTACAAATATGGATATGAGGAAACCCAGGTCTTTGCCAAAATAAACTGCAAATTGAATTAAAACTAATAGATTGAATGGAGAATTTGACTTAATTTAAATTTGTTTTTTTACAGATACAGTAAGAAAATAGATGCATTTAGGATGTATGAGTCCCGATATTTGATTGCATTACGTGCATGCAAAGTGGGAAATGATGAATGTTGAGTGGTGTTGCAATGAGAAATGTTGCAGTGGTGATGTTCACAACTGAACAAATGTTCAGGAAAAGGTGATACTTGCTCATATTGTGGCCACCCAAAAGCTTCAAAGTTTCCACAAACCGAAAAAAACATTCACAGCATCACCCATGAAAGCTGAGAAATTACCTTCAAAAAGGCGGATTGAAAACATAATTATACACCCATATGATACCAAGAAGATCTGCAAACAGAATTATAATGACAGAGTGCGAAACATTCTTATAGGAGCCACCTCAAGCAATATGCCTATGAAACAAAGATATGGCCCTGCAAATCCATATGGAATCCTCAATGACCATTCTTATGTAAAAGAAGATGAAAGAGATGTACTTTGCAAAAGACTTCTATTAATTGAAGCATCAACAGAAGACATAAAAAATGTTGAAGAAATTACGAAATTTCAAACCAAAAGTGTGGAATGGCATGAACTGAGACAGGACCGAATCACCGCAAGTAATTTCCACACAGTTTGCCACTTGACACTTCAACGGCAACCTAAGTTTGCAGAGCAATTGCTTTATCCAAGAACTTTTAAGTCAAGGCAAACTACACATGGCATAATAAATGAACCAGTGGCATTAGCCAAATACATGGACGAACATGACTTACAAGTCGAGAAATGTGGGTTATTCTTGTCCAAAACTCACCCATTCTTGGGTGCTTCTCCAGATGGCCTTTTAGGGAATGAAACAGTGATCGAGGTGAAATGTCCTTATTCCTGCAGGAATCAAAAGATTGATTCAACAACAGTTCCCTACCTCTATGAAGAAAATGGGGATCTTTTTTTAAAGAAGACCTGTGTTTACTATTATCAAATACAGGGTCAACTATTTTGTACAGAAAGAAAATTTTGTAATTTTATAATATACACATACAAAGATATGAAAGTTATCTATATATCACGAGATGATGATTTTATCATCAACATGATAAATAAACTAAAAGCCTTTTTTGAAAACCATTTTAAGGAAGCATTGTTCCAAAAGTACATTTATAGAAACTATAAATAAATAAAAATACCAGAATGAATAAACAGTCTTTTATTATTTTTTCTTAGCTATACACTCTCTAAAATTACATAACATAACACATACAAAAAATATTCTGGATGCCAGAGGTACATAGTAAGGACTTAAATCAGATTTTAATATAGTATAAGTCTTGCTCAACTCTATGAAACGTTCAATGTGAACTCTTTGTCTGGCTATTGTTCTATCATGCTTTACAATCACTCCTGACAGTTGGCTTTTGCCTTTACGAAAAGCTATTATGTTAATGTCTATATTTTTACTAGCGAAAATGTCTTGCACATTTATACCTCTGTCAGCCATTATACTATCCCCAGAACTACATTTTTTCAGCAAATCACTTCTTTCAAAAGCCACACAACGTCCCAAAATTTATGTAAGACGCAAATTTTAAAAATCATGATTAGACTAATGACAGCTGTTTTTGTAACAAACACTTAGCGCCACCTGTGATGAACTAATTTGACAGTAAGCATCCCCATTGAATCCAGAGCGAACTGAGGTGATTTTTGCATTACAACACTGTGCTTTTCACTACCATCTGAGAGGAATGAAAATGCGTATTTGCGTTCCAATTTCAAATATTTGACAATTACGTACTTAAAAGTTTTGCAGCAAAGAGCTTGGAAGTTCAGTAAGTAGTTCCAAACTAGGTTTTAAAACTTATTGCTTGGGTTCGAGCGAAATAGATGTAGGACGAATCCTCAAGAGTGAAAGAGAAGTCCGACTTCTTAGTAAATAAGTGCATTAGTATATAAATTCAAAATTGGATTTTGATTGCACTGAGTTATTTCGACGCACGCGGTTTAAATTTCGAACACCGTTTGTGAGAAGAAAATCGTTTATCGCATGGCAACTTTAACTTTTACCTCCTTCACACGTCTCATCTCATTTTTTACGAGGCAGAACAGCAGTATCTCTGAGGCACTTAAAAAAACATATCGGAAAAGGTACGTGAACCTGAAAGGGCTAATCTATCTAGGCCCCAACATAGCCTCGCGATAAGCAAAGCCAGACAAGATATTCCGTCCTCGATCAGAAAGCTGTTACTTTTACGTTAACACTATCTCGAACGTGATGCGGAACGAATAAAATACATTTATGTTCTCGTATTTGGAGAGTTAGTGAAGCGTTGGAATTTCATACAAGGCAAGTTTTGTTTATGTGAAAATATTAATTACCTAATCTAATGTGTAACTGACAACTTTAACGTTCATAAAGTAAAGACATTGTTTTTATTGTGAATAGCTTTTAATTTGAATTTGAAGTTGCACAGATTAGGATTATTATTTGTTTTGTTTTTGCTATGACGTCCTTCTGGTTTTATAGGCTCAGTTTTTTTTTTTAAATTAACGCAACGAATTGCACAAATCCAAATAGTCTGCTTAAATTATCAAAAAAGTCAAGTGGACGAATGCAGGTGGGTTGATTGAATCAAGAAAAATCTCTTATTGTTATTCCTTTATCGATTGTTTTGTTTGTACATCTAGGGCCACCTTTTTTTATTTTTGTTAACGGGGTGAAATGCTTTGTGCACTATAACCGCCACCCTTGGGGGAGGGCGACGGCCGTGTGTCGGACTCTCCTCTCCTAATAATAGGAGATGCATACCTCCTAAAACACCCCGGGGGCCGTCCTGTCGCTCGTGCAATGGGGCGCCGCCGGATCTCGCAAGTGGTGTGAAACCACAACGCGAATGCGACAGCGGCGCCCCGGCGGCGTCGACCCGACTCGCAAGGAGTCGGGCCCACCCTCACTTGAGAAGGGGCATGGGCCCCCCACCCCCTTCTCCCGTCACGATGTCGGACGGCAGGTCCCCCTGCCGTCTGTGACCCTCACTCAACCGGCGGCGCAAGGTCCGCGCAGCGTCCCCCGCGCCACCGGCTCTCCCGGCGGAGAGGCGCGAGCTCCCCAAGCCTCCAGCTACCGAAGATCCGTTTTCTGGCCCTCTGCCAGGTCTTCGGCCCCGTCTGGTCCTCCCCTCCTTAGTCCTCCCTTGGCCAAGGAGCATGGGGTCCTCAATCTCAGGTCCCCGGCCCTCCTCCCAATGTCCCTCCCGGCCCGGCTTGTAGAACTCGCGCCCCTCCCCTCCCCGTCCGGCCTTCTTCCATGCCCTCTGCTGGACAGAGGGACATAGAGAGGGCCCCCACCGTGTGTTTTTTATAGAGGTTGTCTCCTCGCGGCCCGAAGGCCCCCGGCCCCGCTCAATGTGGGGTTACGGGTGCGGGGCCCATGGTGGACCCCGCGGGACATCCAGCAGCGCAAGCCACTGGACGTCCCCCTCCCTCTGATTTTGGTCCGCGCCGGCCGAAGCCGGTACTCCCCATATCTGGAGGGCGTTCCCCTATCCGCTACCCGGGGGACGCGTCCGATGGAAGATCCAGAAACTCCACACGGAATCTAGGACCACCTAGACCAGCAATGTGGGTTTCGAAATGACGCTTTTCTTCATTCAGTCTCTTATCGCAAACTCTAAATAGAGCGTACGCTTCTCAAAACATATCCTCCGCACTCCTCGAGCTTACGTCGATGCGATAAGCCATATATTGCTCCGGCAAACCGGTTAATGATAACTTGGGAGGGTCGGTATGTAAAAATGGCTCCGATAAGCCCCTCTTGATGTAGGGTGAGTTATCTGGAGCAAGAACTTTATGGTTTTTGGAAAAATCCGCGCAAGGAGGTTTATAGTCGAGATAACTCTTTGAACCGGTAAATGTTGAAGTTTCATTCGCAAGTTGCCTGTTGGTTTGCCGGGTGGTAAAAACGTTTCTGTGGAAATAGCTACATTAGTTCCGTGGAAAATTCCCGGGGTAGTAATTTATATATTTTGCACATGGCAAAGCAACGTTTGCTGGGTCAGCTAGTCTAATATATAACATTCTCGAGTCTCCGTGTTAGAAACGGCTGAACCGAGTTTGATGAAATTTTATATATATAATCGGTAGGTCTGAGAATAGGTTGCATTCACGTGTGTGCATGAATATACTTGAGCCATTACAGACGTGCGAACTGAGTCATAAACATTTGTATCAGACCTCTCTTTCACACATATAGGATGCATATCAGGCATATCGGAACTCTCGCTCGCACTTTTATGACTCGGTTCGCACGTTTGTAATGGCTCAAGTATAATGAACGTCGTGTTTTTGTAACAACTTTAGTAAGTCTTCTTTATTTATTTATTTATTTATCAGGATCGTGGCAGGTGGCAGTCCCTGGTCCCTGCCTACCCCTCTGGGATACAGGCGTGAGCTTATGTATGTATGTTGTGTATTTGACTCATGTTAATCAATTTTCTCTGTAATCCATTCTTCCAAAGTGGTTTCAAGCAGCGTTCCCTCTGCTTATTCAATAAATCAACGTCGAATTCATCTATCGGGCACTCAAACCGTACCGCAAATATAGGGCAGATTACATGACCCAATTGCTGAGAATCCTCTTGGTACAAATACGCTTTGTTGGCATACCAAGTAAGTACCTAATGGAGTATTAAGTAGCAAGAATCCTATCCTACTATCCTACTTCCTATCCTATCCTACTAATATTATAAATATTATAGTTTGTAAGTATGGATGGATGGATGGATGTTTGTTACTCTTTCACGTAAAAAATACTGAATGGATCTTAATGAAAATTTTACAATAATATACATCAGAATAACACATAGGCTACAATTTATAAAGAAAATAAAACAACAAAAATATATAAATAAACGGTGCATATTTGAATCGCTTATTTTCATTATCGCACTTTTTTTTTTCTTTTTTATTATGGCCACACACTCATTTGCACCATCCGCATCGTCTTACAAAACCATACAGCATTAGTCCCACTGAAAGTATAAGATCCTTCGTTTTCGTATACCTTTTTTTCGTTTTGGAGGCCTATCTGGTGATCCAGGCTCATTTTCCAGATTTTATTGTTCCATTATTTAGAAGCTGGTCCAGTAGAAACGTTGCAATAGAAATAACCGAAGAAACTGTCAAAGTAATTTTTGCCATCGACACAGTTTTATTAACCAAAATGCATATGTCCCGGACAAGTGTACACGTTTAGTTACCAAATAGCACATGTCCAAATTTTGAAAACAAAATATCTAAGAAAAGGCAATAGCTAGACAATAGTTTCTTCTTAGATTATTTTAGTTTTATTTTTTAGACAAGTAATATTTTTGCAAAGCCATGTACTCCTCATGATAAACGGTTTTTTATGTCCCCTGTAAAAAGAGCTTTTTGGACCAGTGCTATAATAAAAATAAGCGATTCATTTGCGCCGTTCGGGGTCGAAACGATGGGCTCATGGGGCCCAGAGGCGCGCTTTTAAGGACCTAGCAGCGCGCCTAATCGACGCATCAGGAGACCAGAAGGCTGGCGCGTACCTCGGCCAAAGAATAAGCCTGACCATCCAAAGAGGCAACGTCGCCAGCGTTCTGGGCTCCTTGCCGCGGGATGGTGACCTGGGGCACGTGTTTTATCTGTAAATATATATTTTTAGCATAGTCTTAATATTATTATTTACCTTAGTTTTATTCAGTAATTACTTATTTTAATTAGTTTACAGAGTATGTTATTTAAGTTTTGTCCTAAAAGTTAAAGTCAATAAAATAAACGGTAAAAATATTTAAAAAATATTCTTATGTGCACTCGTGCGATGCCGAGACGGGCCGCTAGTCTTTCATAAATATGGTGTTCAAAATACAATAAAGTTATTATGATTTTTTAAGTTCTTTATTTAACATACTAGCCACCCGCCCCGGCTACGCACGGGTGTCAAAATCGTTCCCGTGTAAATAGCTATATTAGGCTGGTTTTAGAGGCTAGAAGGCTAGGGGCTAGAAGTAGTAGTAGTAGTAGTAGTAGTAGTAGTAGTAGCTAGTAGAGGGCTAGAACAGGGCTAGAACAGGGCTAATTTGGAAGGTTTTTCAGGCTAGTAGGTAAGCTTATTATAATCGTTAATGCATGAAAATGATACATTACTAAATTTAAGCATATTCTCAGGTCACTATTTATATGCACAATACAAGAAAAGGTTAAGCGCACTTTGTAGCAATGTACATTTATGATATACCTAAATAGGTATGTATACGAGTATTAATACTTTTATTGCACTTACATTTAAAATAAAAATATAGTACAATGCGGCGGACTTAATGCTATAAGCATTTTCTACCGTATACTTATTTAATAAACTTCGTACATTTATTTTTTCGTACATACAGTGCTTCTGGCTCCACACTTGGATACCCCGTGTCAAGGGATCCAGAAACAGCGACATCACAAACATGTAAACATCCAAGACCTGGGGTTTTTTTTATTAGATTACGTTCCAAAGGACTGCATCATGATACAGCCCTCTGGACATAAAAATATACTCTGCTAAGGCCAATCGGACCGCCTCCCAAGTGGCACTCAGTAACCATCCAAAGAGAATTATTTATGTTAAATAGGTACTTTTCCCGAAGATACAATAAAAAGAACGCTTATATAGGCGCGACGATGTGAAAAAAATACTTTGTTTCTTTGTTACTCTTTATTGCACAAAAGAAGAGGTAATAAATTATTAATTATTTATTTTTGCGGTAAAAAACGGTACCAAAATAACGAAAAGTATTCTTAAAATTATGACAGAGTACACTTAAGTATTTTTCCAAAATTTTCGGACTCAAATTTGTGACTCTCCGAAAACGACCTCTCTACATAAACTGAAGTCATTCGACAACATTTAAAATTTGGCGCCATTTCTGGATATACTTGTTTAGGCAGAATATGACCTGTGCAGTTGATGTAATCATTAATGTTATTTAAGTCTTCAAGACTACACGTCTTCATATCCACCCCTCGCAACTAATATGCACGAAATATGCATGATTAGAACAAAAAGGTTGAAATATGCACTAGCGCCGTATTTAGAGAGTTTTATGCATTTTGCATACGCAAATATGCAAATGCATAAAATCCGATGTCTAGTTATAATACAGAAAAAAACTTAAATAACTTTTCCGCCATCTTGACTTTCAATACCGACCGGTATTGTATCGAAAAAAGTTTAAAAAAACCACTTGCTTAAAAGGGCTCCGGATCTTTTTGTCGGACTTTGTGCAATCAGCCAAGAATGCAATATGGAATATTCCATTCATTAAGAATGGAATATGGAATATTCCGTCCATTAAGAGACCTCGGTCCGTTTACGCGGGAAAAATTGCACAAAGAGTGTTCCGGAGTCAGCGAAAATTGTGTGCTCAGAACGGTGAGAGCGCAGTGCCATGTATGTAGGTCACACGCGGTGTTGTTGTTTGTTGGTTATAATTGTAGCTCAGAAGTTCAAACTCAGAGCATAACATAACATTTACCAAAGCATTTACGTACAGGCACATACATCGCTTCTGGCCCCACACTAGAATACCCTGTGTCGTGAGAACCAGAAATTGAGACGTCACAAACATGTGTAAACATCCAAGACCTGGGTTTCTTGAAGAGCCGCTAGCCGGTCAGAATGAAGACTATCTCCGCACCAAGTTTCATCAAAATCAGTTGTGTAGTTTTTGCGTAAAATAGTAACAAACATACATACAGATATCCTTACATCCTTACAAACTTTCGCGTTACAATATTAGTAGGACTACTTATTCCTTCATAGTTGTACCACACCGCGGTCTGTGACGTTCGCGGCATATCTCTTGGCACTGACTGAAAATCAGCGCTGAAGTCTTACCCATCAGCATAATGCTGAGTCAGCTGGCATTTATAACAACAGTGACATGCCGTGGCCTTTATTTTCCTTCTGTTTTCTTCTGCTTTTTTTTGTTTGGTACTATTTTTTGGGTTTTTTTATTTATTTTGGCGTGTTTACTGTTTTTATAATGATTTTCGTAATACTCGTATCAAAAATTTGCCAGAGGTCATGCAAATAATGGCATGGTGGCCTGGTGGCTTATCTCCGTCTAAAATGGATGAGACTGGCGATGGCTGAGCCCTATGGGAGCTATCCGTATGTTTGGCCGCGGCATTCGTATTTTCTTGCTTTTATAAGAATAGTTACAAATGTTTCTGTAGGTATCGGAAGTTGTTGATCGCACATAGGGGATCTTGTTAGCTAGACACTCGTACCAATTTATGCCCGTTAGCTTGGAAATGGTTGGGAAATTATGTTCACAGCGGAGTTTTTTCTTACTGCTCCTTCACTAGAACTCGGCTCTGAGACAGCGGTAACATTGTAAGTTGACAATCGATAAACGGAATGTAAATGATGTTGATAATAATACTGATACGATGGCAGTCGTGAAGCCAAGTCAGAGGCCTTAGGGCGGCTTGAAAACTTCTGACAGTAAGACCAGCCACTAGCCTTACAAGCCTCCATCAATCCGGACCTGGCCCCTGTGGTGGAGTATAGCCTACACCTTCCTTTTCCGTTTCTAAATTTTAGTTAATAATTTAATTTTATTGTGACTTGTTATGAATATTATAAATGATTCCTATGTCTACGTCATTTGCTCTGATTTACAAAGAATTACATTAAATTTTTGTCTCTGTAGAGTAATTTCGTAGCATATTAACTAAAACGGGACGTAATGAATAAAATAAAGAAACAAAGCAAATATTACATTTTTATTACCATTTCCAACGGTCAAAGAGAAAATTGTCCAATTCAATTACGTCTCGTCAGAATCCAGTGCTTATTAACCGGCTTCGAAAGAGGAGAAGGTTATCAATTCGTTAGAATAATAAATTTTTTGCCCTCATTTTCAATCAAATAAGTCTTCGTAATTAAAGTTAGACTTTGCAGATGTTAAGCGACTATACACGGTATCACGGCATTGTAATAAAAAATAACTCAACACTTCTTTCAATAGCCTATTTGACAGTGTGAAAAAACAGTATTATTTATACGTATTCGTATAAATTATGTGTCTAAAAACAGCTTATAAGGCATTTAAGCAATTTAAACTAAAGATATGTAAAAAAACACAAGATAAAGTTTTATAATTTGTATCTGCCGCCATTGTATCTAAAACGGCCTGGATTGGCGATGGCGATTGATAACATCACATGCTAGTACAAATGGCGTCTGTCAATCATTCTTTCTTACGTTCATTGGTTGGTTTACCGGGAAGTGACGTCATAATCCTGTGCGACGCCATATTGCCTAAGACAGCGTTTTGGCGGCTTATTTGAAAAGTAAATTTTTGTTTGCATTTTTTAGAAGAAATACACGAAATAATTTAAAATGACCACTTTCTGAGGAGTCCATGAACATCAACAAATAATATGAGATAGAAATCGGTCAAAATAGTCTATTGTACACTGTTAAGATAAGATAAAATTATGATGCTTATTATCATCAATCCACTATGTCCCCACTGAGACCACGGCCTGCATAATTTTATTGACACGGTTATTTCACGTTATTGGGCAGCAAAACGGTCCATGACTATTTTTAGTGAGTTTAATGCAGCACATAGCTTAAAAATGTAGGTATCTCTCGAAAATATTTTTAAAATATTTTAAAACAGTGTATGGCTCATTATTTTGTCATTACGTGGCTTGGCTAGCTGAAATTGGGCACGAATCACGTAGCATGAAAAAATGACGCACTTAGGCCGTAAAGCTAGACAGCAATAATATAGCTGAAAAACATTTTAGTATTTTCGATTGCAAAGCGACCGTTTCGGCTATACGGCTAATATCATCGGCTAAACAAAAAATATTTGGCCTTAAATCCCGCAAATCTCGGCTATACTAAAAATATTGCAGAGCATTGCAAAGTCTAGCCGTAAATGCTAGCTGATGCTACCAGCTACACCCTTGCACTATACATTTTCGTGAAAAGATAGCCTGTCTAGAATCACCATTACATTTGTTACTAAAGTCGGTTTTTTTCATTCAATGCAAAAAAAATATTGTCACGTGGACATCTCCATACAATCCGCTACTTGACTCTTTTTTCAAGTATGTCTTAAATGCTAAATATCTCTTCCATTAGACCAAAAAATATTTAGGTATATTTTTTGAGGACCTAAAAGCAACAAAAACATTATTTTAAAACGTTGCTTTGCTAAACAGCCAAAAACGCGGTCCGCCATGTTTGTCTATGGTTTGAAGTCCTCTACGTTTGTAAACAAAGTTTGACATTCAACATATGTAGAGCTTGTGCCACGAAAGAAGTATGAGTCACAATAGAACCTACGCACGCACGACTGACATATGTTTGTTTACAACCAAAGGTGCTTTCAAGATGGCGGATAGTGTTTTCACCGTTCCGATTTTAAAGCGAAAGATATTTTTTTTATTTGCAAATTTTGCAGCCATCCTGCATATTTACTTAGCAAAATCAATATATTTCGGTTTCTTACGTTAGATACTACAGGAAATATCCATTTATCGCGTCCAATTTGATACGAGTCAAGTAGCGTATTCTTAGGCTGTCAATGTGAGAATGTTGCTAGTAGGTACGTTAAAACCAAATAACCCCATTTTACTTCCAAGTTAAATTGTGTATGCTACGAAGGTGTTTTTTTTAGACTTTGCTTTTACGAGTAATTCAATTTTAATGTCTTTGATGTGATAAGGATTTTGGTCACATGAGTCTTCTAGTCACGGTAAAAACCATCTACCGAGTTAACCTATAGCTTTTATAGCGGTAACACCGCGTCATTTTTTTTTGCATCGAATTAAAAAACGGACTATACACAATTTTCAATATCAGAATGACAGGAGATGTGATATAAAAAATACACCTAAGTAATTTCTATAGTGCCAGTACTTTTGTGCCACACTGTACTTCTAAAATCCTCTACTCTCACTGCCGTATCATTTGCATTTATTGTCAGTATTAAGTGCATTGCCCATTCAGTACTAAGCTCTATAAGGGTCATCGTATACGATGCAACTAGCTGGTCTAAATGCTAATATTTGGTCTGGACGGTCCAGATTATATTTAGGCTATGCATTTAGTACCAGTTTAGTGAGGTGGGAAACCGTTAGGGTATGCAGCTTCTAAACAAACTGAGCTATTGACGACCTCTGTGACGCAGCGGTTAGTACACCCACCATGCGAGAGGTTCCGGGTTCGAACCCCAGCTGGTAACAAAAAAAAACCCCAGTTCTTTGGTGATGTCACTGTTTTTGGTTCCCACGACACAGGGTACCCTAGTGTGGGGCCAGAAGCAATGTATATGCCTGTATGTAATTGTTTATGTTGTTTATTGTATAGCCTTACAAGTAAACGTGGCATTGTTATAGCCCGTGAATAATGGTATAGCGAGTATATCCCTAGAACTTGACTCGCCACGACTTGTTTAGTGGTTTTGGCAACTTCGTCAACAATTTACCTCCTTAGTTACTTATTCGGGTCCTTTGTAGAAAGGAAAGCTTTGAGGTTATCTTTGGGTTAAGTTTTGTTCCAACGCACCAAAATATCTACATACCCTACATTCATACAGTCTTTCAGGAAAGTAGAGGGAATCTAATAGACATACATACATACATATCCCAGCCACGCCTGTATCCCAGAGGGGTAAGCAGAGACCAGGGACTGCCACTTGCTACGATCCTGACAAATCACTTTCGCTTTCGACATTCATTGATGCCGTAGTACGCCGGCAGGGCGACTAATAGACGTATGGGCTTGTTAATGAAATCACGATTGAAAATTCCAGATTTGAAAAATCTATTACTATGTATATTCATCATCATTCAGCCACAAGAAGTCCACTGCTGGACATAGCCCTCCTCCATGGATTTCCAAACAGATCGGTTAGAAGCGGCTTGCATCCAGCGCCTTCCTGCCACTTGGATGAGATCGTCTGTCCATCGTCGACTTAGCCCCCTGGTTGAGCAAGTTGAAGTGGCAGTGAGCGGGGCACATAGCACGCAGTACTGACAGCCGATGGGAGCGAAAAGTTCTGGAATGGAGACCACACATCGGCAAGCGCAGCGTAGGATGGCTATGTATATTAAATAATAATAATTATTACTATTATTATTTATTTATTTCAGGCAAAGCCGTTAGTAACAATTTCACTTATGCTATGTTAGTAAAAAATTTACAATATAATATTAATTACACCACGCAAAGTGGAATGGCCTAGTCCCTGCCAGCCCTACCGCTTAAGGTGCATTGCCACCCAGTGGCGCTGTATGGGGCTATCAGCCAACACCTTTAGGAGGCTGCTGGTACTGACCCTCACCCTGCACATCAAGGATGCTATGCGATTGCGGACGGCCTCTGTGGCGCAGCGGTTAGCGCATTTGACTACCATGCGAGAGGTCCCGGGTTCGAATCCCGGCTGGGGACAAAAAAAAAGAAACCCAGGTCTTGGATGTTTACATGTTTGTGTTCCCACGACACAGGGTATCCTAGTGTGGGGCCAGAAGCAATGTATGTGCCTGTATGTAAATTTTATAAAAAAAATTATTGTTATCTTATTGCGTGGAAATCATCCGTTTGCGCGTTGGCAAACATCCCTGATGCACTATAGTATAGAGGCAGCCCCAGCAGCAACCTGAAGGCGTTATTATATTGGACCTGTAGGGCGCTGTAGGCTTTCTGCGTATAGTTGGTCCAACTGCACGTGTAAAAGTAAAACTCCTTAGTTTTATTGTTGCTATAGAGTACCTAGCACGTCTTGTCCTACATAGGCTGTAATAAACAACGGCCAAGTTCTGATTAGTTCATCAAAAGAGGAGATGAAAACAAGGTTTTACTACCGCGGGATAGGCAGCCGAGAGCGGTCGAGTTTGAGACTGGTCCCACGGTGAGCTCTCCCACTATACTTGAACCATTACAAACGTGCGAACCGTGTCATAAAAGTGCGAGCGAGAGTTCCGATATGCCTGATATGCCTCCTATATGTGTGAGAGAGAGGTCTGATATAAATTTTTATGACTCAGTTTGCACGTTTGTAATGGCTCAAGTATAGTCTTATTCTTATGCCTCCTCCAGACTATTTGCGAAGTTCCTCGACGAAGTACTTACTCGGGAAAGTTGACCGAAGTACGTAGCTACACACTCGAGGTTGGACGAAGTAAGACGAAGTGCCTCTCCTCACACGATATTCGCCTAACCTCGGTCAATTTCGCGAGCAGTGTGAAGGTCACATTAGAAGCACTCGCAGCGATCACTTTTTTAGACTAAAGTCTGTTTTTGTAATTCCATGCGAAAAAAATTATGCAGTGCTACTGTTTAATATATCGTTATATTTGGTAGATTTTTGTTTTGCTGTAAAAAAGTAGACGCGTGGGACCAAAAACCTGATTGCATTAAAGACGTAAATATTTAGGTACTCATGAAAGAAAAGTATTTAAGAAAATACTTTAGTAGCTCACACAATGTTTATTTGGAAGTAATATGGAATATTGGTTTTTTAATAGGCAACACTCGGGTGTAAATAACCTTGGGTCAGATTTGACACATTCATAGAGTCGTAGTTTATGTTCGAATATTTCATTCTGTTCTGGGTTATACGAATGTTATTTCTTGTGATTTCGACCATTTTTGCTAGTTTTTCGTACCGTACTTCTTTTTTACTGTAACTTTTATTTAAGTAAATAAAATTGTTTGCGAAATTTACTCACATAAAACATTCCGAACCGGTTTACTTTCATTTTACAATATTAATAAGGATACAAATGAGTAAATCCTTATCTCAGTCGTATGTACAATTTTTTTATGGATGCAGTATTGTTATATTGTTTGCAAGATTAATTTACAAAGTTTACTGAAATCAGAAGCCATGTCAGAGTCTTACAAGCCTTTAACAATCTGGACTAGGCCCCCCTGGTGGAGAATGGCCTATACCTTCCTCAGGGAAGAGACCCGTGCCCCTTGGTGGGGGCATAATGGGATGATGATGATGATGACCGAAGTTTATTTTGAAATTTGATATCGTTCCTTTATTTAAATGCAATAAAGAATATTTTTGTCGTACTGTCAATGAGTAAAATGTATAAATTGAAATCCTGTCAGGATTGCCTTACTCGTCCGTGGGTCGATATTACACTGGGACGAGTTCCAAACGAGGAAACCAGGGAATTCTAAGCCCTGCGTAAACAACAGGAATCACGTACTATAAAAATAGTCATTCCATCATGGTCTACCGGAGTTGTTTACGGGGCTACAGATTACTATGAATGCGTGGTTGTAACTTTATAGGTCTTTTTCGGAGCAGAGAGATTTGCGGAGCGCGAAAACGAAAGAAATTCGAAGTGACCATAAACTAGTAAGATTTATTGGAACTAATTAATTACAAAGCAAAAATGGAGATGGAATTCAATTCAACTCATTTACTCGCTAAAATGTGGTAGTACATACATAATATAAGTACAGGTTGTAAAACATATTAACCCTCAATTCACTACCTGTCAAATAGTAACATAATTCACTAGTATGGGTCCCAGGGACCCATATTTTACTTTTGTTATTTAATCATGAAAACAACCTTTTATTACTAATACTTTTATATGTATGTTAAAGACAACTATGAAACAAAAATATCTATAGTAAAGAAATAACAAAAATAGCACTATTTTACTACTAATTGAGTATCTGCAAAGACATAGCAAAATCAGCATTTTTAGCAATGCCTTACAATAATAATCACAATTTAACATTGTGGAACATATCCGAGGTAATTTTTTAAATGACAAATAAATATTTATCAAAAAGAAACACAAAAACCATCAGCCACCATACGAAAAAATAAAACGTGCAGGTGTGCAAGTCAGTATTGCACTTCTTGTTTATTCTCAGAGTCACTACCTTCTTCTTTTAGCCATTGATTCAAAATATTCGAAGCTTCATCATCACACACATTTACTAGCTTGGTCCAGGTCTGTTCCTATCCATTTTGATTAAATACAACAACAAAAACATGAAACACATAACCACATAGATAAAGAAAAAACTTACATAATTCACTACTATGGGTCCAGGGGACCCACAAATATACGCTCACTCATACTTGGAAGAGTCGCACACGCACGTCCTTTAGCTAGCACGTTCGGCGCCCCACTGCATGAAGGTAATGAGAAGCACAGAAAAATTTGCGCGTAATTCAAAGAGTAATTAAAGATTACAATTCTGATATGGGTCCATGGGACCCAGGTAGCGAATTAAGGGTTAAGGAACGCACATTCGGTCCATCTTGACATGCAACATTACTTTACAGACAAACAGAAAGTAAAGTCAATTTATCCTAATTTCTCGTAATATATCACAAATGAATAGTTTGGAAGTTTGGTTAAGCTGGAAGACTTGAGTTATGTAACTATTAAGGCTTTTCTAAGGCAGCCCTAAGTGCAAACAAATCAAGAAGTAATGTGAAACAAAAAATTCTTCCTCCTTTGTTGTCATCTGTACCTCTTAGAGAAAAAGCGACCCTTGTTATTGAGGAATTCTTCTAAAAAACATTTCATTGTCTCGTGGCGACGACGCGCCGTAAAACAACGTTTTTCTTTACTACGAACATATTTCACTTTGTAAGTCGAGTAATTTTTTACTTCCCTCCCTCTTGTAAAATACCTGGAGATCAGACTTGGATCGTGTACTTAGATGTTATGTGGTTAGACCGATCCTCGCGATGGTTTCCTTCTGAGTTACCGCGCGGTATTGCTACTTGCTTTTTTCATCTTAGATCCTAACTACATTATGTATTGCACCTTATGTTCAATTTCTTGACTAACTGTTCCCCGCGACTTCGTCCGCGT
Source organism: Yponomeuta plumbellus (assembly GCA_947310845.1). Lineage (NCBI taxonomy): Eukaryota > Metazoa > Arthropoda > Insecta > Lepidoptera > Yponomeutidae > Yponomeuta > Yponomeuta plumbellus. The sequence continues at coordinate 5,331,230 of OX371221.1, read as the reverse complement.
GGGCTTTAGTTGAGAAAAGTGTTTACGACACAGAGTATCCTAGTATGGGGCCAGAATCAATGTATGTGCCTCTATGTAAATGTTAATGTTTATGCCACTGCGTCTTAGTAAGTTATTCAAGTTGAGAATTCTGTGATCCGATCACGCTTTACTCGGCGACTGTACCTACATTCCACCTAACCCCTGTACCGTGAAAGTTCTCTTTCACAAACGAGTACAGGCGAGATGAAAGGTGTCGCGTAATAAATTAAGAAGTCAGCTCGCAAAGTTTTTAGTTGCTCCAAAGTTTGCTGCTTCGAAATAATGGGCGGGGATTTTTAATTTCAGTTGGCTACAGTTCCTATCAAAACCAACGTCTGGAAGAAGAAACATAACGCAAAACTTTGTTAAAAAAAGTTACACTTTTTGTAACTTTTATTTATGTCTTGTTTCTTGTTGCAATAAAGAATATTCTAATCTTATATTATTTTACCAAATTAATCTCTTATATCTCGGTATTTTGTAAAAAAGGGCACAAATTTTGAGTCTTTTTCGTTTTATTTATTTAAAGAGATCTTACATGTATAAAACCAACAATGCCTTGATACAAATCAATAGATACGACGTTTGGATCTCAGTTGATGACGTTTTTCCATGCGTGACGTACTTCCGGTCTTAAAAAACTCTGGTGTTTTATTTTCGCTTGAAAATAATTCAAAGTGTCAAATCAAAATATTCAGCCCAGGCTCTCAAAAAAAAAACCCGTACTACCATGACATGGCGCTGACAAACCTGATCTTTATGATGAAATGTGTGATCCCTGGCACAAAAGTTTCCGGTATTTAAAAAAATATTTATGATATAATATAAGCAATCTCTAGCTCATTTTACCTCTTTTATTAAAAAAAAACATTGGAATAACAGCAAGCGCAAGGGTAATTTATCCGAGCAAGTAGGTCGACGTTCAAAGAAGGTTTATGTCAGGTTAAACACTGGCAGCGCTAGCCTTTACAGTTATAAAAAGAAGAAATTAACTTTTTCTTCTTTTATTCACAAACGGCTGAAACTACCAGTAAAAAGTTGCATAGACTAGTTTCTTGACTTATGTTTTAATCGTGGAGGGAGTAAAACCGTGGATCAAGCCACAACGCACACATACAAGATGTATATGAAACAAACTTACGTAGCGATCATGGGTGAAAAAGAGACAGAATAAAAGGCAAAAGTGTAACTGCTTTTTTTGTTCGGTTGCCCCCAAATAACGTCAACGGTTGACATTTCTGAACCGAAGAGTAAAACATGTTGCCATTCGTGCATGTTGAAAATCCCGATCATTACTTTAACTATGTATTTATTAGTGAGTTTAAGAGTTAGTTTATCTGGTAGGCAGTCAAATACATACGAACGTAAATTGTTATGCAAAGCATTACAATAGATGAATTCCAGTTGAGAACTCTGTTTTGTAGAAAAAAACATATGAGTCAATATTTTTTCGAGTAACATTTAACTAAACAAATCTGAATATCATCTTGGAGACCTACTTGGATTACTACTTTCATATACTATTCACTTTTCTACATACTTAAATCGCCTTTAATCAAAAGTTAAAATCATCATCATCATCATCAGTCTATATTAGTCCAGTGCTGAAGATAGCCCTCCCCTAATGAGCACCATAGCGCCCTGTCTTCAGCTTGCCGCATCCAGCATCTGCCAGCAATTTTTCAATTACAATAATATTATTATATTTTGATCTATTACAATATTAATGAAATTTCACAATGTTTCCATTCCAGATTTCTTCAAAATACTCCTGTTCTGGATAAATGGGTGCTAGCATGTGGAAGAGAGAACTGGTCACCCACATCAAATGCTCGAACATGCTCTGTACATTTCAACTAAAGTTGCTACAACTCTTCAAGTAAAAAATTATTCTATGTTTTGCCAGGCGGCATTTAGGGAGTAAACGCACGGCAAACAAATTAGACACCAGAACGTGAAGTTATTTAACAATAGTATTTTCAGGTGTTAAATAGGAAAATTAAAATTTTAAGAAAAAAAATTACTTTTCTTTCCATTTCTTGTACCCACATGAACAGATTAGAAATTTCTGAAGTTTTCACGAGTGGTACACTTAATGTTATTAAAATGAAACCTGTAAAATATAAATGAAACTTCCGTAAATCAGTGAGAAAAGTGTATTTAATAATACGAATATGTTAGCGGATGTTTGATTGACAACTCTACTGCTAGACGTGTTTTATTGTATGAATAATAATGTTAAAAACAATTACATTTTTATTCACGTCCTACGAACGACTGAAATATTTTAGCACACATTATGGCAAATTCACTTTACTCTGGCAACATGACGCACACAAAGAAATAATATTCACCGACGCAAAACCGGTTACACTGTGGCTTGATCTATGGTTTTACTCAATCAACGGTTTTAATTGTAACCTTTTTTTTAACTTTAGCTGTAAGACGCCTTTCCCGTTTCGCATGCATTTTTCACTCTTTTTATCTCCCTATTAAACACCACACAAATAACAAAGAGCAAAGGAGCAGGATGGTTCATCAAGATTCGCTGTGTTTCTTACAGTTGCAATGTATTAATTTACTGTATCAGTGGTTAGTGGACCAAATATCATAAAAAAAACTACTAACAGCTATTAACACTAAGGGACTAGTAATAGAAAGCGCCCGGGGCGCGCGCCCGTACGCTGCGCTTTGGGCGCGCGTCGAGCGAGCGTTGGACGCCTATCGTACAAGCACACTTTTCTAATCCGCGAAGGAGGGGCGCGCGTCGTACGCGCGTATGACGCGCGCACCACGGACGCGGACGCTTGATGTAATCCGTTGCATAGAACTTCATACAATTTTAAAGAGCGGCCGAAACGCAGCGTATCGTACGCGCGCCTCGGGCGCTTTCTATGACTAGTCCCTTACACGCACACACGCGCGCGCACACTGAGACGGAAACACACACACACTAAGACAAATACACACACACACACATATTTAAATTTGTCTAATTTTAATTTTTGCTATAAATAAAATGGACGGCATATCGACGGCAGCCGGCACCAGCTGCTGCCGTAACCTAACCCTTTCAGACTTGACCTCGAAAATAACAATGGTTTTCTATTGTTATTTTCTAGGTCAGGTCTGAAAGGGTTAACGTACCTTGCAAAGCATGGAACCGCTCGGAAAAATGCCATCCATGCGCTGAAATCGCCCTATGTTGCTTAACCTTCATGATCGTTTAATGTCACTCAGGCAAGAGAGATATTTGACCCGCTTTTAACTAGGATACCCTGTGATATAGTAACCAGCTATGAATCATTAAGTTACCCATTGGACTGGGGTGACAACGATGATGACCCAGTAGGACTGGCGTGCTACTGGGTCATCATTGTCGTCATCATCATCATCGTGGGTTGGGACCCACGACCTGTATTTTGATGTTCAAACGTGCATGTTCACCGCTAAGCCGACCAAGTAGTCGTTGGTAACTAACCCGTCTCAAACATTTTCCCATTTCAGAGGTCTAAGGGCCCTCGCCCACGGCGGCTTTTTGTAGCGCTGCCGCCGCGCGACGGTGGCGCGTTCGCCGCGCTACAGCCGCGATGCGGTCGCTAGCTGTGTGCCCTCGCCCACGTAACCACGCTTCTGTCGCGATGCGAACGCGCCACCGTCGCGCGGCCGTAGCGCTTCAAACGCGCCACCGTCGCGCGGCCGTAGCGCTTCTGTCGCGATGCAAACGCGCTACCGTCGCGATTCCAATCGCCACAGTTGCAAGATGGACTCAGTTGAGGCAACATTAGTCACGTTGTCTTTGGTGCTGCTTTTACGTAAGCAGCCGAAGCGCCGACAACGACAGCGACGTCACGTAGCCCCGGCTGCCTGAGTAATCCTAAGGGCCCTCGCCCACGGCGGCTTTTTGTAGCGCTACGGCCGCGCGACGGTGGCGCGTTAGTAGCGCTACAGCCGCGCTACAGTCGCGCGTTGCAAAAGTGACCTACGCGCGTTAGTGGCGATGCCGTCGCGCGTTTACGAAACGCGCGACGGCAGCGCTACAAAAAGCCGCCGTGGGCGAGGGCCCTAATAGAAACGCTTCTACTAGGTGAGGTAAAAATTCAAGTTATTTGTGTAGGTACAAATAGAAGTAATTTATTACACACCCTTTTAACCTATGATCTTTGGGTGAATGAAGTAGGGTCCTAAGGGTCGGTTTCTGAATAGAGAATTTGTCCAAGTAAAAAATAAATAAAATAAATAAACTCACGCCCGTTATCCCCGTGGGGGTAGGCTCCAATCCCTAGAACTGCGCCCACGTTTTGCCGAGTTTATTAGGTCCCAAACGTGATAAGTGGCAAGGGTGTCACCGTTATCCGGGCACAATTTATCAACGAATGGTGGAATGATGCAGCACTACATACATACATAAGCTCACGCCTGTATACCAGAGGAATACCAGGGACCAGGACCAGGTAACTGCTACCTCCACGATCCTGACAAATCACTTTCGCTTCATCGACATTCATTAGTCGTTGCATGCATGCACGTCGAGTTCGGGTACTTTACATCTTGCCCTTTGCTAATACACACCCTATTTGGTTAAAGTATATCCGCCTGGGGCGCCCCTTACCGGCCCTTCCACTCATACTCGCTCGATATATATATCGCACGCCTTGCAAAAACAACGTGATATTTCGAAGAAGACCATTTTTTATTTCTAGTTTTTTTTTAACGCGATTATATTTACTCCGAAAACACCGGAATAATGAGCAAAAGAGACACTGCATCACGTTATAGCGCTATCTCTTTCGGCCATTACTTTGAAACCTTAAAAAAAATGCTCTCATGTTACGTAATGATTTCGAAATAACACGTTGTTCTTGCAAGTGTGCGATTTGTTCCGTTCGTTTTTCTTCCCTCATAAAGTGTACAACGAAATAACAGCCCCAAATAGGAAAAGTTACAGTTTATGGCCAAAACCGAGTATTATTTTATAAATTTACTAGCTGACCCAGCAAACGTTGTTTTGCAAGATAGGTACATATATGAAAAATAGATAATAACATATTCTCAGACCTACCGAATACATTATAAAATTTCATAAAAATTGGGTTTCGGAGGAGTATGCGCACTAACACGGTGACACGACAATTTAAGAGGAACATAACATTTAACATTTTTTACATTTACGTAACATTTACATACAGGCACAAACATTGCTTCTGGCCCCACACGAGGTTACCCTGTGTCGTGGAAACCAGAAACAGCGACGTCACAAACATGGAGGTAAACATCCAAGTCCTGAGTTTCTTTTCTTTTATTGGTGCCCAGCCGGGATTCGAACCCGGGACTTCTCGCACGGTAGGCAGATGCACTAAGCGCTGAGCCACCGAATGTTGAACGAATTTTAGATCACGAGAACTGAAAGATGAAAGAGACTAGGTATATCCTCAGCCTTAGCGTCATAGTTGGGGCATTGTAAGTAGCAATCGCTAAGTTATGTACTTACCACAGACATTAGGGTTTCCTCACGATATTTTCCTTCTCCATTAGCAAGTGACATTGCAGCTAAAACCTCACAAAAGTATGTAACTTAATAAACGAAGTCAAGATGCCTTCCAGGAGTCTAACTCACGACCTTCCGAGTTAGAAGCCAGTGTTCTACCGCTTACCACACGTGTTAGATAATTATTTAATTTATTCTTCGATCATTATTTTATTTTTATTTTGAAGGTCTTTTATTTTTATTTTTCTGTTTTTGCTTGCCATTTGCGAGTCAAATACTGATGTTTCCGGTACAAAATAAGTTGTGTTTTGACTCACAAATGTCAACCATAGATAAGTTTTTGATATAAATAGAACCGTTTGTCGACGGTTCGCCAGTCTGTTACGAACCGTCGCGAAAGCGGAGCTTATGCCCGAAAATGTATAAAACGTGATTATTAAAATTGAACTAGTAAAAAGTGAACTATTGAAATTGTGAATGTACAAAAAGTGAAGTGAAAATAAATTAAACGTTTATAACAAAGCAGCAGCGTATCATTTTCCACCTGAGCCTTATATCAGAAGTGGTAAAAAGGACTCTTACGTGAGTGAAGTGTATAAACAATTTTCGCGAATCGTAATTTGACTAATAGACATCGTAAGCGCCACCGAGATGATGTCAGTGACGAAAGCTCCTCAGAATCTGAAGGAAATCACCGTCAGCGGTTGGACAGACACAGCCGCAAACGTCGGCTCCGGAGTGTGAGTAGCAGAGAAAGAACTCCACGAGAAAGCCAGTCGACAAAGAGCAACAACAGAAGGTCATGCTATCGCCAACAAAGTCGACACCCAAGGGCTAGAGATCGGAATGGCAAACGCAGTTCACGAGCAGGAGATGGAAGAAAGGAGACGAGAACCAAACAGATGCCAGCAGCACCAGCTTTGACGCCAGAGCCTCTAGCGTCGGCCGGTGCAGAATCTGTTCATACGTCGTTGGCGCAGCGAGCTGCAGCTTTAGCACCGAGGTCCCAGACGCCACCGCCGCAGTTGCGGCCTCTAGTAGCACCTACTCCACAGAGTGATATGGACGGTAACAATAGATTTAATAACATTCAGATAAATACCAATGATCTATCGAATCTTATACAAAGTTTAATACAGCGTCCCCACATGCCTAGCATTTCATACGATAAAAACATTATACCAATTTTCGACCCGGCACAAAAGAATCAAAAGATAGAAAGATGGATAGGGAAAGTAAACGAATGTGCTAAAATCTATAAGTGGACCGATGAACAGACCACACATTTTGCTCTGCCTAAATTAGCAGGCAATGCAAAAAAATGGTATGAGGGCCTCCAAACTATACTATTAACTTGGACAGAGTGGCAAGAACATCTGATCAGGGCCTTCCCGTCCGAAAGCAATTATGCTGCTCTATTAAATGATATGTTAGAACGACGCATGCGGATAGGAGAATCAGTCGATGAATATTACTTTGATAAAATGATCTTGCTGCGTTCATGTGATATAAAGGGGAAAAGGGCGGTAGACTGTCTCATTTATGGAATAGATGATCGTATGATAAGGGCTGGCGCATCCTCTGCACGGTTAAGTGAACCTGAGGAGTTGTTCAAGTTTCTGAAAGACTTGTGTAGGGACTCGAATAATAGAGCATTTAGACCAAAGCCCGGATCAAATACCACAAATAACATCATATGTTTTAAGTGTAATATGCCAGGCCATATTGGTTCTCAATGTCGCAATAATAACAAAGACATTTGCTATAATTGCAAAGAGAGAGGGCATGTTTCTAGTGGATGTACTAAGCCGTTGAACAAATGCGAAAGTTGCAATCGTTTTGGACATAAAAGCTCTGAGTGTTTCCACATTAAAGGCATTATTAACAATAAACCTACAGATAAAAAGACTATGCACACACAAAGTATGAAAACTGACTCTAAATACTACAAACAAGCCCTCATTAACGATTCTATCGAAATCAAGTGTTATATCGATTTTGGGAGTGATTGTACTCTTATCCAGAAAGATATTGTAGAGAAAAATTCTTTGCCAAAGTTAAGTTCAGATTTACCCAACATCCGTGAATTCTTCAATGATTCATATACCCCCATTGATAGGACAAAGATAATTTTAAAATTGGGAGAAATTTCGGCAGAAATAGATGCGTATTGGAGACATCAATTATAACTGAACCCTTACTAGTAGGACAAAACTTCACTGAGCTCCCTGATATCGTTGTAGTTAAGACTAGAGACAGGCTCGATATTCTGAAGCGTAACTTCATTCATGATATGACTGATTTGCCAATAGAAACGCCACAAAACGAGAAGGTTGTGCTGAGAATAACCAGTGATATCCAGGTAGATGGGATTAACAATGTAGAGTGCACAGATAATGTAAACAAGACTTGCGACATCCTCGTTGAGCACGGGTTGAGAGATTACGAAAAAAAACGAATACTGTATTACTGTAGGTGGCGTTTATAGTTTGTGTGAGGGGCAATGCCAGGTAGTTGTATGTAATCTGTCTCCAGAACCACTTCAATTAAAATCTGGATCTATATTAACTAGAGCAAAAACAATAATTCCTTCTGGAGAGGTGAACAAACCTCAGAACACATACAATTGTCAAAGAATATTGAACGAAATAACTCCAACACTCATCCCTGAGAACGAAATTAATATAAACCCAAATCTGACAAAAGCTGAGACCACCTTAGTATTGAACTTGATGAGCAAATATCGTTACTGTTTTGCTCGCGATTTGTCTGAGTTAGGTTGTACTAATGTAACAGAAATGGATATACAACTTCATGATTAGACTCCAGTGGTATACAGACCTGATCGTTTGAGTTATCTGGAAAGAGGAGTAGTCCGCAATATGGTGAAAGACTTGATAGATAACGATATTGCAGAAGAGTCCAATTCGTCCTATGCAAGTCCAATTATTTTAGTTACAAAGAAAACGGGTGGACATCGACTTTGTATTGATTTCAGAGCCTTGAACCGCAAAACCATAAAAGACCACTTCCCTATGCCTAGAATTGATGATCAATTAGATATGCTTTGTGGGAATAAGTACTACACCAGCCTTGATCTCGCTAGCGGGTACTACCAGATACACATTCATCCATACTATAGACACCTCACTGCTGTTATTACTCCTGATGGATTGTACCAATTTAAAAAAAATGCCATTTGGCTTGGTTAATTCACCAGCTGTTTTTCAACGCACCATAAACAGAGTCTTAGGTAATTCACGGTTTAAATCCACTCTTGCCTACATGGACGATATTCTTGTACCCGGTAAACATTTTCACGAAGAGTTTGAACGATTAGAAGAATCATTCAAACTAATACAAAATGCGGGGCTAACTTTGAATCCAAAAAAATGAAACTTTTTCCAAGAGTATCTTGGTTACGAAATTAGTGAGAGGGGAATTAAACCAGGGAAAGCCAAAATAAACGCAGTGGAGCGATTCCCAAGACCGAAAAACACGCATGAAATCCGACAATTCATTGGCTTGGCAAGAGACAGACATGAGACATGACGTGTCTTTCAGCGGCGCTGTTTTTCAGCACTCACCTGCTTAAGCTCTAACTATAAACTAGTTTCTTATCCTAACTGATAAATGTGAGTTGTCCAGTGATTTAAAAAAATATATATATCACACCGCAATTACAGCAGTCATCTGAAAGATTCTAATTACATAATATGTTTTCATTTATTGGGGACAATCTATTAAACTGGACACATCCACGGATTAGTGTATGTGTGAGTAGTGTGTGGTATGGGTGGTGTGTGGTGTGAGTGGTGTGTTCATGTGGGTTGTGATGTGTGCGATGTAGAATGGATGGACTGTACCTAAGAGCTGACTAACGCGCCACGAGAAAAAAGTAAATAAAAATAAAATTAAATACAATAAGTGATTAATCACTCATTTGTGCAGTGAGAAGCAACAAGTGGTATTTCTTTTTGAACGTGGTTTGCGTCATTGGCAGTGCTAAAGGCAGGGGTAGGTCATTCCATATTTTGGAAGCGGCGAAGCGAAAGCTCCCTCGGTACCCAGCAGTTTTAAGCCTACCTATACACATTTTGTTTTGTATTGTGGCTCTAGTAACTTTGGCATGTTGATTTTTGGTCCACGTAAATTTATTGTATAGGTATATGGGCCTCATACTAAAAACAATTTTGTGTATTGTACTAGCTAGATGTAGTTGTCTTCTGTACTTCATTTTGAGGACTTTTTTGTATTTAAGTATGGGGTAATTCTCGCCCGTTTAGGGATGGTGTAACAGTACCTCGCACAAGCGTTTTGCACGCGCTGTATAGCCTTTGATGTCTTCTCGAACAATCTAGGGCCGTATACAATGTCACAATAATTGAACAGGGAGAGGACCAGCGACTCCACCAAAATGCATCGGCTTTTTTCAGAAACGAAATTCCTAATACCGTACAGTACCTTTAGTCTGTAAAAAGCTGCACGTGTCTTGGCACTTACATAATTTGTGAAACGTAAATCGCTGTCCATTATCAAACCGAGATTCTTCACCATATCGACTCTTTCTATAGGTTCTCCGTTAATAACTATTGGTGGCATTTTTCTTTCAATTTTTTTCCGTTGCCCGGCAGTACCTAACAAAATGAATTTAGACTTTTTTGGGTTAAGAACAAGGTTGTTCTTTCTGGACCACTCGTTTATAACATCCAAATCTTCGTTTATTAATTTTATTGCCTGTTCAGTATCTGCTGGGTCAAAAGAGAGATATAGTTGTGTATCATCTGCATAAAGATGCACCTTGCAATTTTTTAGCCTTGTAGGAAGGTCTGTTAAAATATAGTGAAGAGCAAAGGACTGATGATTGATCGCTGAGGGGTTCCATGTGGTACCCTGGTCTCGTTCGAGTATGCTTCTTCCCCAATCTCATTTTCAGTAACTACGTATTGACGTCTGTTACTCAGGTATGAACAAAACCACTGACAGGCTGCTGCTGAGACGCCATAATATGAAAGCTTAGCCAGAAGCAGTTCATGATTTAGGCAATCAAAAGCCCGAGAAAAGTCGAGAAGAACTAAAGCTGTCCCTTTTCCCTTATCTGATGTAGTACATCATCAGTAACCTCAGTCAGTGCAGTGGCTGTTCCATGTCCACTTCGGAACCCCGATTGTACTGCGGGCAGGATTTTATTATCTTCGAAGTACTTCATAAGTTGCCTTGCTACTATTTTTTCAATAATTTTTGACAATACAGGGAGTACTGATTGGTCTCAAATCTTTAAAACTCTCCACTTCGTTATTCTTTGGAATAGGTTTTATTTTTGCAACTTTCCAAGAGTCGGGGAAGGTGTTCGACGAGATCGATTCGTTAACTATATTTGTGATTATTGGAAGAGTTGTATTTAAAGTTAATCGAATCATATTAATCTTGATTTCATCATGACCACAAGCATTCGTTTTTAGGTTTTTTATGATATTCCAAATCTGATCGTCATCACATAATTCAATTTGAAATAATAGACCGTTTTTAAATTTATTTTTATTAAAGAAATCTAAATTTTCCTTATCTACTGCCGCCAGTCCTGGGAGTAAGAGGAAAAAGTTGTTTATGTCATTCACTCTATTTAATTGGTCGGGAATGTTTACTATATTCGAGTTACCAAAAGGTGATACTCGTCTTAGATGAAGTAGTAACCCTCAACCGTTTGAGGCTGATGTGATGCAAGATCCTATGCCCTCTATTCTGAGAAGCACTCAAGAAGATTTAGGAGGTTACTTACAACACAGTTGAATGACGGGGAATTGCAGCATATTCGTAAAATTTTGGAAGACAAAGATTATTCAGATATTCAGAAAAACTATTTACTTAAAGATAATGCATTGTTTCGAAGGGTTGGTGAGGAATTGAAATGGGTTGTACTGAAAAGTGCTAGATTTCAACTGTGTAAATTAAATCATGACGACATTGGTCATTTTGGCTTCGAAAAAACCTTAAGCAAAATTGGTAAAGATTTTTGGTTCCCTAAAATGAGAAAATTTATTAAGAAATACGTAAGTTCATGTATAGAATGTGCATATAGCAAAGAACCTAGTGGTGCAAAGAAAGGTCTTTTGCACCCAATACATAAAGTGGACCGACCTTTCGATACCGTCCATATTGACCACTTAGGTCCATTCATCAAAAGTGCAAGAGGTAATTCTTATTTGCTTGTTTTGGTTGACGGTTTTACGAAGTTTTGCCTAATAAAACCATTGCGGAATCTCAAAACAAATTACTGTACGTGCTCTTGATGACATGTTCACTACTTTTGGCTATCCTAATAGGTTAATCTCCGATCAGGGAACATCTTTCACCTCTAAGGAATTTGAGAAGTTCTGTAATGATTCCAAAATTAATCATATCCTAAATGCCGTAGCCTCTCCACGAGCCAACGAGTAAGTGGAGAGATACAACCGAACCATTTTGGACACCTTAACTGCATACACAGACAAGTTAGGTGAAAAATATTGGGACACTGTTCTTGGGAAATTGCAATGGGGACTAAATAATAGTCTTAATAAAGGTATAGAAAAAGCCCCTTCAGAAGCGCTCTTTGGCATATCACTAGCTAGCAAAGGAGATAACATGTCATATTCGCTAAAATTCTACATGTTACACGTCAGCCAGGGAATACACAAGAAATTAGATAACAGATTAGTACACACATTGAAAAAGATCAAGTCGCTCAGAAAGACAGGTATTATAGGTGCAAAAAGAAGGCCAGGGTTTACAGAGAAGGTGATTTGGTTAAGATTTTGAAACCTACTCCCAGTAATGACGGCAAGAGCAAGAAACTACTTCACCTTGACAATAATCGATATGAGGTATCAAGTATCAAAGGCACTAATATAACTCAGAAAGATTACTGCAATGTGTGGGCTGCTGATCGTATAATACCCTGGATCTCAATGATACCAGTCAGTAATTCAGAGAGTGATAGTGACGAGATAGATGAAGATAAGGACTAGATTTTGATTTGATTGTGCCCGGTTCAGTGTTTTAGCAAATACTATAATTTGTTAATTTACTCCATGTAACCTAATCATACAGATTTCTAGATGAGCTGGAAGTTAATTCAATGATGACAGACCTAATGAACTTTCATTTACAGTGTTGACAGATCCACTGATAGATTAAAGGATAGTTCGATGTTCCATGATCCATTGGACTATTTTATTAGTAGTGCTCAACTAGTGTTGATAGATCCACTGGTAGTCTAAAATATGGTTTTAATGTTGATAGATCCATTGAACTATTTTATTAGTAGTGCTCAACTAGTGTTGATAGATCCACTAGTAGTCTAATATATGGTTTTAATGTTGATAGATCCATTGAACCATGTTATTTGGATTGAGCATGCAGTGTTGACAGATCCGCTGATAGTTTAAAAGATAGTCACAATGTGACAGATCCATTGGACTATGTTATTAATAGGTTTAAGCAGTGTTTACAGATCCACTGGTTGGCTAAAAGGATATTTGAATGTTAGTAGATCCATTGACGAGTCGAAAATATTGTGTTCTATGTTAACGGATTAATTGAACTGTGTTAACTATATAGAGTTTGCCGAGCCGAGAAGTTTCAATATTATTAGATTTTGAGTAGTATGTTCAATAAAAAGTTCATAAGTTGTATGATAGATTGATTGAATAATATATAATAATAAAAAACAATAATAAATAGTATAATATAAAAAAATTAAAAAAAAATTGATATAAATAGAAACGTTTGTCGACAGTTCGCCAGTCTGTTACGAACCGTCGCGAAAGCGGAGCTTATGCCCGAAAATGTATAAAACGTGATTATTAAAATTGAACTAGTAAAAAGTGAACTATTGAAATTGTGAATGTACAAAAAGTGAAGTGAAAATAAATTAAACGTTTATAACAAAGCAGCAGCGTATCATTTTCCACCTGAGCCTTATACACGCGAATACGTACAGCTAGAAATAGGCACTTATTTTCCTTCTAAGGCCCTTTCTGCACTGCTCCGGTCCGGTGTCGGAACCGGAATCCGTAATGCGAAAAATATCGGATGCCGGATTATGCTTCGCCACTTCATCCGATTATAATCGGCAATGGACGTGACGCAGTGCTTTATTAAAATTCCTGGGTTTTGCTATTCGACGCAGGGGACGTTTTCCACACATTTTATTAATCTAATTAAATAGTATGGGAACTTTCTTGAGTTGTATGCGCGGTGCAAAAACGTGTATTGTTTTTGTACGTCGATCACTTCATACGTCGAACGGTAAAATGCCGTTCCGATCTAGCAAATTATCGGACCGTTAAAAACCGGATGTCGGAGCAGTGGAGAAGCTTACTAGTATTCTTGTGTGTTTCTAAATCGGACCGGTAATAGGGTAGATTTCAGGGTCAAAATAATTAAATTCTATTTAGTCCATATTTTAGATAATAAAAAAATATTGGATTTTTTTCTTTTTTCGATTAAACAAAAAATAACAAAGATATAGTGCATTAAAGTTACGTGTGACGTCACTCCGTGCTAAAAAAATGCAGCACGGCGGGACGTCACACGTATATATTTCAATAATCTAAAGACGGACTAATTACATTTTTTAGGGCAACCAGCCTATTAACGTTTGCCGGGCCGGAGAAGTGGAGAAAGGCTCTAAGAGGTTTGTCTTCGGTTTTAACCAACAAATTTGAGTGAGACGACCCCTCGAAGTGACCCGAAAACTTCCTTTTCGTGAGAATGAGTTAAATACTTTCCAATTTTCTCGATGAAAAAGTTTCTCGGGGAAAAGTGGGCTTTAACCTGTCGTAATTAGAGTTTAAAGTCCTTCGGCAGAGTTTGGGCGGAGACAAGAGATTTTAAATTAGTATACAGGGTGTTAACGTATAGCGACGTCTGTTAAAATCCCGATATTCGGCCAATTTTTTTTGTTTTGATTTCGTTTCCAAAAAAGTTGTTTCTATTGAGGAGTAGTGCATACCTACATAACAGTCGACCGATCATCTTATACACCCATGCACTCTACTCCGTTGCGTTACGGGCGACTTTGCAACTAAAATGTGAAGGGTGACGTGCTGTCGACTGTACCCTTATATTCGGATGGTTGTACATGTATGGGTTTTTTGTCACCCTGTATTGTATAGTGTCTCCCGTACCGTGAGATCGCGAAACAAAACAATTGTGTTATATTTTATTAGCTGACACTCCAAACTTTGGTTCAACAACGAAACAACCTAATCAGTACTGTCTGAGAATTCAGAGCAACCAAAAATATACAAAATTTTTTTTTTTTTTGGGATAGCCATTGACATGAAATAACTTAATACTATTTAAAAAAATATAGAATCAGAAAGTCATTAACAGGCTTCCACTGATAGCCACAAAATATTAAAAACTAGAAATTAAGAAAAACTAACGATTAAGTCATCGCAAAAAAAAACGAGTGTCAATGAAAAATAAACTAAGATACAAGCTGTTCCGTACCGGAATCAGTTAAGCATTCCTTTTCATGTTCAAAAATAATTTTTATATTTTTCGAATTATTTTCCACTCATTTATGACAGCAATACATGGTAAATCTGCAATATTTAATTTAAATGGATGGGAAATGACTAATTGCCTATCGCCTGTCAGCGCCGACGTCACCGAGGAACCTCGCTCTGATTGGCCAACACGGCGTCAACCTACACGCCTAGCGCCCTCGCGAGCGGCGACGGAAAAGTCGAGAACTAAGTCCCGCGCGGCCATTGCAACTGCATCCGCTACAAAAATCTAATAAAATATTGATATTCCGCGTTCAGTGTGTTTTGATACTGTTTTGTGAGTTCTGTGACACGGACAACGAGGATTAGCATCGCCAAAGAACCTGTGGATGTGCCGTACGTTGGGGAAGACCAAAGTTGATGGCCAAGACGACCACGCTGCCGGCGAGCTTGGAAGTACGAGGAGGCGTTCGGTGGCTGCTCAGGTAGGGCATCAGTCTACTCCCTAGCACAAGCAATTGAGAAAGAAATATATATAGCTAAGATTTATACATAAATAATAAGAAGAGAGCCAACTCACTCACTCCTAAAAAACTTCGCAGTTAGCCGTCGCCTAACTGCTGCAGTACTGCCGCTATTGATATCAATGTCCGTTTCCGGGTCTCAACAAGCTCTTAATAAGTAGGTGTTGCTTCGGTAATTTCTTGAAGCCTGCGGTACTGAAAATGTGCTTTTGTGCCTTAACGTTCTATTTGGTACGTAGAAATTAATTTTTGATAGCAACTCGGGACTTCCCAAACTAGAATACACGGGGTATTCTAGTTTGGGACCTATTGTCTGTATATTGTAACCAGGCAAGGCCATTACAAACATGGTAAAACACCCAGACTGAAGCCGTATGTTCAAATGTACTGCGCCCCCGATGGGAATCGACGGCCTCACGACCTTTGTCTAAATTCTAATCATCATCATCATAATCATCAAGCCTGATAGAAATAGAATAGAATAGAATATTCTTTATTGCACACTAGAAAAACAAAAAGAAACACAAAATATTTACCATGGTTCATGGTACAATTGGCGGCCTTATTACTAAAAGCAGTTTCGGATGATGATGATGATGATTTTTATAATATAGCCATATTAGTCCACTGCTGGACAACACCCTCCCCTAATGAGCGCCATAGCGCCCTGTCTTCAGCTTGCCGCATCCAGCATCTACCTAGAGTAGAATAGAATAGAATAGTATAAAGAACAACACGATTCACTTCACAAATCTCACTTTTACCTCACTGTATTATCACGAACAACACAATTCACTTACAAATCTCACATCACTGTATAATCACTTCACAATTTAACTTTTAATATAAATTCTGAAATCGGGCAGAGCTTCCGCCTGATCACAGCGCCAGAACAAGACTCTTAAATCGGGCAGAGCTTCGGCCCGATCACAACTCTAGAACAAGACTGACGGTTTATCATCGAGCCCTCCCTTTTATAGACTAAAGGCGAGCGCATGGAACTAGGCGCCATTTTCTGACAAATCCGTTAAAATGTAATTCTATTCAAAATGGCCACTTTTAAAATAATGAACTGTTAAAAATGATATTAAATACTTCTTCTAAATTACCAGTAGTTCTAAAATAATGTTTTAATGTTAAATTAAATAGAACCTTTGCCGCAAATTTATCAAAATCGTGACAATAGAAAAGCTTTATTTCAAAGACACAACACACAATTATCGATTTTACAAACGGCATGCTTGTAAGCATGCATAGGTAACAACATTTCGACCAAACATTTCGTGGATTTACTTTATTAACTAACTAATGTATACTAATAGTAATAACTAGAAAACTGGGTGGGTGTGACGATGTGTGTCATGGCCTTGAAAAAGGAATCTGGACTCAGCATGTAACGCTGGTCTTTTTCTAATAGTTGTTCGTTTTGACCTATAGATAGATAGATAGATAGATAACACTTTATTGCTCAACCATAATACAGAGTTATTGTAATTTCCTTATGTCTAAATGGTACACAATTGGCGGTCTTATCGCTTAGAGCTTATATTTTTGTATGTATCATCATCAACCCATCATCTCCCCACCGAGGGGCACGGGCTCTTCCGTTAGGAAGGTATAGGCCATACTCCACCACGGGGGCCAAGTTCGGATTGGTGGAGGCTTGTAAGACTAGTGGCTGGTCTTACTGTCAGAAGTTTTCAAGCCGCTCTAAGGCCTCTGACTTGGCTTAACGACTGCCATCTATCGACGGCAGCCGGCACAAACTGCTTAACGTGCCTTGCGAAGCACGGAACCGCTCGGAAAAGTGCCACTAGCGTTAGTCGTAGACGGTGACCCATCCATGGACTGAACGCGCCATATGTTGCTTAACCTTAGTGATCGTTTAAGATTACTCAGGCAGCCCAGGCTACGAGCGATTCGTATGTATACAGGTATTTTTTTTCTCGCTGTGTAAATACACCTGTCTCTTGTAGTGCGAAGTTGGTTCTTTGCCGGTGGCGTTTTGTCGCGAATTTATCGATCCAATTTGCCCCCAAAATGCGGCAAATCTCATCCCAATTGGGGATTTGATGGGATTGGAACCATGCGGGCAAAACACAGGGATCTTAACAGTTTATTATCTGTAAATGTATTGATACATCGCTAGGTTAGAATGTCAATGAAATTAAATTTTATATTCATACAGACATAAGCTCACGCCCGTATCTTTGAGGGGTAGTCAGGCATAGGTAGTACCTACGATGACGCGAGTCACGCTTTTTGTTACACTAAAACGTCAGAATTTGAAGAAGTTTCCTTCGACCACCAGCAATTTCCGATTAAGTTCTCGTTAAAGTAATAGTCTGGCCTAAGTACGTACTAGAGTTTGGTAGACCGAACAAACCCGATACACGAGCTAGATCAAATAGAATGTCCTGTCGCGATATGTAATGTTCTCTAAACTGAAAATACATTCTGTTACGGCTCTTTACATTATAGAATAGGGTATTTCACTAATTTATGAAAACCCTCTCATGTTTTTTGTTCGTGTTCATGGAGTCTTCAGTGGTCATTTTAAAGTCTTTCGTGTATTTCTCTTAAAAAAGGCAAACAAAAATTTTCTTTTCAAATAAGCCGCCAAAACGCTATCTTGGGAAATATGGCGTCGTGCAGGAGTTATGACGTTACTTGCCAGTAAACCAACCAATGTACGTAAGAAAGAATGAATGATAGACGCCATTTTTACTGCCATGTGATGTCGTCATAGAGTCGGCCAATCCAGGCCGTTTTTGATACAATAGCTGCAGGTAAACAAATATTATGTTTTGTTTTTTTTTTTACAAATAATAATTGTTTTTTTTATTTAAAGCGATTTTAAGACTAATAACTTATATACTGTTTTTTTTCACACAGTCAAATAGCCTATTATGCAAGCTGGTAAGTCGTCTTCCAGCTGAATTTCCGATAAGTGCGGGAAAGAAATGCAGCCGGCTTCAAGATCATGACCGGTCTAACCTTGAAGTTCTACATTGCAGAACTAGATCTTACTCTAAGAACACTACTTAAGCCATTACAAACGTGCGAACATTTGTATCAGACCTCTCTCTCACACATATAGGAGGCATATCAGGCATATCGGAACTCTCGCTCGCACTATTATGACTCGGTTCGCACGTTTGTAATGGCTCAAGTAATAGACAAATGGCGGTAAAGGCTTGTAATAAATTACCGGAAACTCTCAAGTTAGCTCCTGATAATCAATTCCTAAAAGCTTTGCGCAGCGGTTAGCGCATCTACCTACCATGCGAAAGGTGTCGGGTTCAAATCCTGGCTGGGAAAAACAACCCTAGGTCTTGGATGTTTACACGATTGTGATGTCGCTTTTTCTGGTTCCCACGACACAGGGTATCCTAGTTTGGGGCCAGAAGCAACGTATGTGCCTGTATGCAAATGTTTATGTTTAAATTTTTATTATTATGACTAGCTTTCGCCCGCGACTCCGTCCGCGTGAACTTTAGTTCAAAATGTTGCAACCCCGTTCACTCCCGTTAAGGGTTAAATTTAGAAAAACCGTGAAACACGTGTTCAATCAATTGTGTTGAAGAGTATTTATTTCAAGTTTCAAGAAAATCTGACAACATTTTTTTATACCTCCATACAAACTTTAACACCGCCGTTTACCCCTTTAGAGGGTGAGTTTCAAAAAATCCTTTCTTAGTGCTCCCGTAGGCTCCCTAAGGAACTCCCATGCCAAATTTCAACCCCCTAGGTTCAGTAGTTTGGGCTCTGCGTTGATTCTAAGTCAGTCAGTCAGCTTCTCGTTTTATATATATATAGATAGATAGATAAGTTAAAATGATCATGAGGGTCTGGGTTCGAACCACGCATGTACCAATGACTTTTAGTTACGTACATTTGTTTGTACAGCAACACCATTCGCTGATAAATTGTGCCCGGATAACGGCGACAGGCTTGCCACTTGTCACGTTTGGGACCTAATAAACTCGGCAAATGGGCCCAGTTCTAGTGATTGGTGCGTCTGCCTACCCCTTCGGGGATACCGGGCGTGAGTTTATTATTTTTGTTAAAGTAATATCCATCTTGGATATCCATAATTGTACTATCTATCAAACCCACCGACCACATAAATTATCAAAAATGTGCTCATTTTTTTGCAGAAATGATAGTGCGTGCGGGACAAGATGTCAGGGCCTAGTCATGTCTTGGTGCCGGCTGCCGTCGATAGATGGCAGTCGTTAAACCAAGCCTTCTGACAGTAAGACCAGCCACTAGTCTTACAAGTCTCCACCAATCCGGACTTGGCCACCGTGGTGGAGTATGGCCTATACCTTCCTCAGTGAAGAGACCCGTGCCCCTCGGTGAGGGCATAATGGGTTGATGATGATGACCATACAATTGTAATTGAACTATCATGTACAAAGAGAATCGAGGCTTAGGTGTAGCGGCCACATTACAACATTATCTTAATTTTTTGGAGCAAATGAGCGAGCAACTTCGCTTGAATAAGAAGAAAGTATCCACGGTTCCCACCAAGAATATAATGTTGCTCCATTTATCATGCAAAGCTTCTTAAAACAGCTGTCAAGGGAATTTATCTCTACTGTACACTTGAGCGCACATTGAGTACAATATTTTCATTAAAACAAAAGCGGCCAAGTGCGAGTTGGACTTGCCCATGAAGGGCTCCGTAGCAGCAAGTAGTTAATTTTAATGTTTATCTTTGAGTTGATTGAATTAAAGGTAAGTTGCAGTTTACGATTTATGACGTATAAAAAAAAAACTACTTACTAGATCCCGTTCAAAACAATTTTCGATGGAAGTTAGCATAGTAATGTACATCATAAATAATTTTTTTTAGTTTCATAAAAAATAAAAAAGGAAAATAAACGCACGCCCGTTATCCCTGGTCCCTGGGGATTAAACATAGGCACCAATCACTAGAAGTGAGCCCACGTTTAGCCGAGTTTATTAGGTCCCAACGTGACACGTGGCAAGCCTGTCGCCGTTATCGGGCACAATTTTAGTTTTATAATTTTTTTTATTTTAGAAGCTACGGGGGGGGGGGACATTTTACTACTTTGGAAGTGTCGCCCAAACTATTCAGTTTAGAAAGAAATTGTATTAGAAACCTGAATATTATTATCAAAGACCTATCCATAAATTTAATATCCTACACGTATGGGTTTGATAGAAAAAAAATTGAGCTTGTCAGTATGGGGCACCCCCAAAATTTACTGTATTTTTTTCTATTTTTATAAAATATATAAATATATAAACTTCCGTCCGTCATCCCCGTTTATTTCTATTTTTGTTGTTTGAAAACCTTATTGCGGTTCACAGAATACATCTACATATTAAGTTTCAATAGTATAGTAAAGTTCTTATAGTTTCTGAAAAAAGTGGCTGAGAGATACGGACGGACAGACGACAGACAAGACGAATCCATAAGGGTTCCGTTTTTTGCCAATTGGCCACAGAACCCTAAAAATACTCCGCGACGTAAATATTGGTCCACCTTGTACTTACAGCTTCGTGCTTCAATAGGTCTACTCTTAAAGTCGATATTGTGGTAAAGTTTCGCTTCTTCAACTTATTCTCTGGGCTTACGCGTTCAACGCATACTTCTAAGGAGGTCTGCCCCTTTACCAACCATCCCAGGGGCGGACGTTGGCGGCAGGCGAGGTTGTGGGCTGACACCCAGGGACCACTCCTCGCTCTATCAAACAAAAGCGGCGGGCGTCGTCGGAAGTTTTTTAGTGGGTATTCCGCTACAGGGGCTAGTCCCACACACCCTCCTGGTCCCCCACTGGCCAGGAGGCAGTGCGTAAATGCATTTTGTTACCGACGTTAAAAAAAAGGGATAAGCTCTGGATAATTCTTATTCCTAGATGAACCCCTAGATGTTTCCAAAATTTACAATTCGAAAATTTTATTAACTTATGACGGTTAAGGAAGAGTCAGACTAGGTTTCCAGGAATCGCTCGTAGTCCCGGCTGCCTGAGTGATCTTAAACGATCACGAAGGTTAAGCAACATAGGGCGCGTTCAGTGCATGGTTGGGTGACCGTCTACTACTAACGCTAGTGGCATTTTTCCGAGCGGTTTCGTGCTTCGCAAGGCACGTTAAGCAGTTGGTGCCGGCTGCCGTCGATAGACGGCAGTCGTTAAGCCAAGTCAAGCTTTAGGGGCGGCTTGAAAACTTCTGACAGTAAGACCAGCCACTAGTCTTACAAGCCTCCACCAATCCGGACTAGGCCCCCGTGGTGGAGTATGGCCTATTCCTTCCTCAGGGAAGAGACCCGTGCCCCTCGGTGGAAATATAATGGGTTGGTGGTGATGAACTCATCTGACAGCCAAATAATTATATTTATTCTTAATACATATTATAAAGAATCGGTGGGGGCATAATGGTTTGATGACGATTAGCTACTTTTATTACTTACTTCAACTTCAGAAGCAGTTTGTTTTTTTTCCTATAAGTTATGGGGGAAATTATTTCCTCACAGTGATTTGCTTCCTGGTACGTAGTTCGGTAAGATACAATTTGAGTTATAAACTTAGGAATTTCATCTCCACAGCGAAGGCTGTGAAAAGCTATCTTAATTAATTTTGAATTAAACAACACAGTCGGGGAACGGTTACCATAATTGAGATAAGCCAGAAGAACTGCGCAACGTCCGGACATTAAATTAATTGAAAAGATTTAAGAAAGGAATGTTGCATTGGTTCTGACATCGGTCTCAACGTAAACGTTTATTTACTATGCAAGTATACAGGGCGTCCCAAAATTAGCAAAAGCAAAATACCCTATCTACGATATTTAAGGCACTTTCCCTTCACGACCCATAATTTTGGGACGCCCTGTATAGTACCTACAGCTAGCTGTAATCAGGAAGCATCCTAATTTTGAAATTTAATCATCACATCATAAAGGCGAAAGTTTGTGATTTTGTGAGTGTGTATGTTTGTTCGAGTAAGGAGAATTGTAAGAATTCTCGTTTTTCTACTGTGCGCCGCTCGGTTCGACCGAGTTGTGCAGCTTTAGCATGTTTTAGGAGATAAGATAAGATAAGATAAGATAAGAATATTCTTTATTGTACCAGGAAAAACATTAATACAGAACATTAACAATAAGATGCAGTACAAGAGGCGGCCTTATTGCTTAAAGCAATTTCTTCCAGGCAACCGACGATGGAAAGTTGCTGACGGAAAAGAGAGAGACGGGTAGTCGGTGCAAATAAGAACATAGAATAAATACTTATACTTAATCGTGAAATTCGAAATTCGTGTGCTTTTCTGTGGCGAAAAACTATTGCGAGCATGGAAGAAAACTCAAGGGGCACCTTTGGCCGTCAAAACTTCGACGTGCTTCCACCTAAGGTAGACCTCTTCCATTTTTATTTCAACATATCTATTTCGATCTGTTTGTCTGATGCATCGGTTGAGTCAGAGGAGTTTAGAACTTAAAACAAGTCATAACAAGAAGGTTTGTTGCCTACTGCGATAAAATTAGCCTTTGTACAGTCTGTTAGCTTTTAGAATACATCGGGCTCTAGAGTAGGTTTCGGTTTTCGCCGAAAGCACACGAGTGTAATACTCCTGCTCTGTATAAAACTTTTCTTCACTATTTTTAAAAGTTATGTAAAGTTATAAATAACAATACAAAATAAACATTACCTTATTGCAATATAATTGGTTCTACCTGATAGTAGCCGCAGTATATCCTAAAAGCTAACAGACTGTAGTCAATCTATAAATTCCTTTCTTGTGATTTTTCTCTGTAGTACATCTCTGTCAGCGCTAGATCCTCCGAAATGGGTTCTCCGATTTTTATTATTATTTTTGTGTAGGTTTGGTAGGATATATAATAGGTCATCATCATTATCATCATCATCATGCAATATTAGTCCACTGCTGGACAGCCCTCCCCTAATGAGCGCCATAGCGCCCTGTCTTCAGCTTGCCGCTTGAAGAGAATAGGTCGTTGTTAAGTTAATATTATTATGTTAAAACTAAGCCGGGTCAATTAATAAATATGTTTTTTTAATTGTAATTTACAACGAAAAACTAAATAAATTTCTTTAGCTGGCAACAAATGCATACTCATAAAAAAATTATGTAGGAATAAAATTCAAAGTCCTGACTGACTGATTCATTCACTCATCAACGCCCAGCCCAAGCCCTTGGACTTAGGAAATTGCTGAAATTTTGCACAGAGGGTCTAAATATAATGTAGGCAAGGAATAAGACCGGATTTTTTTAAATTCAAACCCTATGGGGGCGAAAAGGGTAGCCAAGTTTTGTATGGGAGGTATAAAGAATGTTGTCTAATTTTCTTGAAACTTAAAATAAATACTCTTCAACACAATTGATTGAGCACGTGTTTCGCCGTTTTTCTAAATTTAATCCTTAAGGGAGTGAACGGGGTTGCAACATTTTTAACTAAAGTCCACGCGGACGGAGTCGCGGGCGAAAGCTAGTAATTTATAATTCATAAAACAATAATTCGAACGAATTTTAAGTCACCCTGTAGAACTCCGTTGTAGTGAACCGTTACCTCTGGTCCGAATAGTCTGGCTTGAGTGCGAAGGTCTGCCGGAAATGAGGCTTCCACACAAAATGGCGGCCGACCCACTTCCGGCCCCGCTGCGCCTGGCGTCGTTAGACGTATTACGCTATTATTATATTCATATTTTTGTCATCTGCTCTCCAGTTAGGTGACCAGTATATTGATATTGTAAACTACAGAAAAATTATTATATTATTACTATTTACGATTTACTATTAGTAGGCTTCTGAAAGAATCTCATCATCAACCCATTATGTCCCCACCGAGGGGCACGGGTCTCTTCCCTGAGGAAGGTATAGGCCATACTCCACCACGGAGGCCAAGTCCGGATTGGTGGAGGCTTGTAAGACTAGTGGCTGGTCTTACTGTCAGAAGTTTTCAAGCCGCTCTAAGGCCTCTGACTTGGCTTAACGACTGCCAAGTAGGTATCGACGGCAGCCGGCACCCAACTGATTAACGTGCCTTGCGAAGAACGGAACCGCTCATGCCACTAGCATTAGTCATTCATTAGCTTTATTTTAGATATCATAAGTCACACATTATTATTTAATAGCATTAAAACGGGAAAATTATTTTGCTAAATTCACTTTATCAAGCAGAAGTAAGACACGAACACACCACCACCGACACCAATACTTGTGTGAGACAATGCGACGCGTTTCGCCTTTAACTCGAGGCATCCTCAGGCTCACAAGTGACCGTCACCCCGAAGCACTCCGTATTTATAGGCTTTTATTTACTGTAAATTAATTCGTGTACTCTTAATAAAGCACTTAGTGAGATAATTATGTTTTTAGAGCTATTGCAAACTGGGCGACTTGTCGCCGCGTCAAGTCGCCGCGTCAGACGCGACGTTGTCATTTGGTTCTGGCGTCTTGTCAAGTGTGCGGAGATTCGAACAAAATATATGAAACTGGGCGATTTTCTGACAGCTCCAAAAATATGGTTCCAAACTCACTACTACATGGTGATGGTGTCTACGTACGTAGTTATTTTTTTTAATTCAGCTGATGAGAGCTCTTCATTGATCTGTGTTGGTACGTCAATGTCATCGTCATCTGTTATGAAGGTACTGGTAACTGGACTTCGAAACTTATACAAATTTTATACGATCGGCACCAAGAATTTTTCGAAAATAATCGATAAACCGTAACGTCAATACATGTGTGGTAATATTTTGTACGAAGACAGGTACTCCGCGTTCACAGGTTACAGATATATTGTGAAAAAAAATCAAGTCACGTTTCATCAGAGCCATCTGTCGCAGTTTCAAGAACTAGGTATACTTTTTTTTAATGAGCTCTAAGAAAATAATCCCTCATTGACGGCCGTAGCCTGTCGTCGCGTCTAGTCGCCGAGCTGTCGCCTGTCGCGTGTCGCTAGTGTGCGCCTAGGCTTAAGTTGAGAATAAGTGGCATGTTTCTGTAATATCTCCGTGTAAAGTAAATGTTAATGGAAGCTGATGTAATATTTACATCAGCTGATGCAATATACATTACAGACCTGCTTATACAGTAACTGTAACATAAACATAAACATTTAGGTACATACAGGCACATACATTGCTTCTGGCCCCACACTAGGATACCCTGTGGCGTGGGGACCAGAAACAGTGACGTCACAAACATGTAAGCATCCAAGACCTGGGTTTTTATTTCTCCCCAGCCGGGGTTCGAGCCCGGGACCTTTCGCATGGTAAGCAGATGCACTAACCGCTACGCCACCGAGCTCGTCTAAATAAATAATCGTCGTCCATACAAAAGAGAAAACGTTTTTCCACTTCTAAATATTTTCCAATGTACATGATTTTTTAGTATGTTGTTGACACTAAATGACAAGGTTTATAGCTGTTTCTTTTGCGTTGTTGCGTGTGAAACAGTATGCTACGGAACCTTCAGTAGCAGAGTACAACTCGCGCTTGGCCGCTTTTTTCACTCTCCCAACTCTAATGCGAAGAGGTTCCTCGTTGCAGAATATAAATCAATTCTGGGACGTTTATGGGTCGTGTAGGTTTATGTAAAGCCCATTTTGTGTCCGTACACGGGTATACTCTATTTACAGATGCTCCAAAGTGTTTATGCAAGATGGGCCCAAAGTTAATGTTGAACTAGAAGTGAATTCGCTAGTTGTTGGCCATGTTACATTGTTGAACATGAACGGAAATGTCAAAACCATTTATGGTACGGCCACACTATCGCGATAACGCGAAGATTTGCCTTGTCGCGACATGTCATGCCAAAAAATTCGTCCTATCGCGAATCATCATCGCGCGCTTTATTTGACAGCGAGAGTCCGATTTGTTTGGACGTGTTTTAACTATGGATTGCAATTCATGGAGCAATGAGAAGATAATTGAGTTCATACAAAATTATGAATCTGAACCAGTTTTATCCACCATATCCATCCACCATCGCCTGCTATTCCTCTTTTTAAGATTTTTATTTTTGTTTAAATAATATGCTAAATAATATAAATTTAAATAATAAAGATGCTGTAAATAATTATTTGCCGCCATGTGATACAGAGCAACTGCCTCTTCCATGTTTTCCGTAAAATGAATTTAGCAACGTTCTAGATTATCGCGACGTAGCGAAGGTTTATTTGATGTGGCCAAGCTCTTCGCCGTAGAGGGAACACGAAATTTTGTCGCGACAACGCGAACACGAATCTTCACCTTCAAGTGTGGCCGCAGCATTAGAGAATAATTATCGCATTTTTAAATAAGTTTATATTTTTTTAAGTTATTCGATAAAAGCCTTGACCTTAAATGACTTTTCTATGAAGTCAGCAAAGACAGTGTGAAAAAAATACCAAACCCAAGACCAAACCAAATCCACTGACTTTAATGACTTTTGTTTTTTTTTGTATATAGGCAAAGACTGCCCCGGCTGCCTGAGTGATCGTTTAAGATCGATCACGAAGGTTAAGCAACATTGGGCGCGTTCAGTGCATGGATAGGTGACCGTCTATGACTAACGCTAGTGGCATTTTTCCGAGCGGTTCCGCGTTTCGCAAGGCACGTTAAGCAGTCGATAGATGGCAGTCCTTAAGCCAAATCAGAGGCCTTAGGGCGGCTTGAAAACTTCTGACAATAAGACCAGCCACTAGTCTTACAAGCCTCCACCAATCCGGACTTGGCCCCCACGGTGGAGTATGGCCTATACCTTCCTCAAGGAAGAGACCCGTGCCCCTAAGTGGAGACATAATGGATGGATGATGATCCGGCACGGTAATCAGATGGGATAGCGTGAGACCAACGAGACAATCAAAGAGAATATAAATCGAATAGTTGCGTGAAAAGGCCTTGACCCATTACAGCTCCGCCGAACCGAAATCCAAACAGCGGAATTCCTCACGACGTTTTCCGTAACATTTCAAACGAATTGTTTCCTCTCTCGTACCCAAATACAATACGGTGTATTGTAAATAACTTGTGTTATCACGAGGCCCTCACAGCACTTTTTTTGCACCGCAAAATATTTCATTTTTACACTCCCTACATGCCCCCGGGGTGTAAAATTTATTGTGTCCCGCCGAATGTCACGAAATTGAAATAAGAACTCTTACGCACAGAAAGTCAACTTATACCATCATCATCAACCCATTATGTCCCCACCGAGGGGCACGGGTCTCTTCCCTGAAGAAGGTATAGGCCAGGCCATACTCCACCACGGGGACCAAGTGCGGATTGGTGGAGGCTTGTAAGACTAGTGGCTGGTCTTACTGTCAGAAGTTTTCAAGCCGCCCTAAGGCCTCTGACTTGGCTTAACGACTGCCATCTATTGACGGCCGGCACCAACTGCTTAACGTGCCTTGCGAAACACGGAACCGCTCGGAAAAATGCCACTAGCGTTATTCATAGAACGACCACCCATGCACTGAACGCGCCCTATGTTGCTTAACCTTCATGACCGTTTAAGATCACTCAGGCGGCCAGGGCTACGAGCGATTCGTTCCGGCTTTATACTCATTTTATTCGAATGGAGACCACATCGGCAAGCGCAGCGTAGGATGACCAGCCACAAGATGGACAGACGATCTCATCCAAGTGGCGGGAAGACGCTGGATGCAAGCCGCTTCCAATCGGTCTTTTTGGGAACCCATGGAGGAGCCCTAAGACCAGCAGTGGACTTCTTGTGGCTGAATGATGATGATGACTCATTTTATTGTTCAAATAGTTTTTTATTACAGTATTTTGAACGATCTTACGATGGACGAACAAACAACAGAGCGCTATCCTCCCCGCTCGTACATTAGAGCAGTTGGTATTGTGTCATATCCTAGTTTGTGCCGGCTACATTTAGTATGTCTTTTTTACACAGAAGTATTTTATTTTTCTGTGTTCGCACTTTGTAACACGGGGTTCCACTTTATAACTCCACTTGTAATGGGATGATTCTTCATCAATTTTCGAGGCTATGTGGCTATTAGGTTTGTTCACACACCTCAGCGCTTGAAATTGCTAATCCTCGGGCGCGCGTGATGATTTAGCCCACACGCTGTCATGGACGAAACTTGGACGCTCACAAAGCAGAATATGCTCTGTATAACCCCTCAACCCCGAGGACCCGCCGGCGGGTCCGATGTAAACTACGGCGCATTCCCTGTAGACCGGTCGACGGGTTGGTCTTGCAAACGCGCTTTGAATTGGATTTTGAAGATGATATAGACCACATGAAAATGAGGGCTTTTCAGAGCATCATTAAAAAAAAAATAGTACCGCAAATAACCAATAGATGGTGCTGACGTCATGAAATCACTGATGACATCGCAGACCTAAAAACTTAAAGACATTTTGCTCTTCTTGCAGCGCCATCTAGTTTTTTTTAATGAACTCAACTGACAGCTGTCATTGAAAAGCCTTCATTGTGATAGATTTCAAATATTACTTACTCTGTGAATAACTAACTCAGCTGTGGAAAAAAAAGTGTTCTAGGCCTGAAGGGTAAAAGTAGCACTAAGAGCAATGGAGCGAGCCATGCTAGGTCTTAAACTCGTAGATAGAGTATACCATAGACAATGGGCTAGTTGCCCTAAAAAATTTAATAAGTCCGTCTTTTAGATTGTTCAAAAACAAGGGACACGTATTTTTTTATTTGTAAATTAGACCAAAAATGTTAAAGATATAGCCCATTTAAGTTACGTGTGACGTCACGCCGTGCTGCATTTTTTAGCACGGAGTGACGTCACTCGTAATTTTAATGGGCTATATCTTTGTTATTTTTTGTTTAATCGAAAAAAGAAAAAATACACAATTTCATACACAATGCATGTTGTTTTTTATTATTGTTCGGCCGCTGGGAGTATACGATCCTGACACATATGACTAGTGATGGGAGAAAATCAACGTTATCATTCCTTACGTTATTCTAAATGTAATGAAATGATTTTAATAAAATGTCGTCTTTTCTTTCGTTTCTTTTCAAATGTCGCCATCCATCGCCGGACAAAGGTCGATGACATTAGCCAAAGAGTCTCGAGACTGAAATAGAAATGGGCGGGACACCTGACGAGGCAGGAAAACGACAGGTGTACCAAGGCAATCACAGAGTTATGGCCGATATCAGGGCCTGGATTCTACTAATGCATTGTATTACAATGACAACTGCAGGAACATGGCGATTTAGTTTCATTGCCGCTTTTAGTCGACGCGAGCACGTACATAGGTAGGATTATTGATATACATCAACGTTACGCTAACGTCTGTTATGATTAATATTAATAGTAATCGCTCGTAGCCTGGGCTGCCTGAGTGATCTTAAACGATCACTAAGGTTAAGCAACATA
This sequence comes from Yponomeuta plumbellus, assembly GCA_947310845.1. Lineage (NCBI taxonomy): Eukaryota > Metazoa > Arthropoda > Insecta > Lepidoptera > Yponomeutidae > Yponomeuta > Yponomeuta plumbellus. Next base: position 5,301,342 of record OX371221.1, on the reverse strand, counting down.
CGGCGCGTTCAGGTCGTGGATGGGTCACCGTCTATGACTAACGCTAGTGGCATTTTTCTGAGCGGTTCCGTGCTTCGCAAGGCACGTTAAGCAGTTGGTGCCGGCTGCCGTCGATAGATGGCCAAGTTGGAGGCCTTAGGGCGGCTTGAAAACTTCTGACAGTAAGACCAGCCACTAGTCTTACAAGCCTCCACCAATCCGGCCTTGACACCCGTGCCCCTCGGTGGGGACATAATGGGTTGATACCAATAGTAATTAGGCCCTTTACACACTGCGACTTTTAGCATCGATGCAGTCGCAAATGGTCCACCTTTACATTGCGCTACTGCTGGTGTCGCGATCCTGTCGCGAGTTTCAAAAACGCGCGACTGCATCGACGCTAAAAGTCGCAGTGTGTCAAGGGCCTTAGATGTACAACCAACAGCGTTTTCAACAGTTTGTATATAAAAGTATAGGTACACAATACCCCCGAGGAACACAGGCGTGAGCTTATGTATGTATTTTCTTAAATGAATGGACAAGCAAAAGCCTATTTATACGCACCGAAACCTGTCAGAATCCGAAAGCACGAAATGCAGAAGCATTAGTATTGAATTCGACTGAGGATCGGAGTCGCTTACAATAAACATAAACATAACATAACATTCACATACAGGCACATAATTGCTTCTGCCCCCACACTAGGATACCTTGTGTTGTGGGAACCAGAAACAGCAACCTCACAAACATGTTAAACATCCAAGACCTGGGATTTTTTGTCCCCAGCCGGGATTCGAACGTGGTAGCCATATGCACGAACCGTTGCGCCACAGAGGTCGTCCAGGGGCAGTCATCTATAGAGGCAGAACAGCATTTCTATTTATACGGAGACAACTTTTTGCCGGAATAGAGGATACATACATATTGATTTTGGCTCGTGCATCTTCGCACACGGTCGGGTGTTTTCGGGCCCGCGGGGATCTCCTGTTAATGACAGTGCATTTAATGGGGAGGTCAGAAACTGAGACAGGGACTCGACCGACTTGATTGTTCGACCCTGGACCGCGTTTCATTACCTCCGCTATACGAACAGGGCCGAATTTAGGGGAGGGCAACCGGGGCGAAAGCCCCGATGCCTCCACGGGGGGCCCCCCCAATAGAGACTTAGGAAAAAAAAGTCTTTCAATTTAAAAAAAAATGTGTTTGTTCGTATTGGCTATCGCTCGTTCGAATTTGTACACATTGTACCTCTAAATCTGGCTTTCTATACGAATAAGGCTGCATTCACATTGGCGCAGAGTCGAAGCGAAGCGAAGCAACGCGACGCGAAATAAGTCGCTCCCTTGACGCGCGAATGCGACGCGCGAATCTGCGCGTCCGGATAACGTACATGACTCAGCTCAGACACTTTTGAACAAGCGTGAATAGAGTTCGTATTTTTTAAGTATTCTGGTACTTGACCACGACACAATGGCTGATTTTGATCTTATTATGATTGCCCCAATAGCAGAATATGAAGAGGAGGAGGAAAGTGAATTTATATCTGAGGCAGAATCCGATGTCGGCGCCGGCTGACGCGCTTTTGTGCGAGAATGCGAGTGTAGTGTCTGCGTGCGCAGATGCGCGAACCCGAGCGACCCTTGCAGGCGAAGACGCGCGTCGCAGAGCGTTTTCAAATTTTCGCACCACGAATTCGTACCGTGTTCCTGACGTCACGAACGGACCTCCGCGGGCTGCGGCGGCGGCGCGGGTGCAGCGGGGCTTCAGACCGGTTCCACAGGCTCCGCGGCCGACACATCACTCGCTCATACCGTTTTTTGCGATCGCACGCACGTCGACGCATCTTGAAATTTAAAATACACCAGAACCTACGGAAATAAATCGTCTTTTATTAGTCAAGATATAACGAAGTTATCATGAAGGAGCTTGACACTCAGCCAGTGGTCCTTCGAGTCGGATCACGCCGCCCCGCTAAGCCCCGCCGCGAAGCCCCGCTGCACCCGCGCCGCCGCCGCAGCCCGCGGAGGTCCGTTCGTGACGTCAGGAACATACCGTATACTCGTAATAGAGAAATAGAGATGAATTTAGAACAGTTGAAAAACATGACGCTTCGCACCGCGACGCGACGCTTCGACTCTGCGCCAGTGTAAATTAAGCCTAAGCGTATAGACTATACCCTAGCGTATAGAACTACTCTCGTCTTTTTACATCTGGGCCCAAAAATGTATGAGAGCGTATCTGTCTCCTTTGTATGAGAGGTATATCCTCGTAAGGCCCGACCTTGAAAAGAACAATTGATTTTGTGATCACTTGAAGACATTGGGCCTCACGAAAGAATGGAATGTAAAATTTTATTGAAACTTAAAATAATTACTCTTCAACACAATTGATTGAACACGTGTTTCGCCGTTTTTCTAAATTTTACCCTTAATGAGTGAACGGGGTTGCAAAATTTTGAACTAAAGTCCACGCAGACGGAGTCGCGGGCGAAAGCTAGTAGGTATAAGATATTTTTTTATTTTCTGTCCACAAAATGCATTTGGTCGAGTCAACGGCTCAATTTCCTGTCCCAGGATAGGGGAAACTAGGTTGGCCGTAACGGGAATGACCCCGCTCACTTCAATGACTGTTACGTCACAGTGCCGAGCGGCAACCGTGAATGGGACATCGAGTTGGGAAAAAGTGCCTTCCTTCGACTTTTGCTTTGTCAGACTTCGGAATCACTTGGTGACCGAAGGAAAACAGTAACTGAATCACCCCTTAACTGTTAAGGGGTGATTCTCAGAAAATTAAATATTTTTTGGGCCCTAGGCCATGACACAATGTTCTCTTAGTTTATTTTACTTTAAAACTATGTATTATGCTGACTCCCCCCCACTTTTTAGGTGACACTCAAGTAGCCATTTTAGTTAAATCTTTTTTAAATATTTTTTGGTTGTATGCTACGCTTGCGTCACAGTTTGGAGTGGGATGGGAGGCAGACTTGGTCCACTAAAATTAGTACCAATAGGTATTTAATGTTTGCGCTCAAATTGCATGTTGTGTTCACATCTAGTAGAATATATACATCATTGTTAACTTTTCTATACTATGAACTTTTTTGTAAGTTTAAGGTGTAACATTCAGTTTTGTGAACCATAAATAAAAAAAAAAGGCTCAAACTGCGTAATTTTTTGGCGCATTTTTTTTCATAGTAACTCAATATAGCTGTATTGATTTCTTGGTTAATCTTATTTTTTGTTTAATTTATTTATTTTAATTTTAATGCAAAAACAATAATAATAATCGTATGCAAGTACCTATGTGCACATTTACCTATGTCTCTTTCCGAAACAGTTGCTTCATGCATTTATTAGTTTATAGTTTCTTAGTTCCTAACTATAACGTGTATTGCGCCTTATTATTAATGTGATCTGTGGGAAAAGCTTAGGAGTTGGCAAAATGTACTGAGTTTACTTTAATATTCTTTACGTAATAAGTTTGTCAATTCTGTTTTTTCTCCTCTAATAATTAAAATAAAATAAATAAAAAGTGACATGTGGGTAAAGCTCTCAAATAATGTACCGTAACACACGTGAAATTGTAACACATAGTAACACACTGGAAAATCGTAACACCCGGCTGCTATTATACCCAATCATGTTTTTCTTTATGTTTCTGGGATGTCGCGTGTTCGTTTAGAGAAGACAATCTGGTCACAAATTTACGTTGCATTATGTAAAGCTTGCAACTGTAAATTATGTCCCCACCGAGGGGCACGGGTCTCTTCCCTGAGGAAGGCAGCCCCGGCCGCCTGAGTTATCTTTAACGATCACGAAGGTTACGCAACATAGGGCGCATTCAGCGCATGGATGGGTGACCGTTCTATGAGAAATGGTGTTTTGCCTATACCTTCCTAAGGGAAGAGACCCGTGCCCCTCGATGGGGGCATAATAGGTTAATGATTATTATGAACTAAATAAAACACTTTCCCTACTGAAGCGTTCGTCCCATTTCTACACTAAACTGCAACTGCTTTTTGAAATATCCTGTACCCGAGTATGCTGTGCGCTACACAATGGGTTTCGCACCGTCATTTCGGGAAGATCCCTCTGAAATCCGGGAAAAATCACGCTGTATTGTTGTAAGAGGATAATGTACCTACTTTTTTGTTAGTATATAGACGGGAGCTTTCTGATCGAGCGGTGGTCTTTAATCATCCTGTATAGGATAGATAGATAGATATAAAGTTTATTTGCTATACCAAAAACACACAATAAATATGAGACTAAGGCCGACGTGCACCACCGACCAAAATCCATTTAGCGTTAAATTAAATAGAATTTTGACAGATAGTGTATGGCGGAACTGTCAAAATTCTGTCTAACTTAAAGTTAAATGGATTTTAGTCGGTGGTGCAAGTCGGGTTCCTGAGTTGAGAATTTTCACTAAGTCAATACGTAATTGTAGCGCTGTCTCGTCAAATCTCTCAGAAAAGAGCGTGACAGAACATTACTTAAGTATTTACTTAGTGAAAATTCTCAACTCAGAATCCGGCCCAAAGACTATACAACTACAATAGGCAAAAAAAACAGTATTATTTATACGTATTCATATAAACTATATGTCTTAAAACCGCTTTAAGGCATTTTGACTAAAAAAACAATTATGATTTGTAAAATAAACACAAGATAACATTTAATAATTTGTATCTGTCGCCATTGTATTGAAAACGGCCTGGATTGGCAGAGTCTATGATAACGTCACATGGCAGTAAAAATGGCGTCTGTCATTCATTCTTTCTTACGTTTATTGGTTGGTTTACCGGGAAGTGATGTCATAATTCCTGTGCGACGCCATATTGCCTAAGATAGCGTTTTGGCGGCTTATTTGATAAGTAAATTTTCGTTTGCCTTTTTTAGAAGAAATACACGAAAGAATTTAAAGTGACCACTTTTTGAGGACTCCATGAACACCAACAAACATTATAAGATGGCTTTCGGAAATCGGCAAATAGCCTATTTGCTAACAACAAGAAAACGAGACAACATGCAATTGAACATGAACGGAAATCTCAAAAATATTTCGAGTACCTATTATGCTTTCAGTACAATTTATATTTATCAGATTTGTAAATAACTCACGCACAAGGAACGATTGAATGAACGAACGGACGATTGAATGAATGACCAAATAAGTAAATGGGCACAGGGGAGAAGGCAGGTGAGTTCCGATAATTTGGAAAGCTCAGTATCAGTCCCTGATGGCTGGGGACAGAATTAATTCGATTATGTCTCTCGGTGGGAGGACAAATTGCCTGGCGGGGTCTACTCACTAACATAAATTTAATGTAATAACTGTGTTATTTGACGACTTCTGTGGCGCAGCGGTTAGCGCATCTGAATACCATGCGAGAGGTCCCGGGTTTGAATCCCGGCTGGGGACCAAAAAATAACCCTGGTCTTAGATGCTTACATGTTTGTGACGTCGCTGTTTCTGGTTCCCGCGACATAGGGTATTCTAGTGTGGAGCCAGAAGCAGTGTATGTGCCTGTATGTAAATGTAAATGTTAATTTATGTTGTGTAATAACTGTGTTATTTATGTAGCCTAGTCCGGAAAGATCAAGGTCAAGGAATGCAGAAGTAAAAAGGGTTTTGTAAGAAAATTACAGTGTCACCTTTAATGATAGGCTGAAATAAACACGTTAACTAATTACAAGATAAATTAATGAAATGCGCCTTGTTGCCTACGCCAGACAGTTGGCTGTTACCTCTTATTAACATCGTACGTCTTCAAACATGTCATTGTAACTGTGCACAGTAATTAGTTTATTGTACCAGGAAAAACAAATACAAAACATGAAGGCCACATTTTTTTTCAAATTCAAATGTTTTATTCAAAGTTCAAACAAAATGTTTACTTTATGAACGTGAAAGTTGTTAATTTCACAATTTAATAGAGTACGTGGAGAAGAAACTAACAAAGAAACTGCACATTTATTTATTTCAAAACAGTCTTAGTTTAATTAACAAACTTTCAAACTTAAAAATATTACTCATGGATGTGTTGACCACTAGACACAATTATCAATATTACTTTTATAATTTAAAAATATTTTTCTACTGTTTGACACTATAGACATCCTAGCTAGGTTGTCTTCCAAATAATCGTCAATTTTATAATAAGCTTTTTTAAACAGAGTGTGCTTGAGACATTTCTTAAACTTAAAGCGTGCTTGAAATACTGTGAGTGTGTATTGTTTTTAATTTTATTGCTGAGTGTACCTAATTCCAAATTTATTTATTTGTTTGATTATGGTAATTAGTGAATTGTAAAAAATTGTTCTATATACTTTATATGTTTCGAATTGTGTAACGCAATGGTTTTCACTGCAATGTTATGCAATTTAAATAAATAAATAATAATGATAAACCGCGTCGGAAGTCATGTCTGTCTGTCATTAGAATGACAGAGAATTCTGTAGAATTTCTCAAGAATGCATTTAGGTCGTCAAATATATTACTACTTAAAATTAACTCCATCTAAAGTAACAATTATGCAGTAGGCCCCTTGTAAAGCATATTATGTCTACTTTAGATGAATAATTGGGTCACAGAATTATCCATTAACCTTACGCACCTAGGTACACTTAGGCCTTTCACCCGTCTCGTCGTCGATGATTTAATTAATAGACTTTTCTCGTTTCTAATGACCTTGTCTGGTTAGCATATTAATTTTATTTTCTTTATTAGGGACAACAAAGAGAAGTACAATGTATTTTGAACACATAAATTAAAAATGTTGACATCAAATAGTGAACTGTATTTTTAGATTAAATTCAATTAATAGATTTGCACACGAATCGGTAGACCATGAAGGATTTTAACTATATTTTAAGAACTTAATGTACCCATGTTCTGGCAAATAAAAAATTGTTACTTTTACTTTTAAAAAAAAAACGTTTAACAGGATATTCAACTGTACATCCAGCTCCGTGATCCACATTTTTAAAATAATGTTTCTGAACTATTAAACTAAGTCTTTAACGAACGCAAATGATGATGATAATTAGAAATTTAAATCAAAGTGTTACTTTCCTAAATAATACAGAAAACGTTTTAAGTAAAACTAGGTGTTGACGCCGGGGGGCCGCCGGCGCCGTTATAGGGGAGCGCCGTACATTTGCGCAAATGGTTCAGTCTGGATGTATGTCCACATTTGCCCTACTACCATAGCAGAGGTATCCTTGACACTGGGTTTAGGACGACGCCAAGTGATGGTGTGGTATGGAAGTCTTTTTTCATTGTTTAATCTCAGTAATTATAATTTTACTTATTTTGTACATCTGCTTCCTTCTCCAATATTTTGCTCCAGTCCATCCAAAGGTTGTCTGGAAGAGATCACTTTTAGTGATAAGGCCGCCGTCTGTACTCTTAGATTAACAAATACCTGTGTGATTTCCTTTTTTATGTACAAAAAAGTGTTTTCTATCTATCTATCTATCTTTACAAGAAATGACAGTTTAACATTCGCATCACACCCTGTGTAATAATAGATAGACACTCCCTTTTCAATAGCTCACACATTGGCCGAATCAAGTGAGACACAGCTTCCACTAAATCACAACCCTTTTTTGTATCGGTTTGACCTTTTTCGACATATCACCCGTTTGCTAGTGACATAGTAAGAAATACCAGAAGAACAACTGAATTTAGGGGAGTTGAGTGAATCGCTCGTAGCCCCGGCTGCCAGAGTGATCTTAAACGATCACGAAGGTAAAGCAACGTAGGGCGCGTTCAGTGCATGGATGGGTCACCGTCTATGACTAACGCTAGTGGCATTTTTCCGGGCGATTCCGTGCTTCGCAAGCCATGTTAAGCAGTTGGTGCCGGCTGCCGTCGATAGATGGCAGTCGTTAGTCCAAGTCAGAGGCCTTAGGGCGGCTTGAAAACTTCTGACAGTAAGACCAGCCACTAGTCTTACATGCCTCAGATATGCCCCAGAGCAAACGTCCATGCCACGGTCCCTCGATTGGCGGCTCAGCTCGCGAATGAACGCCCAGGAACCCGATTCTGTAAGTGCATTACAGTACAATTACAGTAGCGTGGTAGTACACAGCGTGGTACAATAGCATTCTAGTTTCTTTCTATTTTTTTTTTATTATTTTCTTTTTTTCCATTTTTATAGCATATCTGGCAACAAATATTTGTCTTCGAGAGCGTATGCAATACGGTATTTGACACTATCAACAATAAATTATTTGAGATGGTCGATTAAAACAAAAATTACAAAATGATTCGGAAAATGTATTTCTTTTAATCATATACTAGTTATTACAATTTTTAAATAGATGAAACATAAGAAGAGTGCTCTAAAAAGTGACGTCACAAGCAAGTATTTTCATACCACATTCCGTTTTAAAAGTAACTCATTTGACATCCTGTCTTTTACCCAATTCTGTGGGAAAGAATTGAATGTTTCGATTTGGGCTGCTTAAATTAGCTTTTAAAAGCAAAAATTAAAAAAAACACAGAGTCGAAAGCCGGAAGTACCACGCCTGTATCTCGGATAGTAGGAACAATAACAAATTGCATTTGAATTTTATTTGCACCCAACACTAAGTAGGTATTTTACAACAAAGGTTATGTAAAGGCAATTAAATTGCTTATTAAATTAAAGCTAGCTTTGTGCATGTGTGAGTGTGTTTGTGTTGTGTGTGTGTTTCCGCTTCCAACCGGTCTTTTTGAAAATCCATGGAGGAGGCCTATGTCCAGCAGTGGACTTGTTGTGACTGAATGATGATGAGTCTGTGTGTGTGTGTGTGTGTGTGTGTGTGTGTGTGTGTGTGTGTGTGTGTGTGTGTGTGTGTGTGTGTGTGTGTGTGTGTGTGTGTGTGTGTGTGTGTGTGTGTGTGTGTGTGTGTGTGTGTGTGTGTGTGTGTGTGTGTGTGTGTGTGTGTGTGTGTGTGTGTGTGTGTGTGTGTGTGTGTGTGTGTGTGTGTGTGTGTGTGTGTGCGTGTCGTGTGATTTATATTATTATGCTAAGAAGAGCGGTGTAACGGTTTTTCTCTGTTATTTGGTTTGTAATATAGATGTAAGCGGAATGGAATCTACAATAATTTGTCGTTTTGTACAATTCACGTGAGCAGCTTGTGAAACTATAATAAGGTGGGATTACAGTGTATAACGTTTAAGAGTGATTCTCGGAAAATGGCTCAAATTTCCTAATTTCTTTGGCGCATGTTTTTTCATATTAACTCAATAAAAAGTAACATATATTGTGGGTTTATTGGCCCCTGAAGATTGTACGTAACGTATTTGTAGGTTTTGGTGGCATCTACTAGAATATATTATGTTACTTCTTGTTGAGTTAATATGAAAAAAAAGGCTCCAAACAAACTATTCAGTCCTGAGAATCACTCTTTACTCGTAATAAGCTTGTAATACTAGGGTAATACTAAACTGTCAATTTTACTAAATACAAATACAAAAAATTTATTAAAAAGAGAAAACATTACAAAGCGTGTTTTACGTTGGTTGCCACACTAGATGTAGATCTGTGCTGTGGTAACCAGAGGAAGGGTTAACAATACGTTTACTTACCGTTTATTTAATCAAAGACTTATTCTAGTCGTACTTACTCTAGTGACATGGTATGCTTAGTGCTAACAAGACTAATAATATAAGTTATTAGGTAGGATAGATAAGTAAATATATTTATCATTATCAATTTTCTATATGCATACATACATATACATACACACACACACACACACACACACACACACACACACACACACACACACACACACACACACACACACACACACACACACACTCACACACACACACACACACAAATACATACATATATACTTATATAAATATATAATTGCAATATATACACGTTTATTAATTATGTTTTATAAGCATTTTTTAATCATTATTATCAATTATTATTATTTCTATTTCATTCAGATAGTCTTTAGTAGTTTTTCTGTTTCAGAGTAGTTTAGGCTATTGAGATATAGTTTAAGTTTTTGTTTAGCGCAGGCTTCTGTGGACTCACAATTAAGAATAATTTTATTAAATAAGAATAGTTGGAGAAATGGGGCAAAGCGTTGACCAAATGTGGTATGCATAGCAGGGGTGGGAAGACGACGGACACGTTTATTTACAATTGTCTCGTAATCAGGTGAGGTGTGAAGTCTACGATGTGCAGATAGAACCGTCCTGTGTATAAATAGTTGTCGTACTGTTAATACTTTGCACTCTGAATAGAGAAGTTGGGTGGAATGTCATAAGCCTTACTATGTGGGACTTTTAATATTGATCTCTGGGCCCTCTCTAGCTGTATAATATGTGTCTTTGCAGCTCCACCCCAAGAGGAGATACAGTATGATAGTACCCATTCGCAAAGACTAGTATACACTGGTTTGCGTATTGTAACGTCAGTTATATCCCGCATCATTTTCATGAGTGAGATTAGTTTTCTAGCACGTGCTGAAACGGAAGAGATGTGGTCACTGAAATTGAATTTTTCGTCAATGTGAACTCCCAAATACTTTATTGAGCTTACTCTCGTTATAAAATCAGTACACGTGCATTTAGAGGGTCTTGATTTGTATTCATTGAGACAATTATGTAACAAAAGTTGCTGAGTCGTAGCCGGATCTGAAATAAATACTTAAGTAACGTTCTGTCCCGCTCTTTTCTGAGAAATTTTCCGAGACAGCACTACAGTTACGTATTAAATAAGTAAATTTTACTTAGCGCAATTAAAGCCCTACAAAAAATCGCGGAGCATAGGGGGTGATTCGGGTACCCCTAGGGGTGCTCTATCTCTGGACTTCCGCTAGACACCAAAAGTTGCTGAGTCGTAGCCGGATCTGAAATAAATACTTAAGTAACGTTCTGTCCCGCTCTTTTCTGAGAAATTTTCCGAGACAGCACTACAGTTACGTATTAAATAAGTAAATTTTACTTAGCGCAATTAAAGCCCTACAAAAAATCGCGGAGCATAGGGGGTGATTCGGGTACCCCTAGGGGTGCTCTATCTCTGGACTTCCGCTAGACACCAGTTTTTGAGACACTCTGTATATGCTGCTTACATAATAATCCAAAGTATCATCTCGTTTCACCAAACATCACTTCTCTACGCACACATTAGTAAAGCTTCCTTTTCACCAAAAGCAAATTTATATGCTATAAGGAGAAGCCTACACGCCTCCCTATCTCCCTACACATTTAAAACTTCTGCTATGTCAACGTTTAAACTTTAAACTGACTGTCTAAACTCCGATGTAGTTTCCTGAGCTCTATTCCAAAGTCAGGTGTATGGAAAACTTGGCTCCGGTTGTGAGTTCAAGGGAATTCATCGTGACGGGCCGGGAACGGTTATGCAACACGCGCTGTGTAAAAAAACCTTGTGGGGAAACCTGCGACTAAAGCTTAACCTGTAGTATTTTTGGTGGGCCGATGGATCTTAATAGTTCTTTTCAATATCATAAGCAAAGTATTAGAGCCATCGCAAACAGAGTGACTTGTCGCCGCGTCTAGTCGCTGCGTCAGACGCGACGTTGTTATTTGTTTCTGGCGTCTTGTCGTCGCGACTCCGCGACTCTGACGCCAAGTGTGCGGAGATTCGAACAAAATTTATGAAAATTGATGGCCGTAGCCTGTCGTCGCGGTTAGTCGCCGAGCTGTCGCCTGTCGCATGTCGCCTAGTGTGCGCATAGGCTTACACATGACTTACGATAAATACAACGTCCAACAAACAACAGTTGGGCCGGCCGTCCCCAGGCATACGATCTGCCTGGCGGGAAATTTCCCTTTATAGTGGAGGAGCACGGTCACCCGCTCTTCCCTATAAACATACATAATAATTTTCATATAAGATTGAAAATTAAATTACCATGGTCAGCCATGGCAATTATAAACAATCTTGTCCCAATAGTCGAGAATCGAGATAACGTTTTACCTTAAATTCCTCCGCAGAATAATGTAACAACTTTAACACAACAACACACGGCAAATTCGATATACACAGTCAGCGAGACCAGATTAGAATCCTTTGTTTGATACTAGCTCTTATGTCGACGGCGGTAAGAGCTATCCGCTCACCTGGGGTAGCTACGACTTCGGATGTCAGTAACATTGCAGCTGTACACAGGGTTACCTACCTCAAAACTGCACAACTTTGTATGATGGATTAGGTACCTAAAAAATACCCAAAACCCTTGTAAATACTTACATAAGTTCAATTCTGTACCTCAGAGGGCTGAGCAGAGACCAGGAGCTTGTGACCTCGGGAACGTTATGTATGTTAAGATTGTCTTATTTTTAAAGCAACCTTGAACAGTATCAAGTTAATATCGACTGTACCGCACCACTTATACAGATTGCACTCCACCGCTCCAGTAAATTAAGTGTCAATGAAATAGTGTCTGCGGTCTATTGGTCCCATTTCGAGGCAGTTCCCACGCTTAGTAACTATTAATTAAAAGGAGAATGCTGTAGTCGGTGTTTCGACAGAATACGGCACACTAATAAAGTCTCCAAGATACAGGCCTAGTTTGGGGACTGCCGGTAAATGCAAAACATTTTTACTTTTGTAGTACCCTCCATGTCCATTTATAAGAGTAATGTTGTAATTGTCTTTTTGGAAATAAATAAATAATTTACTTACTTACGTACACTTTGTTAACTACGATTGGTATTTTCTATAACATGTCCAGAATTATTTTTAAAATGTGCATCCAAAGATTCATGTGATAATTTGTTCACGCGACGACATCTGTTAGATTTACTATCAATATCAATGTCATCTTCGGCAAAGGGGCTTTAGAGACTACCAATTAGACCGTGCCGCGATGTGTACAATACTTTCTGTTCTATTCATCATCATCATCAATCAATTATGTCCCCACCGAGGAGCATGGGTCTCTTCCCTGAGGAAGCTATAGCCCGTACTCCACCACGAAGGCTAAGTCCGGATTGGTGTACGCTTGTAAGACTAGTGGCTGTTCTTACTGTCAGAAGTTTTCAAGCCGCCCTTAGGCCTCTGACTTGGCTTAACGACTGCCATCTATCGACGGCAGCCGGCACCAACTGCTTAACGTGCCTTGCGAAGCACGGAACCGAATGAACTGAATTATATCCGTTCCCGTTTCATCTATCTTTCACTGTCGTCCAGGTCAAGGCTTTCGTAACACGCTTCCAGTAACGCAAAAAATATTATCTAACTCTTTCACTGACCGAGCTCCGCACTAGAACAAGCTTCCTAACGCTCTCCTAATTTAAACATCCTTTATGCCAAGATTGGCTGGAAGAGATGTATCTTAGAGATAAGTTCGCTTTTGGAAAAAAAATGTAGATAATGCTACTTTATGAATCCCTCGTAGCCCCGGCTGCCGGAGTGATCTTAAACGATTACAAAGGTTATACCTATGATCCATTTATCTTTATTTGGCATTTTTTTCAGGCTTTAAACGACACCGAATTAAAACTTTAGCGGTAGAAACCTCGAAACAGTTTACAAATTTAGTGCTAGCTAATACTAAATTTTCAAAAGTATCGAATTTTCTACCGCTAAAGGTTTTTGATTTAGTGTCGTTCAAAGTCTGAAAAATATGCCAAGTATACATAAATGGATCATACATAATATTATATTAAATTATAAGGGTGGTCATCTAAAAATATTTTAACCGGCAAAACAACGTTTGTCGGGTCAGCTAGTAAAATAAAATGTATGTTCAACCGGGTCGCTTCTCAACTCTTTCAGCCCTTTGGGCCAACAGCTGGCTAACATTGGCCCCAACGATCAGATTGGCTTACAAGCTAAGCTGCTATTCCCAAGCGACGATCTAGTGACACTCGAGTTCAAGACTCTATCGAATGGACAACACTTTTTCTTCGTGAACTGTAAGCAATATGCATGCCAATACACTTTGAAACCGGCTTCAAAAACCGGCCAAGCGCGCGTTGGACCAGGCGCAGTGGGTTCCGTAGAAGGGTATTTATTACCTGTTTTACAGAACTCATAAATTACTTACTGCACTGACTCAGCGACTCTAAGAATCACTCGTAGCCCCGGCTACCTGAGTGATCTTAAACGATCACGAAGGTTAAGCAACATACGGCGCGTTCAGTCCATGGATGGGTCACCGTCTATGACTAACGCTAGTGGCATTTTTCCGAGCGGTTCCGTGCTTCGCAAGGCACGTTAAGCAGTTGGTGGCGGTGATAGATAGCAGTCATTAAGCCAAGGCAGAGGCCTTAGGGCGGCTTAAAAACTTCTGACAGTAAGACCAGCCACTAGTCTTACAAGCCTCCACCAACATGATGGGTTGATGATGTTGCCTGCGGAACCCTAAAAGAAAGACGAGGTTTTTCAATACTGCTGACCCTCAACACTGCTGCTAACGCTCTCGCGATCGGGCACTGTCCTGTCCGTGTGTCTGTCTGGCCGCAGAATTATTTATTTTACAAAGTCTGCTAATTTTTGCTAAAAGTAGGTAATTGTGAAGATTTTTTTTAAATTTATTTCAGACCTGAATCGCTCGTAGCCCCGGCCGCGTGACTGATCTTAAGCGATCACGAAGGTTAAGCAACATCGTTCAGTGCATGGATGGGTGACCGTTCTATGACTAACGCTAGTGGCATTTTTACGCAAGGTACATTAAACAGTTGGTGCCGGCTGCCGTCGATAGATGGCAGTCGTTAAGCCAAGTCGGGTCTGAAATACTCATAGATACTCATAGTATCGAGACGAGATACAGAAATAGGCTGATGCTTCCATCACATAGACTTGCTAAAGTATCCAAATCGTACCTGGTCCAAGGAATCAAATTTTATAATAAATTACCTGAAGAAGTAAAACTGTTTCACCGCAAGGAATTCTGTAGCATACTAAGAAAAAATCTTATTAACAAAAGCTATTATAGTGTAGATGAAGCATTAAATGATGATAATATAATTGACCTTGTAATTTAATGTAGTAATAATATAATTTATTTATATAATTTTAATTTAATTGTGATTTATTGTTTCAATTTAATTTGTGCAGTGACAATTGTAAATGATTTGACATAATTCTAATTCAATTCAACTCTGCTTTTTGACATTCATGTGTTATTCTGTTTCTTTTATAAACATGCATGCTTTAAAATTAATTGTAGATGTAACATTTTCCTATCAATTATTATTATCTACCTATCTATCTATATATATAAAAGGAGAAGCTGACTGACTGACTGACTGACTGACATATCAACGCAGGGCCCAAACTATAAGGGTTAGAAACTTGAAATTTTGCACAGAGGTTCCTTTTACAACGTAGGGTAGCCCCCTAAGGGGGTAAAATGGGGGTGCAAAGTTAGTATAAAACTTTGCCGTTTTTGAAGTTATTCAAATGAAACTCAGTATGAAGGTTATTCATTTAAAATCATGAAACTTAGGTGTAAAATAGTTTTTCAAAACTAGTCCCTTAAGGGGGAAAAAGGGGGGGTGCAAAGTTAGTATGACACTTTGCCGTATTTGAAGTTATTCGAATTAGATTCTATATGAAGGTTCTTTATTAAAAGTCATGAAACATGTGTAAAATAGTTTTTCGACAATCATCCCTTAAGGGGGAAAAAGGGGGTGCAAATTTAGTATGAATCTTTGCCGTTTTTGAAGTGATTCGAATGGGATTCAATATGAAGGTCCTTCATTTAAAATAATGAAACATGTGTAAAATAGTTTTTCAAAAATCATCCTTTAAGGGGGAAAAAGGGGGGTGCAAAGTTAGTATGAAACTTTACCGTTTTTGAAGTAATTCAAATTAAATTCAATGTGAAGATCCTTCGCTAAAAGTCAAAAATACACGTAAAATAGTATTTCGAAAATCATCCCTTTAGGGGATAAAAGGGTGGTGCAAATTTAGTATGACACCTGCCGTTTTTGAAGTTATTCAAAGGATATTTAGTTCGAAGGTTCATAATTTAAGATCATGAAACACATGTAAAATAGTTTTTCAAAAATCATGCCTTAAAAGGGGGAAAAAGGCGGGTGCAAATTTAGTATAAAACTTTGCCGTTTTTGAAGTTATTCGAATGAAATTCAATATGAAGGTTTGTCATTAAAAGTCATGAAATACAATGTAAAATAGTTTTTCGAAAATCATCCCTTCAGGGGGTAAAAGGGGGGTGCAAAGTTAGTATGAATTCTGCCGTTTATGAAGTTATTCGAATGAAATTCAGTATCATAAATATGCAAGTCCTTCATTGAAAGTCATGAAACATGTGTAAAGTATTAAAAATTTCGCTGCGATTTTTGAATTTATTTTCTTTGTTCTTCCATGTGTTTAAATACCACCTTTAATACTTGCTTACTTTCTTTTTTTTTCATATTAGTCGTTCTAACACTTCTAAGTTTTCTCAATTCTTCTTATTATTTCTCAGTTCATGTGTTTATAAACGTATCTCAGTTCTTTAAAATACAACCCATAGTAAACAGCCTATACGAGTATACATCCCACTGCAGGGAATAGGTCTTCTCTCAGAGAGAGTAGTATGGTTTTAATTATTTCACATGCGCTAAAAGTATCCCAATCTTATTTGCAAACGCAAACACTTTACTCAACTAAAGCCCACGCGGACGAAGTCGCGGGCAACAGCTAGTTGTCTATATATATAAAAGGAGAAGCTGACTGACTGACTGACTGACTGAGTGACTGACTGACATATCAACGCAGGGCCTAAACTATAAGGGTTAGAAACTTGAAATTTTACACAGGGGTTCCTTTTGTAACGGAGGGGAGCACTAAGAAAGGATTTTTGAAAATGTATCCCCTAAGGGGGTAAAATGGGGGTTCAAAGTTAGTATGAAACTTTGCCGTTTTTTAAAGTTATCCGAATGAAATTTGGTACGAAGGTTCTTTATTTAAAACTATGAAACACGCATAAAATAGTTTTTTTAAAATCATCCCTTAAGGGGGAAAAAGGGGGGTGCAAACTTAGTATGAAACTTTGCCGTTTTTGAAGTTATTCGAATGAGATTCAATATGGAGGTCCTTCATTGAAAGTCATGAAACACCTGTAAAATAGTTTTTCGAAAATCATCCCTTAAAGGGGTAAGAGGGAGGGTGCAAAGTTAGTATGAAACTTTGCCGTTTTTGAAGTTATTCGAATGAAATTCAGCACGAAGGTCCTTCATTGAAAATTATGAAAGACGTGTAAATAAGTTTTTCGAAAATCATTCCTTAGTAAGGTAAGAGGGGGTTGCGAAGTTAGTATGAAAGCTCTTCGTATGCGCCAAAAGTATTTGCAAACACTTTACTCAACTAAAGCCCACGCGGACGTAGTCGCGGGCAACAGCTAGTCTTCATATATTGACGTGTCTAAGTGTATAGAATGTACCTAAAGATGAAATAAATTCAATACAATACAATACAAATAATTTCATCAACAACCCATCATTTCCCCACCGAGGGGCACGGGTCTCTTCCCTGAGGAAGTTATAGGCCATACTCCACCACGGGGGCCAAGTCCGGATTGGTGGAGGCTTGTAAGACTAGTGGCTGGTCTTACTGTCAGAATTTTTCAAGCCACCCTAAGGCCTCTGACTTGGCTTAAAGACTGCCATCTATCGGCGGCAGCCGGCACCAACTGCTTAACATGCCTTGCGAAGCATGGAACCGCTCAGAAAAATGCCACTAGCGTTAGTGCGTTAGTCATAGACGGTGACCCATCCACGGACTGAACGCGCCATCAACCGATACTCTATACTGTGACCTACTCTATGCCGTGATATACTTACTATACATATAATGTCACTAGGCAAGGACATAATAACTTTACTGAGTAAATACGTACGAGTATAGCACTGAGCGGTGGTGGCGTAGTGGGGTTGACCCTTGCTTCTCGATCATGAGGGTCTGGGTTCGAACCACGCATGTACCAATGACTTTTAGTTACGTACATTTGTTTGTACAGCAACACCATTCGCTGATAAATTGTGCCCGGATAACGGCGACAGGCTTGCCACTTGTCACGTTTGGGACCTAATAAACTCGGCAAAACGTGGGTCCAGTTCTAGAGATTGGTGCCTCTGCCTACCCCTTCGGGGATAACGGGCGTGAGTTTATTATTATTATTATTTATAGCACTGAGGCGATAGCAACTCTATGCTTAATTTCGACTTACATTTCTCTAGCACAATTTTTTTTTCGCTTCGTAGCTTTCACAATTAAATATTGCGAGGAAAAATTTCTCTCCCTACTAATTAAACGGAATTTTATTAATGGCCCCGACGTCTTAAGGATTAAGTATGACGATGGATGTCTCGCCGGGATATCTTAATAAAGACTTGTATTTCGCATTTAAATTGCAAAGTCGTAGATGGTTTGATATTGCAAATGTATGTTGGTAGACTCACCTTCTGTGCTAAGGGCAGCGGAGCACTTAAAAAACTATTTTTCCCAAACATGCTTGGAAATTTGAGCATTATTTCGACAACCTTCTTTGAGATAAATCGGAATTGCTGTAGGTACCGGCCACTTACACGCGAGCAGCGGCCGGAAAGAGTTCTATGAAAATTCATAACTGTCGTGTTTTGCGGCCAAATAAATTACCTACATACTCATATCTGTCGTGTTACCTAAAAATGGAACGATCTTTTACTCCGAACAATGACAACCAAGCAGGTAACTTATCAGAGGTTTTATTTAAATTTCGAACTGGCTTACGATAGAAAGCTGGATATACCTATTGAAAAAAAAAGAACACTTTAACGTGGCAAAAAATATTGTTGTTCGTTCGTGGTTCGTCTGACTTTGAAAGTTTATTGAATTTAACAGAATGAACAGTTTTAATTTCCGCGCATTATTTGAGAAAAATCACATATTACAAGCCTTGGCCATAACTAGGCATTGATGGACTCACGTATGTGTGCCTCGGCCCACATTTCCACGTTCGTCCATCAATGCCTCTTTTGCTGGCCGCTGCAGTAATGTACTTCAATAAAATCTTTAAACATGGCCTCAGTTTGGGTCTTTTTTTATATTTGTAATGTCCTTGCCTAGTTACCAAAGCACATGGTATCTCAGTTTGGGACCAGATCAAGTGATTGCGATTTGTGGAATTTTTGTTTTTAAAAACCAAAGTACAAAAAAAAACTGGTACACGCAAAAATTTTAGCAAGCTGTCCGATTCGTACAGATTCCAAGCGAGGTGTTAATGAACTACTATTTTTAGTAAAGTATTTTTTTTTTAATTTTTTCCATGCCTGAGCAATCAACGACTTTGAGCACAGAGATTTGAGTATTTTTTTTGCAGTTTTCGGGATGGGCGTCAATATTATGACACCCTATGGGTTCAGTAATTAAACACCCTGTAGGTAGGCTACGTTATAATCTGTGGGAGCGTAAATTTTCCTAATTGCCGACAAGCGGCAAGGCCCTTACGACGTGTTACCTAATTTGTAATTAAAATTTCCTTAATTAAATCTCGTTTTAAGGGCCAATTTGTATTCGATAGAGTGCCGCTTACACCAGCCGTTGGTATATTTTTCTCCGGCGTTGGAAAACATTGTGAGGAAAGCTGAGTGTCTGATGATCACATACTTCAGCGCTTGAAATTGCAAATACCTACGCGGTGGGAACGTGACTAAAGGAGACCACTCTGTGTTTTTGTGTCTACAGTGGAACGCTAGACAAAATAAAAAAATAAAGTAAATTATTCATTGATAAAGCGTTTTAAAAATAATTCGGTAGTTGACACAATAAATTATTTGATATGCTCGATTACCTACAACAAAAATTACAAAATATTTCGGAAAATGTATGTCTTTTAGTCAATTACTAGTTATTATAATTTTTAAATAGATGAAACAAAAAGAGTGCTCTCAGATATGACGTCATAATTCGGTATTTTCATACGAAATTCCGTTTTAAAAGGAACTTATTTGACATTTTGTCAACTACCCAATTGTAGATACAAAAACATAGATCTGTCAAATACGAACTACCAATACCAATCTTTATGTAAAAATGGATTGCTGTTCGTTAGTCTCACTAAAACTCAAGAACGGCTGAACCCATTTGGCTAATTTATGGCTTTTTATGTTAGTGGAATTCCAGGGAAGGCATAAATGGTGAGAAAATATGGAAAAAATTGGCGGTACGAAGCTTGCCGAGACAGGTGTTAAATAAAATAATCTGGTACTTAATTCGAGTAATTTTGTACCGTTCATTCGAATCGAAAACGTGCCAATAGCATATTCAATGTCAATAGGTACCTCCTTACCTACTAGGTACTTATTAGCACCTTCTGGAAAACCACATGCCATTAATTAAAGGGAGATAAAAAAAATTATACCTACTTACCTTCTTTTTTTAGCAAATGGCTGACGCTGGGAATACAGCCTGTCGAAATTCATTTTTGCTTAAAATTTTTACTTTAAACTGGGACACATTTTATAAGAAGAAAAATGTTGGTACCATAGACAAGAATGAAGTTATAGTATAACCTCGTGAGGCCCAATGTCTTCAAGTGATCACAAAATCAATAGGGAATGGATGAAAATATCAGAAGTGCTTGATATTTTTTTGGGTGATAGGAATAACCTTCCTTAACGCGGGAAAAAAGTTTAATTTTTTTTGGCCCCGTAGTTAATTTTTAAATGTACTTATTATTTAAAAATTAACTACGAAGCCAAAAAAATTGAAACTTTTTTCTCGCGTTAAGGAAGGTTATTCCTATCACCGAAAAAAATATCAAGCACTTCTGATATTTTCATCCATTCCCTATTGTTCTTTTCAAGGTCGGGCCTCACGAGGATATGCCATTATTTTACAGATTATGTTGGTACCTTACTTTGATTCCAAAAACCTGACACCGCGATAAATCTAAATCTTTCAAATTTATCTCGGCAATTTTCCATCGTACGGTTGTCTGGAAGAAATTGCGTTTAGTAATAAGGCCGCCAAGTATACCTACTTACCATAAACCATTGTAAGTATTTTGTGTTTTATTGGTTTTTTTTTTCGGTGAACAGTAAAGAATATTCTTATGTTATCTTATAACATTCCTTTTTTATCTATAATAAAGTGTTCTCTATCTTTCTATCTAGGTATATTCTTTATTGGGCACCAGAGAAAAGATTTCAGATTACAGAGAGTTTGTGGCAGTTAAAATAAAATACAAAAACATGATTATAAAACACCGCAGTCACTGGGACCATTTCTGCTGTAGCGCTTTAAGTTCATTAATTTTGTTCCTCGAGACACTCGTAACGTATTTGTGAGTGGTTGACCAAAAAGGGACCTGGAGGGATTGGAAACTGTTATTTTTTTTATTTGAATTTTTAATCTGTGGTATTTTAGCTTTGTTTTGGTCTAACCAGAAAATTTTTAGGTGCCGTAGTTATTTTTTTTATTTTTTTTTTTGTGAGCCGAGCCGAGTCGAAACCTGTTTGTTGATACACGAAACTTCAAACGCGATTTTCTCGAAATCAATTAATTTCCCTTGAGGTCCCTTTTTGGTCAACCACTCACATTTATGTAACATGGGTCCCACGCTAGCTTTAGCTAATTTCACGCTTTGGGCATACATTTCGGGGTTTAATTAATTACCTATGTAAGGGTGTCCTTTCCAATCGGAAAAACATTACTTTGATTTATTTATTTAGACAACCAACTGACAACACAATAAAAAATACGCGGAAAAAATACACACTACACAGTGACACACATGGTACACTGTCCACTACACACACACACACACACACACACATACACACGCACACACATACACACGCACACACACACACACACACACACACACACACACACACATAGAATAATTTTATTATTTTTTTATATAAATATTTTTTATGTGACGCTGTTGTTTTTGAGCTTCTTTTGTTTTTTTAAATGCGGTTTTATACGAATTATTCAATCTGCCTAGTATAAACGAATCAAACTAGGGGATTAGTTTCACAGTATTAAATATTCACAAACAACTAATATACCTAATAATCATAGTCGAACAACAACCGATTCGCCACTAGAATCTAGACTGTCACAGAATCAGAATCAGAATCAAGAATTTTATTTCAACGTAAAGAATTTACATTCTGCTTGTTGAATGTCAATGTACATACAGTTATGTATAACGTTAGCCGCTGCCTTGGGGCCGTCTGTAGTGGAGAAAAAGGCAGCGAAAAAAAAAAACTCCACTCTGACCATCTTTTCTCAAATCACCTTAAAGCTAATACAAATAAAACATACAAAATAATATCTTGGATGTGTTGAACACTAGACACATTTATCCTCTATTTAATTTAATATTAAACTACTATTTAATGCCATATGTCCTTGTCTTCTAAATAATCGTTGATTTTATAATAAGCTTTTTTGCAAAGAGTGTGCTTAACACAATTCTTAAATCGCGTTGGGGGTAACTCTAATATATCTTGGGGTATCTTGTTGTAGAACCTTATACAGTGCCCCATAAAGGAAGTATTAACTTTTGCAAGTCTAAATCGTGGAAATGACAATTTATGTTTATTCCTAGTATTAACGTTATGATGGCTACCAAGAGTTTCGAAGTCCTTAATATTTTTCCGAACGTACATAATATTTTCATAAATGTATTGGCTTGCAACTGTTAAGATGTTAGTTTCTTTGAAAAAATCTCTTAGCGAGTCCCTACTACCTAGCTTGTAAATAAATCGGATCGCTCTCTTCTGCAAGATGAAGATAGTCTCAATGTCTGCTGCCCGGCCCCATAGTATTATACCATAGTACATAATACTATGGAAGTAACTAAAATAAACAAGCCTAGCAGTTGCAACGTCAGTAAGTTCTCGGATTCTTTTCACGGCATATGCTGCGGAGCTTAGTCTATGTGCCAATTTTATAATATGTGGACCCCATTGTAGTTTGGCATCGATTGTGATGCCCAAAAATACAGTATCTTCAACAAATTCTAGTTTATTATTTTCAATTACAATGTTCTTTTCAACTAATTTTACGTTAGGTAGGGTAAATTTCATACATTTTGTCTTTTTTGAATTTAACAATGGATTATTTACTGTAAACCAATCTAGAACGTGCGAGAGAGCATTATTTGCTTCGGCAAGATTATTTTCCTGTCTCTTTATTTTAAAAACAAGTGACGTGTCATCAGCATATAGCACTATCTCACTCATTTTTTGTACCAAAAACGGTAAATCATTTACATAGACTAGGAAAAGGAACGGCCCTAAGATAGATCCCTGCGGGACTCCCATTTTTACAAGTGAGCCTGACGATTTAATACGATTTATTTCTGCTTTTTGAACCCTTCCTTCTAAATATGATTTTAAAAGATCTAGACTTAATTTTTTTATTCCATAGTGTTTTAACTTTGAGAGTAATGTTTTGTGGTCTACACAATCGAATGCCTTTGACAGATCACAAAATACTCCTATCGCATCATTATGATCCTCCCACGCACTGAAAATATGTTTAACTAACATGACTCCAGCGTCTGTTGTATTCCGCCCTTTAATGAAACCGAACTGCTGACTATGGAGGAGTTCGTAATTATTGAAATGAGTAAGTAATTGATCTAAGATAATTCTTTCAAATATTTTACTTAATACTGGTAGGACTGAAACGGGTCTAAAATTTGTTCGATCAGTCACAAATGACAGTTACTTCCAGTATTGCCACATTCAATTATTGCTAAAGCCTCCTCTACACGTCGGCAGATGCATCTGCAGACGTCATCTCCAGATGCGTCCGCCGACGTGTAGAGGGGGTGATATGTGCATCTGTGGTAGGTATTTAACGTCTGCAGACGCGTCCGCGGACGTCTGCCTCGAATCCGATTGTTGTCGGTTTTTGTGGCACACATCAAAGGGTTTCGGCGCGAACGTCCGGCATCTGTCCGCACGTCTGCCGACGCATCAGTTTGATCGTAGTTGCGAATGAGAGTGCACGCGTGCTTCTTGTGGTTTAATTCCCCCCGAAATGACTAACAATATGAGCGCCAAGAAAATTTTAGGTTTATTGAGCTGTATCAAGCTGAAAACGATCTATGGAATCCAAAAAATAAATATCACAAAAATAAAAATAACTAACATCCACCACCTTCTTCTTCTCCATTACTTCTTAATAACTCTGCTGCGATGTAGGTACAGTCAACAGCACGTCAACCTTCATATTTTAGTTGCAAAGTCGCCCATAATGCAACGGAGTAGAGTGCATGGGTGTATATGATGATGTGCTGTCGACTATACAATCAAGTAGTAGTTATAAGTAAATAGCTGCGGCAGCTACGGTCTCAATATCCATTTTTTTAAACGGGGCGAAGGCGTGTTTCGTCTGCCGGGAATGAACATAGACTGATCGACCTACAGACGTGTGGACAGCTCGTGCAAATTCATCTGCGGATGCATCTGCCAGCGTCCGCGGACGCATCTGTTGACGTGTAGAGGAGCCATAACACATAGATCGTCGATCTTGCTGGTAGGGAGCTGGCGGCCGTATAAAATCGCCCGTGCTTGACCACAGAATATACAGATAGATTATTCTTTATTGTACTCATAAATTACATTTACATACATTTTAGTACGTAACTCAATCGAGTACAGTGGACAAGTAAAGGTTGACACGCTGTCGACCGATCGTATCGCGGCTGGCATCACTCGCTCGCTCGAAATGGCTTTAGATAAGACCGCACAGCCCTGGGATTCTGTGGTGTGGTTCAAGTGAAACTTCTTCAACAAACATACGGTCTTTAAAAAACTCACTCACACACACACACACACACACCATGCCCAATAATGAGCGATTTTCTTTTCTTTTTTTTTCTTAGTTCTATGAGATAATCTAAATGGCGTTATTCGTTTCTATATACAAATTTGTGATTCGTAGCAGTCAATGTCAAAGTTACAGATTACTAAACGAAATAAGTTACTTACTAAAATTACGAATACTTACTAAAAAAGAGAGGGAACCAGGGTTCGGTTCACGAGGTTCCTCGTACAAATACGAGATTTAGAGGTCCCTGTACGAGGTACGAGCTCACATCCATCCTCGTACGATATTGTACGAGATTCAGTGATACCAATGTTAATTTTAATTTTTCAAACATCACAAATTCCACAGAACCATAGTTTTCTTTTTTGCTTTGGCGTTTATTACTAAGGTACGGCAGCGCCATCTAGGGAATGTTTTAAAACTAAATTTGACATAAGGAAAAACGCTTATTGCGTTAAATTTTATTTTTAAATAACTCTGTTTTTTATTTATAAATTTATGTATCATCATGATCATCATCAACCCATAATGTCCCAACCGAAGGGCACGTCTCTTCTCTGACGAAGGTATAGGCTCCACTGCGGGGGCCTAGTCCGGATTGGTGGAGGCTCGCAAGACCAGTGTCTTGCAGTCAGTTTTCAAGCTGCCCTAAGGCCTCTGACTTGGCTTAACGAGTGCCATCTATTGACAGCAGCTGGCACCACTAGGGTTAATCAGAACGGTCACCCATCCATGCACTGAACGCGCGAACTGAATATGGAAAGTGGGAAATTCGTTAGTTCCGTTCATAAAATTTGACAGACTGACATTTGGGCACTTTATACCGGATTGTCATTTTTAAATAAAAGATTAAAAAATTAATTTTAAAATCCGTTTGTTTTACTACGATCGCTCGCCTATTTTGTCTCTAGCAACACTAACTACAAACGTTGCATTTTACGTTTACGGCTGGCGTGGCGACTCCCCTAGGGGTCCCACAGATTTAAAAACACTGGTAAAATACTGAATAATTTCCATGTTTTATTAAGTAGATAACTAGCAACCCGCCCGGCTTCGCACGGGTGGCAAAATTTCCGTGGAAATAGCTATATTAGTTCCGTGGAAAATTCCCGGGGTAGTAATTCTTTTACACCTTAGGTTACATTACTCGAGATTTCGTACGGGACCCTAAACGAAGAATGTAGCTTTCTAATGGTGAAAGAATTTTTAAAATCGGCCCAGTAGTTTCTGAGCCTATTCCTATCTATCCTATCCTTCCCTATCCTTCCCTATCCTTCCCTATCCTTCCCTATCCTTCCCTATCCTTCCCTATCCTATCCTATCTTTCCTCTTTATAATATTCGTATAGATATAAATTACTAAACATGGCTTTCAAACTACCCAGATTTCATCATCTAAATAATATTTACATGCAGTTTATGATAGCGGCAAACGCTCTCGCCTGAAACTTGTCCCACCGGTTAGGGGTCCCTAATAAAACTGGGGCCAAGGGACGCGCCCGTTAACCGAGTTCCGGACTGTAAAACCGGACCCCACCGGACTGTTACAGAAGAGTTAAAGTGGCTAATCCGTCCTTAAACTGGGTGAATTTCATGATCCTCGTTCTTTATCTGGTGCTAAAAAATACTATTATTGCAACACCATTATTATAATGATACGGCCACACTATCGCGATAACGCGAAGATTTGCGTTGTCGCGACATGTCTGGCCAAAAAATTCGTCCTATCGCGAATCATCATCGCGAACACAAACACCCTTCGCGATGCTGTCTGTAAAATACCGCACATCAAAGGGTTTTATCGCGACAAAGTTCGAGCGGTTGGCTACACCTCGCGCGCTTTATTTGGACGTGTTTTAACTATGGATTGGAGCAATGAGAAGATAATTGAATTCATACAAAATTATGAATCTGAACCAGTTTTATCCACCATATCCATCCACCATCGCCTGCTATTCCTCTTTTTAATATTTTTATTTTTCTTCAAATAATAAAGATGCTGTCAATAATTATTGGCCGCCATGTGATACAGAGCAACTGCCTCTATACTGAGTTTTTTCATTTCACTTTCGATAGCGAGAGCGTTTGCAATTTGTATAGGAGTGACAAAGAGACAACTAAGTGGCGCTTTGTCACTCCTATACAAATTGCAAACGCTCTCGCTATCGAAAGTGAATGAAAAAATTCAGTATAAGCACTCGGTACGTGGTCCAGGTAGGTACATTACTGTACCGTGTAGGGTCAATTTTCTAAGTGTTTCCGCTTGTGATGTATGTAACGGTTTTATTCTTCTGTGCTTTCTTATAATGCTATGACTTATAAGTTATATTTGTTTCCTTTGTTTTGTATACCTACGTGTCTGTGTCTTATGTAAATAAATGAATTATCTATCTATCTATTTGGTCGAATAAGTCCGAAATCAGTCCCTTACCGGCCTTTCAACACACATGCGCATGATATATTTGCTTCTTCAGTCTTTCTTCCTTCATCTTCTCCACATGTCCAAGCCAACGCAACATTACTTTCTCAATTCTACTCAGTCATAAAAAATATTTGAAACCGACGTGCCTGCATGCAACGACTAATGAATGTCGATGAAGCGAAAGTGATTTGTCAGGATCGTAGCAGGTGGCAGCCCCTGGCCTTTGTTTACCCCTCTGGGATACAGGCGTGAGCTTATGTATGTATGTATACCTAGCGACCGGTAACTTTTGAATAGTGATATCAACGCTTCCGATTTTGAAGTTTGAACGTACCTATCATGTTCTGTTCTGACATCAATGCAAATGCAATGGGGCGGCATAGTCAAAATTGGTCAAAATAATGATATTTTAATATTTACATCCTGAGGTTATATTCGTAAAAAAAATAAAGGCCGAAAAATTATAAGTCATATCCACCCAATAACCCTAAAATAAGACTTTGTTCCAAAGACAAAATAGGACAGAGCGAAAATCCCGAACTTAAGCTGCAAAGTTCTCCAACTGACTTCTAATATTTACCTCCAATTTTCAGTTTCGAATTTAGAAGCACTTTATTGGCGGGCGATGGCAAAACCTACCTACTCTCATTTTGAAATTGGAACGGCGGCGTTCGGATAACTTCGGATCTATTGCTTGGACGCCGAACAGTGGGGCATAGAAAAAATAAAATCAGATGTTACGATGAACATACCTTTGAATTGCCTTTAAATTACTTATTTACTTAATAACTTAAAAAAATAATTTACAATATACTTACACAACACAAATTACTTTACCTGGTCCCAAACTAGGATACCCTGTGCTATAGTAACTGTTGGAAGTTATTCATTACACAACACTGCAGATAGTATAGATGGTATAGTATCCTACATCACTATATCTGTCATTACGTTTTAGGCTCTCTGTAATCTGTTCCGTTTGATCTGTGTTCCTTCCTCTCTCTCGTTGTGCCGTCCTATTTATCCATATTTAATTTAATAATCTTCATTAAAGATTCAATGCAGAACCGTATTCCTGAGAAATAAAGAGGCTGCCATTGAAGAGATTATTTTATTTCCACTGTGCGACACCTATTAAAATTGAAATTGAAAAATGTTTATTTATCACATCAGAATATGTACATAAATATAACAAAAATTATAGATTTATAATTAAGTGATAAAAAGGATAGGGCTCAGCTTAGTGCTGTGAGTGCATGCATCTTCACAGCGCTGATTTTCAGCCCGTCGCTGTTCTCACTGATTAAAACATAACGAAGCTTGCGGATATCTAAAGAGAACACTATAGTTATATATAACAAAACAACAGTATATCGAGGGTGCAGTGTTAAAACCCGATAAATGCAAAAAAATCGAAATTTCGTTTTTACCTATAGCCCACTATTGCCCAGTAAGTGCATAACAAAGAAATTAAAAACACTTAAAGGTATTTATGGCTATACTTTATAACACTTGTTTTGTGAGAGAACCACATAATGTGTATTTATTGGTATTTAAAGCGCAAGGATAATCATGGTATTCACACTAACACGAAATATACAAACACACTTAACGGGTTTTATCACTGCACCCTCGATATGCAATGGTGTGCAAATAATCTAGACATACATAAATTTAATCAGTTCTACCAAATTGTAGGGTCGTATTGACTCTGCAACAGTAACCAGGACATTACAAACATGGAAAAACACCAGGACCGAGGCCATTTGTACTAAAGTACGGCGGGCCCCAGTGGGACTCGAACCCACATACCTCTGTCTTGGTAAGCCTCAGACCCCTGTTTAGGCCAACGAGCCAGTAATCTACTTACAAGGTGACTTCAAATTCGTTCACCGTCTATCTATATAAATAAAATTCAAAGTCCTGACTGACTGATTCATTCACTCATCAACGCCCAGCCCAAGCCGTTGGACCTAGGAAGCTGAAACTTTGCACATAGGGTCTAAATATAATTTAGGCAAGGAATGAGACCGGATTTTTTGTAAATTCAACCCCAAAAGGGGTGAAAAGGGTTGCCAAAATTTTGTTGGGAGGTATAAAGAATGTTGTCTAATTTTCTTGACACTTAAAATAAATAATCTTCAACACAATTGATTGGACACGTTTTTCGCCGTTTTTCTAAATTTAACCCTTAAGGGAGTGAACGGGGTTGCAAAATTTTGAACTAAAGTCCACGCGGACGGAGTCGCGGGCGAAAGCTAGTTACATATAATTATCAAAATACTGTTTAACCGTTTGACAACCAATCGCATAGTCGACTGCTCAATAAAACTTTCTAATAAGGAGTAAACAAAGAAGATGTGAGTGGAAGGGCCGATACGCCCCAGGCTTCTTCTACTCCGACCAATAGGGGATGTATTAGCAAAGGGCAAGATAAAAAGAACCTGAAACAGACGTGCGTGCATGCAACGACTAATGAAGATTGATGAAGCGAAAGTGATTTGTCAGGATCGTGGCAGGTGGCAGTCCCTCCGTGCGGAGTTTCTGGTCTTCCATCGGACGCGTCCCCCGGGTGGCGGATAGGGGAACGCCCTCCAGATATGGGGGGTACAAGCTTCGGCCGGCGCGGACCAAAACCAGAGGGAGGGGGACGTCCAGTGGCTTGCGCTGCTGGATGTCCCGCGGGGTCCACCATGGGCCCCGCACCCGTAACCCCACATTGAGCGGGGCCGGGGGCCTTCGGGCCGCGAGGAGACAACCTCTATAAAAAACACACGGTGGGGGCCCTCTCTATGTCCCTCTATCCAGCAGAGGGCATGGAAGAGGGCTGGAGGGGTGGGGAGGGGCGCGAGATCCACAAGCCGGGCCTGGGAGGGGAAACTGCAGGAGGTAAGCCAGGGACCAGGGACTGGTCACCCCATTTGGCCCTGGCCGAGGGATGTTTCATGGGAGGGTTTGACTTGATGGGCCGAAGACCTGGCAGAGGGCCAAACGGGTCTTCGGTAGCTGGAGGCTTGGGGAGCTCGCGCCTCTCCACCGGGAGAGCCGGTGGCGCGGGGGACGCTGCGCGGACCTTGCGCCGCCGGTTGAGTGCGGGTCACAGACGGCAGGTTGGGGGACCTGCCGTCCGACATCGTGACGGGAGAAGGGGGTGGTGGGCCCATGCCCCTTCTCCAGTGAGGGTGGGCCCGACTCCTTGCGAGTCGGGTCGACGTCGCCGGGGCGCCGCTGTCGCATTCGCGTTGTGGTTTACCACTTGCGAGATCCGGCGGCGCCTCATTGCACGAGCGACAGGACGGCCCCCGGGGTGTTTTAGGAGGTATGCCTCTCCTATTATTAGGAGAGGAGAGTCCGACACACGGCCGTCGCCCTCCCCCAAGGGTGGCGGTTATGGTGCACAAAGCATTTCACCCCGTTAACAAAAACAAAAAAAAAAAAGGTGGCAGTCCCTGGTCTCTGCCTACCCCTCTGGGATGCAGGGCGTGAGCTTATGTATGTATGTATTTATGAGTAAACAAAGCTTTAAGAAAGCACCATATAGAATTCGATGTTGCGTACCTACTCAAGGGTCTTGACGGTTTCAGAAGAGTTGCATAGCAGGCTACAGTGCCACCATCGTATCTGTTCGAGAATTTAGTAGTAACATTTGAGGAACTTACCTAGAAAAATGAGAATATTTTAACCCATCTTTCAATTTTAGTGAAAACTAGCTTTCGCCCGCGACTCCGTCCGCGTGGACTTTAGTTCAAAATGTTGCAACCCCGTTCACTCCCTTAAGGGTTAAATTTAGAAAAATGGCGAAACACAATGTTAAAGTAATTGTTGAAGAGTATTTATTTCAAGTTTCAAGAAAATTAGACAACATTATTTATATCTCCCATACAAATTTTGGCAACCCTTTTCATCCCCTTAGGGGTTGAATTTCAAAAAATCCGGTCTTATTCCTTGCTTACATTATATATAGACCCTCTGTGCAAAATTTCAGCTTCCTAGGTCCAACGGCTTAGGCTGGGCGTTGATGAGTGAATGAATGAGTCAGTCAGGACTTTGAATTTTATTTATAGGTAGATATATCTACAAATCTTAGTAAGTGAATAAATAAACCAAAAAGTGGGGAACAGGATATTACAATTTATGTGTTAGTTACAATTTTGTCCACCTGAACAGATAACTGGTGGCGCTGTACGGATATCTACGTCAGCCATCTGAGACTGTCTAATCTGTGACAGACTTCTAAATTCGAATTTCGATACGTTGAATGAAACAAGAGGGTAGGTATTGAAAGTTTGATCGTTGAAAATGGTAGACCAGGTTCTAGATAACGGTAGGTTAGGTTAGGTTAGTTTAGTTTAGTTTTAGTTTAATTTAATGGATGTATCAAATTTGGTTCAATTTGCAAAGGCATGTGGTCATAACTTTACCACATTAGAGAATACCGTCAGAGCGTCACCTACCGTCTGGCCGCTGGGAGAATACGATCCTGACAGGTCATGTTAGAACGGACGACGTAACCTTGAAGTGGCGTTAAATTTTCGATTAAAATATTTTTAAGTCCTATTTATCCTACATACACATACATAAGCTCACGCCTGTATCCCAGAGGGGTAGGCAGAGACCAGGGACTGCCACCTGCCACGATCCTGACAAACCACTTTCGCTTCATCGACATTCATTAGTCGTTGCATGCACGCACGCAGGTTTGGGGTACTTTTTATCTTGCCCTTTGCTAATACATCCCCTATTTGGTCGAAGTATGTTCGCCTGGGGCGTCCCTTACCGGCCCTTCCACTTACATTCGCTCGACGGTAGGTAGGTACCTGTGAAAGTTATAGTGAAAACTAAGAAGAGACTAGCGCCGAAACATATGGGATTATTTAGGGTACTTATTTCATTATCATGCTTGTTAATTTTTTAATGATGAGTAGGTATGGATCTCAAACTCGTGCTTAGTGCGCGCTTAAGTCGAAAATTGCGTTTGTGAGTAAATCATCAAGTTTTTTTTTACATTCAGGCACTTAATTACCTATATTGGTCCTGGTCCCACACTAGGACCCTGTGTCGTGATTAAAAACAACGACGTCACAAACATGTAAACATCCAAGACCTGGGATTACTTTTTTTGTCTGTCCGCAGCCGGGAGTCGAACCCAGGACCTCTCCCATGGTAGACGGATACGCTAACTGCTACACCACGGAGGTCCTCAGTTCTCTCTGGTCTACTATTTTATTAAGCAGCTAGGTACCTATTTACGGTTATTAAGTATTTCATCATCATCATCAACTCATTATGTCCCCACCGAGGGGCACGAGTCTCTTCCCTGAGGAAGGTAGGCCATACTCCAACACGGGCGCCAAGTCTGGATTGGTGGAGGCTTGTAAGACTAGAGCCTGGTCTTACTGTCAGAAGTTTTCAGCCGCCCTATTAAGGCCTCTGACTTGGCTCAACAACTGCCATCTATCGACGGCAGCCGGCACCAACTGCTTAACGTACCTTGAGAAGCACGGAACAGCACGGAAAAATGCCGCTAGTGGAGTCATAGAACGGTCACCCATCCATGCACTAAACGCGCCAAAATAATGTTGCATAACCTTCGTGATCGTTTAAGATTTCTCAGGGCTACGAGCGATTAAGTAGGTATTTAATGTAAATTAAATACTGTATTTTTTGCGTAATGATTAAAGTCAGGTTTATTCATTTATCACCCGCTCCGGAAAAGTCAACTTCCCGGGGACAGATCTGATTTCGTCTTCGCTTGTCAACGCGGCGTCCTCAACGAATTTAGGGTTTTCCGGGCAAAAAACGGTACATGAAAAGACGGTATTTTATTTGAAGCTCTTGAGTGTCGCTCGCACAAGCCAACATTTTTATTCAATGTTAAAACCGGCCAAATGCGATTGGGACTCGCGCCCGAAGGGCTCTACCATTCATCATCATCATCGTAATGTCATTCAGCCACAAGAAGTCCACTGCTGGACATAGGCCTACATGAATTTCCAAAAAGACCGGTTGGAAGCGGCTTGCATCCAGCGTCTCCCTGCCACTTGTACGAGATCGTCTGTCCGTCTTGTGGCTGGTCGTCCTACGCTGCGCTTGCAGATGTGTTTTCTCCATTCAAGAACCTTTCGGCCCCATCGGCAAGCAGTTCTTCGTGCTATGTGCCCCGCCCACTGCCACTTCAACTTACTCATCCGGTGGGCCTACCATTGGGCCTCTACCATTGGTAAAAATGGCAAAAAATCATGTTTTTTTATTGTTTTTTAGTAGGGTTTTACCACTTTGTTGTTATAGCGGCAACTATCACGGTTCATGAGATAGAGTCTGACAAGCGAGTCCTGGGAAGCGATTTATTTCGAATTCTTCATATGGCCACACTCTGACTGTCTATTGAGGTGAGGTCAAAAATTGAATTCCCTTGACAGCCATTAGATTTTTTTTTTAGTTCTTCTGAAAACGGCTCATTGCCGACGCCGAATAAATAGGGCAAAAATCCCGGACATTTGGCGAAATATGGTTTTTTCCCCGGACACCTCTGAAAAAGTATTTTTGCAACAAAAATAAAAACATCGTTATAATTTCGTTCGATCGTTTACTATTTCGCCGAGCCTTCTTGAATGCGGGTTATTGTGGATACATTTTTAACTAAGATTTAGATTTATTTATTTAAATTTACACCCGAACACTTTTCAAAAACCTCTGCCTGATGGCCCCCGGACCGGACGCCCTTTAAACTAGGACAAATCTGGGGAATTCCGGACGGATGGCATCCCTAATACCTTGTCGCACGGAGGTTAAGAAGGGGTGCGATCCGTAGTAAAAGAGGGGTATCCAGGGGCACGGTATAATGTTTATTTAAATGTAAAGTAAAGGCACCTGAGAACAATACAAAAATAAAGGTCTTAGCTAAGGTATAAAAGATAAATATAAAAATACAGTAGAAACATAAAAAGAACACTGACATAATAAATATGTGCCTTTTTAAAATATTTTATGATGATTTATATAATAACATTGAGAATAAGATACTCCGGATCGTGAAAAACAGAAAAAGAATGACGTTCAGGTGCAGCTTGGATGGAATCTGAGGATAATCTGAGCCAGATACGTCCGAACACTGCAGCAAAAGTCAAATACTAATTAAATTTGGAATAGTAGGTGGCCGAAAATAATAAAAAGGCAACGAGGCAAATGCACCTCGTTACAACCTAGGGTCCATTTTACCATTTCGGTACGGAACCCTAAGAATTAAAAAAGAATACAAAATATGATCAAAATCAATAACAAAATAGGTTACACGAAAATAAAATTACCTATTTGATTTTATGGCGAATCTGTACCTACTGGACAATCATTAGGTAGGTGGTGCATTGAGTCCTTAAAACAGAATCGAATTAAATTTAAAATCGCAACTGATGTGTTAAATATAAATACGTGCTGATGTCGACTGTATAGCGAGCTGTTGTAGAAAACCAAGAATGGTAATTCTATGAAATTGTTTCCTCGCAAGAAAGTACCGCCATGCGACCACCGCTGCTGCGACGAATTATTCAAATCCGTCCTCTCGTTGCGCGAACAAGTTCGTCGGTGACTCGTTCTACATAATTAGAGCCTTTTCACACTATCCGACCCGATAAATAAAATGTACAAAATGTGTACTGTCTTTCACATCCGGTCCGATATCGGATCATTATCATCATCATCAACCCACTATGTCCCCACCGAGGGCCACGGGTCTCTTCCCTGGGGAAGGTGTAGGTAGGCCATACTCCATCACGGGGGTCTAGTCCGGATTGGTGGAGGCTTGCATGCAAGACTAGTGGCTGGTCTTACTGTCAGAAGTTTTCAAGCCGCCCCTAAAGCCTCTGACTTGGCTTAACGACTGCCATCTATCGACAGCCGCCGGCACCAACAGCTTAGCGTGCTTTACAAAGCACGGAACCGCTCGGAAAAATGCCACTAGCGTTAGACATAGACAGTCATCCATCCATCCAAAATTAACCTTCGTGATCGTTTAAGATCACTCCCGCGCCCGGGGGTACGAGCGATTCGTAGCTAATACGTGTTACATCTAAATTGTCTGTGTGCGAAGAGTCCGATATGCAGCGGCCATTTTGAAAATGGCCGCATCGGAACGACTTTGTCCGAAATATTTAATGTGAAAATAGCTCCGCTAGCGTCACACTGATGTCGGATCGGACAATATGAAAACGCTCTTAAGTCAACTGCATTTTTATGCTTTGTAAATAATAGTCTTGGACCTTTTTAA
Source organism: Yponomeuta plumbellus (assembly GCA_947310845.1). Classification (NCBI taxonomy): domain Eukaryota; kingdom Metazoa; phylum Arthropoda; class Insecta; order Lepidoptera; family Yponomeutidae; genus Yponomeuta; species Yponomeuta plumbellus. Next base: position 5,265,910 of record OX371221.1, on the reverse strand, counting down.
ATGTCGACATTTTTATACTTAGTTAGGTAATAATCATCTTCGACTTTTTTTTTTATATCGGCATTTTTATACTTAGTTAATAATACATCTCTCCAATTTTCTTTCTTGGCAATGTCACGTTCTAGTCATTGGTAGGTACCTATATAATATCTAGTCATTATTCCAGATAGACCTACGTCGCCCAAAAGATAAGATAAGATATTTATTGATGATTAAAGGGATGAAACTTTCGTAAAACTATCGTAAACGAGACAGCTCTTACAATTGCTCTGCTTATAAGAAAGGGCTAGTGGCCCTAAAAAATTTAATTAGTCCGTCTTTTAGATTATTCAAAAATAAGGGAACGGTATTTTTTATTTGTAAATTAGACCAAAAATGACAAAGATATAGCCCATTTAAGTTACGAGTGACGTCACGCCGTGCTGCATTTTTTAGCACGGAGTGACGTCACACGTAACTTTAATGGGCTATAATCTTTGTTATTTTTTGGTTAATCGAAAAAAGAAAAAATACGTGTCCAATATTTTTTTATAATCTAAAATACAGACTAAATAGAATTTAATTATTTTGACCCCGGAAACTACCCTAATGTAACTGGTTATTTTTTTGTTAATAAAGATAATACAAAGAAAATATGGTTAATAAGGTTTGTTACGGAACGCATTGTTCTAAATATTGCCAATAGTACCTAGCAAGATTAAAGTTAATAAGCAAAAGGGTAAAAGTAAGAAATGTTTTATTTATAAACCATAACACCAGATATTACATACAATGTAAATTTACAATGTGACATACAAATAGCAATCTATATTAAGTTTACAATACATGAATAAATCAATTGAATACTTAACTAACGAACTAACTCATTATAATTAAAAAACATATAGGTATGTTGTTACCGTCCGGCCGCTGGGAGTTTACGATCCTGACAGGTCATGTTAGAACGGACGACGTAGCCTTGAAGTGGCGTTAAATTTTCGATTAAAATATTTTTATGTCCTATTTATCCTACTAGCAAATAATTGTCATTGAAACTATATCATTGTGTAAACTTACAATCAATGTTATATTTTGCACAGTGATTTAAATGTGAAATAAGAAGAAATCAATATTTAATGTTCGTGCGTAAAATCCTTACTACGCTGTCACAAGGTTATGTAAACCGTATTTTTTTGTAGTGACGTACCAAAAATAACGAAAATAATAACGGTCTATTTAACGATACGAAGTTGATGAACAGGCTTTAGAAAAAGATCATCGCGTTCTCAGAATCTCTCCGTACCACTGCCGTACAAAGCGATTGAGCTGATCTGGGCCCAAATAAAAGGTCGCACAGCTCGCCACAAAACTTCACCGCCATTCGGAACAAAAAAGATGATGACCCTTCTAAAATGCCTGCGAAAATGGCACAAGAGATGACTGAGTGAAGGTCGTCTAAAAAACAAAACTACTTAATCGTGAGTCAGTAGCAAAAGCTAGTTAAGAATAACGTAAGGAATGATAACGTTGCTTTTCTCCCATCACTAGTCATATGAAACAGACATGTGTCAGGATCCTAAACTCCCAGCGGCCGCATGATAAAAGGTCATAGCCCACTTAAACGACTCTGCTACCACCCGGCAAAAATAATATCATTCAAATGTGGGCTTTAACTATTGCTTTTTAGATATATTTTACATTGGCATCAATGACAGCAAACAGCTCGCTGTCAGCTAATCTAAGATTATTAAACAGAATTTTGACAGATGTGTATGGTGGAACTGTCCAAATTCTGTTTAACTTTAAGTTAAATGGATTTTAGTTGGTGGTGCAAGTCGGCCTAAAATCTGTAAGATAAACTAAAAAAAAATGAACTATGAATGTTCACATTGCATAGGTTTCATTTTGACGGACTAAAAAATCCGTCACGAATAGTATGTCGTCTGCGCTGCACCTATAAGGCTGCTGTCCGCGGGTAGAGTAAACGGTAGAGTCAACTAGCATACTATTTTGCCAGTTCCAAGTACTCTACCAATTTAAGTAGAGTAACTGTCACGTAAATTTTCATTTTGTCGGTAGTTGTCACTAGGTAAGAAGCACTAGAGCAATGAACGTCACTAATCGAGAAATTGTAGGAAACAATGTTTGAACTAGTTACTCTACCAACCGCTTACACGGGTCGAGTTTCGGTAGAGTAGAGTGGACGCTGGAGTGGGGGAAGGAAAGTGGTAGAGTAGCTCGCCCACGTTGCTAGTTACTCTACTCTACCAAATTTCAGTACTCTACTCTACCAATGCTGTCTACATTGGTATAGTTAGTAGGATAGTTAGTACTCTACCGCTCTACAGCTTTGCTTGCATCGTATACCCACACAGGTTTAGGTAGGTACTGTTTAAGGAAAACAGACAGACAACCAAACAAGACAAGACGAACACTAAAGAAAATAAAATAGTTTAGTATCGTTTACGTTTTAAACAAATTATGAAAGTAAAGTTAAGTTCAAGTAACCGCGAAAATTGACAGCATCAAACACAAATTAAAGTGCCACCATCTTATCTGTTCAGTTGACAGCGGCGCTAGGAGAGAATTAAGTAGTAACATTTAAGTTTACCTAGAAAAATGAGAATATTTTAACCCCTCTTTCAATTTTAATGAAAATATTTCTATAAATCTTAGTAAGTGAATAAATAAAACAAAAAATGGGGAACAGGATTTACAATTAATTAGTTAAGTTACAATTTTGCCCACCTGAACAGATAACTTGGTGGCACTGTAGCTACGTTTGACAGCAACCTTTTTCTGTGAACGAATCGCTGTTTCTCAGAAACTTTGTAATCGATTACTCATCGATGTGTTCTGCTAAACGCAGCCAACACTTCGTCGACCCCCTCCCTCCCCCTCGGGTGACGTAATTTATGGATGGCCCTTAAGTTTGCCATCGTTAAGAAATGACACATGAATCTCCAGTGGTCGCCGGTGATGGATCTTGGGTGGTCACTGGTGATAGGTTTTCGGTGGTCACTGGTGATGGATCTTGGGTGGTCACTGGTGATAGGTCTTGGGTGGTCACTGGTGATAGGTCTTGGGTGGTCACTGGTGATAGGTCTTGGGTGGTCACTGGTGATAGGTATTCGGTGGTCACTGGTGATGGATCTTCAATGCACATACTATTAATTTCATTTGGCTCGTAGGCGCTATTCACAGTCCGACCCCCTCCCTCCACCTCGGGTGACGTAATTTATGGATGGCCCTTAAGTTTGCCATCGTTAAGAAATTACACATGAATCTCCAGTGGTCGCCGGTGATGGAACTTGGGTGGTCACTGGTGATAGGTCTTCGGTGGTCACTGGTGATGGATCTTCAATGCACATACTATTAATTTCATTTGGCTCGTAGCCGCTATTCACAGTGTGAATCCAAATTTTCCTGTGACGTAGATCCTTTATGTGGGTTTCAAGGTCATAACAGATGGTATTGCAGACCACACAGTGGTACAGTGGGGCATAATTATTATCTAAGACAATCTGAAACAATATAATAGGGTGATTATCAGATTATCAGGCACATACATTGGTTCTGGCCCCACACTAGGATACCCTGTGTTGTGGTAACAAGAAACAGCGACGTCACAAACATGTAAACATCGAGTAATTTTTTTCTCCCCAAAAATAAATATATAAATATTTTGCATAAATTCTTCGGCGTATTTTTTTTTCATATTAACTCAATAAAAAGGTACATTATATTGTAGGTTTATTAGCCCTGTAGATTGTATTGTAACATAGTTGTAGGTTTTGGTGGCATCTACAATAATTGTTACTACTTGTTATTGAATTAATATGGAAAAAATGCGCCAATGAAATTATGCAACTCTGATAATCACCCAATAACGTCATAATTTCATGAGAAAAAAAATTACGCGATGTTACCGCTAATACACTTCACATCACACTATCACACTAATATTATAAAGGCAAAAGTTGTGAGTGTGTAGGTATGTTTGTTACTTCTTCACGTCTAAACAGCTGAAGCGATTTTAATAAAATTTGGTACGGATTTAGCTGACACCCTGGATTAACACATAGGCTATGTTCCACTGCGGGACAATACCAGTATGTTATTCCCATGGGAAAATCGATAAAAATGAAATTTTGTAAATTGAACTTTCCGATGCTTTTTAAATTATTTTGCTTCTAAACTGTGATAGTTATTATTTTTAAGCCTCGTATCCACAAGGCAACATTTGGCGCGCAACATGACAGCGCGGGACATTTGTTGCGACGCGAAACTAGGCGGGCGTCATGTTGCGCGCCCGCTGGCAACGTCGCGCGCTGTTGAGCAACGTTGCCGAAAATGAAAGCGCTCCGGCGCAGTAGATTGATTATATTCGCTCACTAGCATATTCTCAAAACATCATATTCTCGTGTTATAAATGTTATGGCGTCATGATATTCGTAAAGTACTACATTCGCACAACAGCATTATCACAGAACATGGCATTCGTAAATAATACTATTCGTTTATTAGTTGATTGGACGTACAGTTAGCAACAGATATTTTTCCCTTAATTTATCTTACTATGAAGGTATTTGAAGAAAAGTCTCGGTAAAGATATGAATAACTTAATAAGTATGATAAGAAGAATAATGTTGCTGGCCAGTCAACAAAGGCGTTTTTTACCTATGTTACTACCAAAGTTACTACCAGTAGTAACACAGGTATTTTTTTCCTGTATTACTACTCGTTATCGAAGTATAGTAACATGGGTAAATTTTTACTTCCCTTATTACTACTGACTATCGAAGTTGTTATATGGGTAGTTTACTTTTTTACGGCGTTACAAAATGTACCGAATGTTAATTCAATCTTAAGCTTTCTATTTTGAAACATTTTTCTACCGACAATACACAGCCTGAGCTAAGGCGAGCCGAGAAGCATTAAAACTATCGAGAAGTCCCAGAATTAATAAGCACATTTTTTTAACACATCCCCTAAGAGGGGAAAATAAGGGACAAGACTGAAAAGTGCATATTTCTATGTTCATATGGAAAGTGGTGTTTACGCTTGCTTTTAAATAAAAGTACGTTTCGTCAGCGTTTTCGGAAACTTTTCCCTTAGGGGGCAAAATAAGGGAAAAAAGTTTGTAATACAATAAAATAGACGATAAAATTTACCTCTCTGACTCCGCGTTTCGGTGTGTGGCTAAAAAACTGCTTATGACTCAATGTGTTTATGTGTTCATCGTAATGGATACCGTCATATCCCACAGTATTTTCACACAAAATACAGTAGTATGTCATGCTAGAATCATTGCCTACGATTCCATTCCAGTTGCCTTCTGTTATCGCCAACTCAGTGCCGTAGAGCGTCTTCAGCAACTGCAACAAGGGAATCTTTTATTATTTATATATTATATAAATAAAATTCAAAGTCCTCACTGACTGATTCATTCACTCATCAACGCCCAGCCCAAGCCGTCGCACCTAGAAAGCTGAAATTTTGCACAGAGGGTCTATATATAATGTAGGCAAGGAATAAGGCCGGATTTTTTTAAATTCAACCCCTAAGGGGGTGAAAAGGGTTGCCAAAATTTGTATGGGAGGTATGAAGAATGTTGTCTAATTTTCTTGAAACTTAAAATAAATGCTTTTCAACACAATTGATTGAACACGTGTTTCGCCGTTTTTTCTAAATTTAACCCTTAAGGGAGTGAACGGCGTTGCGAAATTTTGAACTAAAGTCCACACGGACGGAGTCGCGGGCGAAAGCTAGTTATAAATAAAATAACATACACCTCCACACGACACTTGTCCTGGCCCAAAACTAGGATACCTCGTGCTATCCTTCAACCTCAGTGGATCCATTGACCAGAGCCATTAAGGATCTAGTGAGATATTTTTTTCTCGGTATATCTATGTTTTACCAAACTGGATCTGATGAGATTTTTTTATTCCCTTCAATCACAGTAGATCCATTGACCAGATCCATTTTAGGTCTAGAGATTTTTTTTCCTCAATAGATCCATTTATAGAAAATGTGAATCCACTGCATAGTACTTTGATCGCTAGATCCGTTAACCAAATCCAGATTCCAAAGTATTGATCTAGTATTCAGTTATTGGCGAAATTAGCATTGGCCACTTTTTAGAAAAATTGCGTTAATAGTTAGGTACAGTCGACAGCACGTCAATCTTCACATTTTAGTTGCAAAGTCGCCCGTAATGCAACGGAGTAGAGTACATGGGTGTATACCATGACGTGCTGTCGACTGTACGTGTTATTTCCTGCAAATATAATACATGTTCATTTAAAATATATTTTGCTTTTATATTTTTACATTATTAGTGGCACTAGACATAGGCATTAGATCCAATTGATGTACTAAACATATTTTTGAAAATAGATCTTTTGGCAATAAAAACATCTCATCAGATCCAGTTTGGTAAAACGTAGATCTACCGAGAAAAAAATATCTCACTAGATCCATAATGGATCAGAATCTGGTCAATGGATCTACTAAGATTGAAGACGTGCTATGGTAATCAAGGACATCACAAACATCGAAATACACCCAGAATGAGGGCTTTTGTACAAATGTACGGCGGCCCCCAGTAGGATCGAACCCACGATCTCCAGAGCGGTAATCAGACGCGATACCGCTAGACCAACGACACAGGGCACCAGCTAAAAGACTATATAACGGGGAACATGCGTCTGGCTAAGATTACAAGATTAAATTACTTAGATACAAGATATAAAACAAAAAAAATATTAAAAACTAGACGAAAACACGGCTTCGCTCGGGTAAAATGTAGACGCAAAATAATATTCCACTGTTTTTTTATATGGTGACGCCTCTGTATTTATCAACCACCAGTAGATATAAATATCTTAATAGGCGTTAGTAATAATTAATTCAGATACATAAGCTCTCACCTGTATCCCAGAGGGGTAGGCAGAGACCACGGACTGTCACCTGCCACTATCCTGACAAATCACTTTCGCTTCATCGACATCCATTAGTCGTTGCATGTACCCACATCGGTTCGGGTACTTTTCATCTTGCCCTTTGCTAATACATCCCCTATTTGGTCGAAGTATGTCCAACTGGGGCGTCCCTTATCGGCCCTTCCACTCACATTCACCCGATATATTTGCTTTGTCAGTCTTTCTTCGTTCATCCTCTCCACATCTCCAAACCAACGCAACATTCCTTTTTTCAATTCTAGTCACTCACTACCAATCCGGACTTGGCCCCCGTGGTGGAGTATGGCCTATACCTTCCTCAGGGAAGAGACCCGTGCCCCTCGGTGGGGACATAATGGGTTGATGATGATGATGAGTCACTCACTACATCCTCTTTCTCTACATCCTCGGTCTCTGATCACACTATTGCGTATTCTGTCATTCAAAGTAACACCACACATATTTCTTAAGGATCTCATTTGTACTGCACAAATTCTACTTTCATGATTCTTCTGACTTCTGCCATACCCAAATCTCGCTACCATGCTTATATCAGTATTGGAACCAGCACACTATTACGGATAGCCAATCTTGCTCTTTTGGACATGTTCTGGCTACTCACGAAGGAATGCAAGGCGAAAATCGGATACTTATCATAACTTTGTCATGGGTACCTCATCACAAATTACTAAATGAGCTTCCTTCATAAACTTAACAGCATTGAATTTAGTTAACAGCTAGTGAATCTAATGAAGTATGAGACGTAGAATCCACTTGGCTAATCAACTAAAAACAGCTCCCTCTCTTTGGCTTTACAGCTTTTAGTTTTGTATTGACCACATGTTTTTCTTCATCATTTTAATTTTTGGTATTTTTCTTATCTAGTGGCTTTTTCATTTCAATAAGTTTATTGGTACCTAACTAAGCAAAACAATAAAGATCAATTTATGACAATTATTTTTCAGACCCTTCCAAAACTCAATGTCAAATTATTGTCTTCCCTCCCGCCCTCAGAAGAAGGACCTTCTTCTGAGCTCCCGCCAATGAAAAACACCACAGATTACTTACTACACCTTCTCAGTTGGCACAAATTATAATAACCTTTTTGGATGCCACGGTATTCCACACACCCATGAAGTTAACAAATTAGATCAAAGCCGGTTTAGATTATCTTAGTGTTTAGGAGAGTGCTTTACTTTACACTCTGTTGCAACATTATGCTGAATCGGGCCCATTTTGGGGGCTCAACCTTTAACGACCTCTGTGGCGTAGTGGTTAGCGCATCTGACTACCATGCGAGAGGTCCCGGGTTCGAATCCCGGCTGGGGACAAAAAAAAATCCCAGGTCTTGGATGTTTACATGTTTGTGACGTCGCTGTTTCTGGTTCCCACGACACAGGGTATCCTAGTGTGGGGCCAGAAGCAATGTATGTGCCTGTATGTAAATGTAAATATGTAAATGTTAATTATTATTTTCATGTTGTACAGTTTATTTTTTTTACGCTTTTTATGCTTTCTGTGTTATTTTTTTATTATTGTACGCATTCTGTGTGTGTGTGTTTTTTTGTTTTGTTTTGAGTATCAAATAAATACATTTTCTTTCTTTCTTTCTTTCTTTCTTAAGGAGAGTGTTTTTGTAGAAACGTGTAAGCGCCGCTTGCTTTAGTACGTTTTACGGTATAGTACGGTTCTAGTTGCCTTTCAATTAGAATCAAAATAGAATTGGTTTCGATTGTTCTATCCAGTAACACTTGAGCGCGTTACTATCCTCGTTACTTATCTGTGTATAAACTAAAAATTTAGTGAAAACTTTAGGAGAGTGCGCAAGTGACTCGGTCGGGTGACGGGTGCGTGTTGTTTTCATTAACTCGAATTATCAAACTTACTTATGTGTTCCATTAAAACATAGTATTTTGAGTAGGATAGCGCATATTTCGCGACGTCGACGAAGTGACACTCTACGATACTGGAAGAAATATAAACGTTCACTCGAACGTCTAGTAATGTACTAATGCACTTGCCTCTCTAATGTATTATAGCACTCTCCTAAACACTAAAATAATGTAAACCGGTCATAACAGTTCACAATGAAAACTTGTGACACTAACACAACAATGATGACATTGACATGTTTACTTAGCAACGCCATTGTTGAATTTAATAATTTTTATATTGATGCTGCTCGGTAATACGAATTTTCCGCCCATATGTTGTCGCCTCAGATCAACTATTTTTTTACGCTCTTTCATTTGGTGTGCATATCGTTCGAGTCTACCGTAGACCCGAACGAAATTATTAATATAGATAAAACTGATTTTTTTTGGTCTTTCGAGATCACAAGAGATTTAAAAAATAAAGTTACTATAATGTACACATATGTCTACGTATATACGTATTATATGTAATTATTTCCTAGGGGCCTAAATAATTTATTGTAATTTTTAGGAGAACTAAATAAACTATTAATTAAATTATAAAGAAATATATATATATGAATTGTAAACGATTTCTTAAGGGAGCAGATGCATAAAAACGAAATTTCGCGAAATAACTCAAATTTTGATACACTCTTCAAACATTATACAGGGTTTCCCAAAAAACCGTGTCAAGCGGAGGTCCAGAGATAGAGCAGAAAAGAGCGTGACAGGATGTTACTTAAGTATTTACTTAGTGTAAATTCTCAATTCATAAATCGGCTGTAAGATACCTACCTATAGTCTGTAAAATATAGCTTGAGCTCCGCGACAGCTGTCATGGACATTTGCGTAATTTTTTCACAGAATATTTGCACTGTGAAAACTCCGTACTTACTGCACACTATTCGATGTCTAAGCAATATCGTTACCTAGCCCTGTCAGTGTGACAACAGTCGTGGAGCTCAAGGTATATTTTACAGACTGTAATGTCATCGCTCGATACTTACTATGCTTTTTTTCTGAAGCACATCATTCGCTAATCCTACGTAGTTTATATATCTAAGATATCCAGACAATGTCTCCGACGTCATTTTGTGTCCGACACTTTGTTCGTGCTCAGCAGTGTTTTTTTGCTTTCCAGGACAAATAAAACAAGTTTCATATAAGTTGTCACTTTGACGCGTCCTCCCTTTACCTCGTCCTGTCCTTGGTTTGTTGCCACTTTTCGAATGGGTACCTGGACTTGAAGACCTGTAATTTTCATCTGGGCCGTAATCAGTGCTTTTTCCAGCCTCTCCTACGTCACCAGTGATTAGAGTGGTCATAGAGCTCAATTTGTTTCGATGTATCTTTCCGTTCATGTGCTGCGAAACGGTGTTAGGGTTATTAGGCAAGTACACTTTACAAGTACTGCAAAAGAATTGTTTTGTGCAATCAGTGCTTCCGTCCGAATCAGTTGGTGTTTGAAGGTCAGTCTCAGCATTCGCAAGCTGTGCCGGACCATCGAATTCTTGTTTAGGATTAGAAGTTTTTACTTCATCTAGTTGTTCGAAAGACTCATTGATTCCATTGTCATCCTCGTGAGAAAACATGTCTTTCTTCTGTGAGTCGCATTCCGCAGTATTATTTCCTGGTTGCACGAGGTTTTTCTTTGATTCTTGTTGGATAGCACTTTCCGTTTCATCTGTCTCTGGAAGCGTGTTATTTATTTCGTCAAATTGTTGAAAACTTGTTTCCTTAGATTGTGGAATAGCAATATTAGTTTCATCGTATTGTTGATTAGCACTATTGGTTCCACCAGATGGTTGAGCAGCACCTTTTAGTTCAACAGACTGGTGAACGGGGTTATTATTTTCCCCTAACAGTTGAATAGCATTATTTGTTTCAACTGATGATTGAATAGGACTTTTAGTTTCATTCGATTGTGTTTCGTCACATTTTGCAGCAACCTTTTTTTTGTGTTTCTTGCCATTGCAGTGATCCGCTATGTTTGAGCTATTGTTGGGTACTGTTGCCAGGCAAATCTCGCAATAATAGAAATTCGCAAGTTTCTTGTTGAGTTGCTTCGGAGTCTCTAAGTTATCAGTGAGTGGTTTAATATTTGTTGCTTGTGCGACAGTGCTGTTGTTTTTTTTGGCATTTGTATCATTTAATGGAAATGCATCATTCTTTGGCTTGTCGTATTTTGGACTATCATCTACTGTTATCACTCTATTCTTCTGTGTATTGCATTCGGTCTCCTCAGCATTTTTGTAACTTGTTGAAGGTGCGTCCTTCGTTGGCTTATCGCAATGTGAATTATCTTGAACAATCTTCGACGTTTTCTTTACAGTTGGCCACAGACTGTCCACAGACACGATATTCTTACTCTTTTTAGCTTTTTCACTTTTCTCTTCTGAAGCTACCACGTTTATTAGATGATACTCTGTTTCGCCAGTATGTTTTAATGTATTATTGTTTAAATGCTCGTTTTGTGCTAGGTCAACATGTTCCGTCATGTCTGCATTTTTTTCTGGCTCATGATGTACGGTCTTCAAGTAGTTTTTACTTCTCACATCAGTAGGACTATCCTCAGTCTTATTATTTCTTGACTCGCGGTGTGCGATCTTTTCTTCTTTTTCATATCTTTCTCTTTTACAATCACTATTTTTTTTAACATTTTCACGCTTTATTAACAAGCCAGTTGCAGGCGTATCGTCTTTGCGCATTCCAAACACAGAGTTCGAAGGAATTTGTACGTGCTTTGTCGGTTTTTCAATGGATTTCAAAGAATTGTCATCTATGTCGGTCGATTCCTTTTGACTATTAGTTTTATTTTGCATACAATTAGCCAAACTTCCAACTGTTATTATATCACGTGAATTCTTCCGCAATATAGCACTGTATGTGTTCACTGTGACTGACTGAACCAATGCAGAATCCGTATGTTCTTGTGACAAGTTTTCAATTGAATGTCGTTTTACATTCTCATTTTCCGGATTATCAATTGACAAGCTATGTGCATTCACAGTTGCAAATTTACCAATTAAATTACCGCCTTTGTTTCCAGTTGCCAGATCAGTTGAAGAACTGTCTTTAGTATCAAGTGCCGGATCATTCATATAAATTTCACACAACTCAGCCAGGTTTATTTGTCTTTTGACTGATTTTTTATGATTTAGTTCATTATCGTGGGATTCAAGTAGAGTCGATTCAACTACCACATTGCACGGGACGCAGTAATAGGCGTTCGTTGTTGTTTCGTTCGGGCATTCGTCTGTAATCTGATACTCTGACGTTTGCAGAGCAGTTCCTTTCTCGCGCGTCATCTAGAAAATAAAAAGCTATGTAGCTAGTGGAAACAGGGACAGTTAAAACCTAAATGTTTAACTTGCGCTAAAAGAATAGCCCACGTTTAATTTGCCATGATACTCATTCTTGATACTTATGTTTTTAATAATTTATTTTGAAAATATTGACCATTTTAAGAAATTAATTTCGGTAAGTACTTTTGAGTTTCATTCATTAGTTATGTCTATTTTTAATATTTTTATAAAGCTTTGGTGTTTGTGACGTCTTCAGAAGATGATTAAGAAGACGGTCTTTGCCTACATAAAAAAACAAGTGTCTATAACGTCAGTTGATTTGGTTAAGTTTTTTTTTTTGTAAGTACTTAAGGCAAAGGATTAATACTCACACAGTTTTTGCTGACGTCACGGAGACGTCATCTAAGGTGTGGTGAGGTACGTGGTGTTCGCGACAAAGATAATTTAACTTTACTTTTCGGTGGCTAAATGTTTTTGAAAGAAGGAAAAATATAGGTATACAGGGTGTTTGGTGGAACGTTGAACATACGAAAATGGTGGTTAATTGGGGGCATCTGCTACCCACTTGGCCCAAATTATTTGACCTTGGCCTAGCCGTTTTTTTTTACTTTTTCTTAATTTTATAGAAAATTACCTTTAAAGACTCATAACTTTTTTTCCTAGTAACTTCTGTACCAAACAATAATTTTATGAGAGTCTGCTACTATTAGACATTAATACAAAACTACATCCTGCCTGTTTTACCCATCGCAAGTGAAGATATTCGAATTTTAAGTTAAAAATTAAAAAAAAGTAAAAGGCCAAGATCTGGAACGATCTCCCTCCCCCTCTTCGGCAATTTATGACAATCTCTAGTTTTAAAAATAAACTGAAAGTTATTCTTTTTGAAAAACAAAAACAATTGTCATGATTGCCGCTTTGCCTACCCCTCGTGCCTGAACCTGAACCAGTCCTGTTAATTTAATTTGATTAAATTGATGTATAATTATAATAAGACCACCCTATGTATTTTTTAGATTATCACTTAGTCACTTGTGTTCAGTAAGAATATTCTTATCTTGACATACCTAATATCTTACTCCTCTAGGATACAGGCGTGAGCTTATGTAACTATGTATATCGCTGAACATACAGCGATATAATTCCTCATCACGTTATCTTATTTAATTCAGTACCTGGGTGACCGAGCTTTGCTCGGTACTTTTTTTTTGTAATATAAAATCTGTATTTTTTAATTTTTAATTCGGAACAATTTGATTAAATTGATGTATAATTATCTACATTATTTGCTCACTATTGCATATACACCATGTTTTGTTTATAAGTGTTATATATAACTATAGTGTTATCTCTAGGACTCCGCAAGCCTTGTTATGTTTTACTCAGTGAGAACAGGGATGGGCTGAAAATCAGCGCTGTGAAGATGCATGCACTCACAGCACTAAGCTGAGCCCTATCCTTTTTATCACATAATAATGTTATCTGTCTCTATTTTTCTTAGATTACGTACATATTCTGGTGTGATAAATAAACATTTTTCAATTTCAATTTCAATTTCAAGGTCAAATAATTTGGGCCAAGTGGGTAGCAGATGACCCCAACTAACTACCACTTTCGTATGTTCAACGTTCTACCAAACACCCTGTATATTCGACGACACAATAGTCAACAGGATCTTAGGTACTAAACTACAATTGGTGTGGTGGGATTACCCGATCAATCAATTGCTCCGTGTGCCTATTCAAACGTCCAAGTGCCGTGTTCGCCAACCGAAGCAGACTCAAATGCATATCACTTCGCACGTGTTCTGTTGCGAAGCCTTCTGGCACGTTTAGTGAGCAGATGTGACAATGTACTGTATGTACTTGTACATAGCTCTGTGTGACTCGTGTAGATTGGGCACGGCTCTGTGCAAGGTCCGTAAGTCGATCAGACGGCAGCGAAGAAACGCTTTCTTCATCGTCTGAAAATAAATACGTTCGACGTTATTCATGTGAATCGCGCCTGGGCTGCATGTTCAGTCCATGGATGGGTCACTGTCTATGACTAACGCTAGTGGCATTTTTCCGAGCGGTTCCGTGCTTCGCAAGGCACGATAAGCAGTTGGTGCTGGCTGCCGTCGATAGATGGCAGTCGTTAAGCCAAGTCAGAGGCCTTAGGGCGGCTTGAAAACTTCTGACAGTTAGACCGGCCACTAGTCTTACAAGCCTCCACCAATCCGGACTTGGCCCCATGGTGGAGTATGGCCTATACCTTCCGCAGGGAAGAGACCCGTGCCCCTCGGTGGGAATACAAGGGGTTGATGGTGATGACCTCATGTGACAGCCAAATCATTATATTTATTCTCAATACATATTATAAAGAGGAAAGATTTGTATTTTTGTGTGTGTGCATGTTCGTAATGAATATGCACAGAAACTACTGGCCCGAATTTGAAAATTCTTTCACCATTAGAAAGCTCCATTCTTCGTGAGTAACAAAGGCTATATTGGATTTTCAAAAAGTTTAAGGTTCCGTGCGAAATCTCGAAAAATGTAACCCAAGGTGTAATTTATATAAATTACTACCCCGGGAATTTTCCATGGAACTAATACAGCTATTTCCAGGGAAACTTTTTTGCCATCCGTGCGAAGCCGGGGCGGGTCGCTAGTTTTCGTTAATAGTTCACAATTCGTGTTTTAACTGATAGATTATAATAGATTTTGGAATGTTGGAGGACTCCTCCCACCGCCTTGTCACACAATATCACACTTCATCTACCCGCTCCCGCCCCGTGTGACGTAATTTATTGATGGGGCCCTTACCGAAGAGACAGCCAAGTAATTATATTCTACATAAAACCAAAAAATGTGAAATAGGTACAGCTTGTCCAGAAAGAGTAGAAATTAAAGAGTACGGTTTTGCTCAGACTTTTTGTCTGTTTGTTAAGCTTGCGCTTACAAAAACTTGAGCTATTACATAACCTCGTAAGGCCCAATCTTGAAAATAACAATTATTGTTTTCATACTTTTTTTAGTATATTGGGCCTTATGAGGATAAAATAAGGTATTGTTCTTCAATAAATATAGTAAATGTTTTGAGTTCTCAATAAAACAATTAGTAAACTTTCAATTCCGGTTTCTAGTGTTTTTGGACAAAATGTATGTATAGCCCGAGATACCCATTTCTGAATTGAGAATTTATGCTTTCTTCGTCGTCTGAAAATGAATAAATTAGACTTAGCGATGTGATAGCCAAAAAATTATATTTCAAATAAAGTAAAAAAAAATACAAAATAGGGCTGATGAGATGATGAAGTAAAAGACGTGCTATCGACTGAAAATCAGTGTTGCAACTGATTTCTCAGTTGCTGCAGCATAATACTGAGTCGGGCCCATTTAACATAATATAACATTTACATACAGGCACATACATTGCTTCTGGCCCCACACCAGGATACCCTGTGTTGTGGGAACCAGAAACAGCGACCTCACAAACATTTTGGGGTTTACTTAACTTAACTTTCCGATATTTTGTTACTATTGTGTCTTCGCGTTACTTGTAATTTCTGCCGCTACCTACTTTTCGGCTGATTTTGTGTTTTCTGTTAACTGTTGTATTTTGTTGCGTGATTTTGTGTTTTTCAGCATTGTGTAGTCAAATACGTATATCGCACAATTGCAAGAACAACGTGTTATTTCGGAACCGTTACATTACATGAGAGCTTTTTTTTAAGGTTTCAAAGTAATAGCCGAAAGAGATAGCGCTATAACGTGATGCAGTGTATCTTTTGCTCATTATTCCGGCTTTTTCGGAGTAAATAAAATCGCGTTAAAAAATATATGTATATTTCTATGAATAAATTAGTCTCTTCGAAATACCTATCACGTTGTTCTTGCAAAGGTGCGATATGTTGTTCTTTCCTTTCTTTATTTGTACTGTGGCGTCTGCGCACGCACAGTTTTGCCGAGTAATCAGTTTCGTCATGTTGTAGCGACGGAGTCACGTACCACCGCTCTGCTAGTACAGTTGTGTCCGAATTAAGTTAAGTGTATCTTCCGTGTGTGTGGACAATAAAAAGTCGGATGTCCGTTGCATTAAAAAGACGTTTAATTTCATCTCCACGAACTTTGAGATAGTTTAGTTCGGCGCAGGCAGGTAGTCAGGTCACCAAGACACAACACTGGTGACCCCAGACTTTGAAAAGTGTTGTGTCTGGTGACACCCCTGTCTGCAGCCAGACTCGTGGTTTCAGAAGGTTGCGTTGGGGATTTAATTAAATGTCAATTTACTGCAACGGATTTACGGCTTTTTATTGTCCACACACACGGAAGATACACTTAACTTAATTCGGACACAACTGTACTAGCGGAGCGGTGGTACGTGACTCCGTCGCCACAACATGACGATACTGATTACTCGGCAAAACTGTGCTTGCGCAGACGCCACAGTACCTTCTGAAGGCGAGGCCTTAACAGCGTGTACTGTGAATGACTGACAGTCCTTGCCGTCGAAAGATGTTGCCGAGTTGCCTTCAAAGGCTGCACTTTTTCGCGGCCTCCACAGCAGCGGCACATTGCTGGAATATCAGGGACTTAATTAACAAACTTAATAAAGGCATGTGTAATAAATATTTTATTCTTTAAACAAGAAATTAATTAATATAATGTACAAGCAGATAATTAATTTCTAAGCTAAATATAAAATAATAATGATAACCTCTTCAGTCTTGTGGGCTCATTATGTAATTTTCGCCACGGATATCCATACGTCTTAAAAAGTCATGTATACCACTACTGTATAGCACTATTGTTCGGCCGCTGGGAGTATACGATCCTGACACCTGTCCGTTTCATATGACTAGTGATGGAAGAAAATCAACGTTATCATTCCTTACGTTATTCTTAACTAGCTTTTGCTACTGACTCACGATTAAGTAGTTTTGTTTTTTTAGACGACCTTCACTCAGTCATCTCTTGTGCCATTTTCGCAGGCATTTTAGAAGGGTCATCATATTTTTTGTGCCGAATGGCGGTGAAGTGTTGTGGCGAGCTATGTGTTCCTGACGTCACGAACGGACCTCCGCGGGCTGCGGCGGCGGCGCGGGAGCAGCGGGGCTTCGGACCGGTTGGACGGGCTCCGCGGCCGACACTCACTCGCTCAGACTTTTTAACGCGATCGCACGCACTTCGGCGCATCTTACAGTTTAGAATTTAATATATCTACCAGAACCTACGGAAATACATCGTGTTTTATTAGTCAAGATATCCCGACGGTATCCTAAAGGAGCTTGACACTCAGCCAGTGGTCCTTCGCGGTCCTATGCTATAGCTTGGAGGTTGTTGTCTGAGAGGTACAACAATGAAAGATTGTTGGTCAACAATCACGTTCAGGCCTTATTTGGTTTCGAGCAACTTCAGAGAGAGTCGAGTAGTAGTTTGCGTCACATGATCGATGTCACAAATAAAAACTTGCGGGCTCTTGAGACACTTGGCCAGCCTACTGACCATTGGGACACGTTGGTCATTTTCATCATGTCCAAAAAATTGGACGCTGTGACCAATCGTCAGTGGGAGGAATTTAAAGGCAACTTAGAGGCCCTTCCCTTGTTAAAAGACTTTATAAAATTTTTGTCCAACAGAGCAGACTTACTGGAAACATTGAGTGACAACAAAAACACTAAACCTACATTCATAGCGACTACATCTACACACAAAACAAAAACATCAAAAAACTTTCTTACAACTACAAAAAATAAAACAAACAATAATTCAAAAAAGCTAACATGTCCTATGTGTTCTCAAGATCACTTTTTATTTAGTTGCCAATCTTTCAGAAATCTTGATATTGAAGCACGCATCAAAAAAGCTTCAACATGCAACGTTTGTATGAATTGCCTACGTCCCGGCCATACAGACAAGCGTTGCAGTCTTTCACATTGCAAATATTGCAAATGCAAACATAACACCCTCTTACATAGGGAACAATATTCAGAAGAGCAACCAGGAGGCAACATTGCCTTATCATCAAACATCATTGCCTCCCCTTTAGGCTCTAATCAGACCCATGTACTACTCTCCACAGCGTTGGCGAAGGTGTCAGACAACCACGGTAGGCTGCACACAGTCAGGCTTTTGCTCGTCAATGGCAGCACTTCCAACTTTGTCACACAAGACCTCTGTGGCAGGCTCGGCTTGGTAAAGTCCACCACTAGCTCCACCGTCTCAGGTATTAATGGCCAAGTTTCTAGTACCTCAGAACGTTGTAACATTACTTTGCAATCCCTTTTGGGTGGTTATCGGGCGAATGTGGACTGCTTCGTCTTACCGAAAATCACAAACTCGCTGCCTGGCTCTTATGTGGACATCCGTCAAATTTCCATTCCGCCAGGTCTTCAGCTAGCAGATCCAACGTTCAACGTACCTTCAGCGGTCGATATCCTTGTAGGCGCTGAAGTCTTTTGGGACGTCTTAGGAGCTGACTCAATCAATTTAGGCAGTGGTAAGCCCAAATTGCAGTCTTCCAAACTGGGCTGGCTTATTTCAGGCTGTTTATATCAGCCATCATCACGTGCCCAGCCTACAGTTTGTCATTTTCTTTCTCAAGTAGAGTCTGATCAGCTAACTCGTTTCTGGGAACTTGACTCCGTGCAGTCTGGCGATTGTTTCTCTTCAGAAGAAGAGCTTTGTGAAAACTTTTTTCAAGAAACAACACGCCGTGACGAAAGTGGCCGGTTTGTAGTCACAATTCCATTGAAGGACTCGCCTGAAAGTCTAGGTCATTCTTACATAATGGCCAAGCGTAGATTTTTATCCCTCGAACGGAGACTTGAGCGCGACTCTACATACAAAGAAAAATACATGGAGTTCATGCATGAATATTCAGATCTTAATCACATGACTCAAAATTCAAAATCAGACCGTTCAGAAAATAATTATTTTTTGCCTCATCATGGTGTAATACACGTGTCTAGTACCACCACTAAGCTTCGTGTGGTATTCGACGCTTCAGCCACCACCACTTCAGGCAAGTCCTTCAATGACATCCAGAGGGTTGGTCCGACTGTA
This sequence comes from Yponomeuta plumbellus, assembly GCA_947310845.1. Lineage (NCBI taxonomy): Eukaryota > Metazoa > Arthropoda > Insecta > Lepidoptera > Yponomeutidae > Yponomeuta > Yponomeuta plumbellus. Next base: position 5,246,699 of record OX371221.1, on the reverse strand, counting down.
CAAGAGGATTTACTCTCAATACTCTTGAGGTTCAGGCAGCATAAATATGTTGTGACGGGCGACATAGAAAAAATGTATAGAGCCATTTTGGTAGAGCCTTCTCAGCGCTCGTTACAACAAATAATTTTCAGGTTTGATCCCTCAGAGCCTTTAAAAACTTATTCACTTAATACAGTGACATATGGTACTGCTTCAGCCCCGTATCTAGCCACAAAGTGCCTAGTGTCTCTTGCTGATCAGTCTTCAGACCCCAAGGTTAGGGACTCTATCAGACGTGACTTTTACGTTGACGACTATTTGAGCGGAGGAGATTCGATAGAGTCAGTCGTACAGCAGTGCCAAGGCGTCGTTAGTACTCTCGAATCTGCTAATTTCAACCTTCGTAAGTGGCAGTCAAATAGTCATAAAATATTAGAGTCAGTCAGTAACACTAACTTGGAATCAACAGAAAAAACGCTGAACTTAAATGACACTTCTCCTAGCAAAACTTTAGGGCTATACTGGGACACTACTTCAGACAATCTTTTTTTCACCATTGATTTAAAATCACCGACTAAAATAACGAAACGTGTCATTTTATCGTTAGTCAGTCAGATTTTTGATCCTTTGGGCCTCGTTGGACCATGCATCGTCCAGGCGAAACTTCTTCTACAACAGTTGTGGATTCTTAAATGCAACTGGGATGACGACGTTCCGGCAGAAATTGAATCACAATTTCAAGAGACATTGAACTCTCTCAAGGCTCTTAATACAATGCGTATTCCCCGCTGGGTTTCATTTTGCCTTCCCTCTTTGACCGAGCTTCATATCTTTTCAGACGCTTCCGAACGTGCTTATGGTGCGTGTGTCTATGTGAGAGCGGTCACGGTAGATGGAGCGGTCTGCGTTCGCCTTTTAACGTCCAAGAATAGGGTAGCTCCTATAAAACCCACGACCATACCTCGTTTTGAGTTGCGTGGCGCCGTGTTAGGTACACAACTCTATATGAAGGTACGCAAATCATTAACGCTTGAGTTCAATCACGCTTACTTTTGGTGTGACTCTACGATCGTACTGGGATGGCTTTCTACACCGTCACCCAGTCGACTCGATCAGTTTGTCGGTAACAGAGTCAGTCAAATTCAAAAAGCCACTACCGGCCAGACGTGGAGCTACGTGCCTTCTAAGCACAACCCCGCAGACCTAGCATCTCGGGGGGCGAAGGCTGATTACATCAGCGCGTCCACTCTTTGGTGGTCGGGCCCTGACTTTCTTAATCAACGAGACATAACATTTCCTATATCTCCCAACACACATCAGAATACATCATCAGAAAATTCATTACACACAACTCTTGACAATAATACACAAACAAATAATAATCCAATTTCACTTTTAATACAGAAAACATCAATATATACAAAATTAATCAGAATCGTCGCGTTTATACAAAGATTTATACATAATTGCAAAAACACCAACAAAAAAACGTCATATTTAACATATTCAGAACTACAATCATCTCAGACCTTAATTCTACAAATTGCTCAGCAGGAAATGTTCCCTGAGGAACTAACAAACTTCAAAGCTAATCAGCCTTTACAGAAAAAGAGTCGTCTAATTAGCCTCACTCCCTTTCTTGATTCTCAGAACCTTATACGAGTAGGTGGGCGACTCAATAATTCGAATTATAGCTACGATATTAAACATCCCATCTTACTTTGTAGTAAACATCACTTAACTAAAATAATACTTCGAAAGCAACACCTCACACTTTTCCATGCGGGACCTCAACTTCTCTTGGCTACCATCAGGCACACCTTTTGGCCTCTATCAGGCAAAAACCTCGCTAAGCAAGTTGTTCGTGAATGTGTTCGCTGCGCTCGTTTCAAATCCCAGCCTGTGCAGGTCATAATGGGCAACCTACCTAATGATAGAACGTATCTCGAGTTTCCCTTTTTGAACACAGGGCTTGATTATGCCGGGCCAGTGCTGATAGCCGACCGTAAAGGTAGAGGTTCTAAGCTTGTGAAGTCTTACATATGTGTTTTTGTTTGCTTTGCAGTCAGAGCCGTTCATCTGGAGCTGGTTTCCGACCTTACGAAAGAGGCTTTTCTCGCGGCCTTCAGCCGTTTCATTTCTCGTCGTGGTAAACCCCAGCGTATATACTCCGATAACGGTACCACCTTTGTAGGAGCTTTCAATGAACTCTCACGCTTCCTACAGGTTTCATCTAACGACATTGCATCAGATATTGCTACTGATGGCATAGAATTTAAATTTATACCTGCTTACTCACCACATTTTGGTGGTCTTTGGGAGGCGGCAGTAAAATCAACCAAACATTTACTTCGTAGAGTCCTTAGTCTTACTCACTTAACTTATGAAGAGCTTTCGACTTGTCTGATTCAGATAGAGGCTATTTTAAATTCCAGACCCCTGACACCTCTATCCACTGATCCGTCAGATCTTTCTTGCCTTTCCCCTTCTCACTTCCTTATTGGACGGCCACTCACGTCAGTCCCTCGCCCGCAGATCACCGACGTCAACATTCAGCGGCTACAGCGCTTCGACCGTATAGAGAGTCTACGGCAACATTTTTGGCAGCGATTCTCTAATGAGTATATCTCTATACTTCAGCAGAAGACCAAATGGCAGACAGCCACACAAGACCTGAAGACAGGCACGATGGTCTTGGTGAGAGATGCCAATCGTCCCCCTCTTCTATGGCTGCTGGGTAGAGTGGTCGCCGTGAAGCCGGGATCTGATGGTCACAGCAGAGTCGCCGACATCCGCACGAAGAAGGGCATCATCACACGTGCATACAACAATGTATGCCCACTTCCCGTCTCTTCTACATCTTCTTGAAGCCTTCCATACTTCAACCCGGGGAATCTGTTCCTGACGTCACGAACGGACCTCCGCGGGCTGCGGCGGCGGCGCGGGAGCAGCGGGGCTTCGGACCGGTTGGACGGGCTCCGCGGCCGACACTCACTCGCTCAGACTTTTTAACGCGATCGCACGCACGTCGGCGCAACTTAGAATTGAATATACCTACCAGAACCTACGGAAATACATCGTGTTTTATTAGTCAAGATATCCCGACGGTATCCTGAAGGAGCTTGACATTCAGCCACTATGCGACCTTTTTTTTTGAGCCCAGATCAGCTCGATCGCTTTGTACGGCCGTGGTACGGAGAGATTCTGAGAACGCGATGATCTTTTTCTAAAGCCTGTTCATCAACTTCATATCGTTAAAGGGACCGTTATTATTTTCGTTATTTTTGGTACGTCACTACAATAAAATACGGTTGACATAACCTTGTGACAGCGTAGTAAGGATTTTACGCAAGAACATTAAATATTGATTTCTTCTTATTTAACATTTAAATCACTGTGCAAAATATAACATTGATTGTAAGTTTACACAATGATATAGTTTCAATAACAATTATTTGCTAGTAGGATAAATAGGACATAAAAATATTTTATTCGAAAATTTAACGCCACTTCAAGGTTACGTCGCCCGTTCTAACATGACCTGTCAGGATCGTATACTCCCAGCGGCCGGACGGTATCTTCTTTTTAGAGCCTATGTTAGAGCGAGACAGTACTCCATACGACGTCGGTTTTTGTGTTGACGTGACTTTTTAAGACGTACGAATATCCGTTGCGAAAATTACGTAATGAGCCCACTGACCTTGAAAATAATAGTGTTCTATTGTTATTTGTCGACGCAGAACTGAGGAAGTTTAACTAAATATTAACTAAATACTACCTAAATATAAAAAAAATGTCTCTAGACCGCTGCCGTTGAGAGTTCCCAAGATACTGGCAGCATTCCCCCTCTGAATGGCCAGGCTTATGCGCTGACCGAGGTAGCTACCAGCTCTAGGATCGCCTGACGAGTCGATGGGGCGCGTTGATATTTCTTTGAAAAGTTTATGCGCCTCAGAGCACCACGGGCCCATCGTATCGACCCCAAACGGCGCAAATAAGTAGCTGTCGCCAAGGTAGCCAAATAATAAACAAATAACTTCCACACTACAGAATCAAACAGCAGGAGCATTTCTGATGCAAAGGATATTCTTGTGCAGCGCGGTAATGCGGCCAGTGTCAAGGGTAGCTTTGGGTCGGATGTGTCTCGGGCCGTTCTATTTGATTGACTGTCTTTGTGACCTTTTTTTGTTTATTAATGTTATTATTATCATTTTTTAACTATTTTACTTTGACATAGCGCAGCGTGGGACGACCAACCACAAGATGGACAAACGATCTCATCCAAGTGGCGGGAAGACGCTGGATGCAAGCCGCTTCCAACCGGTCTTTTTCGAAATCCATGGAGGAAGCCTATGTCCAGCAGTGGACTTCTTGTGGCTGAATGATGATGATGATTGTGGACGAAACTTTTAATGTGATTTTTTCTGTATGACTATATTTTGATAGAAGTAATGTTTTCGATGGAATTAGTTAAGTGAACTGTAATTATGAGAAATAAATAAAAATAAATAAACTCACGCCCGTCATCCCCAAGGGGGTAGGCAGAGGCACCAATCACCAAGAACTGCGCCCACGTATAATAGTATAATTATTATCAATAAATCAACTTTTCTCAAACATGCTTGGAAATTTGAGCATTATTTCGACAACCTTCTTCGAAATAAATCGAAATTGCTGTAGGTACTGGCCAATTACACGCGAGCAGTGGCCGGAAAAAGTTCTATGAAAATACCTGTCGTGTTTTGCGCCGAATAAATTACATACTCATATCTGTCGTGTTATTTAAAATGTAACGATCTTTTACTCCGAGCAATGACAACCAAGGTGACTTATCAGAGGTTTTATTTAAATTTCGAACTGGCTTGCGATAGAAAGCTGGATAAACCCATTGAAAAAAAAGGAACACTTTAGGGACTTCACACACGGCAGCTATAATATACATTACATCCTAGGATGTATAGCTTAGAGACCGCTCAGTACATTATAGCTGTCGTGTGTGGTCTCCTGACAATTTCTATGGAAAGATGTAATGAGATATCGCACCTCTAGAACTAAAGTGACCGAACTCAAAATTTGAGTAAATTGAGATAAGTACTCAGAATGACTCAAAAAGGTGTACTCTTTCATGCCTATATTAAAAAAACCGACTTTATTTGGTCAGAGAGAGATGGAGGAATATTTCGGTTCGGTCTGTTTTTTCTTGAGCAACTCGCTCAGAGCGCCGAATACATTTTCTTCATTTCCGAAAAGTTTTGAGATTTTGAGTTAGGTCACTTTAGTTCTGGAGGTGCGATATATGGTGCTATAATATACATCTTTACCTTAAAGCCGCCGTGTGTGGAGTCCCTAATGCTGCAAAAATTATTACAAATAAAAAGTTCTGCCTTAGTACTACTTATGCCTCGGCTTCGCCTCAGCCCACATTTCCACGTTCGTCCATCAATACCTCTTTTACTGGCCGCTGCAGTAATGTACCACCCATATCAAACAAAAACTATTGACAAGATATGATAAGAATATTGTTTAATGTACATGAGAAAAAACACAAACATAAATTACAAGCTACTGTTAAAATACAATACTGCTAAGGTAAAGAACAAAATTTTTATAAATGTAATTCACGCACCAAGGGCTGTATTATATGTGGCAAGTGCTGAGGTGGTTAAATATCTCGGTGCTTGCCACATACCTGCCACTTGCTATACTAGGGTTTCCTCACAATGTATTCTTTCACCTACACAAATGTACATAACTGAGACAAATAAGTCATTAGTAGAAGCCTAGGGGCTGAACAAAAGAATACGGTATTTGACACTATCAACAATAAATCATTTGAGATGCTCGATTAAAACAAAAATTACAAAATGATTCGGAAAATTTATTTCTTTTAATCATTTACTAGTTATTACAATTTTTAAATAGATGAAACATAAAAAGAGTGCTCTGAACTGTGACGTCACAAGCAAGTATTTTCATACAAAATTCCGTTTTAAAAGTAACTCATTTGACATCCTGTCAAATACCCAATTATTTATATCTATCGTCAACGGACTTAGGCCTGCGGATAAGTCCAAAACTCAATTTTCTAAGACAGTCAAAGCTATTATAAAACTACTCTAAAACCTTATTATTGTCTTTACTACATTAATAGAGAGCTGCCATCCCTGCTTTTTCCTAAAAGATAAGCAAACTATTCATTTTGCACGGAACTTTAGTGCACCAACTGTAGAAATATCACATTTTATTTTGAAGTTGGAAGCCATACGGCCTTTGTAATAGCGTGCCGCTTACACTCTTAGGCCCGCTTGCGCCACCGACTAAAATCCATATAACCCCAAGTTAAACAGAATTTTTACAGTTCCGCCATACTTTATGTGTCAAAATTTAATCTAACCTAAAGTTAAATGAATTTCAGTCCGTGGTGCAAGCCGGCCTTAATAATAATAATAATAATAATAATAATAATAATAAAGCCATTTATTCCATATTACAAGTTTGTTTCTACATTTCAGTTGTTGTTAGTAAGTTATACCTTAAAAAACTAATAAAAAAAGTTACCTTAAATTAGTGTTAGTCTTATTCTATTGTAATATGGACCCCTGTTTGGGTAAAGGCCTCCTCCCATTCCTTCCATGACTCTCTGTCTTTGCCTGACTTAATCCAGTCGTGTCCTATCGTATGTATGATGTCATCTGCCCATCGTCTCATTGGTCGACCTACATTTCTTTTTCCACTTGGTCCCTTCCATCGTGTGGCTTCTATGGTCCATCTTCTATCTGTGTATCGTGAAATATGTCCGGCCCATCTCCACTTCAGTGAGAGTGCGTGCCTGAGAGCATCGGTGAGTTTGGTTTTTTGTCTAATGTTTATGTTCTTTACTTTGTGAATTTTCCTAATTTTCAGCATGCTCCTTTCCATTGCTGTTTGGCTGCATTTGATCTTTTGTTTTATTTTGTTTGTATATACCCAAGTTTGGCAGCCATACAATAAGCAGGGTAATAGACATGTATCGAATATTGTCTTTTTCATGTGCAAGCTATAGTTTCCTTTAAAAATCTCTTTCAGCGACCAGTATTTTTTCCATGTTGTGTTGATTCTTCTTGTTACTTCCTCTTCGTTACTTGACTTATTAAGTGATATTTGCTTTCCCAAATATATGTAGTCACTGACATATTCTATGTTATTTTCTTTTATCACTATTGGCCTTTCGTGATAGTTCGTTAGTATTTTGGTTTTGTTTGCATTCATTTCTAGGCCAACTTTGGAGCTTTCATAGTCAAGTGATCTCATCATTTCTTCTAGGTCTTTGACAGTTTCGGCCATTACAACTATGACGACATAGTTGTAAGCCGGCCTTAGGGTAATTTATTTATTAATAAATAAATGGTAAGTTGCTTACAAGGTGTTTATTTGCTGTTATCAACTACTTATGCATGCTAGGAGCTTCATATACTGAAGGAGCAATTTGCAGAATATATTGATTAGATTAGACTTAATATTGAGGTTTAAAATTACCTCTGATAAGTAATAATAGCTACCACACAATACAATCATGTTACCTGGCACTGAACTAGGATACCCTGTGCTATGGTGGCCAGGCAAGGACATTACAAATATGGAAAAACACACAGACTGAGGCCATTTTGCACACTTGCAAGAACAATGTATTATTTCGGAACCCTTACGTTACATGAGAGATTTTTTTTAAGGTTTCAAAGTAATGGCCGAAACAGATAGCACTATAACGGGATGCAGTGTCTCTTTTGCTCATTATTACGGCGTTTTCAGAGTAAATAAAGTAGTGAATATAAAATGGTTTTGTTCGAAATATCATGTTGTTCTTGCAATGGTGCGACTGTTGTGGTAGGTAAGCGCTTTACTGGCTAGACTAACAAGGCAGTCAAACAATGTCTTGATTCTTGATTCTTGACAAATTGTATGTAACGTACGCGGGCATGTGTCCATACTCTCTCGCTGAGACAAGGTCTGTGCCCGATAGTGGGACATATTAGGTTGCTTACATATAACCTTAACCCTTCACTCGACCGCTACCAAATTTGGTAGCGGGTCCGAAGCGAAATTAAACCTTATATTCATTAACCATAGTTCTGAATTTGTTTGTGTCAAGGCAACTTGCAGAGTTGAGCCAACGGGTTAGATAGTCTCAATAAACACTTGACTAACTTAATAAATTTATAACTTATGATGGGAGTTCATTTGCAACTATATCATTCTAGAGAAAAAATTTACAAAAAATACCAAACCTAAATGTAAGCAGTTGTGAAAAGTCCGACAGTAAAATAAAAAAAACCAAAATCTCCCTCGCTCGGGTACAACCGGCTGAACGTTTGGTGACACCGACTGAAGTTTTTGTTTTCATTATGTGATCATAAACACACACAGTCTTTTGTTTTACTTACCTGTTGGAGTAACTTCGGAGCCTCTGTAGAAGGTTCTCGACAGGCAATAAGCCTAAGTCTAGCTGGTCTAGATCAAGGCTGTAGCACTCGAGATCACCGTCGGAACTCGGTACGGTTATTTTGTACGCTGATTTGTTACGTTTTGACCTCTTTCTAGCCATTGCAGTATCAAAATTGCGAGTCGCTGACGCGCCACTATTTTATATCACTGTTCCTTTGTTGCCTGCGTGCATTTCTTGGGTTCCATCTAGGAAAATAACACGCAAAACAAACTTGTCGGATTGCAAAACAAAGTTTTTGCACCTTGCTATTTTGTTATCAATCAGCTGTCAAAATGAGTATTGCCAGAGTAATATTTGGGAAAAGTGATAGATATTTGTGTCGTATTTTCGGTTGTCGGTGTTTTTTGTGTGGAAAAAAATTGTAGAAAATTTTGGTAAAACTTTAACTTCAATTTACTCAAAATCTAAAAAAATGCACTTATCACCTTCATCCACTCACGTGTTCAATTGTTCAAGAATAACCTGCTTCCTAGGTAGGTAATTCGTTTTTGAAGCAATTCATCCAAAGTACGTAGATATTTGCTAAAAATGTTCATTATGCTTCGTGCCAGAAAAAAATTCTTTAGATGGATGTACCTACCTAGGTAAACGAGAGCCTAATTGATAGTTAAATCAACAATAAGTAGTTACATCTAATTTTACAAATACCTATGCATCGTACTCAAACTATTTACAAAGCACTTTGAACTTCTGAACATCAAACAAAAAAAGACTTTCTTTCCGTCCATCCATATGTCCATCCATCCGTGTTTCCTTGAGTCCATCCATCCACCTGGATTCAATTTAAAGGTTTCAATTTAAAGTGTGACTAATTCGATCTTCTTGTGTATCTGTTGGTGTGTATGAAATTATCTTTTATATTTGCACAAATTAGGAATACTTTAAACTTTCATTCAGCAGGATGACGTTTTCCAGTGCATAACTTCCGGTAACGTAAACTTATATTGTGTTTTTCGCATTAAAAAAATATTATAGTATGTACCTAATTAGGTATTTTTAAACGAAATATTTGGCCCAGACTCTCATAATACCTTTTTTCTGGAAAAAAAATCATAAAAATTCTTTTTTTTGGGCAATGATACAAGGACACAGAATTGTACATTTAGGTGCAGCGCAGACGACAGACTATCCGTGACGCAATTTTTAGTCCGTGAAAATAGAACCTATGCAATGGGGAACATTCATAGTTCATTTTTTTTAGTTAATATTACAGATCTAAGGCTTACTTAAACAAACCTAAAACAATCAAGCCAAAATATGAATAAAATAAATCATTTATTTATTTTAGTTATTGCAAATTTTGAAAGTCCGGCGCACAAAAAACGGACTCGATCGCACAAAAAGTCTGTCTATGTCACAAAAAGTCACCTATAGCCTATAGCTGATATTACGGTTTAAATCAGCTAGGTATAATGTACATCTGTAGGTACCTACTCTGTCCGAGTCATCCATCACCTTATTGATAATACGCTACTTGCCTCGTATCAAATTTGACGCGATAAATGGATATTTCCTGTAGTATCTAACGTAAGAAACCGAAATATATTGACTTTGCTAAGTAAATATGCAGGATGGCTGCAAAATTTGCAAATTAAAAAAATATTTTTCGCCTTTAAATCGGAACGGTGAAAACACTATCCGCCATCTTGAAAGCACCTTTGGTTGTAAACAAACATCTGTCAGTCGTGCGTGCGTAGGTTCGATTGTGATTTGGATTGGATTTAGTGTTTTTGCAAAAACTCTTCTTGTGCAGTTAGTGTATTATCATTTTATTGATAAGCGCAATCATGGACGCTGGATTCGTGGAAGCAGATTGTACCGATTTGCCAAAACCAAAGCAAATCAAACCAAGCATTATTACAGCTAAAAACAGTTTGTGTACATTGATATTACAGGACTTACATTGAAGTGATCTTCACATAAATACACCCAAGTTTCAGTCGATAAAGAATCGGGGTCTCTCTTAGCAAGTTTGAACCAAGTTTTTCGTATGTTTACTTCACTGGGTAGGTACCTACACGAATCCGCGACTTTCCGGCGGTCTTTATTGACGTGTTTTTGCATTCTCGAATAATGATATTGATATATTTTGCATGTAAACTCGATGAAATCATGGTTGCGTTGTTGTTATTTCACTATGCTCACAGATCACTAACAGATTTTAGGACTAGGTAAAGATCGTTTCACCGAACAAGTCCCACGGTAAAATCCTTAAGGTCATAACAATAAAAGCCATTCGTGGCACGAACTCTACCTATGTTGAATGTCAAACTTTGTTAGTGATGAGACTCGAATCACCTTTGATTCGAATGATTCGAATCACGACGGTAAGTTTTTAAACTTGATTCGAATGAGAATTTTAGTTGACTCGAATCATAGCTTGATTCGAATGGTCGAGTTGATTCGAATCAGTAGTTGATTCGAATCACATCGCTGATTCGAATCAGATTGTGGATTCGAATCATTCATTGCGCGGCAATCTTACCTGACCGATAAGACAAGTAGGATTTGTTGAAGTTTTTTTTTTAACAGTTATTGTTTTAGTTTTGTCTTGCTTCTATGTTACTGATAAGGTATTAACTTTTTCTTATGTTAAACTATGAAGTTTTTTAGAAAGTGGTTATAGTGAATTGGTGTTTAAAGGGCTTAGTCCACTCTGACCAACCGAACTTGTCAACTGGTTCTTTCCATTCCACATTCCACTGCATTATTGTTACCTACTTTCGATTATAACTTTTTGTTTTGATCGCTTTGAAATGTGTTTGGGATGAATTATTTGTTTTTTTAGGATGTGTTTAGATAGTTTTGAAATGAATTTAGGATGGTTTTGGGATGTGTTTAAGATGGTTTTTTTCATGTGTTTGATATGTGTTTAGAATGTTTGGGGGTATAATTGGGATAGTTTTAGGATGTTTGTGGTTAACCTCTAGTATGCAGTATTAGAAAAACAATAGAAAATCTATTGTTTTGTGCAAATATGGACATAGCCGCAGACGACCGTTTAAGGCGTTTTAGTATGTATTTGGAATGGTTTTGAAATATGTTAGCAATGATTTATGAATATGTTTAGGATGGTTTTGGTATGTTTTAGGATGGTTTTGGGATGCGTTTAGGATGTTTTTTATCGATGGTTTCTAAATAATATTAAATACAGTCCAAAACCTTGCTAAACATTATCTCAAATCAAATAATGTGCAAGGATAAATTATGGTTTAAGAATATTCCAATACCATCTTCAACACATTTCAAAACCATTCAACACAAATACTTCCCAAAACTACCTCATATCTCTGTTAGAAATAAAAATAGTAGTAGAGTTTTAGTTCATAGTTCAATTGGTCAGAGTGGAATAAGTGAAAGAGTTGTGCTGGATAAGTTTTTTCAGAAGACATTTTAACAGAGGCACCAGTCTCTAGAACTGGACCCACGTTTTGCCGAGTTTATTAGGTCCCAAACGTGACAAGTGGTAAGCTTGTCGCCGGATAACGGGCGTGAGTTTATTTATTTTTATTTTATTTTACATTTTAACACGGTGATAACGAAAAAGCGTTGACAAAAAAAAATTACATTACATGCTTCAAGTATCAAAAATTTGTGACCTTAAGTACTGTAGGTGTGTGAGTGTATGCGTGTAAGTGAAAATCAGTGTTGAATAAATAAATATATATATAAATTTCATATAACGGACACCTTTACTTATTAAAATAATAACTAAATTTTGATAAAAACATGGAAAATAATTGGGTATATTGAAACATTTACATTCAAAATTATTATTTTTATAGGTACATTTTATCAGTATTTTCAATGCATATGATGTCTCCGTATTGATTCGAATCATCGTATTGATTCGAATCATAATAAAGTTTTGAATCAACATATTGATTCAAATCTACATATTGATTCGAATCAGCATATTGATTCAAATCAACATATTGATTTGAATCAGCATATTGATTCGAATCGAGGGTCGATTCGAATCATGGTTCGAATCATCTTCCGTGTGATACGAGTCGAGTCGAATCGTAATTTTTGATTCGAGTTCCATCACTAACTTTGCTTACAACAGTTTGGACTTCAAACCATAGACAAAAATGGCGGACCGCGTTTTTGGCTGTTTAGCAAAACAACGTTTTAAAATAATGTTTTTGTTGCTTTTAGGTCCTCAAAAAATATACTAAAATATTTTTTGGTCTAATGGAAGAGATATTTAGCATTTAAGGCTTACTTGAAAAAACAGTCAAGTAGCGGATTATCAAGATTAGACCAAAAAAGTGATTTGGTTAGTGTTTCAGCCATAGAATGGCCATGGCCACCCCACGACACTGACGTCTCTAGCTCTATGGTTGGGAATTCCAGCGGAACGTGAGTGTGCAGGTCTGTGTGTGTGTGTGTGTGTGTGTCAAAGTATTTTTTACGGCTTTCCTCGCACGCCCTCCTTCGGTCGGTCGGTTGTTGTCGGTACGTCAACAGCACGTTAATCTTCACATTTTAGTTGCAAAGTCGCCCGTAACGCAACGAAGTAGAGTGCATGGGTGTATAGGTACCATGATGTGCTGTCGAATGTACCTACCAACTAAAAACTTGAGATAGGTAAGTAAATAGGTAATCTCTGCACTCTACTTCGTTGCATTACGGGCGACTTTGCAACTAAAATGTGAAGACCGAAGGAGAGCGTGCGAGGAGAGCCGTAAAAAATACTTTGTTTACGTAGGTACCTACACATACAGACCTGCACACTGACGTTCCGCTGGAATTATGGTATGATGGAATTGATGGAATGATGGAATTGTGGTAGATCCGGCCCTGCATAGCAAGGTAACCTAATTTGGGACCGGGACAAGAGATTTTGTTTTGTGGAAGTTATTATTTTTTATTTTTTACCGAACTCCTTGAAAATTGCGTCATCGATTTTTATAAAATACTAATAGCTGTGTCCCTCACGCAGTGTTACCCGCGGTTTATTAGGGAAAATAAATTTTTACATTTTTAGAAGGAAAATAAATTTAAAGAGCGTCGGAAAGATCACTTTACAAAATTTCATCTTCATCGATTTTCCCATGGGAATGAGATATTATTCCGCATTATAACGTAGCCTATGTGGTTAATCCAGGGTGTCAGCTAACTCCATACCAATTTTTTTTTAAATCGCTCCAGCCGTTTAGTGGTGAAGACGTAACAATTAGGGACTTCACACACGGCAGCTACAATATACATTACATCCCAGGATGTATAGCTTAGAGACCGCTCAGTACCTTTAAGATACGAAGATGTAAAGATGCATATTATAGCTGTCGTGTGTGGTCTCCTGACGATTTCTATGGAAAGATGTAATGAGATATATCGCCGTGTGTGGAGTCCCTTATACACTCACAAACTTTCGCCTTTAGGTATAGTATTAGTGTGATGTGACTTGCTGACCCAGTAAACGTTTTTTTGCCAGATGGGGGTATGGAAAATAGATAACAACCTATTCTCAGACCTATCATCAAAATCGGTCAAACCGTTTCAAAGGAAAGTATGCGCACTAACACGGTGACATGAGAATGGGCTAGTTGCCCTAAAAAATGTAATTAGTCCGTCTTTTAGATTATTCAAAAATAAGGGACACGTATTTTTTTATTTGTAAATTAGACCAAAAATGACAAAGATATAGCCCATTAAAGTAACGTGTGCCGTCACGCCGTGCTGCATGTTTTAGCACGGAGTGACGTCACACGTAACTTTAATGGGCTATAATAATATCTTTGTTACTTTTTGTTTAAACGAATAAAGAAAAAATATGTGTCCAATATTTTTTTATGATCTAAAATACGGACTAAATAGAATTTAATTATTTTGACCCTGGAAACTACCCTTTTATAAATATTAGACATATAATAGCTTTATGAGGACAGTCTGCGGGCCTTTCTAAGCCGGGCTTAAGGGGAATCTACCTCTGGGCTTGTGTCACACCCTGTATAAACACAAAGAGGGCATCCTAGATCTATCGGTGTCTCAGCTGCCTTCTAGGCGCAATCGAGAAGATTTTACGTCTTAGATTGGATTTGTTTTATAGGGCCATCAAGTTGTTTTATTGTGCGACGAGTGATTGAATATAAATCTGTGAAATTACATGGGGTACAGTCACGAGCTATAATATATCGGGTGTCCCAAGACTCAACTTAAAGCCGGAGTCGGGTGAAAAGGCAAGTCATATTGGTAATCAGAAAAATAAAAAAAACAAAAAATTGAATCATACAAAAATTATAGGCATTTAAAACAACTTAAAAATCCTGGTGCCACAAATCTTTACTTTTTCGAATTTTATTTTTTTTGTTTTGTAACTCTGAATAATGCTTCTTTAAACTGTTAACAAAATTTGAAAACCAGCTGCTCCAGCTTGGAAGAAAAGGAGACTTAAAGAAATAATTTAAAAAATTGCCAATTTTCAATTTCAATTTTAGTTTTGTTTGTGAAATTTCTTGAATAAATAATTTAAAAAAAATATTATTGTACTAAAAATAAAAAAATCGTAATGACGAAGTAAAATTATATCGAGCGAATGTGAGTGAAGGGACGCTCGGGACGGACGAAGGGACGATGTTCATGGTTGCCTGAAGGAAATTGCTTATAATAACATAACATAACATTTACGTACAGGCACATCACATACATTGCTTCTGGCCCCACACTAGGATACCCTGTGTCGTAAGAAACAGAAACAGCGACGTTACAAACATGTAAACATCTAAGACCTGGAGTTTTTTTTTGTTTCTCCCCAGCCGCGGCTCGAACCCGGGACCTCTCTCATGGTAAGCAAATGCGCTAACCACTACGCCACAGAGGTCGTATTTTAAGTTAATTTAAAATTACAATAAATAATTTAACTTGGAATTTTCCTTTGAATTAATAACATTCTGTAAATGAGTATAATTATTAACTATAAGTACATATGTATTATTCGTATTTGCACCAACTACCCGTTTCTCTGTTTCCTTCGGCAATCTTTCCGTCACAAGGTTGTCTGGAAGAAATTGCTGTTAGCAATAAGACCGCCTATTGTATGTTCTTAATTGTAAATTTTATCGGTCTCTGGTTTCTTGTGTGCAATAAAGAATATTCTTATCTTATCTTATCTTATCTTATCTTATCTTATCTTATCTTATCTTATCTTATCTTATCTTATCTTATATAGGTACATTTAAATAAAAAATATTGTATCTATCTACGTTTCTATGTTTGGAAATCCGATGTCACAATTCGCCGACAAAGCGTAGGTAATTTTTGGATACGGTCCGTATTTCCTAAGAGCTTGAGCGTCTAATCTTCGTCACGTCAAGCGAATTTGCACTGTATTTCAAGGATCCAAGACGCCAATTTACCCACCCAAATTGAAGGGGTCCCCTGGCTAATGATGCAAAGGATTTTGTGCCCTATTTTGCAGGATTCAAGAACCGAATTGGCACGTCTGTATTGGAGTGATAGTTGCTGGAAATGAAGCTATTTGGGCATCCTTGGCGGAGAATAAAATGTGGGAGATTCGGTATTTTTCTCGTTTTTTGATGAAAATTCCCTTCGAGTGAAAAGGGGCTTTGGCTGACTTGTTACTGCGGCTTGAATCTAACTTAGGTTGATAGGTCTCAGACAGTCTTTGCAAAAAACTAATATACCTAACCAGGCTACCAATCTGTTTTTAATTTTTACCCATTAATGCGTGCATGCATGCAGCGCCTATACCGTGATTTTTTACTGATTATTATTATATCTTTATTTTACAGGGCCTGTACGAAACTTCAGCCCTAACGGATGATCGGGAAACATTTGTTACAAAAAATCGAGGTTTACGCCATGATGGCTCAAAACGGAATCGTAGAATTTTGACATTTCATTAGTGTTGCTACTAAAAGAGCAGTCCACCGAAAAAAGGAAAAATTTGGCAATAAAAAAAAATGCTATTGTTCGTTTTACCTAGAAAAAGATAAATCTAAATATTGACTTACACAAGTGAACTATCAAGTGAATATCAATATCACGATCAATATATCGAATTAATTTTAATTACTTTATTTTATTCTTTAGCTGGCATCACTCCCCCACTAATTCAGGTAGGTATGTTCAACCTTTTTAAAAAAGTAAAGTATGCCCCTGTTAGCTCTCTCAATAATTAATTTTAGCGATTGATGATGATAGTGATATTCGTATTAATGATGATTAGTTATTTTAATAAAAATTGTTTTTGTTTAATTGTTTTTACTTGTACTTTTTTACCATTTGTGTAATGAAAAGGGACACAATTATCACTCGCAGTAAATCCTCTTTAAAGGAGCACTTTATAAAATGGATACTTTCACTCACAAATAAATTGTACCTATAGACTCAGAATCTGAGTCTCTAATATTTATTTGTTTTTTATTTATAATTTATTTTTATAATTATTTATAATTTAATTATTTTTCAATTTCAATACAAGTTGAACATTTGATGTTCACCCTTGTATTGAAATTGAAAAATAGCCCGGCCAAAATTCTAACTGTCAGAATTCTACGGAATAAAAATCAGACTTTAGTTCTTAGACTTAGACTTGAGATTTCCGCACTTGGAAGAAGTAGAAACTTTATAAAAACGGCACACCCGCCACAATAACAAAACAAAACCAAAAGTAAAAAATTAAAAGTTTTATAGAAAAAAATACAGAAGGACAATAAAGGTTACGGCGTGTCACTGCTGTTGTAAATGGCAGCTGACTCAGCAGTATAAACATAAACAAACATTTACATACACACACATACATTGCTTCTGGCCACACACTAGGATACCCTGTGTCGTGGGAACCAGAAACAGCGACTTCACAAACGTGTAAACATCAAAAACCTGGAGATTTTTTCTCCCCAGCCGGGGATCGAACCCAGGGCCTCTCGCATGGTACGTAGATGCGCTAACCACTACGCCACAGAGGTCGTCGTTAGATATGGTGATGGACAATCCTTCAGCACTGATTTTCAGTCAGTGCCAAGAGTTACGCCGCGAGCGTCACTGACCGTGTGCTTTCAAACTATGAAAGAATACGATATAGGAATATTATACTCATATAGCTAAGTACAGAACGGAATAAAAACTTAAATTTTTTCCATTCTGTATTCTTAGGACCAATTTCTGAATTGAGGATTTCGCTTAGTAATTACTGAACTGTAGTGCTGTCTCGTCAAATTTCTCAGAAAAGAGCGTGACAATACGTTACTCAAGTATTTACGTAGTGAAATTTTCAATTCGGCCACCGACTCTAAGGGTCGGTTTCTGAATTGAGAATTTCACACTTATGAAACGTTCTCACAATAGTTTCTGAGAAGTTTCACGAGACAGCACTATCAGAAAGCGGCACTTAGCCTCATATTTGGGCTATTGTACTTAAGCGCTGAGGTACATCAACGCCTTAGCCACTCAGATTTCCTCACGATGTTTTCCTTACCTAGTGGTTTTACTACGAAAACTCACAATCGTACGTAACTTAGAAAAAAAGTCATCGGTACCTACCTGCTGGGTTTCGAACCCACATCCTTCCTAGAGCGAGACCGGCGTTTTACACCTCCGTGGCCACCACTAACGAGATTAATCTTAGGCTATCCCATCCTAAAGGCTTTAGCTAACTAAATCGCTGATTTACGGTGGCTCCGTCATCCCGAATCTACCTGACACAGGCTACGTTCGACCTATTAAGTTTGGACAGGATTTATCGGTCATTGATTTACCTCTGAGGTTGGACAATTGATATTGTTACGGGCTAGGGTTCTGGATTTGGATGTAAAACGCCAATGACAACTTCTTAGGATTTATTCACGCAGGGTCTGGTCTGCAGGTCTTCACGACACGAAGTCCACACGTAGAATCCAATCGCAGGTCCAATCGAAGTCCAATAGTATCGCTGAGGTCGTAGGTTATCGCTCGTATCGCAGGTATGTTCGCTCGAAGTTCACTCTTCGCTATTCCAAACGGAACTGACTGCGCGCCGCGACGGCCGCTATTTATATCCGGCCGCAAGGGCTCTAGAACATTCCCGTACCTACGTGCCTACTCGAGGCAACGTCGCTCGAACAGTAACCCATTCAAAGACTTTGAACCTTACGCTAGTGGACAAACGAGTCATTATTGCTTGCAGCGTTTATTGTTTACTAAAACGCAGCATGCGGCGACTATTCGATAGGCTTCTAGAAGGCTCTATTCTAGATGGTTCGGGATAGGACCGCGACACTGCTCCCCTCTTAGAGATGCTCGTCCCGAGCATCTTCATTACTGCCGTGATAAGAAGCTAAGCGGTCGATGTGAACCACTTTTTGTGCACCTCTTGGCTGCCGTTGAATTCGGTACGTCACGTCATTTAACCGAGTTACCACTTTGTACGGTCCCTCCCATCTTGTCTGCAATTTCGGAGATTTTCCTTTTCGTCGAGTTACATTGTGAAGCCAGACTAGTGCTCCTTCTTCGAAGCCGCTTGTATTTGCTCGGCGGTCATACCTAGTCTTCATCTTTTCACTCGACTCCAATCCGTTTTCCCGTACCATGGCATGAATCTCTCGCATTTTCTCACGTAACTCGGAAATGTAGTCGTGTAGAGAACGTGAGGCGTCAGGAGGGCCTCCAGTCAGCAGATCTACTGGTATTCTCAGTTCTCGGCCAAAATTTACACGCGCCGGGGTTACCTTCGTGCTTTCATGTTCTGCCGTTCTGTAGGCCAGAAGAAATGGCGGTATGTATTTGTCCCAGTCTCTCTGGTGCCTGTCAACGACTTTTGCTAAATGTCTCTCAAGTGTTTGGTTAAATCTTTCTACCATGCCGTCAGATTGAGGATGATATGGGGTGGTCCTAGTCTTATGCATTCCCAATATTTTGCAGAGTTCTTGAAATACTTGAGACTCAAAGTTCCTGCCTTGGTCGGAGTGTATTTCCAAGGGCACACCAAACCGGCAAACTACTTCCTCAAACAACTTGGAGGCAACAGTCGTGGCTTCTTGATTGGGTATGGCGAATACCTCTGGCCATTTAGTGAAGTAATCCATAACTACCATGAAATACTTATTTCCCGATTCCGTTACTGGGAACGGTCCAGCCACGTCAACTGCAATGCGTTCCCATGGCGCACCAACGTTATAAAGTTGCAGATTTCCACGGCTTCTAGTTGATGGGCCCTTCACCGCGGCGCAAGTAGCACACTTGCGGCACCAATCTTGCACATCTTCTCGACAATGGAGCCAGTAAAACCTTTCTCGAATCTTTGTTAAAGTCCTCTTTACGCCCAAATGTCCACCTGACACGCCGTCATGTACTTCACGAAGGACATCTTGTACCTTATCTCTTGGGACAACTATCTGTAGATGGAACTCTCTGCCGTTAGGTTTCTCCCATTTACGGTAAAGTATTCCGTTCTGAAGAATAAAACTGTCCCATTGAGCCCAGTATGCCTTGGTAACAACACTAGTAGGAGCGACTTCGCACCATCTTGGCTTATCCTCGCCTCGTTTCTTCCATGCGACAATGAGCCGTACATCTTCATCATCTTCCTGTGCTTCTTTCATCGCCTCATCTTCCCAAGATCTCGATGGACTCATTCTTGTCAATCTCAATGGCAGTTCCTTTGTCTCTTGTTTGGCACAGTGCTTGCAGTCTTCCGGACACGGCCTTCTTGACAGTGCGTCAGCATTTCCATGCGCCTTTCCGCTGCGGTGTTCAATCATAAAGTCGTACTCCTGCAGTTGTTCGATCCATCGAGCAACTTGCCCCTCTGGATTTTTAAATTGTAACAGCCACTTCAGGGCGGCGTGGTCAGTGCGAAGCGTAAACCGCATGCCGAGGAGATATTTGCTGAAGTGCTGTAATGTCTTTACCACAGCCAAGAGCTCCCTTCTTGTCACACAATAGTTCCTTTCAGGTTTCGATAGCGATTTACTAAAATAGGCCATCACAACCTCTCTGTCGCCCTGTTTCTGCGATAACACTCCTCCGATCGCTGTGTTACTGGCGTCAGTGTCAACAATGAATTGGCCGTTAGCCTGTGGAAATCCCAAGATTGGGGTCTCGCAAAGACATTTTCTTAATTTTTGAAATGAACTCTCACATGTGTCATCCCAATGAAATGACTGCTTGTCTTCAGTCAGTCTGTGTAAAGGCTTGGCAATTTCAGAGAACCCTTTAACAAACCGTCTATAATATGAGCATAGCCCTAAAAATGCTCGCACTTCGGTCTTGTCTTTGGGAGTAGGCCATTTTTGCACTGCTTCGATTTTGGCTGGATCGGTCTGTATGCCTTCGCTGGTTATCACTTGACCGAGATAGCTAACCTTGTTCTTAAATAAACTGCATTTCTTCGGATTTAACTTTAAGTTAGCTCCCATTATCTTCTTAAAAACTTGCTCTAGATTTTGTAAGTGGTCCTCAAAATCTGTTCCCATGATTATGACGTCATCCAAGTAGACAAGGCAGGCTTCCCCAACTAATCCTGCCAGTACGCACTCCATAAGTCGTTCGAATGTAGCTGGCGCGTTGCACAATCCAAAAGGCATCACGTTAAATTGCCATAGACCTTTACCAGTTGAAAAAGCAGTCTTCTCTTTATCCCTCGGATCAATTTCCACTTGCCAGTACCCGGATTTCAGATCTAACGTCGAGAACCATTTCATGCCACTCAAAGTGTCTAGGGTATCGTCTATTCGTGGCAGTGGATAACTATCCTTTTTCGTCACATCATTAAGCCGTCGATAGTCTACACAGAACCTTGTGCTACCATCTTTCTTCTTTACCAACACTACGGGAGAACACCATGGGCTAGCAGAAGGTTCTATAATCTTGTTTCTCTTCATGTCTTCCAACATGTCTTGTACTTCCTTTTCTTTGGCAATCGGTATGCGCCTCGCTCGCTGACGAATAGGTCGCTCCTGTCCGGTGTCGATTTTGTGTTGAACTAACGATGTTCTTCCAGGATTTCCTTCGTCAGAGAAGATATCCCTAAAGCGCAGTAGCAACCTCTTAGCTTTCATGCTTTGCGAATAGCTCAGATTACTCTTAGAATCCTCAAGGAGCTTAGTGACTATAATTTCACTCCTGGTATTCGATGTGTTTGAGCTTGGATATGATTGGCAGCTTTTCATCCAAACGGCTTCCTCACACCGTCCAATAACGTCACCTTTGCTAAGGGTAATCTCACGATCGCCTATATTCACAACCCTCACTACAGCGGTCTTGCCTCCATAGACGAGAGTTCTTGCTGTCAGCAATTTCTGACTGGCTGCACTGTCTCGTGTATCTTCAATCAGCACACACCTATTCCGCTGATTCTTCTGACTCGAAGGCAGCTTCACCTTTACTTCAGTTTGTGCTCGTCCAGGTATTACGATTTTCTTCAGGCACGTGACATTTCCATCGGGACCGCCAAGTATGAAGTTCTCCTCATCACCACATTTAAAGACACCGTTAGTGACATCGATGTGACAGTTGTGTTTCTTCATAAAGTCTAGGCCCAGAATGCAATCATCCATAATTTCGGCTACGATTACGTCGTGAATATATGACGCCTCCCCAACACATATCGTAACCGATCTTTCACCCAGGACGGGTATCTGCTGGCCAGAAGCGGAGAGAAGTCTGCATAAACTGGTGCCTTTGCGTCTCCCTACAGCTTTCACCAGGTCTGGTCTCACTATTGTTCTAGAGG
Source organism: Yponomeuta plumbellus (assembly GCA_947310845.1). Classification (NCBI taxonomy): domain Eukaryota; kingdom Metazoa; phylum Arthropoda; class Insecta; order Lepidoptera; family Yponomeutidae; genus Yponomeuta; species Yponomeuta plumbellus. Next base: position 5,224,557 of record OX371221.1, on the reverse strand, counting down.
CTCCTGTATCTAGTGTGATTTTGCACTCTATTTTGTTCACTGCACCGCATATTAGTAGACTGTTCCCATTCCATGCTTGTGAGATTCTGGTTACTGGGGCTACCTTCGCTCCAGCCAGTACCCGCCCCGCAGTCCTGGCTTTTACTCGTTTCCCTGATTCACGGTGGAGGGCGCAGCGTCATGCTTCTTTACGAATTCTTCAAAACGCTGCTCCATATTTTTGAGACGCGCATCCAGTCTGTCATCTGTTTTGGTTGCTTGCCTCTCCTTCTTAGGACACGTGAACTGCAGATGCCCTCTTTCCCCACACTTGTAACACATGGGCCCGGAGTTCTTCTTGGGCGGTGTCTTGATCTCTTTAACCTCCTCCGTAACTTCTCGAAGTTTATAACCTTGCCGGATATCTTGACGCACAGCTTCTACTTCCAGGGCGTGTGCCAGAGCTTCTTTTAATGAAGAATGGTGGCGAAGCTTTACTGCAGCCCTAATTTCAAGATCCTTGATTCCGTCGACGAAGGCTTGCAAAATATTCGTGTCCACCATCTTACTATCAGTAGAAGGGTACGCCTTTCGAACCAGCTTCTCAATTTCCAACGCCCATTGTTGAAGTCCTTCACCCAGGCGCTGAGTTCGGTCGCGTAGCTGAGCACGAAAAACGTGTTCCAGGTGTCGTTCCCCGTATCTGGCCTCAAGTGCCTCCAGCAGATCTTTGAACTCGCTGCCTGAGGTGGGCAATGCCTCCAGGACAGATAAGGCCGAACCTCTGAGCGCGACGGTGAGGGCTGTCAAGCTCTGTTCGTCCGTCCATCCGTTTGAAGCAGCGACAGCCTGGAACTGCTGTCGGTAGGCGACCCAAGACGTAGTACCGTCGTACGGAGGCACTTTCACTTTAGGCCCCTGGTTTATGCCGACAATTCCACTCGACGTGACTCCAGCAGATTTTATACGCCGAAATTCCTGCTCTAGTCCAGTGAGGCCGGTTTTCACATTTTTTAGGTCCTCCTCTAATTCGGTTACCCGTTCGTTCACTACTTCTACATCTTCATGTAGCTTAGCGACCGTATCACTGAACTTTGTAACGGCAGAAAGGATCGTCTGTTGGTCTGCCTTCTGTTCTTCTCGCAGGCCTCTCTGTTCTTCTTGCAGGCACTGCATCTGCTTGCTCTGTTCTTCTCGCAGGCCTCTCTGTTCTTCTTGCAGGCACTGCATCTGCTTGCTCTGTTCTTCTTGCAGGCACTGCATCTGCTTGCTCTGTTCTTCTCGCATGCCCTTTAACATTGCCATCAGGCATGACATATCCAAAACCTCCGTTGGACGTGACGGAGGTTTAATGTCTTCGGTGGGCGTGACCAGGTGGGCGTGGCTAGGAGGCGGAGCCTGTTGGTCGGTTGGTGGAACCTGGTGGTCAAGGCCGGTGGGCGGAGCCTGGTGCACGGGGGCGGTAGGCGTGGCCTGGTGGGCGTGGCCAGTGGGCGGAGCCGCTGGGCAGGTACGCTGTGTCTCCTCGATGGGCGTGGCCCGGTGGGCGTGGCCAGGGGGCGTGGCTTGGTCGGTGGGCGTGGCCTGGTGGGCGGGGCCAGTGGGCGTGTCCCTATGGCCGATGGGCGTGGCCTGAGGGGCAGTGGGCGTGGCCTCCGCAGCACCTCTGGACCTGGTCCTCACTCCAGAAGTATCCTCTCTCGGAGTCAGTGGCATCTCCAAATCCCACTTCTGACACCAAATGTTACGGGCTAGGGTTCTGGATTTGGATGTAAAACGCCAATGACAACTTCTTAGGATTTATTCACGCAGGGTCTGGTCTGCAGGTCTTCACGACACGAAGTCCACACGTAGAATCCAATCGCAGGTCCAATCGAAGTCCAATAGTATCGCTGAGGTCGTAGGTTATCGCTCGTATCGCAGGTATGTTCGCTCGAAGTTCACTCTTCGCTATTCCAAACGGAACTGACTGCGCGCCGCGACGGCCGCTATTTATATCCGGCCGCAAGGGCTCTAGAACATTCCCGTACCTACGTGCCTACTCGAGGCAACGTCGCTCGAACAGTAACCCATTCAAAGACTTTGAACCTTACGCTAGTGGACAAACGAGTCATTATTGCTTGCAGCGTTTATTGTTTACTAAAACGCAGCATGCGGCGACTATTCGATAGGCTTCTAGAAGGCTCTATTCTAGATGGTTCGGGATAGGACCGCGACAATATTTTCGCTCCGCAGGTTTTCTAGGGAGATAGGATTTTAACTCGTATCTAACGTTGTGAAAGGGAAAAGGGAAGAAAAATGGGTTGGTTACCTAAGTAAGTTGTTGTTAGTAAGTTGAAGTGGCAGTGGGCGGGGCACATAGCACCAGAGGCGGCGTAAGGCGTGGGCGACGTGGGCCACCGCCTACGGCCTCGCGGTACAAGGGGCCTCGCGCCTCAAAAATTTGTATGCATTGCTTCAAAGCGAGAATAAAATAAAAAAAGATAGTGTGTTTGTTCAATGTTGATTGATTGCTCCTGTAAACTGAGCCAAAATTAAAAAAACAGTGACTTAATAAATGGTTTTTTCACCTCACTCGCTTGGAAAACCTTTAAAACATTTTATAGCGCGAAATCTGCGTGGAAAAGCCTAGGTATTTTATCCGCTAGCGTGGAATTATTCGATAAAATAAAACACAATTTTAATGTTTATTTGATATAGAAATTGAAACTTAAGAGTGTTATTTCTAAAAAAAAAGAAGAAAAATTTAAAAATTTGAAAGTTATAAACATATAAAATAAAAAAACCCACGCCCGTTATACCCGAGGGTTCAGCGATGACGATATGATTTCAACACATACAGAATTAATGGACGTTTACAAAATGCCGAGTTGAGTTTCTTCCTGAAAAATCGCGCGATAAGTATTTATTTTTATTGTTTTTCTTGCCTCTCGCATTTTCTTCGCTGAAGTGAGGTGAAAAGTTGTGTGTTCCGCATAGGTGCAATATTATTTGTCGTCTCGTTTCTTGAAGGCCTCGCTACGCTCAGGAATCTACTTTTGAATATTATTCAATATTAGTTTCCTTCGCTTGCTCATCTTTCATTTTCAACACTCGCGCCAAATAACCACTTTGCAGCCTTGTATAACAAATAACTATTGTTTTTTATTGGCAAAACGTGGGTCCAGTTCTAGAGACTGGTGCCTCTGCCTACCCCTTCGGGGATAACGGGCGTGAGTTTTTTTTTTATTGTTTTCTTTGTGGTGTGTAACACAACGGTACCTGTACTCATCTATTTTACATACGGTAAGAAATAATTAATTGGTACCTAATAAATAAATAACCCAATTTTTTATAACATAATTTTTTGGCGTAATTACGCAATATCCCTTTAAAAATAATCACCGAATCGATAAATTAGAAACTGTCAATATTTTAAAATATGTTAACATGATATTTTACCGATGCATAGATCATTGACCCCAATGGTGGTACCGTACACAGTATGAAGAAAATATTTAAAATGTAAAATTATGTCCTGACTGCTGTCCTGATTGCATAAATATCACTGGCAGAATCATCGTCAGTACTATGGAGCCATAATAAAAAAATTATGGAATTGAATTAATTGTTTTTTCGACTGGAAGCATCCTTTGAAAGCCGATATTTAATTTATTGGTATTGTCATCTCTACCTATATATTTACGATTTGTATTTTTTCATTAATAATAATAATCTAATTTGTATTTTTATGAATAAAAACTTGGCAGTGTTAATTGTTTCTTTTTTTTAAATCACTATCACTACATAGTATAAAACAAAGTCGCTTTCTCTGTCTCTATATACCTATGTATGCTTAAATCTTTAAAGCTATGCAACGGTTTTTGATGCGGTTTTTTTTTAATAGATAACAGTGATTAAAGAGAAAAGTTTTAATAAAATACTGTTATTTGCACCCGTGCGAAGCCGGGGCGGGTCGCTAGTTATTTTATAAAATCCGTCTTCAAGTCGCCACAGAACAGGACCCCCCACAAAATCTGTCTTGCCCACATCAAATTTAGGTCTTGCCCCGCCACTGCATAGCACGCAGAACTGATGGCCGATGGGGCCGGAAAGTGCTCGAATGGAGACCACACATCGGCAAGCGCAGCGTAGGACGACCGGCCACAAGATGGACAGACGATCTCATCCAAGTGGCGGGAAGACGCTGGATGCAAGCCGCTTCCGACCGGTCTTTTTGGAAATCTATGGAGGAGGCCTATGATCAGCAGTGGACTTCTTGTGGCTGAATGATGATGAAGTACCTACCTAAAGTAATGTGAAAAACCCTGTTTACGTCGCATAAAAATTATTTTTGTTAATGTGAAAATTTATTGAAATTTAAAACTATTTTGTGACCATTGATTCCACCTTGTTTTTAATACTTTTCGCTCGAATTTGCTAAAAATATGTTATAACAAGTAACCCATATATTTGTATTTATTTATCTACAACGCACCTATCTTACTAAAACCTAACTCTAGTCTACACTTAAACTAGAGTCGCATTTTGAATCAAAATCATATATTTTTAAACATCCTGTATAGTGAAATTGCATAAGTGTGAGTACTGTGAACGTGCCAGCTTTAGATAACAGACCTACATAATTTATGTGTAGGTTGGATGTTAGACAGACACAAACACTTCGTCGTTACTGACGTGTTTTTAACAAACACTGCTGGCGACGAGTATTTGTACAAACAAATGAATGAAAGTAAAAACTGGGTTGGAATGGCGTCAGTTGGGATATACCTAGTTGTCCTAAACGGCAACACGATCGGCACGACGGCAGACGATCTCATCCAAGTGGCGGGAAGACGCTGGATGCAAGCCGCTTCCGACCGGTCTTTTTGGAAATCCATGGAGGAGGCCTATGTCCAGCAGTGGACTTCTTGTGGCTGAATGATGATGATGATGATGAAACGGCAACAAATAAAGCCTGGGCTTCACTTAGGGCTGGTATCTGTATTGAGAATTGTAGTCGCTCGTAGCCCCGGCTACCTGAGTGATCTTTAACGATCACGAATGTTAAGCAACATAGGGCGAGTTCAGTGCATGGATGGGTGACCGTTCTATGACTAACGCTAAGTGGCTTAATCCGAGCGGTTCCGTGCTCCGCAAGGCTACCGTCGAAAGACGGCTTGAAAACTCATCCATCCATTATACGCTGTTTTCGCTGCTTCAATAGAAACTAGCTGGCTAACTTTTCTTAAGGGGTACACAAATTTATTTAATTTAATACCTACACTGATGTTCTCTCCAGCTACAGTCAAGATCTACCATTAACTCGTTAGCCCTGTGGTTTTTTAATTCAAAGCTTGTGGTAAGAGTTGTTTTAGACCTACTTAGGTAATTATTTCATTTATGCTGGGGCTGAACCTGCGTTCATCGTGGCAAAGCTTCGCGCAATGATACGAACTACGCAGATGTAACTGTCCATTATCGGCTATCGTCACGATAGTCGGGCGGCGTCCTAGGTTATCGCTGCGCTGGCGGTACATCAAAGGGATTTAACGCGCCAAATATCGTATAGCGTCGTCTGATTAGCGTTTTTCACTTTGAATGTAGTAGTTCTTGGTCGGATAAGACGTACGTAAACAGTGTCATAATGGAGTGGTAGGTACGATGAAATGGTGCTGGAATTTCTTTACAATTCGAAGCTGAGCCTTCTTGAATGCATGAAAATGCGTTAAGTAATAGTTAGCAAACGTATAAAAGTACAATGTTCTATTATAGTCGCCATTATGCCCAAATTAAGGAAATTGTGTTGCGGCCATCTTGAATTACTGCACGATAATTTGTTCAAAATTACGAAGCCACTAATCTGATCACCGTATTAGCGCGATAACTTTTAGCGAGGGAAACATACGAATCTTCGGCACGCATTGCTGCATTACCCGCACTCGCAAGAGGTTTCGGGTGCTGTACACGTAGCCTCGTTTGTTCAGTCTCTAATTGGGACGACACCCCCGTATTTCCACAGTAGAAGTTTGCTCGTTGGATCCTAAAACCACAGTGGAACAGCACTTTTGCTCACTTTTACTTACGCCTCTTTCCTAAGGACGCCTGTTTGTAGGAAAAAAATACACGCGGAGGGAAAGTTCGTTAGCGACAATTCGTTATCTATATCTACATATACTTCTATATTATCTATACTTCTGTACTATTTTTGTATTTTTGTGTGTATGTTTGTAATGAATAGGCTCAGAAACTACTGATATAATTGTTTCGTCAGTCTTTCTTCCTTCATCCTCTCCACATGTCCAAACCAACGCAACATTCCTCTCTCAATTCTAGTCACTACATCGTCTTTCAGTCCACAACGTTCTCTAATCACACTATTGCGTATTCTGACATTCAAAGTAACACCACACATACTTCTCAAAGCGTGCGTGCATGCAACGACTAATGAATGTCGGTGAAGAGAAAGTGATTTGTCAGGATCGTTGCAGGTGGCAGTCCCTAATCTCTGCCCACCCCTCTGGGTAGGGTTCCCGACTTTTTTTCTAACAAAATATAGTATTTTCGCAGCTATTAACATAAACAAACATTTACACACAGGCATTAACATTGCTTCTGGCCCCACACTAGGATACCCTGTGTCGTGGGAACCAGAAACAGCGACGTCACAAACATGTAAACATCCAAAACCTGGAGTTTCTTTTTTCTCTCCAGCCGGGGATCGAACTCGGGACCTCCCGCATGGTAAGCAGATGTGCTAACCGCTACGCCACAGAGGTCGTCAATTCCTTACTTCTAAAACCGTCTCTACCGTAGTTACCTCTAAAAATATAAAAAAATGGCAAAATAATAGTACAAAAATAGTTGTTAAATATTTTATTTATTTTTGTGTTTGTTTGACTTGAAGAGCGATCTTTAGAAAAAGATAAAGGCTGGGTTTCGCTTTGCGCAAAATACAGGGTGGTCCAAATATCATGGATCAAATGAAATGGGGAGTTAGCCAAGGTCATCTTCTACCAATAAAGTCCTATACAGGGTGGTAAAATTCTCAACGGTTTTGAACTTATGATTGATTTTCGGTTTTTTTCAAGAAAAGAGTTCCTACTAGGTACTTATTAAGAGCAATAAAAAAAAAGTGCTTATTTTGGTGTTTGTTTTTTTTTGAGAGTGACGGTCCATGATGAGAATGTAACAAAAAAAAAATTCATCGTCCCTGTCTTTATGGATCATGATAAATTAATTATTTTTTTACGGATCTCGTATCATAATTGTTTGATACAACATTTTCGTCATTGATTTAAAAAAAAAGTACTGCGGAAACCTGCCCCAGTAGTAGAAAAACTGGACCATTTCATGAGGATTGTAAAAAGATACAACTCAAAGCCCTATCTCTCCTGAGTCTTTTATTATTGACCTTTATTCTCAGCAAAGTTGCATTTTTTTAAATCAACTTTTGGTTCTAACTAATTTGAGTTACAAAGCACTGTTCTAGGACATAAAAATAAGTCAAAAATGGATTTAAAAATTAAGTTCTAACAACGGACAGGTCGTTACGATCTTTTTTCGTAGCTCTTGTCCCGTCGGTGTCACTTTTCTTGTGGTACCACCAGTTAATAAAGTAACACTAAACAAAAGCTTTGTTTGTATTCTGAGAATTTACCGGTTGGACATGGGGTCCCAGGAACAAAGAGAGGTTTACTACCTGCGCTAGCTACCTGCTAGTGACCCTTTGACCCTAAACCTAGTGACACGCCTCCAGCAACTTTTATTTAGTGTTCTGCTTGCTGTTCGCTACTTAACATGGTTATTCGGTTGTCACTTTTTGCGCTGCTCTTTTTTTATCGCTTCGAACTTTGCATTCTCCCTGGACTCTGTTTTGGATTTTCACCTACAAACTTGGCATTTCTTACTGGACTCTGTTTTGGATTTTCACCTACGAACTTGGCATTTCTTACTGGACTCAGTTGTGTATTAGTGAATTTGGACTATTAAAAATGGCTTACTCAGCCCGTGACTATGCTAACATGCATTTTTTGTACGGTTTTTGTGACGGAAACGCTCGTGAAGCAGCAAGAGAATATCGGCGACGTTTTCTGAATCGTGATCGCTATCCCGACTACAGAGTATTCCAGCGTGTACACAACGCTTACGTGGAGGGCCATATTCCTGGAAGTAGCGCGACGAGAACCGGGCGCCCTATGGTACATGATTTGGAAATGGAAGATCAAATTCTTCAAGAAATATCGAATGACCCGTCGACGAGTCAACAGCGAATTTCAAGAACATTAGGTGTCCTGAAAACGACTGTGCAACGCGTTTTAAAACGGAACATGATGCATCCGTATCTATGTATGTCCAGCGCGTGCAAGCACTGCTGCCGGCTGATTACGAAAAAAGACAACTTTTTTGCACAGAGATGCTCCGGCGCAACAGAGAAGATCCCGAATTTCTAAATAAAATTATGTGGTCGGACGAAAGTATGTTTCAACGCACTGGTGTTTTTAATATTCACAACCTGTACCACTACGAGTATGTGAATCCTCACATTATTCGACGAGACCACTTCCAACACAAATTCGGAGTCAACATGTGGGCCGGGATCGTCGAAGGACAGTTAATAGGACCACACGAGCTGCCTGCAAGAGAGAATGGTCAAATTTATTTGTCATTCTTACAAGAGGAACTCGACCCATTACTAGAAGACGTTTCTCTTGAAACAAGAAGCGCTATGTGGCTGCAACATGACGGCGCACCTCCGCACTTCACTCGTGACGTGAGGAGTCACCTAAATGAAGTATTTCCAAATCGCTGGATCGGTCGCGGTGGAACTATTCAATGGCCACCGCGCTCACCCGATTTAAACCCCATAGATTTTTTTCTTTGGGGTTACTTCAAGGAAGTGGTATACGAAAAGGAGTGCAACACGGAGCAGGAGCTTCGACGACGAATATCAGCGGCCGCCCACCAGGTGAAAAATAATCACGGGGCCTTTAGATTGTTAAAAAGAAATTTTATTAGAGGATGTCGACTCTGCCTCCGAGTGAGAGGTAGAAATTTTGAACATCTTCTATGAAAAAGTATATTTTTTTATTTTTGATTAAACTGTCTATTCTAATTATCTGGTGTAATTTTTTTATCCTTTTGCGACTTATTTTTATGTCCTAGAACAGTACTTTTTACAGAACTCAAATTAGTTAGGACCAAAAGTTGATTTAAAAAAATGCAACTTTGCTGAGAATAAAGGTCAATAATAAAAGACTCAGGAGAGGTAGGGCTTTGAGTTGTATCTTTTTACAATCCTCATGAAATGGTCCAGTTTTTCTACTACTGGGGCAGGTTTCCGCAGTACATACACTTTTTTTTTAAATCAATGACGAAAATGTTGGATCAAACAATTATGATACGAGATCCGTAAAAAATTAATTAATTTCTCATGATCCATAAAGACAGGGACGATGAATTTTTTTTTGTTACATTCTCATCATGGACCGTCACTCTCAAAAAAAACAACCACCAAAAGTAAGTACTTTTTTTTTATTGCTCTTAATAAGTAGTAGGAACTCTTTTCTTGAAAAAAACCGAAAATCAATCATAAGTTCGAAACCGTTGAGAATTTTCCACCCTGTATAGGACTTTATTGGTAGAAGATGACTTTGGCTAACTCCCCATTTCATTTGATCCATGATATTTGGACCACCCTGTATAGTATAGTTTCGCCTACTACGTTTTTTTTTTAATCATAATAATTTTAGCCCCTAATATAGTAGGATAGTTACTTTATTATATAGTAGGGTTGGCAACCCTACCTTTGTGACACAGACGTGAGCTGCTGCTTATATGTTAATTAATGTATGAATTTTTGTTACACTCTGTATAGTACAGAGTGGCAAGACTTTGTACAGTGTGTAGGTACCTACTACTTTCTCGTCCCTGTGGTATTTCAATCAAACGAAGAAAGTCCAGAGTGCGTATACTGAGTTTTTTCATTCACTCTCGATAGTGAGAGCGTCTGCGATTTGCATAGGAGTGACAAAGAGACAAATAGATGGCGCGCTTTGTCACTCCTATGCAAAACGCAAACGCTCTCGCTATCGAAAGTGAATGACAAAACTCAGTATACGCACTCAGAGTGCGTATTCTGAGTTTTTTCATTCACTCTCGATAGTGAGAGCGTTTGCGATTTGCATAGGAGTGACAGAGAGACAACTAGATGGCGCATGAAAAAACTCAGTATACGCACTCAGAGTGCTTATACTGAGTTTTTTCCTTCACTTTCGATAGCGAGAGCGTTTGCAATTTGTATAGGAGTGACAAAGCGCGCCAGCTAGTTGTCTCTTTGTCACTCCTATGAAAATCGCAAACGCTCTCGCTATCGAAAGTGAATGAAAAAACTCAGTATACGCACTCAGAGTGCTTAGTGCGAGTTTTTTCATTCACTTTCGATAGCGAGAGCGTTTGCAATTTGTATAGGAGTGACAAAGAGACAACTAGCTGGCGCGCTTTGTCACTCCTATAGAATATGAGTTTACGTTAACGCGATCGAGTAGTTCCAAAAACTCGCACTAAGCACACAGAATGATTTATTTTCACCCAGACGAGATGTGTTTCACAAAGGGAAAGCGGAGACTACTTCCCCTTTGAGTTTGAGTGAGCAGTGCTTTTTGCCGCCTTTTCAGCGTTACGTCACTGTGACGCCACGATTGCAAAGGAAACATTCGAATTTGTACCAGCGCCCTCTTTCGATTGTCTCTAGTAACGAATACAAGAAAAAACCGAACGGCGTACTTCAGTAGAAAATAGTTTCAAAAACATACGGTAGATGGCGGTAGTTTACAGCGCCCTCTATCGGGTGGTACTAACAACTTTTCAATTAAAATTTTCTGCATGGTTAGCAGCGCCCTCTTTGGAGTTGGCCTTGAAGCTTCTCTACGATAACCACAGAACAAAATTACAGTTCACGTACAAGTTAAATGGCGTTGCTAGCTAATTCTCAAGTTCTACTAGTAGAGCGCGCTCTAGTGACTACGCGTAGCCTACGTTCTCTACCAAACTTTACTCTCCCTGCTCCAAGTTTCTTTCCGCAAAATTCCTTTTAATGCAAGTGTGGTAACCTACCTCACGATTAAGTGATTATGTATAATTAATGTTGTTTTGGACATGTGGAGAGGATGAAGGAAGAAAGACTGATGAAACAAAATATACAAGCGAATATGAGTGGAGGGGGCGGTAAGGGACGCCCTCTTCTACCAAGTGATGTTGACAAGATGACAAGTGATATATGACGACCACTGTGGCGCAGTGGTTAGTGCATCTGCCTACCATGCGGGAGGTCCTGATTTCGAACCCCGGTTGGGGACAAAAAAAACCCAGGTCTTGGATGTTGACATGTTTGTGATGTCGCTGTTTCTGGGTCCCACGAAACAGAGAATCTAGAGTGGGGCCAGAAGCAATGTATGTGCCTGTATTTACTATTAGAAGCATAAGCTTTCAAAGCAAAGTCTTCTGACAGCAATTATAAAACAACTGTCAAAAGCAGTTAACAATGCGGTGCACTAAAGTTATCCGTGCAACTATAACTATTCAACCAGTATTTGCGTCGACAGCAACGGGCACGACTTGTCAAGAACTAGTGTTCAAAAGTACCGTTGGCAAACACAGTGTGGCGAAAAATTTCAAATATATCATCAGCCGCCCATCTCTGTATAGGCCTTTTCCTCATCACGCCACACCTCGCGGTCTCTCGCCGTTCGCAAAAAATATTATGTTTATTATAATCATCATCATTCAGCCACATGAAGTCCACTGCTGGACACAGGCCACCTCCATGGATTTCCAAAAAGACCGGCTGGAAGCGGCTTGCATCCAGCGTCTTCCTGCCACTTGGATAAGATCGTCTGTCCATCTTGTGGCTGGTCGTCCTACGCTGCGCTTGCCGATGTGTGGTCTCCATTCGAGCTCTTTTCGGCCCCATCGACCATCAGTTCTGCGTGCTATATACCCCGCCCACTGCCACTTCAACTTGCTCATCCGGTGGGCTATGTCGACGACTTTCGTTTGTCTATGGACCTCACCATAACTGATTCGGTCTCGTAGATAAATTCTATTATAATATTATGTTTATTATAGTAAAATAAATATAATATGTGCCTTAGGTAATGATAAAATAGACATTGGTTGTGGCTCTGATGCGGAGCATAGTCTCTAGCAGAGCCAAAAAGAATAGGTAGGTACTCAGGAAAGATAGGATAAGTGAAACAATTATTGTCCGCTATTTTCACGAAGGTCTTACAAGCCTCCACCAATCATCCGGACTTGGCCCCCGTGGTGGAGTATGGCCTATACCTTCCCCAGGGAAGAGACCCGTGCTCCTTGGTGGGGACATGATGGGTTGATGATAATGATGATGATTATAATAAAAAGGAGAAAAAAAAAATCTGTATGTGTCTGTATGTATCTATTAAACATTAATGCCTATTGTGTTTGTTAATTTTATGGCTGGGGTTGGGAATGATTGTTAAATTTTACAGTATGTAAGTAAACTTACGCATGTATTTATGCCGGAAGGGCAGGGTTTACCACTTGCCACGATGCAAGGGGCTTGCTACTTGCCAACGTTAAAACTATACCATATTCATTTGGGTTTTAGACAAAATGTAAACATTTTAGTACTCTTTAGACTATTTTCATTGTCAAAAAATTTTATGTCGGTTCTTACACTAAGAAGTAAGTAAAATAGATTAGATAACATTTAACTTACTTAAAAAATTAGTGTAGAAACCGAAATAACATTTTTTGACAATGAAAATAGTATAAAGAGTACTGACATGTTGTTTACATTTTGTCTAAGACCCAAATGAATATGTTATAAGTTGTCTATTTATTTTAATTATGTATACAAGTTTATTCCCCTAACGCTGCTAACCGTACCAGCCAAATCATTTTAAGGTAGCGTTAGCATCCGTCTTGTTTTTTTTCGGACTTTTCTCTGGCTTTTCGACTAAGATTTTTTTTTATTTTTGTTTTTGTTTGTTGGGGTTACAACAGAATGAGTTACACTTAAAAATAGTCTTATAGTAAATCACACAAATTAATAAAGTAAATAAACACATTCCTTAGAGTATCCCACTGAGAACACAACTGATAGAAGTTTATGACGAACAATGTTCAGTGACAATGAAAGATTCCGATAACAATGAAAAATTTTGATGGAATGATAACTTATTAATAATTAATACCTATCCCTACCTAAACAGTATTACAGTTTACCAAACTCCTATCTATAGGCATCTCCTTTAGATAAGATGGAACATCATTCAGTAATTGCTACAGGCTCAAACGCCTATTTTGGGTACTTTGTAGCAAACTGATACATAAATACACACATTCATTTATACATACATAAATGATACATAGATACATAAACTCATAGGGTATAACAGTTTTCGTTAAACTGATATTCCTGAAAATGCCAAAACGAAGAATTATTTCTATTATAATCTAATCTGTAAAATAATAATGGGTTTGGGTAATTTTTTTCAAATCTTGGGTCCTGCTGAAACACAAAAAACATTTTTGTCGTTTTTTGTGACTTACGAAATATTCAATCGTATAAATAAATACATTATAATTCTAATTTAATCAAGGGGCTAGGAAGGGAACCTAAAACTGAGGCCGTTTTATCACCGCATGGACAGCTGATGTCCCCTACTCGTAGTGTTATTTTGTATTTTTTATTTTTGGCTCTATATTTGAAATATGAATGCGCTTTGTGGCCATCAATAAATGCACCGATTTCTTCTCCTTCTCCCAGAAGAGGATTTTTGCGATACTTGTACAAAAAGCGTGACATTCCTTGATAAAAAAAATCGGACGTCCGAACTTTTCGAATTTCGAAATGGTTGCCCTAGTCTTACCTAAGAGACACAAGGTCGCTAACTACCCGAGTGCACCCAAAGGGTCCAAAACTCTGGAGTGTGAATACGCAAATAGACATTTCATGTTTTTGCTGACTCTACTCGAAAACTTTGGCAAACGACGCACTGAATAAGTTTTGTCTTCTAAATTTAGGTTAATTTACTTAATTTTGGCTCAGAAATATAATTACTTACACTTTCACCTTTTCCACGTACTGAGTTCAAACTCAAACTCAAAATTTTTATTCAAAGTTCGAACACAACGTTTACTTTATGAACGTCAAAGTTGTTAGTTTCACAATTAATAGAGTACGTGGAGAAGAAACTAACAAAGAAACCCCACATTTAATTTTGAAGGTGAAAGTAATTTTTTGGCAACAACTAGTATTATTATTAGCAGTGGCGGATTTACCCTAAGACCCAGTAGGCCCGAGCCTAGAGCGGCAGATATTAGGGGCGGCAAATCGTGACAAAAAAGTCACTGATGATAGCAAGAAATAACTCAAATGCAAAGTACCTAAATATTTAAAAGGCTGTGCATAATTATGGCGGGCCGCACTGCACTGCAACGAATAGCAATTTTTATAGGTATGCGCCACTAAATTAATTTTGTACCTAGTCTAGCGTAAATTCATTATGTACCTAGTCTAATGATAGGTGCTGCGTGCTGTGCTGGGAAAGGGTCGGCACATGGCCTGGGGCCTAGAGCGGCCAAGACTGCAAATCCGCCACTGATTATTAGGTATAATGATACTAGGCTGCCGTTTTCTCCAGTACATATACTCGGCCCCAAGGCAGCGGCTAATATTATAGACATTCAACAAACAGTAGGTATGTAAATTGATTTCATTCGACGAAAAATCAAGTAAGTGTATACCTACGGAATAAAGTTAAATAATCATTCATTACGTTGAAATAAGTTTCCGATTGCTGTTTTCTTTAATATAATATAACACCGTTGAGAAAGGTCCGAAAACTCCATCCGCATGAGCCGATGAGTGCGAAATAACATCAATAAGCATCAGCGTCGCTTTCAAGTATCATACATCAGCAAATAATCGTACAAAAGGCACGTCCATCCATCTTTCCTTGGCTTCAGTTGCCTTTAAACAGCTTCGCGCTGTATTAAATTTGTATTGTAGCTAAGTTCGTCTGGCAAACCTACCGTACCTACACTTAGTTTTCACATGCACCCGGCCGCCGCCGGCCGGTCGCCGGGCCGGGTAAAGTAGTAATGTATGAGCTCCAATGGCAGCTTTCACATGCACAACGACCGGCCGGTTCGTTGGAGCTCATACATTACTACATTACCCGGCCGGCGACCGGACTGCGGCCGGCGACCGAACTGCGGCCGGCCGGGTGCATGTGAAAAGGCACAAAGGCGGAATTGCACCATTTTCTTTAAGGACTGAATCTTGTTTAAAGAAGTTAAACGTTATAATATAGCGTATACATAATTGTATTATTTATACCCGGGCTAAGAGCGAGTTCCAATCGCTTTTAGCCCGGGTTGCCTGAGTGATCTTAAACGATCACGAAGGTTAACCAAAATAGGCCGCGTTCAGTGCATGGATGGATGACCGTACTATGACTAAAGCTAGTAGCATTTTTCGGAGCGGTTCCGTGCTTCGCAAGGCACGTTAAGCAGTTGGTGCCGGCTGCCGTCGATAGATGCCAGTCGTTAAGCCAAATCAGAGGCCTTTGGGCGGCTTGAACGCTTCAGACAGTAAGACCAGCCACTAGTCTTACAAGCCTCCACCAATCCTGACTAGGCCCCCGGTGGAGTATGGTCTATACCTTCCTCAGGGAAGAGACCCGTGCCCCTCGGTAGTGACGTAATGGGTTGATAATCATCATCATCATCAACCCATTATGTTCCCACCAAGGGGCACGGGTCTCTTCCCTGAGGAAGGTATAGGCCATACTCCACCACGGGGGCCAAGTCCGGATTGGTGGAGGCTTTGTAAGACTAGTGGCTGGTCTTACTGTCACAAGTTATCAAGCCGCCCTAAGGCCTCTGACTTGGCTTCACGACTGCCATCTATCGACGACGGCAACCGGCACCAACTGCTTAACGTGCCTTGCGAAGCACGGAACCGCTCGGAAAAATGCCACTAGCGTTAGTCATAGACGGTGGCCCATCCATGGACTGAACGCTCCGTATGTTGCTTAACCTTAGTGATCGTTTAAGATCACTCAGGCAGCCCAGGCTACGAGCGATGGGTTGATAATGAACAGAGTAAAAACCAGTTATCAGAATTTGATCTAACACTGTTTTTTTTTCTTTTCAGGTAAGTTCCAGTTGAAGCTATCATGCTGTCTGTCATCAGGGCTTCAGGAGTGAAGTGAACAAAATGCTGGTCCTAGACTCGATTGCACATCAACCTTTACAGGCGTGAATTCTATTCAGTTACGTTACGGGTGATTATGCAACAAAAATGTAAAAGGTAACCAGCTGTCGAGTACAATGCTCGAGGGATAACTTAAACAACATCCACGCAGTCTGGTTGAGCATACGATGGACACGTAAGAGCATTTTTTAACAGACTTCTAATAATGAGAAGGATCGCAATTTGACTGTATTTTTTTTTGTTTGGTACCTCAGAACTTTTGACCGGGTGGACCAATTTTGAAGATTCTTTTTATTTGAATGCTGGTGACGTTTTAATTTGGTACAGCTTTGAAATGGCATACATGAGAAAGCCATAATATAAGTCGTGTACCTACTTCAGATTTACTAAAAATAAAAAATAACAAGAACAACTGCTTATTTTATAATAATTGTTTTTAAAAAATATTTTAGAAAAGTTTATTAGATAATAAATATTACCCATCGTTGGGCTTAGAATTTCTCCTTCCAATGCATATAGAGGCATTACCTGAAATTCATAATACTCGTAACCTACGGATTAAAGTTGTATGAAACTTTGACCAGGCCTATGAAAATTTTAATATTCTGCACCTTAATAAAACGGAATGGCGGTCTATATTTAAGGTCATCTAAGGGATACCTACTACCTGTGGGGGCATTTAGCTCTTCAAATTATTAGCCAAATGATTCCCTACTCCGCCATTTTGCCGGACGAGTTTTACAAATAGACCGTTTAGAAACGAAACTCTGCACAGAAACGAGGTAGAAAACGAACGAGCCACTGGCCGCCTTTAGCAGAACACATCGATGAGTAATCGATTACAAAGTTTCTGCTGAACGCACACAACAATTCTTTTTTTTTTTTTTTAGCCCTATAAAGGGCACCCTCCGGAGGACACGGGGGAGGGAGGTGGTGAATGCTCATGCATAACAGCACGGGCCCGGCCGTGCTGCCAATGTGGGACTCGCAGAGTGCGCCTACCCACTAAACACCACCTTGGTGCTGGTTTGGTCTTAAGGACCCCTAAACCTACATCATGAGCGACCCCCCTCGAGGCCGAGGAGGGCGCACAGCGGAGCTCACTAGAGCTACCGCTTAGGGGGATTCGTCACATAGTGACAGAAACAGAAAGAAAGAAAACATTAAGTGAGAGTAGTGTCCCACAACAATTCTAAGACTGACAGCGATTTATAGCAATCGGACGCCATTTTTTCCATCGGACTTGAATTCCGATGAGAAGCAGCGATTCGTTCACAGAAAAAAGTTGCTGTCAAACGTAATTTGTGTTTGATGCTGTCAATTTTCGCAATTACTTGAACTTTACTTCTACTTTTATAATAGTTTAGGTATTTAAAACGTAAACGAAACATGGAAGCGCAAAAGCGCGTTCAGCAGAATCTATCGGAAAATTGTAATCGGACGCGTATGTAATCGATGACTAATGCCCGGTTCCAATATCCACAAAACGCTTCGTTTTTGCTTACGATCGGTTACAATAGGGTAGTTTCCAGGGTCAAAATAATTTAATTCTATTTAGTCCGTATTTTAGATTATAAAAAAATATTGGATACGTATTTTTTCTTTTTTCGATTAAACAAAAAAAAACAAAGATACAAAATGCAGCACTGAGTGACGTCACACGTAACTTCAATGGGCTATATCTTTGTTATTTTTTGTTTAATCGAAAAAAAAAAAATACGTATCCAATATTTTTTTATAATCTAAAAGACGGACTAATTACATTTTTTTAGGAAACTAGCCTATTCCTACAAAATTCCTACGAACCGTCAATAAATTGTATGGAAAACGGATCGTAGCCGGTAGGCGTATATTATAGGAACCGGGCATTAGCGATTACTCATCGATGTGCTAAGCTAAATGCGGCCATTGTTTCTTAGCATCTGGCTGGCTGGAATAATAAATGGATGACATTAAAAAGAAAATTACATATTTTTTTCTTCTTTTTTCATTGTAATGGCCTGTGCTGCCAGTATTCAGGTAGGTAACGAAGTTCGAAGGGTATATTTGAATTTAAGTGGAGCTTATAGCTAAGACTAATAAATAGGAGTAACTGGACGCAGTTTAGCAAAAAGGTTCAAACCCACACAAAGTGAGTTTTGAGATATTTTAGTTTTTAGGTTTAAGCTGATTTACGCTCTCCATACATGTGGGTTAGACTACCATGTGCCATAACTTTGCACATACTCATTGGATCGCTATGAAAGTCTTTGGTTCTTAAAGTCTAGAGCATAGTGACCATTTTGATACATTTACCCAAAAATGACTATGTTGTGGGTTGAAACTTTTTGCTAAACTAAGTCCAACTATAAACCTATGGACTCTACAATAGACGTGGAGATTTGGGAAATTCATTCTTGATCGCAAGAAAATAAAACCTAAATATCCACGTCCATTGTAGTTATTGTAGAATCACTCGTAGCCTCGGCTGCCTGAGTGATCGTACACGATCACGAAGGTTAAGCAACATAGGGCGCGTTCAGTGCATGGATGGGTGACCGTCTATGACTAACGCTAGTGGCATTTTTACGAGCGGTTCCGTGCTTCGCAAGGGAAGATAAGCAGTTTGTGCCGGCTGCCGTCGATAGATGGCCGTCGATGGCTTGAAACCTTCTGACAGTAAGATCAGCCATTTGTCTTACAAGCCTTCACCAATCCGTACTTGGCTCCAGTGGTGGAGTATGGCCTATACCTTCCTCGGGGAAGAGACCAGTGCCCCTCGGTGGGGACATAATGGGTTGGTGATGATTGTAGTGTAGAGTCAGTTATAAAGCTTCTAATGCAACAGGGTCGACCTCTATCTAACCGCCAGTGAAGCATGATATCCAGTATACCTACCTAAGTGAGTCTAAGCTCCAACATGGTTTAAGCCGATTTTAATTGAGTCACCTCTTGGTTGAGTGGCTGATCGGTGGATTGAGACGGGTCGATCTTGCCTTAGGGCTACCGCAGACAAAGATAGGATATTATAGGTATACGTATACTTTATCGCACAATAAACAAGAATATTACATGAAAAAAAAACATGTACAAAAGCGAGCTTATCTCTGTAAGAGATTTCTGCCAGAAAATCTTAGAGTCGGAGCAGCGGTAAAAAACGGGCCAATAAGCGTGTACAAAGTAGACTACATAAACTACAATAATCCTAAACAATAGCCTACCTTATGCAGACAATAAATATACCTATTACATACACTCAATATATAAAACCTATAAAAATGTATAGATACATAATAAACAATTTTATTCTTTCAGAACAAACTCTATTTATCAGATTTATTAATAAGTCTATATTTTTTAAGATATTCATTAAATATTAAATGGGAAAAACCTAGCCACAGAAGCCGCAGACTACTGAAAGGAGTTTTTAGAGGCATCGTGTTTTTCCTAATCAACATTACATTTTCATAATTCTCCCCTTCTCTTGCATAGGTACCTACAGTTTGTCCAAAAATACTAGAAACCGGAAGTGAAAGTTTACTAATATTGTTTTATTTAGAAGTCAAAACATTTGAAGCACATTACCTTATTTTATGTATTAGCTCAAGTTTTTAATTTATAGTAATGCTTGTAAGCGCCAGCTATTAACAAACACAGAACTGCCCGGTTCCTATAATATACGCCTACCGGCTACGATCCGTTTTCCCTACAATTTATGGACGGTTCGTAGGAATTTCGTAGGGATTGTAACCGATCGTAAGCAAAAACGAAACGTTTTGTGGATATTGGAACCGGGCATAAAAGTCTGAGCAAAACCGTACTCTTTAATTTCTACTCTTTCTGGACAAGCTGCACCATTTTCCACATATTACCTACTGTAACAAAGAGATTTTGATTTTGATATACCTACAAGAGTTTCCTTTCAACTTTAAAATTAAATTTCCTTATGTAAATCTTGTGTGAACGAAGTCGCGGGCTAAACTACTGAGTAATAAATAAAAGAAAGAAACAGCGAAACGCTGCAAGCCTCAGTGCGAGCGAGACAGGGACAGGGGTATCACCAATCGATCAGGTTGCCATGGAAACCAGGCAATAGGGTGGCCAGGCGGATTGCGAAGTTTACGCGCTAAAATTTTCTTTGTTTTTTTTTAAACCTCTTTTTTGGTTTTGTACATTTTTTAGAGTGGCCATTAGTAAGAGAGGATTGGAATCTGAATAGTAGTGTTAGTGGGTGTTTTTAGTATTGGAACAGTTATTCGATTGTTGCTAAAGCGCTCCTTTGTTCTCCATTGAAAACTTGCACTAAAAGGGTTTCGTTGTAATCGGAGAGACCAAGTTTTTTTTTCTCTACGACTAATATTTTTCATAATAATAATCGTAGTATAAATCGAGAAGTCAATATAGTCATGTGGTACAAAAACGCGATACACCTACAAATCGGTCTTAAACTATGACGTCACAACTTGCACGTAACGCTTTACAATGTAGAAAGCGTTTATTTGTATTTGAGTTCTTGCAAAAATAATGTTTTTATTCATCTATATACTTTTAAAACATTTAGAGTTTAATGAAAAAGAAAACCAAATATGATAAGTTTTTTTATTATTTGAGTAACATTGATTTCCGAATTTTTTGAGATTCCGAAAACCCCGTAAAATATTTTAATGGTTTTATTTTGAAGTGGAATAAAATAAATGTCACTCCAATCAACTCCAATGTAAGTTTTACGCAAGTTCCCTATTGAACTGTGCTACTAAGAAACATTTCGACCAGATTTTATTGACACCTATTTGTAGTATTGTTTCCTTAATAAACAAAAATAAATAAATTAAACTAAAAATTGATTGCGTAACTTGCGAGAAAAACTTTTTTTAAATACTCTTCTAAAGTTGCTATGTTTTTGCTTAGAACTAACGTTATTTGAAATATAATAAAATATTATACTCAAAGATTAGCATCGCAAAGTTTTTATAACATCGACAACGCTGTAGTATGGTGTCATACGTAAACGATGTCTATGTATTATACGCTCATAGTAGTGTTTGTGTGACATATATTCGTAGTGTTTAGTTAGCAATAAGTTTTACTTAAAATACATTGTTTTGTAACTAAGCGGAGCACTTCATATTCGGAGGTGAACTAATAAACATGTGAACATAAACCTGCATTTTACCTCAAGCAACCCCTTCAGATCAGCGACCCAAGTATGATATTACAACGCATACAACCTATCACTACAAGCGATGTGTACAATCCTGCACCTCAACTGGGTTCTTAAAACCGCGAATGTTCATACAACCTCGAGTGTTGCGCGCACAAAGTGCAGGATGTGCAATGTTACTATTTTATGGGTCAAAAATTGAGTGTTGCAAATTCTCGTAGTTTTCTAGACAAAAGTAATTATTTGGTTGCTAAAAATAGAATTTTTCTAATCATGTTTGTGATGTCGTTGCCTGGTACCATAGCACAGGGTATCCTAGTTTGGGACCAGGTTAAGTGATTGTGTTGCGTGGAAGTAATTATTTATTTACATAGTCATCATTATAATCAACATTCAGCCACAAGAAGTCCACTGCAGGACATAGGCCTCCTCCATGGATTTCCAAAAAAAAAAAACGGCTGGAAGCGGCTTGCATCCAGCGTATTCCAGCCACTTAGATGAGATCGTCTGTCTATCTTGTGTCTAGTCGTCCTACGCTGGGCTTGCCGATGTGTGGTCTCCATTCAAGAACTTTTCGGCCCCATCGGCCATCAGTTCTGCGTGCTATGTGCCCAGCCCACTGCCACTTCAACTTACTCATTGAATCCGGTGGGATATGTCGACAACTTTCGTTTGTCTACGGACGTCATAATTTCTGATTCAGTCTCGTGGAGAAATTCCGAGCATAGCCCTTTCCTTAACTCGTTGCGTGACATTGAGCTTTCTTATGAGGCCCATAGTAAACATTAATAAACATTTACATAGTAAAATGACCATAACATAGGCTGCTAATGCAAACTATTAACTAGGTACTTTGCTATTTGCAAACACAAATTACAAGATTTTTCCAAAACATGACCTACGAAGACACAGAGAAGTTGTTAGGTAACTATTGTAAGTTAGAATAGTAACAATGTTTTGAAATTGCAAGTGTTACACTCATGGGTTTTGAGCATTTTAGGTAGACGGGCATTCATACCAACGTATGTATTAGATTTAAGGTGATTTGAGAAAAGATGGTCAAAGTGGAGTTTTTTTTCGCTGCCTTTTTCTCCACTACATTCGGCCCCAAGCCAGCGGCTAACATTGTAAGTAAGTTGACATTCAAGAAACAGAATGGAAATTCTTTACATTGAATTAAATTTCTGATTATTAATATTCTGAACACTAACTAAAGAGGATAATAATTTTGAAACAAAAACTTTTGTATTTCCAATTTCGGGACTTTTGAAAGCTTAATCCCTGATAAACACTTTTCGCATTGCAAACATTCCTAAGTTCAAAAGTTATTTTCGATAAAGCCTACGTATTTGTTCTTAAGTATTTGAAAATAGATTCAGGACTGGTTTCTCATTCGAGAATTTCACTAAATAAATACTTAAATATCAATAAATACATAAATACTAAAGAATCCCTCGTAGCCTGGGCGGCCTGAGCGATCTTAAACGATCACTAAGGTTAAAAAACATAAGATAAGATAAGAATATTCTTTATTGTACCAGGAAAAACAAAAAGGAAAAACAACATACGGCGCGTTCTGTCCATGGATTGGTCACAGTCTATGACTAACGCTAGTGACATTTTTCCGAGCGATTCCGTGCCTCGCAATTCACGTTAAGCAGTTGGTGCCGTTAAGCCAAGTTAAGCAGTTGTTAAGCCAAGCCAGAGGCCTTAGGGCGGCTTGAAAACTTCTGACAGTAAGACCAGCCACTAGTCTTACAAGCCTCCACCAATCTGGACTTGGCCCCCGTGGTGGAGTATGGCCTATACCTTCCTCAGGGAAGAGACCCGTGCCCCTCGGTGGGGACATGATGGGTTGCTGATGATGATGATGATGATGAAATACTTAAGTAACGTTCCGTCGCGCTCTTTTCTGAGAAATTTGACGAGACAGCTCTACAGTTAAGTAGTTACTTAGCGAAATATTGAATTAAAAAACTGGTCGCAATTTTACTGTAAGACAAATAGAATATACTTTATTATGCTTTTATATGTAGTTTAGTTTGTACCTACACACACACAAAACAAATAAAATTAAATCAGTCAATCAAACCACCCCGTGACATATCCGACCCAAAGGTTCCCATAACGCTGGCAGCAATAACGCGCTGCACTGCCAGGGAGATCCGTTGCATCAAATATGCCCCACAGCGGTTGTCCAAGCCACGGTTCCTCAGACGATACCCTATCTCTCTAATAAAGGTTTTACTATTGATTTTAAGATATTTAGCTAAATATAGCTGTAAAATGCATGATAATAAAATATAGCTGTATTTATTTATTTATTTAATTTTATAGAAGACTAACAGCACGATAAACAGAATAACAGAAAAATAGGAAATAGAAGGTCAATTGCAAGTCTCCACTTATAGATATGGTATAGATAAGAAACACTTATATAGTTACCTACTTACTTTGTCGATAAATGGTAGTCGTTAAGCCAAGTCAGAGGCCTTAGAGGCGGCTTGAAAACTTCTGACAGACCAGCCACTAGTCTTACAAGCCTCCACCATTCCGGACTTGGCCCCCGTGGTGGAATAAGTATAGCCTATACCTTCCTCAGGGAAGAGACCCGTGCCCCTCGGTGGGGACATAGTCGGTTGATGATGAAGAATATCAAATAACGTTTGACATTGCAAGGTGCCAAATCGCTATAGCCCTTTGCAACCGAAGAATTTTTTTTCTTAAATTTAACTATCTTGGCTAAAATACCTTGTTTTGGTATGACATAGATTCCAACAAAAATAACCAAAAAAATCCTAGTTAACTGCTAGTCCGGCTAAAAAGTAACTGCACGATCGTGCAACTACATTTTTCCAGATATATTTTATGACTAAAAACTAACTTTGTATTTATAAAAACATTCTACAATGCTTCCTATACACATTCAAACTTAATTATTGTAAGGCTTCAAACAAAATATATTAATTATCGGTACTTTACGTGAAGCACGTTTACCGCCAAAATAAGCAGAAATCTCTACCAGCGGCTCGCGAGCCAATCTGTGGCCAATGGTCGCCGACAAGTGGGGCGCCGCACCTTGCAGTATTTTTTGTAGGTAAAACAGATAAATACACGAAAAGTTAATTTGTTTGGAGTCAGGATTTTTTTTAAATTATACTAGACGAAAACCCGGCTTCGCTCGGGTAAAATGTAGACGCAAAATAATATTCAACTATGTTTTTTTATATGGTGACGCCTCTGTATTTATCAACCACCAGTAGATATAAATATCTTAATACATTCAGATACATAAGCTCACACCTGTATCCCAGAGGGGTAGGCAGAGACCACGGACTGTCACCTGCCACTATCCTGACAAATCACTTTCGCTTCATCGACATCCATTAGTCGTTGCATGTACCCACATCGGTTTCGGGTACTTTTCATCTTGCCCTTTGCTAATACATCCCCTATTTGGTCGAAGTATGTCCAACTGGGGCGTCCCTTACCGGCCCTTCCACTCACATTCGCCCGATATATTTGCTTTGTCAGTCTTTCTTCGTTCATCCTCTCCACATCTCCAAACCAACGCAACATTCCTTTTTTCAATTCTAGTCACTCACTACATCCTCTTTCTCTACATCCTCGGTCTCTGATCACACTATTGCGTATTCTGTCATTCAAAGTAACACCACACAATTTCTTAAGGATCTCATTTGTACTGCACTAATCCTACTTTCATGATTCTTCTGACCTCGCCATACCCAAATCTCGCTACCATGCTTACATCAGTATTGGAACCAGCACACTATTACGGATAGCCAATCTTGCTCTTTTGGACATGTTCTGGCTACTCACGAAGGAATGCAAGGCGAAAATCGGATACTTATCATAACTTTGTCATGGGTACCTCATCAAAAATTACCTACTAAATGAGCTTCCTTCATAAACTTAACAGCATTGAATTTAGTTAACAGCTAGTGAATCTAATGACGTATAAGACGTAGAATCCACTTGGCTAATCAACTAAAAACAGCTCCCTCTCTTTGGCTTTACAGCTTTTAGTTTTGTATTGACCACATGTTTTTCTTCATCATTTTAATTTTTGGTATTTTTCTTATCTAGTGGCTTTTTCTGACTCTGACTCGTGACGGTTGCGTGTTGTTTTCATTAACTCGAATTATCAAACTTAGGTACTTATGTGTTCCATTAAAACTCATAGTATTTTGAGTAGGATAGCGCATCGACGAAGTGACACTCTACTGGAAGAAATATAAACGTTCACTCGAACGTCGAGTAATGTACTAATGCACTTGCCTCTCTAATTGTATTATAGCACTCTCCTAAACACTAAAATAATGTAAACCGGCCATAACAGCTTACAATGAAAACTTGTGACACTAACACAACAATGATGACATTGACATGTTTATTTAGCAACGCCATTGTTGAATTTAATAATTTTTATATTGATGCTGCTCGATAATACGAATTTTCCGCCCATATGTTGTCGACTCAGATCAACTATTTTTTTACGCTCTTTCATTTGGTGTGCATATCGTTCGAGTCTACCGTAGACCCGAACGAAATTATTAATATAGATGTAGATATGCACGGTTGTGATAGCTCGGTTGCAAAGGGATGTAAGAGGAACTTTCAAAGTTACACCCATTGAAGCACGATTGCGACGGTATGGCCAAGTCATGAGGAGACCAGCAGACCACATGACTATAAAAGTCCTTGAGCTAGAAGAAAAAAGCCACTAGCGTTAGTCACAGACGGTCACCCATCCATGGACTGAACGCGCCCAATGTTGCTTAACCTTCAGGCAGCCGGGGCTACAAGCGATTCATATTCTTAAACAAAGCTCTTTCGCCTCACCTACCTTTGCATGATACCTTTAATGCACGCACGCGTCGGTTTCAATTTATATCTGTCCTTCGATAGATACATTCCCTATTGAATTTTGGTTTAAGTTAGTGTGCATTATTTAACTCTCGAAAGTTGTCGACATAGCCCACCGGATGAGTAAGTTGAAGTGGCAGTGGGCGGGGCACATAGCACGAAGAACTGATGGTCGATGGGGCCGAGACCACACATCGGCAAGTGCAGCGTAGGACGATCAGCCACAAGACGTACAGACGATCTCATCCAAGTGGCAGGAAGACTCTAGATGCAAGCCGCTTCCAACCGGTCTTTTTGGAAATCCATGGAGGAGGCCTATGTCCAGCAGTGGACTTCTTGTGGCTGAATGATGATTTATCTCTCGGAACAGTTTTCATTGGAAACATTGACAAATATCTCATGTGGCTGGCGACAGAATATTTTGTTGCTATTAGCGTTGCCGGCGGGCATACATACACGCTCAAACGATTCGGTCAAGTAAGGCTTAGTTCACAAAGGGCTAGTTTCTGAATCCAGAATTTCGCTAAGTAGGTAACTACCCATCTCTAGTGCTGTCTCGTGAAATTTCTCAGAAAAGAGCGTGACAGAACGTTACTTAAGTATTTACTTAGTGAAATTCTCAATTCACAAACCGGCTCAAAGTAGACGAAGAGCACTCCCAAAATAAGGGACTCCACACACGGCGGCTATAAGGTAAATATGTATATTATAGCACGATATATCTCATTACATCTTTCCATAGAAATCGTCTGGAGACCACACACGACAGCTATAATATACATCTTTACATCTTCGTATCTTAAAGGTACTGAGCGGTCTCTAAGCTATACATCCTGGGATGTAATGTATATTATAGCTGCCGAGTGTGAAGTCCCTAACTTTAATTTATTGAAGTTAAATAAACAAGCTATTCATTTGTATCTATTAATATACAAATGACCCAGAATTTACCTAAATATAACCAACCTAATCTTAACATGGTCGCTCGTAGCTTGGGCTGCCTGAGTGATCTTAAACGATTACTAAGGTTAAGCAACATACGGCGCGTTCAGTCCATGGATGGATCACCGTCTATGACTAACGCTAGTGGCATTTTTCCGAGCGGTTCCGTGCTTCGCAAGGCATGTTAAGCAGTTGGTGCCGGCTGCCGTCGATAGATGGCAGTCGTTAAGCCAAGTCAGAGACCTTAGAGCGGCTTGAAAACTTCTGACAGTAAGAGAAGCCATATGTCTTACAAGCCTCCACCAATCCGGACTTGGCCCCCGTGGTGGAGTATCTTATGGAGTACCTTCCTCAGGGAAGAGACTTGTGCCCCTCGGTGGGGACATAATGGGTTGATGATGTGATGAACCAACCTTAATACTTACATAATATTAAACTAATACAAAATGTAATTTATAAATATATTTTTTTGGTTTGGGCTGTATTTATTATCGATTTTATTTATTTTCGAAACAAAATATTTACATAATCTATAAAATTACTGAAACATAACTGTAAAAACTTAACTTAAGACAAAACTAATTAAGATAACTTAAGATATATACATTTGAAATTATTTCAAACTATGATAAAATATATTTATAAATATCTTGAATTCAATATTTACAAATTTTACACACTGTAGTGTACACTTGTAATTGGGGGCTAGTACTAATTAATATTACTAAAAAATGGTCTTATCGCTAATAGCAATCTTACAGACAATCATTCCAAATTAAAATCATTTGTTTGATGTAACACAATCTAGTGAACGATACAAACTCAAATCATTCAAGATGATCTACATTTTGTAAAAATCTACACATGGTCTTTTAAAATTCGGCCCTTACTTAACTGCCTACCTACTTTTTGTTTTAATCGAGTATCTCAAATAATTTATTGTTGATAGTGTCAAATACCGTAATACCGTATTAGACCGTAATACGGTATTTGACACTATCAACAATAAATTATTTGAGATGCTCGATTAAAACAAAAATTACAAAATAATTCGGAAAATGTATTTCTTTTAATCATTTACTAGTTAACTATTACAATTTTTAAATATGTAGATGAAACATAAAAAGTGTGCTTTGAAGTGTGACGTCACAAGCAAGTATTTTCATCCAAAATTCCCTTTTAAAAGTATGTACCTAACTCATTTGACATCTTGTCAAATATAAAATACCCAATTATTCTAAAACCTTGAACAGACCTTAATTCCAGCCATCTTTGTCATCTAAATATAATCTTTTTTGAAATCAATCCTCTTTTTGCCGAAAGCTGGTTCAAATCGGTTAAAAGAAGTTTTAAAGGATAATGATGAAATTTTATCCGATCGACCTTACATTGTTCTCCCTGTCTAAAGCCTTACGCCTAAGCCTTAAAGTATTATTACGTCAATATAGTATTTCATCATCAACAATCCATTATGTCCCCACAGAGGGTCACGGGTCTGTTCCCTGAGGAAGGTATAGGCCATACTCCACCACGGTGGACTAGTCCGGATTGGTGGATGCTTGTAAGACTAGTGGCTGGTCTTACTTAGTGGCATTTTTCCGAGCAGTTCCGTGCTTCGCAAGACACGTTAAGCAGTTGGTGCCAGCTGCCTCTGACTTGTCTTAACGACTCCCTTAGAGCGGCTTAAAAACTTCTGACAGTAATACCAGCCACTAGTCTTGCAAGCCTCCACCAATGCGGACTTGGCCCCCGCGGTATGGAGTTACGGCCTATACCTTCCTCAGGGAAGAGACCCGTGCCCCTCGGTGGAGTCATAATGGGTTAATGATGATATAGTCTCAATGTACCGCATAGGCCCCTAACTCAGACAGAGAGAGAGAGAGAGTATGGCTTTAATTACCACGCAATCCCACCGTGGATCGGTAACTATAAGCATTGTCATTAACCCCATAATTACTTACTCTGAAAGAAAGGCTGAGTTCTGTATTAGGTCAGGTTAAATGACCTCTGGTCTTGTGTGAACACCGCCTATTACCCAAAAAGCTATTTTGGAATGACATCGCTGTCGAACTATAATGTTTGTGCATCACTGCTGCATGGCGTAATATGCATTAGGACATGCCAATTACCTGTCATTTTCAACATTCAGCGCCACCAAGTTATCTGTTGGGCAAAATTGTAACGAACTAATTAATTGTAAATCCTGTTCCCCATTTTTTTGTTTTATTTATTCACTTACTAAGATTTAAAGATATATTTTCATTAAATTAGTACATGGTAATTACCTGACATTTTCAACGTAGAATGTAGGTACATTAGGTACGTCTACTGTAATTCATTTTAATCGTCATTTAATAAGTACTCTAGGTTCCGTACCTAATTTTTTTTCTCATATTTTAATTGATTCTTGTTTCGTTTATTTTTCATCGATCTGTAACTAGTCGACTGTTTTAAGCCCCCTTCACATTACTCCCGCACAAAATCTCAGGGAGAAGGCAGTGGCTGAAAACCAGCGCTACCCGCGGCTGTCCGGGTCAGCACCAGCTGAGCTACTACCTTTTGCCCTGAGGAAGGTATAGGCTATACTCCACCCGTGCCCCTCGGTGGGGACGTAATGGGTTGATGATGATGATTCAAATCTAATTTTTTTTCTTTATTTTCTTTATTCTTAAACAAAATCTTACAGCATTACAGCTTAAACTAATGCGCTATAAGACTTAACGAATATGATTATACTTTACACAGTTAGCACAATATGAGAATAAATATAAACAGTAGGTATACAATTTATAATACAAACAAGACAGAAACATTATCATGTAACTCCATCCTTTCTTTCGCAAAACCTCAAATACTCACTGCGTACAGCTGGCCATTCATCGTGAAACACATCACAGTCAGGTGCTGATGCGAGGAGCTTATTGAGATACAGCAAAGCGCGGATAAGCGGTGAGTTACCATGCGATACAGTGCGGGTAAGCGGTACCGCTAACAGATCATTGTGACGCGGTCGGAAATTGTAAAATAAATAAAAAATTCGACGACCTCTGTGGAGGCGAACGCGCTGACGACGCGCTGTGGCGCAGCGGTTAACGCATCTGCCTACCATGCGAGAGATCCCGGGCTTGAATCCCTGCTGGGGACAAAAAAAAACCAGGTCTTGGATGTTTGCGTGTTTGTGATGTTGCTATTTCTGGTTCCCATGACAGAGGGTATCCTAGTGTGGGGTCAGAAGCAATGTATGACCCTGCATGTAAATGTTTTTTTAATACAGTTGCTCAAAAAGTAGCATATTGCAGGGACGTATAGCGTTCGGAAAGTGGGCTATTACACACTCGAGCTTTTTCTTTACCTTTTTCGCACTCGTGCGTTCTCTTTGCCAACTGTCAAAATAATGTCTATTAAAAAGGAAAAAAATCAACCACGAAGTTTTTATGATTGATGCAAATATTTTTACAAAGAACCTACTATAATTTGTTTCACTAACAGATTTAATGATTTGATTCAATTGAGTTAGGTTTGGTTTCATTTCATCTCATTAAATTTCATTTTCATTTCATATCAATAAAAAAATCTACTGAAGACTTGGCTGTATGGGCTAGTTCCCTTTGCCTACCCAGAATGGGTGAAGAAAAAAAAACCTCTTTTACGGTTGGCGCCATTTTCCAAAAATTTTCTTTATTAAATTGCTTAATTTTTTCGCAACTGTATTAAAAATAGTTGTTAAGTACACGTGCGGAACCGTCATTGCAACTTGTTCCGACTGTCAACCCTCGCCTTCGGCTGCGCCTCGGCTCGGGTAGACATTTGTCGGAACTCGTTGCAATGACAGGCTTTCCGCACTTGTAATGAAATATACTATTATGTAAGAGAGAGATTTATATCTTTGCAGAAGAACAATGTAATATGTAGGTACAGCAGCTTAAGGCCTGGCTCACATTTGCTTTATTTTCATGCTTTTTAGCGTGCTTTCTATAGAGCTTGAATAGAATAGTGACATCAACTCTTTTTATAAGTACATAAGCAAATAATAAATCAGTAATGGTTAGTGTATACTATGTATTTAGGTTTTTGAAGTACTTTTATAATATATAGTGCGTAATAATAGAAGCTATGAAGCTATGTGCATAGCTTTAGGAATAAAGATGGCCCACTTCAAGAAATTACTTCGTGATTTCTTGAATTGGGCCATCCAAATAGAGACGGCATACGATTTCGCCGTCTCTATTTTATTCACCCTCTATGGAAAGCATGCTAAAAAGCAAATGTAAACCAGACCTTACCCAGCCCGAAGCTAGGATACCGTGTGCTTTGATAATCAGCCAAGGAAATCATCATCATCATCATCAGGCTATATTAGCCCATTGCTGAACATAACCCCTAATGAGCGCCATAGCGCCCTGTCTTCAGCTTGCCGCATCCAGCATCGGCCTACAGTTTTTCGCAGATCGTCATCCCACCTGGTTAGAGGGCGCTACACTACGTTTGCCGAGTCGCGGTCTCCACTCAAGAACACGTTTACACCAGCGATGGACGGTTCTTCGCGAAATATGGCCAGCCCACTGCCACTTCAGCTTGCTAATTCTCTGAGCTATGTCGATAACTTTGGTTCTCTGTCGGATGTATTCGTTACGAATCCTATCCTTCAGAGAAACTCCGAGCATAGCTCTCTCCATAGCTCGCTGAGCGACTTTAAACTGGTGGACCAACCCTTTCGTGAGCGTCTATGTCTCGGACATGGACACTCACGAAAGGCCATCACAAACCTGGAAGTACATCCAGACTGAGGCCTTTTATACTGTTCAAACAATCGAAGCCCCAGCGAGAATTTAACCCTTGACCCTTATGTCACAAATCGATTACGATCGACTGTTATACAAGTGGGTATTGGGATTACCTCAAAACTGCGACGTTCCTGAAATATTTCATCTATATTAATAACTAGCTTTCGCCCGCGACTCCGTCCGCGTGGACTTTAGTTCAAAACTTTGCAACCCCGTTCACTCCCTTAAGGGTTAAATTTAGAAAAACGGCGAAACATGGGTCCAATCAATTGTGTTGAAGAGTATTTATTTTATGTTTCAAGAAAATTAGACTACATTTTTTATACCTCCCATACAAATTTTTTTTGGCAACCCTTATCGCCCCCTTCGGGGTTGAATTTCAAAAAATCCCGTCTTATTCCTTGCCTACATAATATATATACCCTCTGTGCAAAATTTCAGCTTCCTAGGTCCAACGGCTTGAATGAATCAGTCAGTCAGTACTTTGAATTTTATTATATAGATTTCGTACCGGTCTACGGTAGACTCGAACGAAATGCACATCAAATTGAAGAGCATAAAAAATTGTCGATCCGAGTCGACAAGCTTATTATAAAATCAACGATTATTTCGAAGACGTGTGGCATTAAACAGTAGTTTAATATTAAATTTAATCAGGGGCTAAATGTGTCTAGTGTTCAACACATCCAAGAGTAATATTTTTGAAGTTTGAAAGTTTGCTAATTAAGCAAAAACTGTTTTGAAAAGAATAAATGTGGAGTTTCTTTGTTAGTTTCTTCTCCATGTAATCTATTAAGTTATGAAACGAACAACTTCGACTTTCATAAAGTAAACACTTTGTTTATACTATGAATAAATAACTGAGTTTTTTTGAATTTTTTGGAAATTCGGATAATCGAGTCTTTTCAATGTAAAAATTATCTTTCTACACAGTGGCCTTGCGAAGAAAACATGTCAATGTCACCAATGCTGCGTTGGTGTCACGTCATTACGTGTCACAGGTGTCCATTGTGAACTCTGTCTAACTAGTTGAAATAAAAAAGGAAATGGATATGAAAAATACCAAAAATTAGATGCTGCACAAAAATATGTGGTGGATACAATGTAGAATATCATTATGAGACTACATTTTAGCCGAGTGAGGCCGGGTTTTCCTCTAGGCTAGTTAATAATTTCGAACAATGACTTATGTTTTTTTTTTTACGACCTCTGTGGCGTAGTGGTTAGCGCATCTGCGTAAAATGATGAAATGAATGAAAAAAAAAAAACCCAGGTCTTGGATGCTTACATGTTTGTGACGTCGCTGTTTCTGGTTCCTACGACACAGGGTATCCTAGTGTGGTGCCAGAAGCAATGTATGTGCATGTATGTAAATGTTAATGTTATGTTATGTTATGTTATGTAATGTTATCCTACTAGCTGACCCGGTAAACGTTGATTTTCCATAATAATTTCTACATAGTTCTCAGGCCGAAACTAAACCAAATACAGGGTGTTATGAGTGGTCCAAACCGTAATTGGTGAAGGGTTGGCTTATCCTATATCTGAAAAACAAAAAATAGGTTTCGTAAATGTGTCATGGTTTTCGAGATATTTGATTTCAAATTTTTTTTTCTCATATTATTTTTTCGTTTAAAAACTACGAATGAAAGATCCTCTACCTGAAAAACAAAAAAATAGGTTTATCAAAAATGTCATTGTTTCCGAGATGATATCAAAGATTTTTTTCTCATATTATTTTTTCGTTTAAAAAATAAAAATAAATAAACTCACGCCCGTTATCCCCGAAGGGGTAGGCAGAGGCACCAGTCTCTAGAACTGGACCCACGTTTTGCCAAGTTTATCGTTTAAAAACTACGCATGAAAGATTAATTTAATTTTTTTTGTGAATATTTCTGACCTTACGTGCTAGACGTAAATCATAATTTTTCAAAAGTATCATAAAAAAGAATTAAAAAAAATCTTAAATAATAGGTATCTCGAAAACCTTATCATTCAGGGGTATGAAAAATAGATAATAACCTGTTTTCTTACCGACTTACCGAATATACATAGTAACATTTAATTAAAATTGGTCAAGCCGTTTCGGAGGAGAATACGCACTAACACTGTGACACGAGAATTTTATATACATTAGATTACAATACATTACATTACATATTTTTACATTCTAACACGGGACATTAGCAAGTTTGTATTGGACAATGCATTGAGTCCATAAAACAGAATTGAATTGACGTAAATGAGAAAATACCTGCTAAAAAGATAAAATCGTTTCAGCATCGGACAAGGTTTTACACTTTGCGATGAATTTCGCACATTTTCTGCTCATTCCAGTTCAGCGTAATAAATTTTACCGCCGATTTATGAGTTGGAAATTTCACTGAGCGATCAATAAAATATGACACAGTCTTTTCATCATCATCAACCCATTATGTCCCCACCGAGGGGCACGGGTCTCTTCCCTGAGGAAGGTATATACCATGCTCCACCACGGGGGCAAGTCCGGAATGGTGGAGGCTTGTAAGACTAGTGGCTGGTCTTACTGTCAGAAGTTTTCAAGCCGCCTTAGGGCCTGTGACTTGGCTTAACGTTGCACCAACTGCTTAACGTGCCTTGCGAAGCACGGAACCGCTCGGAAAAATGCCTCTAGCGTTAGTCATAGACGGAGATGGTCACACATTCATGGACTGCACGCGCCCTATGTTGCTTAACCTTCGTGATCGTTTAAGGTCACTCATTATTCAAGGGAAATCTTAACAAACAGAACTTTCGTATTACTACTTGAACTAAGTATTTACTTAGTATTTAATTCGGAATTCAGAGATAGACGATTAATGTTTTAGTTAGAAGAATAATAATTTATCATAATTATACTAGCGACCCGCTCGAATCGCTGGTAGCCCCGGCCGCTTTTGTGATCTTAAACAATCACGAAGGTTAAGAAACATAGGACGCGTTCAGTGCATGGATGGATTCCGTACTATGACTAACGCTGGAGGCATTTTTCCGGGCGTTTCCGTGCTTCGCTAGACATATGTTAAGCAGTTGTTGCCAGCTGCTGTCGATAGATGGTGGTCGTTAAGCCAAGTCAGAGGCCTTAGGGCCAGCTTGAAAACTTCTGACAATAAGACCAGCCATTAGTCTTACAAGCCTCCACCAATCCGGACTAGGCCTCCATGGTGGAGTAAGGCCTATAACTTCATCAGGGAAGAGATCCGAGCCCCTCGGTGGGGGCATAATGAGTCGATGATGTTATTATAATTTTGATATAGTCGATGATATTATAACATATTATGTTAATATTTTAAGTACGTAAGTGAGTGAAACAAGTAAATGACATGAACGTGTACGGGGGCTGCTACTTATGTATGCGGAATAGAAAAAATAAACAAATGTATATGGCTAAATATGCTTTCATTGTTTTTTCAAAGTATTCTCCACTATGATCGATGCACTTTTGCATTCGATGAAACCAATTTGTAAAACACTTTTTCCACTCTGATTGAGGTATCTCCAAAACGTGCTGTTTCTACGGCATCTTCACGGGTCGAAAATCGTTGACCACGTAATTTATTCTTTACATTTGGAAAGAAATAGAAATCATTGGGAGCCAAATCAGGGCTGTACGGTGGATGACCCATCAATTCTATTTTTTGACCATCCAAAAATGTAGTTGTTTTGCTGAGATGTATGACAGCTGGCATTGTCATGGTGAAGTATGATTCTGCGTCGCTGGTTGTTTTGGCGTATTTCTTCAAATACTTCCGGCAAACAAATGGTCGTGTACCACTTCGAATTAACCGTTCTGCGATTCTCCAGTGGTATTGTAGCCACATGGCCATTAATACCAAAAAAGCAGGCCACCATTTGCTTTACAGTGCTTTTTGCACGAGCCACTTTCGTAGGGTTCGGCTCATTTTGAAACACCCAAACTGTTGATTGTTGTTTAGTTTCGGGATCGTACGCGTAGATCCAGGATTCGTCACCTTAGATATTATAAACAGATTTTGAGTCGCCTCCGTTGAATTTTTTTAAGGTTTTCTTGCACCATTCGACGCGAGCATCTTTTTGATCCTGAGTTAAGTTGTGCGGGATCCAACGCGAACAAATTTTTTTTACAGATAAATTTTCATGTAATATCCTATGAATGCTCGTCATACATATGCCCAGAATAGCCTCTATCTCGCGATACGTAACATGGCGGTCTTGCATTATTAGTTTTCGCACAGCTTCAATATTTTGCGGCACAACCACCGATTTCGGGCGACCTTCTTTAACTTCGTCCGTGAGCTTACTGCGCCCGCGATTAAACTCACTAAACCAGTGATACACAGTCGTTTTTGATGGAGCTTCACCACCAAAAGTCGAAGTTAATTGATCTACGCACTGTTGTTGCGTTAAACCACGTCGAAAATCGTAATAAATCATAGCACGAATATTTTCACGAGTGAGTTCCATTTTTTCAGCGATATGACATTTTAAACCCAACAAAAACAAAACACTAACGTATATAAGAGAAAAATATTAGCGGCCAGTATTTAAAAAAAGAACGAATTTGACCATGGAAGTCAGACATTGCGTTTAAAATTATTGGAATCCCAGATTCCGCATACATAAGTAGCAGCCTATGTATACAAATAGCTCAATTATAATCATCGCTGCGTAGTTAGTATACAACAAGTCATAAAACATAGTCGATGTAATGTTATCAGTTAAAAGATGCTTAAAGTAGATAGCTTACTATTCGTATTTATACTCAATTTAAGTTTTTTCATTTTCTTAAATGTACAGTTGACAATCAATTAATCTTTCACATTGACTCTATCCGGGCGACTTTGCGACTTAAGTGAAGAGTTAGATGGCTCTTCAGTCGACTGTACTTACCTTTGTTTGCGACTACTGACGTCAGTTATCGAAAAAACTATTTTATTAAACGATAAAACCAAATATAGGTTGCTGTCATATCACGTCCAATCATTTAAATAGCAGGAGGATTCGGCTACGTGTTTTAAATAGGCTGATTAAAATTCTGATTGTTCGTTGCATTTTTTATGAGTTGAAACGAAGCGAAATATCGTCAGCGTTGTCATCGAGTTTGCAGAGCTTTTCACGCTTACCGCAGGGATTGCCTAATGACGTCACCAAAAAAGTCAACATTGCTTCAGAATGAGGTAACAAATACCCTGAAATCCAAAAAGCCGTTTAAAAGCTCTGAGCAAAAACAAAGGCAACCAACTGTAGATTCCAACACTCACAATGTTCACCTGTCCTTTAGCCAGCTCGAAAATCTTCTCTCCTAAAGTGACCAGCCCGCTTGGCCCCTCAAATAGTGTTATGACACCCTTTTCGCACCCGGTTTCCCAAAGGAACAAGGGGGTGCAGGGGCCAGCTGAACTGGCGGAGTATAGATACACATTTTCTATGGGACATGCGCGGTGAATTCGGAACGCTCAGTCCGCGGAAACCAGCTGGCTGGGACGCATCCCGGGCGTTTTGAAAAATTATTTTGTGAGACTGTGAAAAAAAAACACAGATTCGAAAGTCCAAAAACCACTGGCCGGTTTTTGGCCGGAAAATAAAGAAGAAAGTAGTGTTGCGAATAAGCCGTTCGATATTTAAAATTTGAACAAATTCATCATTGTAAATTTTAAAAATATTTTCTGTTGCGAGTGTCGCAAAGGACTCGGAGACCTTTTGTCACTTAAGTATAAAAAATTAAATTTATTAAGTATTTATTTAAATGTACGTAACATTTCCATTGTTTTTATTCGTAAATCTACGGGGTGAACAAAAGTAGGTCACTGATCGTCTGTAACCTGTTGCCGTGGACGCTACGTACGTAGGTGGTGCGTACTATCCTGTCTGTAGCGTTCAGAAATTCATTGGAGTAATAATAATTCAACGTCATTCCAGCTTACGAGTTGTTTCCGTGCAAATTGCGTCGTGCAAAGGGGAAAATTTGGCCCAATTCCCTTGTTTAGTGTGATGTTGATACGTGCATTTAGGTAAAGTCGTATTTTTTATTAAACGGAGTAAACTGACGTTTATTGGGTGTCAGGTTTTGACGAAATAAAAATAGTGTTGTGAACAAAGTGAATGAATGAAACAATGACATCAATCTTTTACTAGCTGGCGCCCGCGACTTCGTCTGTGAAGGATTAGTATTTCGAGTAGCTCGTTAGCGTAGCGTAGAAAAGAAACATTATGACATTAAAATTACCACATAAATATTTTTTGGGTCGCATTTGAAAAATATAACAGGCTGACAATGTTGAGATGTTACAGTGTAAGGTAACAATATTGTCAACATAAGAAATACGGTAATTAAGCAGAGCCTTAATCATAGACCTATAGGTAGCTACTGCAGTATGCTCCTATAAACTATATTATATGGTTCACTGTTTTGGCTATAATGGCTTACACATAAGATAATAGACAAACACTGTGTTGGGCTTTTTTGGAGGACTATTTACGAAAAACATTTAAATCAAATTCAATAAACTCATCGTATCATCTTTGTCTGAGGAAATCAAACCAGTTTTTTTTTGTCCAAACTGTAAAGTTGTCAAATTAGAGATAAGATTTTACCCACAATTATTAAAAATTAGTAATAAAATTAGCCAAGCCAGAGACAAGTGGCGACTATTTGTATCAGAGGCCAAGATCCACTTAGGGTCGCTGAGCCATCGCAGTAAGTAAGTAAGTAATACAATGAGGCGTTTTCAGAGGAACTAAAAAAAAAAAATATTACGGCTGTCAAAATAATGCAATTTTGGACCTCAGCCCAATAGCCATGTGTGATACATCTTAAAATAGGTCTCAGCGAGCTGAACAACATTATATTGTATTGAAAAAAAAACTAAAATTTTCAATAAAATATAACTCCGAAACGACAAACATTTGGCTGTTGGCGTCATAGTAACTTTTGTTCAGCTCGTTGAGACCTATTTTATGATGTATCACACATGGCTATTGGGCTGAGGTCCAAAATTACATTACTTTGACAGCCGTAATATTATTATTTTTTTTAGCTCTTCTGAAAACGGCTCATTAGCCAGATCACAATCGACATGTGAAATTGGTTCGTCAACAGTGTCTTCCAATAATAATATAGTGATTAAATTAGGTATATTAGAGCAAGAATTTTACTTATTTATGCTAATTACCGCCATTAGAAGGGATATTAGATATAAAATAGATTATAAAGAGGAAAAGTTTGTATGTAAAGGGTAATATCCGAAAGTAGATATCTAATTTCAAATATGGTTTCACGAGTGTTTAGGATGAACCTTCAGGGTGGACATCGGCTAATCCTGTGGCTCGAACAAAGTCGCGGGCACTGCTAGCGAAACATATAAATATCGAATAAAAATATACCGGAAGCGGCGGATGATGTTCTTAGGCCACTTCATTGTGTATCATCAACCCATTATGTCCCCACCGAGGGGCATGGGTCTCTTCACTGAGGAAGGTATAGGCCATACTCCACCACGGGGGCCAAGTCAGGATTGGTGTAGGCTTGTAAGACTAGTGGCTGGTCTAACTGTCAGAAGTTTTCAAGCTTAGGCCTCTGACTTGGCTTTACAACTGTCATCTATCGACGGCACCCGCCACCAACTGCTTAGCGTGCCTTGGGAACACGGTACCGCTAGGAAAAATGCCATTAGTCATAGAACAGTCACCCATCCATAAACTGTATGCGCCCCTTATGTTGCTTAACCTTCGTGATCGTTTAAGATCACTTAGGCGGCGCCGGGGCTACGAGCGATTTTTGTTTCAATAAGGTAATGTAACGAAGTATTCATTCATTCCTGTGATTGAACAAAACTGAACGCATTACTATTACATTGAACATGGCAACATTATTTTTCAAGCTACTGTCAGTTTACTCCGTTTAATAAAAAATCCGACTTTAGTCAAAGTTTTGTGCTAAAGTTCAACGCGTTTTTGTGTAGCTTCAAATATATAAAAGAAAAATTGAAAAAAAAATACTTTTATGAGCTTAAGCTCTTAGCCTTTTCCATAAAGGAAAAAATATTACAAAAAAAAAAGAAATAAAGGAAAAATATTACAAAAAAAAAGAAATAAAAAAAACTGTCAAAAATTACCGCCTTTTTGAGGGGGACTCGAGACGACGCACAAAAAATCTGAAGTGACATTAGTGCAGAAGGCACTGTGGTGTTGTGATTGATTTTATATGATATGAAAAGAGCCTAACTTAAATGTCGGAGGGTGGACCATCCCGTCTACCGTCTGTCGCGAACCCAAAATGCAAATCTCATGAGATGTGGGCTGCTATGACCAGGTCCATCGAGATTTTGGTGGCATTCTTCGAGTACTATGCTCAGAGGTAAGCAAAGTTCAGCAACAAAATTCATTCAAAATTCTACAGTGCCCCAAAAATGACACGTAACAGTGACACTGGAGGTAGACCTGCTCAAGAGGCGTCGAACCAACCTAACATGACCTCAGTAAAAGTTTCACGGTTTTCGAGATATGGCCAATTTAAACTTACTCTAAATTTTCACTTTTTTTTAACAACTTTAAGTAAGTTCGTGACCGAGCACAAATAAAAAAACCTTGTTAAAAAAAGTGAAAATTTAGAACAAGTTTAAATTGGCCATATCTCAAAAACCGTGCAACTTTTACTGAGGTCATGTTAGGTTGGTTCGATGCCTTTTGAGCAGGTCTACCTCCGGTGTCACTGTGACGTGTCATTTTTGGGACACCCCGTATAAGTTAACTACTGTAAAAGTATCTAGATCTTACCTTTAATGTGGTTTTCAATATTGATCGCTTTGCTGCAGAAAAACGCACACGCATTCTATGACATTTTCTTTCATATTGACAAATTGGCCCTTCCGATTTTGACCAATGGAGGTGCAATACTACCGTAGATAAATTATTGAACCAATCAATGAGCAGATAGCAGTATTACCATTTCATTTTTTTGGACGAAGTTAGGTACAGTCGACAGCACGTCAACCTTCACATTTTAGTTGCAAATTAGCTCGCAATGCAACGGAATACAATGCATATTTGTATAGGATAATCTGCTGTCGACTGTACAAAAGACGAAGTTACAGGAGAGGACGGTACCCAAAACAGTCCTTCCAGATTATTTAAAAATCGAATTTATTTTTCCCTCAGACTAATATAACCAGTCACCCTTTACTCATCCACTGCTGGACCCAGATTCTGCTAATGCATTGCAGTTTAATGACAGTGGCGTGACTGCGTTGATTTCACTTCATTGCCGCTTCATAACAACGATCGCACACGTATTCGTAATTGTAAGCGTCAATGGAATTAAAAAACATGTCACGTCACCTGACCATGTCACTGTAATTGAACTATGATGCACTAGCAGAATCGAGGCCATATGGTCGCTGCCAGCAAACTTCTCCAATCGTTCGATCGATCGAACCGAACAGGGGCATCTATAAGAGCAAGATAAAAACTACTCAAAACCGGCGTGGATGCGATTACTGATTGTTGATGAAGAAGAGGTCTGTCAGGATCGTGGCAGTTGGCAAGCCTGTCTGACTATAGTTTTGGGATAGGCGTCTGTGTTATATATTATAATATGTTTACACCTACTGCACTTTTTCGGAGAGTGGTTTTGCTGATAAAAGTGCAGTATCATATATTTATAAAAATAATAAAAGAATCGCTCGTAGCCTGGGCTGCCTGAGTGATCTTAAGCGATCACTAAGGTTAAGCATTATACGGCGCGTTCAGTCCATGGATGAGTTTCTGTCTATGACTAACGCTAGTGGCATTTTTCCGAGCGATTCCGTGCTTCGCAAGGCACGTTAAGCAGTTGGTGCCGGCTGCTGTCGATAGATGGCAGTCGTTAAGCCAAGTCAGAGGCCTTAGGGCGGCTTGAAAACTTCTGACAGTAAGACCAGCCACTAGTCTTACAAGCCTCCACCAATCCGGACTTGGCCCCCGTGGTGGAGTATGGCCTATACCTTCCTCAGGGAAGAGACCCGTGCGCCTCGGTGGGGACATAATGGGTTGATGATGATAAAAAGAATAAAATGTGGTTTTGAAAAGAATAAATATGGAGTTTATTTGTTAGTTTCTTCTCCATGCAATCTATTAATTGTGAAACTAACAACTTGGACTTTCATAAAGTAAATACTTTGTTTGGACTATGAATAAAATATTTGATTTGAATTGAATTGAATTGAATAATTATAATTTATGTACAACTATTTTTTATTATAAAATACTAGCTGCCCCGGCAAACGTTGTTTTGTCAGATAGGGCTATGAAAAATATATAACAACCTATTCTCACAGCCACAGAATATACATATAAAATTTCATCAAGATCGGTTAAGCCGTTTCT
The DNA here is from genome assembly GCA_947310845.1 of Yponomeuta plumbellus. Classification (NCBI taxonomy): domain Eukaryota; kingdom Metazoa; phylum Arthropoda; class Insecta; order Lepidoptera; family Yponomeutidae; genus Yponomeuta; species Yponomeuta plumbellus. The sequence continues at coordinate 5,182,223 of OX371221.1, read as the reverse complement.
GAGGACGCACAAACATTGAGACATGAGAATTTTATATATTAGACTAGCTGCCCCGGCAAACGTTGTTTTGCCAGATAGGGCTATGAAAAATAGATAACCACCTATTCCCAGACCTACCGATGTATATACAAAATTTCATCAAAATCGGCCAAGCCATTTCCGAGGAGTATGCGCACTAACATTGAGACATGAGAATTTTATATATTAGACTAGCTGCCCCGGCAAACGTTGTTTCGCCATATATTTTTTTCACTTTCGGGCTACGAAAAATTGATAACAACCTATTCTCAGACCTACTGATTGAATATTCATAAAAACAAAATATCTTTCATTTGTAGATTTTACATAAAAAAGTAATATGAAAAGAAAAATCTTTGATATCAAATATCTCGAAAACCATAGGGGGATAATAGGCCAGGCCAACCCTTTACCAATAATTACCGTTTGGACCACTCATAACGGGACACCCTATATAATCTACGAAGTACCTACCAATGAATAGCTCGTTGCTTGATTTACTGCCAAGGGCTTTTATCACTTATAATCAATTCGTTGTCAATTTTATTGACTGATTGATTGATCATTGAACCAGAAGACAACAGGTAGCAACGGATTGTCACCAAATTCTAGTCCCCAGCGATAACTCTATGCAAACGATTCACGGTTGGAATCAACGATAATGGAACGTCAACATTTGGAGAAAAAATACAAAACCATTTTCAATGTTAACAGGAAAATGCAAATAAAGTTAGGAAGACAGGTAGAGTCGAAAGTCGAACTTGGGTTGAACGTTTTCCTCCAAAAACATTTTCCATACCGACCTGCAGCGCTTTATGTCCCCACCGAGGGGCACGAGTCTCTTCCCCGAGGAAGATATAGGCCATACCTTTGGGGGCCAAGTCCGGATTGGTGGAGGCTTGTAAGACTAGTGGCTGGTCTTACTGTCAGATGTTTTCAAACCGCCCTAAGGCCTTGAATTAGCTTCATCATTATCATCAACCCATCTTGTCCCCACCGAAGGGCACGGGTCTCTTCCCTGATGAAGGTATAGGCCATACTCCACCACGGGGGCCAGATTGGTAAAGGATTGTAAGACTAGTGGCTGGTCTTACTGTCAGAAGTTTTCAAGCCGCCCTAAGGCCTCTGACTTGGCCTAACGACTGCCATAATATATCGACAGCAGCCGGCACCAACTGCTTAACGTGCCTTGCGAAGCACGGAAACGCTTGGAAAAATGTCACTAGCGTTAGCTGTAGAACGGTCACCCATCCATGCCCTGGACCCTGACTGTACCCTATAGGGGGACGTATATAAGCTGCTTAGATAACATAAAAATCCCGGTTCGAATCCCAGCTGGGGACGAAAAAAAAAGAAACCCAGGTCTTGGATGTTTACATGTTTGTGATGTCGCTGTTTCTGGTTCCCGCGACACAGGGTATCCTAGTGTGGGGCCAGAACCAATGTATGTGCCTGTATGTAAATGTTATGTTATGTTGTTATGTTATAATCAAGCACGGCTCCAGAGGATAACCTAGACCTTTTGTTTTGGACTCTATCGTATTAAATTCTAGACCAACGAGCACACAAATTTCGTCGTAACATATTACTAGCTAATTACCATTCACATAATAATATATCGTGCTACTACACGGTTTTACACTATAGATGTCTATTAGTTAGGTAACTTCACGATCTTCATTAACCTTGAACTTTATGCTCGGAACGATATTGTACAGTCGCCCTCATGTCAACCTCTAACATGCGTGCACACAATTCAGTCACGTTACCGGTGATTTTGCAACTAAAATGTTAAGGTGCACATGCTGGCCGCTGTACTCATTTTTGGGCGAAAACCGTGCAAATTCAAGATGAAGATTATTTATTTGCGAAACATGAGATTTAAGACTGTTACATTGAAATACATACATCTTGTACATGTTTCGCCTATCGGGACTTGCAAAATATTAATAATAATATAATAATAATAAGTTTATTGTTCATAATCAAAGTACAATTTTTCCTTACTAACTTAAACTTAAAGGGCGTAGCAAAAATTAAATCTAGTTTAATTAACTATAAGGAGGGTCCGTTGGTGCCTATTCTAGTGATAAATTTCATTGTATTACAGGCAGGCTGTATTATATCTTTTATGCCACAGAAAAATTGCTCTACTTTAGAGCCAGGAATTGCGTCAAACAATACTAAAATGACCGGATTAAAGAGTGGATGAGTAAGCACGTACATTTATCACATTTTATCAGCGACCGACAATATAAATCTGGCGCTCCAGCTCTGGTGCTTTGACGGTTACAAAGTATTCGTAGCTACCCCGGCAGTTAGTATGTTTGTCATTATTTGTTGTAGCGAAAGATCTAGGTATTTTGTGGGGATGTTTTTTATACAGCCTATACTCTGCGATCACTCGTAGCCGGGGCTGCCTATGTGATCTAAAACGAACACTAAGGTTAAGCAACATAAGGCGCGTTCAGTCCATGGATGGGTCACCGTCTATGACTAACGCTAGTGGCATTTTTCCGAGCGGTTCCGTGCTTCGCAAGGCACGTTAAGCAGTTGGTGCCGGCTGCCGTCGATAGATGGCAGTCGTTAAGCCAGTGGTGGATTTACCAGCAGGCTGAGTAGGCTGGAGCCTAGGGCGGCAGATTTTAGGGGGCGGCAAATTTGCCCCAAAATTTTTTTTTGTCTTACAGAAATAAAAAATAAAAAAATACCTGAATGTTGTTAGATTTCACCATTTAACTTAACCTGAAAAGTGGGAAATTAGACGTTTGCCAATCTGCTAATAAATACTTTTTTATATTATACATATTTGCATAGGTGAATTTACGGGGCGGCAAATTTGCCCCTAATTTTTTTTTTGCTTACAGAAAAAGAAAAAATATAATACCTGAATGTTATTAGATTTCGCTATTTACCTTAACCTGAAAAGTGGGAAATTTGACCTTTGCCAATGTGCTAATAGATTCATTATATTTCATATTTGCGTAGGTAGTTTTAGGGGGCGGCAAATTTGCCCCAAAAATAGTTTTTTTTTGTCTAACAGACTGCAAAGTTGAAGTGGCTTGGCATGGCATGGCATGGAAGTGTAACTGCACTGTGCGTCTTTCCTAAAATCTTGTTTGTACTAAAATAGGTTCACAGAACCTATTCTTAAAATGTTGGGCAGCCCCGTCTGTGATGTATTTCATGACAAAAACCGCAATTCTATGCTCATCAAGGTGATGGTGCAGTGTATTTTTTGAAAAGCGTAGAGTGTGGTAGTATCATGCTTTAATTAATCATCTGAAACCATGATGATGATACCATATTTAAAATAAACTATACCAATGAAATAATTGGGCAGCACGACAAAACTACTAAACTCTTGTACGACAAAACTATAATTTGTTATTTTCTTTTCTTCTATTTTCGGCTTGCTTTTCTTCCCATCAACGAGGGCTTATGTGTAAAGAGAATTAGTGCTAGTGCAAATAGTAAAATTGTGAAAATTACAAAATAAATATCTCTTTTTTCAATAATACTGTTTCAATCTCAATTAATAAAACCGCTTTACGTCAAACTATTGGCGATCACGTTTTAATTTTTTTTGTGAAGAACTAAAGAAATCTTTTATTTTTATATTTTTTTATATACAGCCTGATTTTTTCACCGGTACAATAAATTTTACCATATCATTGGTATCGATAATAGATTACATTTATCGAATAAAATTATCACATATTTTTTTTAATTTTCATTAATTTATCATTCATCCAATTTGTAACTCATGGACACCCATTACAAGGTGTCATCGCGGTGCGAGGCAGAGGGTGGCGGAGTGGGGTGAGTGAGCGGGCGGCGGGCTGGCCGGCGCACGATTTGGCCGGTCGTTCATTCAGTCCGCGCGCATTGACCTAGGTGAGTGCACGTGCGCCGTTTCCGCACTTCCTGCAGTCGAAAATTACGCGCGCACGATGTTTACAAACCGCGAGTATTACGAAATGGTTCGTAGTTACTTTCTCAGTATGGAAAATACAGTGCAGCTCGGCGGGTATACGCTGAAGAAAGTTTGCCCCGCCTGATAAATGCCGGTTTTATTTAACCTCAAATACTCAACACCAGGACATTCATGAGAGTGACGCAGCATTTGCTAGACTACGGACAGTTCACTGCACCAGCGCACGCTCAAGGCCGAGGAGGGAGACGTCCCTTGGCCGTGGAGATCGAGCAACAGATATTCGCGTTCTTCGAGGAAAACCCCAGAAGGAGCACCAACGACGCGGTACGCACGGCGCACTTCGGCCTTAGCCAGTACGTGGTGTGGAAATTCATACCACTACCAACCAGTGCAAGCATTCCACGCCGGTGACGGTCCTAAGCCCGTGCAAGTATGAAGGAAGAATTGAAATCAAGTAAGATTTTTTTGCTACGTCATACATAAGTCATACCTACTGGCTGCGCCGCCGCCGCCGCTTCTTTTCGTTCCCGCAAGCCGCGCGCAGTTGCCAGTTCGTGCGTTTAGTTGTGCTCATGCGTAATGAGTCCACATTTCTTTAAGATTTGCGGATAAGTTCAGACATTGGTATTTTTGTTTTTTTGTACCAACGGGGTAGTAACAAAAAATTTTGGTATTTGTATTTTGGACTTAGTATTACGTATGTTGATTTCTTGTACTGGTGAAAATGCCACCCTGCATAAACAATTCATGTTAGAATGAAGGAATAAAATATTAATAGCGTAGTATTTCAGCATTTTAGCGCAAAAACCAGATTGCTTAGAAAGTGCTCTTAGCTATGTGTATGTACTCTATGTGCGCTAAGTCTTTAACTAGGTATTTGCGATCACGTTTTAATTTTTTTGATTTTTTAATTAAAGTTAAAAAAAAAAAACTTCAACTTTTTTACTATAACAATCTTATATATTTCTCTTATATTATATTATAATCTTATTATTTTTAGTAAATTTTTAAAAGCTCATAACTCAGCAATAAAGCATCATACGAAAAAAAGAATTTTGTGTACACATCCACGTCCACTACAAATATAACTGACCAAAGTATCTTTATAATATATGCAGCATTATTATGATTGAGCTTTTCTTAGCTCAGAGATAGAATTACTTCATTTATCTTTTTTGGCAATATTTGTGATGAGAATTTATACCAATTATTTAGAAACTGTGCAATTATTTTTGCTATCCTATGGTGTTATATATCAGTATCTTGCTTACTAGAAGTTCGTATGCTGTTGTACGTCCAGTCGACAGCAAGTCAATCTTCACATTTTAGTTGCAAAGTCGCCCGTAATGCAACGGAGTAGAGTGCATGGGAGTATACCATGATGTGCTGTCGACTGTACGTGCGTATTTATTGATTTCATGGATTACATCATTTCGAAGCTCAGGAAATTTACTAAACTGATTTACATTAAATATTATTAGTTTAGAAAATTGCATAATTTAATAAATATATCTAATCAGTTCTTAATTTTTCATAAGATACAGATTATTTTAAAAACAATTAATAATTTTCTAGTCTTTTAATTCTAAAATATTTTCTTTCACCTTCTTTTGTCGAAATGCAGAGGGGGCAGTAGGGGCGGCAAAATTTGAATAGCCTACTGGCGGCAAATGTGATAACCCCTCAAGCCCCGAGGACCCAACGGCACTTTGAATCGAATTTTGAAGATGATAGAGACCACAGTTGCAGGAGCATGTTTTGTTTTTTGAAAGCTGTGACAAATTTCAAATATTACTCTGTGAATAACTAACTTGGCTGTGAAATAAAAAGTGTCAGGCCTAACGGGTAAGCACCACTCGTGCTCGCCGCGGATTGGCGAACAGAGGAAAATGTATACTTAGTCAAATATCTACTCACATTGATGATGAACTCAAGGTTCGATCCCCAGTGCGAGCATGTAGCCCTATCTTTATCTACTTACAAAGTTACGTATATTTGCGAATTTGTAATAGCAATCATCATCAACCCATTATGCCCCCACCGAGGGGTACGGGTCTCTTCCCTGAGGAAGGTATAGGCCATACTCCACCACGGGGGCCAAGTCCGGATTGGTGGAGGCTTGTAAGACTAGTGGCCGGTTTTTCTATCAAAAGTTTTCAAGCCGCCCTAAGGCCTCTGACTTGGCTCAACGACTGCCATCTTTCGACGGCAGCCGGCACCAACTGCTTAACGTGCCTTGCGAAGCACGGAACCTCTCGGAAAAATGCCACTAGAGCGTTAGGCATAGAACGGTCACCCATCCTCGCGCGTGAACGTGATCGTTTAAGATCAGTCAGGCGGCCGGGGCTACGAGCGATTCGTAGTAGCAATACCACGCGCTAACCGTGAAGGGAATCATCGTGAGAAAACCTTGGCGGCTCCGCACATACAAGCAGTCAGGATGGTATAGGTGCATATACCCTACCCTAAAACACACTTCGAGTGTAAAACAGTTTTCACCGAATGGATTAAGAGTTTAAGTTATGATGAGCTAGAACATTTATTAAAATTATCTTGTATAGAGTACAAATCTAAAATTCTCCATTACGCACACGCACACACAAACACACCACACACACACACACACACACACACACCCTCACACACACACACACACACACACACACACACACACACACACACTCACACACACACACACACACACTCACACACACACACACACACACACACATATATTGCATGTAATAATTTTAATACTAGGTTACGCACAGGTATTTCTATACTTACTAGGAAGGAGGGTCCTGCCTTTGTATCTTCTTTGTAAAAATTTATAATGAAAATAAACAATTTGATTTGATTTGATTTGGGCAAACCTACTCCATCTCAAACAATGTCCCAGGCTCTGCAGCGTTCTTGTGGTCCCTTCACCCATCTAGAGTGAGTGAAGGAGCCAGACGCTGTATAAATAATTTCATGACGTAGATTGGCCCCACTCTAGGATACCCCGTGTCATGGGAACCGGGAACAACGACCTTACAAACATGTAAACATCCAAGTCCAGCGGTTTTTTTAGTCCTCCGTCGGGATTCGATCCCGAGACTTCTCGCACGGTAGGCAGATGCGCAAACCACTGCGCCACAGAGGTCGTCAAAATATAAACAAAAATACGCAACCTTAAAAAACCCTTTTTCAGTTAAACCTCTCTGAGCCATATTAATATCTCTTTTACAGTATATTCGGACCACAAATCTATGATTAACATGACCCATGTCGACTAAAGCCTTGAATTAACGTTTATTAAGGTAGATATTGTATTACGTGTAGGTATTAAAAAAACAGTAATCCTCTTATCAAAATTTATTACAGTTCAGTATGCGTTGTTTTACAATTCATTATTGTACTGGAATGTCACGACCTTTGACATTTGAAATACGCGACTAACGTCATCGTACTATCCCTACTGCTTAACTGTGACGACGCTAGACGCGCGTTTTGTCGCGCTAAGATGTCAAGATTTGGCAATGTTCTGGAAAGGCGCGACTTTTGGCATTTGGATAACGGATTGGATAACGCACGACTCGCGTCCTCACGCTATGTCGCGCATTTTAAAGGTCCAAAGTCTCCTTGGACCGACAAACTTGCGCTAAGGATCTCGGAGTATTATTTGATTCAGAACTTTCGTTCCGACAGCATTATGAGCACATAACCAAGCGATCACGTCAACTGCTAGGCTTTTTAATTCGGAACACAACAGGCTTCAAAAAGTCTCGTAGTCTCATTTATCTCTTCCAGACTCTAGTAAGAAGTGTGCTAGAATACGGATGTCAAAATATATATGGTCCCCATTTTATGCTGTTCACATCAATAGTATTGACAATATTCAAAACAAAATGCTAAAAGTACTATCCTATCGGCGCGGGTTGGGACGAACGCTTTCAAATTACGAACAACGCCTGCGAAAATTTAACCTTGTTTCCCTAGAAAATCGCAGAAAGATTCTTGATCTCAAACTACTCCATAAAATTCTACATTCTGACATAGATTCCCCCTACCTGGTAAGTCTCCTTAACATTAATTGCTATTTTAGAACCCGGAAATACAGACCATTCCACCTGCGTGTGTATAGGAACAACACGTCGTATTACAACCCTATTTCTAGAATGTGTCGTCTTTATAACAACCTGTTCGCCGAATCTTCAAGCATTGACATATTTGAATCAAATCCTTCTAAATTCTTTAAAATGATCAGTCCTATAATTTATAACTCGTCTTCGTCTAATACTTCACCCAATAATTGAATAATTAATGACACTTATTTGCGATATCTAATTTACCCTAAATGTTTTAGATTAAGTTTTAACTGCATATCCCGCTTCCAATCTGGCAAATTTCTATGCTTACATACTTTGGACTGCAGTCCAGAACACAAACAGTTTATTTTTAAGTTGAATTTGTAACGACTGTGTTCTGTTTTGTAAACTTAATAAAATAAAAAATAAAATAAAAAAAAATAAAGTCGTGAAATTCCTGGCACGAGTCTGGCACTAAAATGTCAGAATTTGACAATTATTGTACTGGAATGTCACGACCTTTTACATTTGAAATGCATGACTAGTGTGACTATCCTTGTGACTGTGACTGCTTAACAGCGACGATGCCTGACAACACGCCAGACGCGCGTTTTGTAGCGCTAAGATTTCATGATTTGGCAATGTTCTGGAAAGGCGCGACTTTTGTTTGACATATAAGCGCAGGATAACGAACTAATCGCGTCCTCACAATACCTATGTCGCGCGTTTTAAATGACAAAAGTGGTGACATTCCTGGCTCGAGTTACGCTTAGTCTGGCACTAAAATGTTAGAATTTGACAATTATTGGACTGGAATGTCACTACGACTTTTCAGCGCGGGATAACGCGCGACTCGCGTCCTCATGCTATATCGCTGGATTTAAGCCTCCGCTATCTATCTGTATACTATTTTACCATCGGACGTATCTGATTATGCCCAACAACGTAATAGGTATAAAATATGTATTTCTACTACCTACGTATATATTTTGAAACAAATTGAGCTGGTACGGAGCCCGCGCTCGACTGGCTCTTAGCCGGTTTTTTTAAAGTAGATATTCCGGGCACAATATTTTTACTGGCCGTCGGCTAAGAAAACGTGTTTTTCTTTTCAGGTAGTTCCGTATGACTGAAATCTATTCAAATAACCTTTTAAGTACTGAATTAAAATGGTAATATTCGGAAGGAAGGGTCACGTAATATATGGACCTCGTTTGAAACTCCATAAATAATACCAACCGGTGACTTTTTTCGGGTGATTTATGACGATTAATGTCGTGCCAAGTTTGGTAATACGTTGTTCTGTGGATGGATTAATGTACGGTCAAAAATGTGTTTTATAGATAACTAGCTGTTGCCCGCGACTACGTCCGCGTGGGCTTTAGTTGAGTAAAGTGTTTGCAAATAGGATAGGGATACTTTTAGCGCATGCAAAAGAGCATTCATACTAACTTTGCAACCCCCTCTTACGACTCATCTTCAGGGATGATTTTTGAAAAACTACTTTACACGTCTTTCGTGACTTTCAATGAAGGACCTTCATGCTGAATTTCATTTGAATAACTTCATAAACGGCAAAGTTTCATACTAACTTTGCACCTCACTTTTACCCCCTTAAGGGATGATTTTCGAAAAACTATTATACATGTGTTTCATGACTTTTAATGAAGGAACTTCATATTGAATTTCATTCGAATAACTTCAAAAACGGCAAAGTTTCATACTTACTATGAACCCCCATTTTACCCCCTTAGGGGATGAATTTTCAAAAATCCTTTCTTAATGCTCCCTTAAGTTTCAAAAGGAACCCTTGTGCAAAATTTCAAGTTTCTAACCCTTATAGTTTAGGCCCGGTTTTTATATGTCAGTCAGTCAGTCAGTCAGCTTCTCCTTTTATATATATAGATTTACAGGCAGTTTAGTTAGCGAGGGTGTTGATGGAAATTAATGTGACGGTTTTATTTGTAAAAAAGACGATTCGTTTGAAACGGCACTTAGCGAGAGTTAGGTTGGTTTTAAGACTGATCTTAATTAAATTATCTATTTAAATAAAATTCAAAGTCCTGACTGACGGACTCACTCATCAACGCCCAGCCCAAGCCGTTGGACCTAGGAAGCAGAAATTTCGCAGAGAGGGTCTATATATAATATAGGCAAGGAATAAGACCGGATTTTTTTTTAACTCAACCCCTAAGGGGGCGAAAAGGGTTGCCAAAATTTGTATGGGAGGTATAAAGAATGTTGTCTATTTTTCTTGAAACTTAAAATAAATACTCTTCAACACAAATGATTGAACACGTGTTTCGCCGTTTCTCTAAATTTAACTCATAGGGAAGTAAACGGGGTTGCAAAATTTTGAACTAAAGTCCACGCGGACGGAGTCGCGGGCGAAAGCTAGTATTTATAAAGTCAAATCTCCACGACTCCACAACTTTTAGTTAAAATGTTCCTTAAACCTATTTAAGCTGTGTCTTTTTGTATTGTAATCTTCGTGTCTTCTATGGTGTGCTGTGCACTCTACATGCGAGTGAATGAACGTCAAATGCAAAAGCTTTGTTAGTCAGTGTTGCCTGATGAGGCGATCATGGCGGCCAAAAGTTGCAGAAATTGGCCAAACTTTTCTTAATGAATAGAAAGACTTACACATACATACATAATCTCACCCCTGCACTCAAGAGGGGTAGACAGAGACCAGGGAGTGCCATCTGCCACGATCCTGACACTCTTTGAAAACATTCCGTAAAAGAATATACAAAGAATATAATATTCTAATATAACTATATGAAAACCTAGCTTCGCTAGGCTAAAATGTAGAGTCATTAAATAATTATTATTTCTCATATCAGAGCTAACCAATGTTTCAACAGTAGTTTTTTCTGTTAAATCTTATTTACCCAAACAACTATCACGATTCTGTCTCAAAATCAAAGAATTTAGACCTTATTGGATAAAAAGGAATGGTCATAATAATGGATCCAAGAATACAAATCTGTGACACCTGTGACGCGTGATGACGTGACATTGAAGACATTGACATATTTAAAGTCCGTTTTTTAATTCGATGCAAAAAAAAAGGACGCGGTGCTAGCGCTATAAAATATATAAGTTTACTCGGTAGTTTTTTTTTACCGTGAATAGAAGACTCGTGTGACCAAAATCCTTATCACATCAAAGACATTAAAATTTAATTCCTCATAAGAGTAAAGTTTTAAAAATAACACGTACGTAGCACAATGTTTACTTGGAAGTAGAATGGGGTTATTTGGTTTTTGCTAACTAGCAACAATCAGAAATCGACAGCCATTGGATTGTATTGAGATGTCTACGTGACAGTTTTATTTTTTTGCATTGTTTTAAAAAACAGACTAGCTACTTTGAAAATACTCGTTAATCCTTCCGCGTGTACGTTGTCAACTCGGATCGAGAAATTTTTTATGCTCTTCAATTTGATGTGCATTTCGTTCGAGTTTACCGTAGCCCGATACGAAATTATTAATATAATTACTTTTTTCCTAGCGCTAGTAAATAAACTTCATGCCACCCCTTAATGGCGGCGTACGAAATTCACATCGAAATCCATTAGTTAAATTAAACTCTTGCTAGGAATCTACATTAGGAATTGACTGCCCTTATATAAAATCGCTCGTAGCCCCGGCTGCCTGAGTGATCATAAACATAACATAATATTTACAACATACATTGCTTCTGGCCCCCAGTAGGATACCCTGTGTCGTGGGAACCAGAGAGAAACGTGTACACATCCAAGACCTGATTTTCTTTTTTTTGGTCCCCAGCCGGGATTCTAACCCGGGATCTCTCCCATGGCAGGCAGATGCGCTATCCGCTGCGCCACAGCGGTCGTCAATGATTCATCAACGCCAATAATGACCACTCGTGTAGCGATATCACGTCTCATAACCGTGGTGGAGGCCGGGGGTTTGATTCCACTGGGGATCACCGTTCATTTATACTAATGCTCAGTCTGGATGTATTTCCATGTTTGTAAGTTATGTATTTATTTCCTTCCCACAGGGGGTATCAGAACGTATAGGATGATTCTCAATATTGCATGATTTCTTTGGCGCATTTTTTTTTCATATTGAATCATTAAAAAGTATCTTAATTATATTGTAGTAGATGCCACCAAAACCTACAAATACGTCACAATACAATCTTCAGGGGCCAATAAACCTACAATTATAACTATGTTACCTTTTATTGAGTTACTATGAAAAAATAAATGCGCCAAAGGAATTATACAATTTGAGCCATTTCTTGAGAATCACTCATAGTAGTGTAAAGAGATGTTTCCTCCACCAAGTATAACGTAAAAGTGAGCCTCCTTGCTTGATCGTCCCCATATATATCTGAATAGTAAAGAGATTGGACATACCGTTCCAAGGCTTGAGAAATAAGCTTGCACTGGGTGCAAACACTAACCTCATTTGGGACATCTGAGCGAGCGCGTCAGACGTGTCAGAATCAATTTCGTTTTGTTAGAAATGCCGGCCTTTGCGATCGTTTTTTTGCAAAAGACACAGTGACAAAAACAACATCCAGACCGATGGAACTTCATTTCACAGGTAAATGCCTAAAACACCACTTATTTCTAATAAAATAATATTTTTGTCGTAATGATACAACAACGGATAGATAGCGTAACCATGGAGAAACTTCTTTGTTTCTTTCTCATTCGAAACGGATGAGCGTGAGAAAGACAGAAACAATTTGTGACAGAACTAGTGAGGAGATAATTATGTAGGAAGTCAATATCGATGATTAAATATGTACTTCCGCCGCCGGCGCCGCCGCCGTATCCAGATTCATTGTGTATGATGTATCCCATCAAAAACATAAATGTGAATGATATGAGAGCCAAGTTCAATAGGTATTAAGATCATTCATCGTTATCGACTTCGCCGACAAATGAATTGAGATCTTTATGGTGTAACGAAATGTGAACTGGGACACACATTTTGTTTCAAAAACAGAACTTTAATTAAGAAATTATTATTCACTATGATTCCCTAATTACAAACTTATGTACTAGCTTAAAATCTAATAAAATAGATAAATCAACTATTTATTTGCACGTAGTACAATATGTAAACACACTTAATTTTATAACAATAATAGACAAAAGTACATTCTAACCTTATAAACACTTAAATCTATTATTAGTATTTACACAATAAATAATAATTTCAACAGACAAACTGATCTAACGTCACGATTTTGATATAGATGAAAGCCAGGCGCAAACATTAGTATTACTGTGACTAGTTTTCGCATGGTGGGGCAAAGGCCGGCCTGCCGTCGTGCCTCAGTCGCTCGGAGCCTTCCTCTTGTGTCAACCTTATATTTGTTGCTGTGTTAGCTAACTAGTTACAACGAATCCTACGACGCCCTTGGTCGTGAGGTGGTGGCAGAGATACCAATTGAGTATCCAATTCCTATGCTAATAGGAAATCCCAAGCTTGGGTGAGTTGTGCATATTTTACGTACCTATTTAGCTTTAGTAATCGTTGCGCGGTAGATGCGTTTTGGCTATGGTCCAAAGTTCAATGTACATAATGACGTCTTAGTTAGTATTAAGTTTTCCTATGCATAATTACAGCGATAATCTGTCGGTGACTGATTAGTGTCTATATGTAGTTATGCTTTTAGTTTAGATTGTTGTAACCGTTCTGGTCTAAAATATGTACTGCTGCCACATCGCTAGCAAGTAGGCTTGGGCGCTTGTAAAGTATACCCTACCCCCTCTCTGCTTTCGCTTGCTAGCTATGTGGGACAGTCCAGGCTTATCCTGATCTCCCACTAATGTATACCTATGGGCACATTCCAGGAACTCTGTGCGGGTTTAAGCTACCGCCGCTGTGTTGAAGCAGACGACCGCTGGAGGTCTACTCTGTCACTTTCATACGGACCCCCTTTGGCTGGACTCGGCTACCTTCTTTCGGACGCTGGACTTCGCCTGGACGTAGCGCTAGTGACTGCGAGGGAAGTGGGGTATTTATACTCAGACTGAAGTGTGGTCTATAAAACCTAATAGACAGTGCGCGAATAAACTGTGACCTAGGCTAGTGACCCTCGACCTATTGTAAATTTGTAAATATACTTGTAAATATATCTTGTTCATGTTTTAATTTTACCTGCTCTAAATTAACGTGACAATGGGTGCTGCCAAGTTCTCTAAAGAAAATCATGAAATTTTAGTTACAAGATCACTGAGATGTAAATTGTAATTCAAGCTCAAGATTTGACTGCTAGTTTTTACCAACAACCAATTTCAGAAAAGTTACATAGGTATGATATCAAGCTAACAGCATAAGTACAATACAAACAGAAAGTGCACTAACCTCCGTATGACTAAACTAAATTGCTTTTTGTTTCTGGTGTAGTCACTTTATAAAGATAAGGCTATACTGAGACAAAAATGTATAATTTAACATACTTAATTATTTGACTTTATTGCGTGTTTTGATAAAATTTTGCCAGTTTTTTTGGAAGGATTATTATTTTTCGTTCTAAAATAGTTAGCCAGAAATCACTCACGCAATTCGTGTTAGATTTTTGGCGCTTGCATCACGAGCTGACAGATGAGAAAAAGCTGATTGAAAAAAATGTGATTTTCGGTATAAGAAGTACCTATTGAAGGAGGTACTTTAGAGCTTAATAATGTATGAGAATTACAATAAACAAGTTGATTGATTATTTTCGCCCAGTTTTTCGGTGATTTCGGTGTAGTCTGATTTCGGTTATTTAAATATTTCGTTTTATAGCCGAGAATCTGACTACCCAAAATATATCATGTTTTACAGTTTTTAGCCCTTTATCCAAAACAATCGACAAAATTCCTGAAAGACGAAAAAAAAAACGACCACCGAAGTCAGCCATTTTTGCCTCTTCTGGAGAAATGCCTAGACGAGTTATTTATTTTCAACCTTTTGCCACATATTTTTCAGTTCTAACATAGGCGCCACGCACATATTTTATGTTTGCACAAACAATTAAATTTCTCGTGACTTCAGACACACAGAAATTAGCTACTAGATGCACCTAATTATCGACAACTTATCGAATAAAATCTGTCCCAGCTAGAGTGTGGTTGTGTGAGTGCGTACCATGAAGAGTGCGCACATCTCGTAGCGTTGTGTGAGTAACTCGGGCTTGCGACACCCGGTTCTCATACAAATTCGGCGATAGGTCTGGTCTCCTTTACTTCAGATGTCTGTGATCGTCCCCAATTCACCGAGTCTCCCCGCCATATTATTTCGCAGTGTTACCATCCTAGCGAACGGTTACTTTTGAATAGAGACATCTGCACTTCCGATTTTGGACGTATTATGACACTATTTTATTGAATACTTTGTCATGTCACAATATCACAGCAAACTAATGGTGGAATAGTCAAACACATCGCTGATTTTACTAAGATTGGTCAAAATCATGACAGTAGGTTCGAGTAATCAGTTGGTTGTGTGATGTGCTTGCCTGGTGGGTTTAGAACAGTACTTACCCTCGGTTGCTGGTACACTAACAAGCTGTTAATCTACTGTTAACAGCTATCAGTTGGCCAAAGTGCATACGGAAAAAAAATGTTTCACAGCTGTTCACAGTAGATTAAGGGACTCCACACACGGCGGCTTTAAGGTAAAGAGGTAAAAGAGAGTGACAGAACGTTACTTAAGTATTTACTTAGTGAAATTCTCAATTCACAAACCGGCTCAAAGTAGACGAAGAGCACTCTCAAAATAAGGGACTCCACACACGGCGGCTATAAGGTAAATATGTATATTATAGCACGATATATCTCATTACATCTTTCCATAGAAATCGTCAGGAGACCACACACGACAGCTATAATATACATCTTTACATCTTCGTATCTTAAATTTACTGAGCGGTCTCTAAGCTATTCATCCTGGGATGTAATGTATATTATAGCTGCCGTGTGTGATGTCCCTTACGTGCTACTAGCATGCGAAAAACGTGGGGTTAGAGTACTTTTCTTTAGTGGCAAACCCTGGTTTGGTGAGTTTATGTCGGTATCCGTAATGTTTTTTTTTTCTAAACCGACCAAGTGCGAGCTGGACTCGTGCACGAAGGGTTTCGTACCATTATCTATTATGAAAACGGCAAAAAGTCATGTCTGTTGTATGTATGGGAGCCCCCCCCTTTTTGAAATTCTGTTTTTTAGTATTTGTTGTTATAGCAGCAACAGAAATACATCATGTGTAAAAATTTCAACTGTCTAACTATCACGGTTCATGAGATACAGCCTGCTGACGGACGGACGGACGGACAGCGGAGTCTCTGTAATAGGGTCCGTTTTACCCTTTGGGTACGGAATCCTAAAACTGGATCCTTTGAGAGATTCCTTTAATTTTTTTTTTCTTTACAAAAGCCACAGCACTATAGTCTGTAAAACATAGCTTGAGCTCCGCGACAGCTGTCATCGAAATTGTGTCCATGAAGTTTTGAATTTTTTCACAGAATATTTGTACTGTGAAAACTCCGTACTTACTGCACACTATTCGATGTCTAAGCAATATCGTAACCTGGCCCTGTCAGCTGTCGTGGAGCTCAAGCTATGTTTTACAGACTGTAGTTAAATATTAGGATTTTAAACGAGGTAGTCAATGGAATGAGATGTCGGTACATTGGATAAAGCCGATAGGTACTTAGCCACACTGAAGTTTAATATTCTAACGAGCAGCGCCGATATTGCCCTACTTGCATAATGACCGAATCCGGCTCGAAGGACCAAATCCTTAGTGCGAGTTTTTTCATTTACTTTCGATAGCGAGAGCGTTTGCAATTTGTATAGGAGTGACAGAGGGACAAATAGGTGGCGCGCTTTGTCCCTCCTGGGTGGATTTACCCAACAAAAATTTCTCTGAAGAAAATAAAAAAAAAATTAAAACACATTGGAATGCTAGTAAAACCAGATAAGATCATTGTAGGATAACTATAATGTTCTTACATAGTGTTTAGACCAAGATTGTAAACGTCGATCCGAAGATATCATCATTCAAATAAAAAGAGGTGAGATGGTGATGACGACTGTGGTATGGTGGTGATTTATCTATGGATGGTGATGATTTCGTGTGTATGGTGATGATGCTTTAACTAAGTAGTTATGTCAAATTAAAAACAAAAATATGAAAATCAAATGTTTTTAATGATATAATCAACACAATTCTGATAACAATCGTATACAGTCATTTTCTTCTACGTCTAATGATATAAGTCAACACAATTTTACTAACAATCCTAAACAGTCTTTTACTTTTCACTTAATTATTATTCTTATATTTTTATGTTAATTGAGATTTGGTCAGTTTTTTTGGTAATAAGTCATGTAAAAAAACATAAATTATTGTACAAGTAACACGTAATCACCATTATTATTACTAAGTTAATTGAAATTTGGTCAGTTTTTTGGTAATCAACTACTTTTTAGTAATTGATTACTGTTCTGTGTTATTCTACGATTGATTATATTACCAAGAAACTGACCAAATTTTCTTTTTTCATAATTTAACAAGATTCTTTTACATAATCATCACATTGGTTTGTTGTAGTCATCGGTGGTTTTTGGTCCATTTTTTGTAATCAAAGAGGTAACTATCTACTTATTAATTTTTTTGTCATCATCATCATCACCAGGCTATATTAGTCCACTGCTGGACATAGCCCTCCCCTAATGAGCGCCGTAGCGCCCTGTCGTCAGCTTGCCGCATCCAGCATCTGCCTGCAGTCTTTCGCAGATCGTCATCCCATCTGGCTGGAAGGCGTCATACACTACGTTTGCCAAGTCGCGGTCTCCACTCAAGAACACGTTTACCTCAACGGTTGTCGGTTCTGGCACTTCAGCTTGCTAAATTCTCTGAGCTATATCGATAACTTTGCTTCTCTGTCGGAGGCATTCGTTACGAATTCTATCCTTCAGAGAAACTCCGAGCATAGCTCTCTCCATAGCTCGCTGAGCGACTTTGAACTGGTGGACCAGCTGTATCGTGAGTGTCCACGTCTCGGCTCCGTAGGTTATTACAGGTAGGACACACTGATTGAAAACTTTCGTTCTCAAGCATTGCGGTATGGATTACGAGAAGACTCGGCGTAGTTTCCCATACGCTGCCTAAACCAGCTGGATCCTCCTCTTGGCTTCCTTCTCGAAATTGTTTTTACCTAACTGCAGAATCTGCCCGAGGTAATATTCGGAAACGATTTCTAGATCTACGACGATCGGTATAGGATCTATGTGGCCATTGATCATGACTTTGGTTTTATTCAAATTCATGCCAAGACCGATACGTCACGAGGCTGAAGCTAGGCTGGCCAGCCTAGCATCTGGTTCAGCTCCTCTAGCGACTCCGCCATGCAAATTGCAGGTGCGAGATGTAGTCTCCGTTTATGTTAATGCCCTTTCCTTTCCAGTTCAGCGTCTTAAACATGTCTGAACCATGTGAACAGTTTCGGGGATATAACATCCCCCTGTCTTACTCCTCTGCGCAGTTGGATAGGTTTAGACTGCTGGCCCTGTACTTGGACACTCATGGTGCCGGCTTCGTATAGACATCTCAACACATCGATATAACGATAGTCTACTTGGCATCGCTGTAAGGATTCCAGAGCTACCCAGGTTTCGACAGAGTCAAATTCATTCTCATAGTCCATAAAGTCAGTGATTAGATCCGGCATTAAACCTGTTGATCACTGAGACATCTCTGAACATATGCTTGCTATCCGTCATGATGAAGTCGATCTCATTTTAAGTCACAGTGTCGGGGCTTTGCCATGTCCACCACGCTGTTTCTTGAAGAAACAGTTCATTAAGAATCACTCCTCTTTCTCAAGGAAGTTGACAAGCATTTGCCCCCTGTGATTCCTGACTCCATAACCATGCGGGCCTATTCGGGACTCGTTGTCACTCTGGGTTCCCACCTTGCCATTAAAGTCTCCCATAACAACGTTGAAGTGAGCCTTCGTGGTGTTATGTAAGGCTTTGGATGTCTTCGTACATATCCTCCACTTCATCATCCGAGTGTATTGAGGTCGGTGCGTAAACTTGAATGAACTTCATGCTGTAACGCTTAAACAGCCGAAGGATAAGGTACGCTACTCTGGTCGACACACTAGAGATTTCTTCAACGTTGTTTGAGATGCCCTTATTGACGAGGAAACCTACGCCACCCTGGGATGTTTTATCACCCTCGAGAAAGTAGAGAAGATGGCCCGAGTCTAGGGTTACGGTGTCCTCCCCCTCTCTACGGACTTCACATAACCCCAGAACATGCCATTTAATGTTCTCTAACTCCACTTCCAACTGCGCTAGATGATGATCAAGCCTCAGAGTGCGCCCATTGAACGTTGCCAGGGTCAATTGTTTGTGGCAGCCTGAGGTAGCCCGGTGATTCTTAGCAGCTCCTGCTATGCAATAGCGAGGCGGCTGGGAACTGAGGGCCATTTCCTTGGTCGTGCCATCATTGGGGGTAATCAGTAATCTCATAATCCCCACGCAGGGCATGCGGGTTGGGGATCGCACATAATTTGTAAACGGTGATGATGCGTATGGTGATGACGATTCGAACATTACGTCAATTTTTCTAGAAAAGTAATATCAATAATAAGATACCGCTATATTCTTTAGCATCTTCACTTACATCAAGATCTTATTGAAATTAATCCTAATGCTATTTTATGTACTTACCTTGAACCACAGTCTGACGGTAATGACGGCAACTTTGTCTAATCAACTTTTCGATTCGTATCAAAAATGCTTTCGAGTAGCATTTTTTTTCACAGACGGTGATGATTTTGATAGCAGTATTAATTTTATTACTAAAAATCTATTGAGTTTGAGTATGTTTGGGTTAAAGCGCATTATAAAACAGGTATATTTAAAGCATGTAGGTCTAAAAAAGTTACGATTCTCGAGCAATATGTATTTTTTTATCCCCTCAACGTGAATTTTCAACAGGATTGTAAATCCACCCTCCTATAGAATATGAGTTTACGTTAACGCGATCGAGTAGTTAAAAAAACTCGCACTAAGCACACCGGTGACAGACGGACGGACAGAAAGCGGAGTCTCAGTAACAGGGTCCATTTACCCTTTGGGTATGGAGCCCTTGAAATATATTAAAAAGTCTTTGGTGATCCAATTTCAATTCAATATTTATTTGCCAACCAAGTGTAACAGTTTGGTGTTCAATACAATTTAGCCCTTAGAACTTAGTTCCCTTTTACAGGCATTGCAAATTATAGGATAAGTACACAAACAATGCATTCATTATAAATACATTATCAATAGTACAAATTTCATTATTATCATCATAATTATTGTTATTACACATCATTATTATTACATAAGCAACCCATACATGACACAGAACCCCAGATGTATACTTGCATCTCTCCCTTGGCAGGTTTTTATTGCATACAAATTACATTGGTGGGGCTTGAATGAGAAAATTAATGCACACAATTACGCCCTTAAGAGGCCCCCCTGGAGAAATTCTTTGTACAAATAAAGCGTTGCTATTTACAGTGTTGTCTACTTGAACTGGCTCGTTGCTTGAGCCGTTAGGGCGCTTACCTACCGACAATGAGGTCGTGGGCTCGATTCAAACTAGTGTTGCCGAAAAAACGATAGTTTTACAATCGATACTAAAACGCTAAAATCATTTAAAAGATCGATAGGACAATCGATATTATCGATAGTATTGCTCTTCAATATTGAATAGACATCGACAGTAACGACACTATCGATACTAAGGCCATAGCACAGGGTATCCTAGTTTGGGACCAGGTCAAATGATTGTCTTTTATGGAAGTTATTGAGACATCCCGTGGGCTTCATCATCATCATCATCATTCAGCCACAAGAAGTCCACTGCTGGACATAGGCCTGCTCCATGGATTTCCAAAAAGACCGGTCGGAAGCGGCTTGTATCCAGCGTCTTCCTGCCACTTGAATGAGATCGTCTGTCCATCTTGTGGCTGGTCGTCCTACGCTGCGCTTGCTGATGTGTGGTCTCCATTCCCGTGGGCCCACGTGAAAATATTTTCACTGAACGTCAAAGACAGGCTGTTCGTGTTCCAGTTTTACCGCTACCACCACTTTCAACTAGCCTCCTGTATCAGTTAAGATTACACAAACACACACCAAACCTGCTCACTC
Source organism: Yponomeuta plumbellus (assembly GCA_947310845.1). Lineage (NCBI taxonomy): Eukaryota > Metazoa > Arthropoda > Insecta > Lepidoptera > Yponomeutidae > Yponomeuta > Yponomeuta plumbellus. The sequence goes on along the minus strand of OX371221.1, from coordinate 5,161,009 downwards.
ACACACAAACACACACACACGCAGCATTAGAGTAAAACCATCCCAATATTTTAACCCGTCACTGTATGCCTCCTCGTTTACTGCACACCTGTACTCAACGGAGGGTCATTAGTGACCGCCCTCGCGAGAGGAATTTTTACGCGGTGTAGGGTTAAATACAAGGCTTAAGTGCACAATGGCCAGCCGTGGCTTTGTTCGCTGAAGAACGTAGCAACAATTTTCGATAGTCTTTCTACCGAAGCCTTTTGCGCAAAGCGTGCTTCACGCATTTTTTGTATCGTGTTTTTAGCAATCATAGAATCGAACGAAAGTTACGGTTAGAATAGAAAATGTCAGTAACTCGTAACTTATTTTTAAATTGTATATTTAGATTCAGGGCTTTAATTTCTTCCGGTATTTAATTATATATTTTTGGAGCCATACCTAGCAGACTGTTTTGTTTTAAAGTCGTTTTACATGTAGGTGCAGTCAGTCTATCCCTATCAATATTTATTTTTTGTAGAGTCTGTGGTATTTTATTATGTTCTTATAACGTGCTTTTAATGTACTGAACTCCTCAATAACTTTCGTGAAATAGATTTCTTTTCAAATTTTTCTTTCTATTGAAAGCATGGCTAGATGAACCAGTCACTCTTGACCCATTGTAGATCAAAGACAATTTTTAATTAGTTTAAGTTTCGACCGAACGCTTATGGCATTTTTCCGAGCGGTTCCGTTAGTGCCGGCTGCCGTCGATAGATGGCAGTCGTTAAGCCGAGTCAGAGGCCTTAGGGCAGCTTGAAAACTTTTAACAGTAAGACCAGCCACTAGTCTTACAAGCCTCCACCAATCCGGACTTGGCCCCCGTGGTGGAGTATGTCCTATACCTTCCTCAGGGAAGAGACCTGTGCCCCTCGGTGGGTACATGATGGGTTGATGATGATAATGATTAAGTTTCGAAAAACTCCTCTCGCATGACTGTAGTGTTTTGATTTTTTAAAGTCTTGTTAGGATTTGATCAGGGCAACGCATTTCGGGGCCCCCCAAGAACGGAGGCCCGGGGCGGGCCGCCCCTTCCGCCCTCCTGTTAGTCCGCCACTGCTGTAAGGTCTCTGGAAACGAATTATTTTTATTCTATAACAATATCAATTCACTATCTACACACCAGTTTCGGGAATAAATCACCCCCGTCCCCTGTAATGGAATAAGGCCGTCAGAATCACACTAACTCCATAACCGTTGACCCGTGCAAAATGCGGGCGGGCTTTTAAAGGTCTATCCACATTAAGGGTTCTAATACACGTTGCGAACGACAGTGCCCGTGTCATCATCATCATCATTCAGCCACAAGAAGTCTACTGCTGGACATAGGCCTCCTCGGTACGGAAAGTTCACAGTACAAATATTCTGTGAAAAAATTCAAAACCTCATGGACACAAATGTCCTTGACAGCTGTCGCGGAGCTCAAGCTATATTTTACAGACTATAACAATACCTTAACGGTATTGCTTATAAAAACTGGCCAAAGCGAGTAGGACTCGCGCATGCAGGGTTCCGTACCATTATCTATAAAAACTACAAAAAAAGTATGTCTGTTGTATGGGTGCCCCCTTAAATATACATTTTATTCTGTTTTTTAGTATAAAATAAAAAAATAATAAATATGTGAATTCTTTAACTGTCTAACTATCACGGTTCATGAGATACAGCCTGCTGACGGACGGACGGACGGACAGCGGAGTCTCTGTGATAGGGTCCGTTTTACCCTTTGGGTACGGAATCCTAAAACTGGATACTTAGAGAGATTCCTTTAATTTTTTTTTCTTTACAAAAGCCACAGCACTATAGTCTGTAAAACATAGCTTGAGCTCCGCGACAGCTGTCTTCGAAATTGTGTCCATGAAGTTTTGAATTTTTTCACAGAATATTTGTACTGTGAAAACTCCGTACTTACTGCACACTATTCGATGTCTAAGCAATATCGTAACCTAGCCCTGTCAGCTGTCGTGGATCTCAAGCTATGTTTTACAGACTGTAGTTAAATATTAGGATTTTAAACGAGGTAGTCAATGGAATAAGATGTCGGTACATTGGATAAAGCCGATAGGTACTTAGCCACACTGAAGTTTAATATTCTAACGAGCAGCGCCGATATTGCCCTACTTGCATAATGACCGAATCCGGCTCTAAGGACCAAATCCAATATGGCGGACGACTCGATGACATAATAACATGATCAATGTCCATGGAAAAAGCTTTTCACCTTGACTATCTAGTCCGCCTAGATAAAGTTAATTATGTCTCGCTTGCTGCCCCGGCTGCCAGAGTGATCCTAAACGATTAAAAAGGTTAAGCGACATAGGCGCGTTCAGTGCATGGCTATGACTACCGCTAGTGGCATTTTTCTGAGCGTTTCCGTGCCGCAAGGCACGTTAAGCAGTTGGTGCCGGCTGCCGTCGATAGATGGCAGTCGTTAAGCCAAGTCAGAGGTAAGGCGGCTTGAAAACTTCTGACAGTAAGACCAGCCGCTAGTCTTACAAGCCTCCACCAATCCGGACTTGGCCCCCGTGGTGGAGTGTGGCCTATACCTTCCTCAGGGAAGAGACCCGTGCCCGTCGGTGGGGACGTAATGGGTTGATGATGATAATCTAGTGCTTACGAAAGTTTTAGTTCAAAACGGTAACTTTCACACAACACAATCGTTTGTCCTGCCTTTGTAGGAGGTATTTCCACTCCACCGGGCTACGCATTCATACGACTTCAAAGTGCCAAAATATAATAATAGGTATTTGACAGCGCACACAGAGCTAAATCCAGTGCCGGATTAAGCCAGCGCGGGGCCTGTAGCAAATTCTGCCAAGGGGCCCTTGGTTTGCTTTAGTTTCTCAAGTGAAATAAATCAAAACCAAACTTTTCTGGATTTAATATGGGCAATTTTAGAGATAACACTTTCAATATCGACATTTATAAGCTAATCATGCTCTATATTCAACAAAGTGAGATGATTAAGATGTTCTTGGGCCATCGTGTTCCTTAATTAATTTGGGTATATATATGAATTAAGGATACATTTTAATATTGAAAAAGAACGTTCGCCACTGCAGTTAGTGATAATTAATGAGAGACAAGTAAATGCGCAAGGCAAATTTGTAAGTTTGGGAAACATGATTCTAAAGAATTATTTAAATACAGTTTATGAAATGGCTGTTCCACAGGCTCCTGTTTCTTGCTGTCAATAACAGTAGCCACATATGTTGTCAGCAGCTCTGCGAACTGTACTAATTCACCACCTAGGCTGTTCTCCAAACCATTATCGTAATTACTGACCATACATAAGGATTTTTCTAAAGTCTCTTCTGTTGTAACAGATTTTAGCTGTCGGTTTTGTTTTATTATGTTACGCTCCTATATGTATAAATGAATAAGAAAAAAACCAGGTCTTGGATGTTTACATGTTTGTGACGTCGCTGTTTCTGGTTCTCACGATACAGGGTATCCTAGTGTGGGGCCAGAAGCAATGTATGTGCCTGTATGTAAATATTACATTATTATTATCTACATATATAAAATTCAAAGTCCTGACTGACTGATTCATTCACTCATCAACGCCCAGCCCAAGCCGTTTGACCTAGGAAGCTGAAATTTTGCACAGAGTATCTATATATAATGTAGGCAAGGAATAAGAACGGATTTTTTGAAATTCAACCCCTAAGGGGGCGAAAAGGGTTGCCAAAATTTGTATGGGAGGTATAAAGAATGTTGTCTGATTTTCTTGAAACTTGAAATAAATACTCTTCAACACAATTGAGTGAACATGTGTTTCGCCGTTTTTCTAAATTTAACCCTTAAGGGAGTGAACGGGGTTGCAACATTTTGAACTAAAGTCCACGCGGACGGAGTCGCGGGCAAAAGCTAGTTATATTATATATTTTTATTACGGTCAGTCAGACAGGCGTTGGAGCGCGGGGCCCCCGAATTCGCGGGGCCCGTAGCATTTGCTACGTTTGCTACGTGGCTAATCCGGTACTGGCTAAATCAGACAACTCCCACGCAGTGGAGCACTTACGCACCTAAGAATGTCGATGAAGCGAAAGTGATTTGTCAGGATCGTGGCAGGTAGCAGTTCTTGGTCTTTGTCTACCTCACAGCTTAAAAGTGGTATCACAAATCAGAAATTTATTTCAATGTAAAGAATTTACATTCTATTTGTTGAATGTCAGTGTACCTATATACTAATGCTAATGTTAGCCGCTGCCTTGTGGCCGAATGTAGTGGAGAAAAAGGCAGCAAAAAAAAACTCCACTCTGTCCATCTTTTCTTAAATCTAATACAAAGGTATGAATGTCCATCTACCTAAGAAGCACAAAATTCAAGACCCATGAGTGCAATCAATACTTGCAATGTGAAACACTTGCACAACGTCAATGCTGTGGCCAGACAACTGGTGGCTGGTCTTACTTACGGAAGTTTTCAAGCCGCCATAAGGCGTCTAGATCTGACTTGGCTTAACGACTGCCATCTATCGACGCGTCGACGGCAGCTGGCACCAACTGCCTAACAGTAAGCACGAAACCGCTCTGCCGCGCTAACAGTAAGAGCAGTAAGTCGGAGATTTCAAAGTTGAGAATATCGGGGACAAAGTTTTGGATTGCATTGTAATATACAAAGAGATTTCTTCACTGCAGGGTCGCCATGAAATAGGATGATACTTGGGTCGCTGATCTGACGGGGTTCTTGAGGTAAAATGCAGGTGTTATGTTCACATGTTTATTAGTTCAGCATTTTTACTTACTACTTCTTTAGCTTATAAGTTTTAGTAGAACTTACTACTTCTTTAGCTTATAAGTTTTAGTAGGTTCTACTTTCCGGCTTACTGCTCTTAGGCTGACATTCAGAGACGAATCCTAAGTTCACGCTTAGATCAGTCTTAGCAAAGTAAACTAAAGTCGTACTTATTAAAGCGCCGTAATTTTCGTATTCACAGTACTTAAGAAAGTCATCTATATTGTCTATAATTTTTTAGTGATGTAGTTCTTACCGGTTTTTTAAATTTGACATTGCTACACGAGAGCAGGACAACATCATACAATTTTATAGATGTCAGAGTGAATAAAAAAATCCCACAGATAATGCTTGTAGCACATCATTGAAATGACGTTTGGAGTAGTCTGTGAATAAAAGGCTTAGAAGTGACAGTTCTAAGTTCACGTAAAGTCACCGATATTGACTACTTACACTTAGCTAAGCACCATTTCATATTAAACTTGCTAAGATTCGATTCTGAATGCGAAATGTTTCTAAGTACGTGATTTTGACATTTCTGAGACCGGTCTTAGCTTAGTTTTTGTCTCTGAATGTCAGCTCGGAAAAATGCCACTAGTGTTAGTCATAGACGGTGAACCATCCATGCACTAAACACGCCCTATGTTGCTTAACCTTCGTGACCGTTTAAGATCACTCATGCAGCCGGGGCGAGCGACTCTGCGACCTACCTGCAATTTAATTTTCTCGTCCGAAATGCAGTTTAGTATAGAAATATTATAGCCTGAACTACTTTTCTAAATAGAGTTTGCCTGTAGCTCATTGATTAAGTTAGCTCAAGAAATGTAGTCTTTTCTTTCCTTGGGGTTTATCAACGGTTTATCTTTTTTTACTTATCTTCAATGAAATGAAACGAAAATGAAAAAACTTACGAAGGACGCCCGGTGCTATGGGTGGCCAGGATATTTCCAAATTACATACAATACAACAGTACAGTCTGTTAGCTTTTAGAAAATACCTCGGCTAGTATCGGATAGAATCAGATGTATTCGTGTAATAGAAATATCGGAACTAATATGACACTTAAATTACATAACTTTTCAAAATAGTGAAGAAAAGTTTTATACAGAGCAGGAAGTAGTATTACACTCGTGTGCTTTCGGCGAAAACCGAAGCCTACTCTAGAGCCCGAGGTATATTCTAAAAGCTAACAGACTGTATATGTTTTACAAAAAGAATTCATAACTAAACTTGTTTGTACTTAAGTAACAATTTTAGATCTTCATCTTTGCCCACTGTTCATCATCAACCCATTATGTCCCCACCGAGGGGCACGGGTCTCTTTGCTGACAACGGTATACGCCATACTCCACAACGGGAGCCAAGTCCGGATTGGTGGAGGCCTATGACTAACGCTAGTGCCATTTTTCCGAGCGGTTCCGTGCTTCGCAAGGCACGATGAGCAGGTGCCGGCTGCCGTCGATAGGTGGCAGTCGTTAAGCCAAGTCAGAGGTCTTATGGCGGCTTGAAAACTTCTGACAATAAGACCAGCCACTAGTTTTTACAAGGCTCTACTTTCTCAGAGGAGAGACCCGTGTCCCTCGGTGGGGACATAATAGGTTGATGGTGAAGATGAATTATGTCAGACTGGGACGTCCCTTACTCTCTTTCTATAGCTTCTGTTGTAGAATATTTACGATCTACAACGAACAGTAGGATAATATAATGCTAGTGTGCAAAAATAAATGTGCCGTAGCGCTTACCTGCAGACTTTCAGGCGAAAATCCCACCTCAAAGGAAGTTTGTGCGAGGAGGTGCTCTTATGTAAGCCCGCAGTATCCGTTGTCTTACCATCTTGCGTCCTGTCGTAACTTGGCCGTTTTTATTTTACAGCCACCCTCGTAAAATTCAAAACAAAGATGAGAAAGTAGAGGGAAACGGAAATTTCAAGCGCTTACGCATAGTTCAAGGGGTGGCAGAGCTAGCGCTTGTACAGATGTTATTAGAGTGCGATTAATTCGCCAACGAACTGCCACGCAGTTTGGCGAGTTTTAGATAAAAAGGTATCTACACTACATACACTTCTACACTATTACTGTCCGACGTTTCAAGCCGTTGACTTAGCTTAACGACTCCCATCTATCGACGGCAGCCGGCACCACCTGCTTAACGTGCCTTGCGAAGCAGGGAACCGCTCGGAAAAATGCCACTAGTGTTATACGAAAAACTGTCACCCATCCATGCACTGAACGCGCCCTATTTTGCTTAACCTTCGTGATCGTTTAAGATCACTCAAGCAGCCGGAGCTACGAGCGATTCGAGCGTACAACTTAATTAACTTTTGATATGCCCTTTTTTCTCCTGAAAATTAAGGAAAAAAATCTAGTATCAAACTTGTAGAGCGTGTCAGACCTACATTTATTGTATTTTTATTTTCTTAACCAGTACATAATTGGTTACATACGGACGTAATTTGACCAAGGGGATATAATTAGCAAAGAGCAAGATTAAAAGCACCCGAAACCGGCAACGACTAATGACTGTCGATGAAGCGAAAGTGATCTGCCAGGATCGTGGCAAGTGGCAGTCCTTCTTCTGAGCCTACCCCTCTGGGATACATACAGGCGTGAGCTTATGTATGTATGCGTAGAAGGTTGGGATATAAAAGTACGTCTCATTGCGGGCCGCGGCCCGTCTCTCAGAGAGTGATTAAGTGACTGGACCAAAACGCGTCTCAGATTGTCCTTCGCGCTTTTCAACTTCTATAAAGATGTCGGCGTTTCTGACCTCCAAAAAGATGGCAGTTAAGTAAAATTAGGGCCAAAGTGGCCAAATAAAATTTACTTCGATGGCGGTGGGGTTAAGTTTTCATTTTGCGCGGCTTTTTATACGTTTGGTTGGCCGAGTATTGAAGGGATGTTTTTTATGATTTGGGTTCCGTGCGCTTACCGAAAACTAAAGTTTGAAACTCACCGTTTCCTAATGTGATCTGTCAGAATCGGGCCAATTTAAGTGGAAGTCTCTGGTTTCTGCTTGCCCCTCTGGGATACAGGCGTAGTGTATGTTGACGACCTCTGTGGCGCAGCGGTTAGAGCATCTGACTACCATGCGAGAGGACCCGGGTTTGAATACCGGCTAGGGACAAAAAAAAAATTATCCAGGTCTTGGATGTTTACATGTTTGTGACGTCGCTGTGTCTGGTTCCCATGACACAGGGTATCCTAGTGTGGGGTCAGAAGCAATGTATGTGCCTGTGTGTAAATTCGTTCATTCGTTGAAAATAGCTGAGAATGCCACAGTTCACGGAGTCACTATCACTTTGACATCGTTTCCGAGATTTAGGTTGGCAAAGGCTAATACGTCCTTTATGGGGCATTTTATACCTTTCTACAAAAGATCCCTGGCGATATAATAGGCTTGACAGAAGCGCGGTTCAGAAGTGTGCTAAGCGCACTTCGTGCTAAAGGGCTACTACGACATTAAGGATTATTTTAAATAAAATAAAATAAATAAACTCACGCCCTTTATTCCCGAGGGGATAGGCAGAGGCACCAATCACTAGAACTGGGCCCACGTTTTGCCGAGTTTATTAGGTCCCAAACATTCTAAGTGGCAAGCCTGTCGCCGTTATCCGGGCACAATTTATCAGCGAATGGTGTTGCTGTACAAACCAATGAACGTAAAGCTGGCTTCCCACGGTGCGCGATTCTGCCGACGGCCGACGCCGGCCGATGACCACGGACAGCCATGCACCACGCACGCCGGTACGGGGCACCGCCACAGACGTCTGTGCTACCGCGGACCGAGACCCTTCCCTCGGTGTGTCGTGCGACCTGGTCCGCGTCAGTCCGCGATATCGTGAACCGTGGGAAGCCGGCTTAAGAACGACATGAATGAAAGACACCATTTTTATTGAGCTGTGACGTGATCATAGATTTGGCCAGTCCAGGGCGTTCTCGATAAAATGGCTACAGACAGAAAATTATCAACTTATGTCCTGTACTTTAGACAAAAATGCAATTTTTTTAAGTTGAAATGCCTTAAAGCGGTTTGAAAAGTCATAATTTATAGGAATATAGTATATTATAACAAATAAAAATAAATAAATTCACGCCCGTTATCCCCGAGGGGGTAGGCAGAGGCACCAATCACTAAAACTGGGCCCAGGTTTTGCCGAGTTTATTAGGTCCCAAACGTGACAAGTGGCAAGCCTGTCACTTTTTTCATACTTACATAGGTACTTTTTTTCACACTGTCGTATGTGACCTATTAAGGGCAGTTCAATGCATTAGTTTTAGATGAAAAACTGTGCAGTTAAGAGGTATTTTTTCTCCAAGTGACTTGTGACGTTCAGTAAGTCAAAGTTTCTGTGTTACTTTGAAATTTTTTTCTCAAATTTTCTTAAAATTTCAATAGCTGTCACCAATTTTCTCTGGTCTCCTTCCGCAAACCGATTGTAGAAGAGCTGTATTTATTGAAGGATATTCTTCACCGTGTAAAATCAATAAAACATAATGGAAAGCTATTTGTTCAGTTGAGAGCAGACGTTTGTCTTGGAAAAAGGGATCAACTGATTTTATCAGCACTAAAGCCACTGGGCCACTAGTCTTTACAAGCCTCCACCAATCCGGACTAGGCCTCCGTGGTGGAGTATGGCCTATACCTTCCTAAGGGAAGAGACCCGTGCCCCTCGATGGGGACATACCTAATGGGTTTGGCTGGTCTTACTGTCAGAAGTTTTCAAGCCGCACAAAGGTGTCTAACGAAAATAATCAAAACTACCTACATCTATCAAAATATTTTTATTTCTTACGCGTTGTTTTAAAACGACGATAGCTTCAAGTGAGTCCAACTCCTTAGCGTGCCTTGCGAAGCACGAAACCGCTCGGAAAAATGCCACTAGCGTTACTCATAGACGGTGACCCATCCATGCAGGGTCGGACCGTTAGTTTAGGAGACCCTGGGCGAATACTACTTAGGGGCCCAACTAATTACTCAAAGTATAGGAAAAAATAGGACAATAAAATATTTGATTAATATTATAATCGTAGACTTGAATTAAATGGATTTGATTACTGTCACGATTCGCAAGGCTGCAAACTTACGATTGTTTAATTTAATAAAATTATGGAGTTTTTCGCATTATCGTCTGTTTTGACTTTGACTTGTCGTAGCTAGGGGCCCCTTGAATCCACGGGGCCCTGGGCTGAAGCCCAAAAAACCTTATGGTAGATCCGACCCTGCATCCATGCACTGAACGCGCCCTACGTTGCTAACCTTCGTGATCGTTTAAGATCACTCAAGCGGCCGGGGCTACGAGCGATTCACTGTCACTATCATTGTATTACAAAGCATTAGCAGAATCTACGCCCAGCATTGAACTGTTCGCGTCGTCACATGATGACGCACAGACTGAACCAATCACACTGCAGTACATCTTACGCTCATTTTCATTGATAAGGACTGGAAAAAAGATCGAGTGGACTGGGGCCGTTTTTGAGTACGAATTTCGAAGGCAGAAATAGACATGAACATTTACAGGCACATACATTGCTTCTGGTCCCACATTAGGATACTCTGTGTCGTGGAAACCAGAAACAGCGACATCACAATCATTTAAACATACAAGACCTGGGGTTTTTTTGTCCCCAGCCGGGGTTCGAACCCGAGACCTCTCGCATGGTAGGTAGACGCGCTAACCACTGCGCTGCAGAGGTCATCGAAATAATTCCCTGGTTTATTCGTAGACTAGCTTTCGCCCGCGACTCCGTCCGCGTGGACTTTCAAAATTTTGTAACCCCGTTCACTCCCTTAAGAGTTAAATTCAGAAAAACGGCGAAACGCGTGCTTAATCAATTGTGTTGAAGAGTATTTATTTTAAGTTTCAGGAAAATCTATATCTATATTATTATATAAAAGGAGAAGCTGACTGACTGGCTGACTGACTGAATGACTGACTGACTGACTGACATATCAACGCAGGGCCTAAACTATAAGGGTTAGAAACTTGAAATTTTGCACAGGGGTTCCTTTTGTAACGTAAGGGAGCACTAAGAAAGGATTTTTGAAATTTCATCCTCTAAGGGAGTAAAATGGGGGTTCAAAGTTAGTATGAAAATTTGCCGTTTTTGAAGTTATTCAAATGAAATTTGGTACAAAGGTTCTTCATATAAAAATATGAAACACGTGTAAAATAGTTTTTTTTAAATCATCCCTTAAGGGGGAAAAAGGGGGGTGCAAACTTAGTACGAAACTTTGCCGTTTTTGAAGTTATTCGAATGAGATTCAATATGAAGGTCTTTCATTGAAAGTCATGAAAGACGTGTAAAGTAGTTTTTCGAAAATCATCCCTTAAGAGGGTTGCGAAGTTAGTATGAAAGCTCTTTCGCATGCGCTAAAAGTATCCCTATCTTATTTGCAAACACTTTACTCAACTAAAGCCCAGTCGCGGGCAACAGCCAGTTAGACATAAAAATTAAACCCTTTTCGCCCCCTTAGCGGTTGAATTTCAAAAAATCCGGTCTTATTCCTTGGCTACGTTATAATATAGACTATGTGCAAAATTTCAGCTTCCTAGGTCCATCGGCTTGGGCTGGGCGTTGATGAGTGAGTCAGTCAAGACTTGGAATTTTATTTATCTAGATATAGATCGGTCTACTTCCGGACATACGCACGTTCTCATCATAATCCCCCTTTACGACGTAGTAAGAAAAAAACGCGAGAAAACTTAACTCCTTACTTCAAATTACATTATATTGGAAAGCGGTAAAACTGCGGCTTCCTAAAGTTGAGTATGAAGAATGAAAACCAATGAAAGGACGGAATTGCTTATCATCTCTTTCTCTCTATAATCTATTTCTGTCTATCTATCCCTATCTAATATACAAAATTCTCGTGTCATGGTGTTTGTGCGCACACTCCTCCGAAATGGCTTGGCTGATTCTGATGAAATTTGATATACCTACATAATCGGTAGGTCTGAAAATAGGTTGTTGTCTATTTTTCATACCCCTATCTGGCAAAACAACGTGTATATTTGGTGGATCTGAGAATAATTCGTTTGCTAGTTAACAACGCAAAATAACGTTTACTGGGTCAGCTACTAAATTTATAAATATAACAGGCCATTTCCGTGTCACTAAGTCAAAATACTTGTTTTTCAGCCAATGACATAGGTTCGTGTCTGCTCCCTAAGTTAGACATTAATAGCTTTTTTTTTGTTAACGGGGTGAAATGCTTTGTGCACCATAACCGCCACCCTTGGGGGAGGGCGACGGCCGTGTGTCGGACTCTCCTCTCCTAATAATAGGAGAGGCATACCTCCTAAAACACCCCGGGGGCCGTCCTGTCGCTCGTGCAATGGGGCGCCGCCGGATCTCGCAAGTGGTGTAACCACAACGCGAATGCGACAGCGGCGCCCCGGCGACGTCGACCCGACTCGCAAGGAGTCGGGCCCACCCTCACTGGAGAAGGGGCATGGGCCCCCCACCCCCTTCTCCCGTCATGATATCGGATGGCAGGTCCCCCAACCTGCCGTCTGTGACCCTCCCTCAACCGGCGGTTTTTATGGAATTTGTCTCCTCGCGGCCCGAAGGCCCCCGGCCCCGCTCAATGTGGGGTTACGGGTGCGAGGCCCATGGTGGACCCCGCGGGACATCCAGCAGCGCAAGCCACTGGACGTCCCCCTCCCTCTGGTTTTGGTCCGCGCCGGCCGAAGCCGGTACCCCCCATATCTGGAGGGCGTTCCCCTATCCGCCACCCGGGGGACGCGTCCGATGGAAGACCAGAAACTCCACACGGAAGACATTAATACCTACTATTTTCATACCATACCATTTTCAGATAATATAGGTAGATCCGAAATTGGTATGGAATTGAAAGGTAACTTTATGGCATATCAGCAATTTCCAGAGACGAAGTATTAAGGTGGGTCAAGCCCTGTATTAAAAAAACATAGCAGTTTATAAGAGGAAGTTCCTCATCAACCCATTATGTCTCCACTGAGGGGCACGGGTCTCTTCCCTGAGGAAGGTATAGGCCATACTCCACCACGGAGACCAAGTCCGGATTGGTGAAGGCTTGTAAGACTAGCGGCTAGTCTTACTGTCAGAAGTTTTCAAGCCGCCCTAAGGTCTCTGACTTGGCTTAACGACTGCCATCCATCGACGGCAGCCGGCACCAATTGCTTAGCGTACCTTGCGAAGCACGGAACCGCTCGGAAAAACGCCACTAGCGTTAGTCATAGACGATCACCCATCCACGCACTGAAAGCGCCCTATGTTGGTTAACCTTCGTGATCGTTTAAGATCACTCAGGCAGCCGGGGCTACGAGCGATTAAACAACATATTTTAATTTTGTTGATGATGAAGAGGAAGTTTTTCTGAAGTAAATGAGTTCGAGGATGGGCTAGAGGTACCAAAAGATGGTTATTAGGAAATTTAATGGGATTCCCGGAAAGTTTCCCGAAAGAAAATTAGGCCTATTGAAATGAACTTAAGACAGGGAGAAAAATAGGTCGTGATAGATTAAAATACTTTCAGAGTTACCTAACTATTTGTATGATAATTTGGGGTCGTCGCGGTGTTATCGGCAAATTTATTCAGAACAGATTCTTTGTTATTCTGTTACAAGTAGCACGTCTTTGTCTGATGTAGAGTATTAATAATTAAAAGTCGATAGCACTTCTGATTAATTAGAGAACAAACAGGAAAAAATTGTAAAAATACACGTCGTGGTTTTGTAATTGGTAGGAAACACACTACCGACACTATCACTAAACTTCTCCAGGCCCTAGGGTCTAAAACACACACGCACGCACTCACGCACGCACTCACGCACGCACGCAAGCACGCACACGAGCACGCACGCACGCACACGCGCACGAACGCTCGCATTCACACACGCTCGCACAGACGCACACACATACACACGCACGCACACACACTTTTTCAATAGCAGATGCCGTGCAGAACTAATGTAATTAGAATACTCAGTATACTCCATTCCAGAAACGAACTCTTAACCAAAGTAAGTACTACAAATGCTTAGCCTAGTGTGGGGACAATAAACAAGCTTATAACAAGCCAAAATGCATAATTATTAATTTCAATGCATAATTAACAGTGTCTACCTCATACCAATACCTCATCGTATGCACAACAAACAAACAATGTCAACTAGTTAATGTCTTGCATAGAAAATAATTTTGATTAGATGAATTAAAAGTCTATATTTCAAAGAATTTATTATTAAAGTATTTAAGGAAAATCTTAAATATATGCAAATAATTTTACAATTATTTTCTTACAATCAAGTTTGTTATTGAACTCAAAACGGCCCTCACCTAGTTGTATGAATTTTTTCGTGTAGTTTTTATCGGGCTGAGAATAGTTCGTATGCTAATTAATATTCCAAAACAACGTGTGCCGGGTCAGAAATTCTGTATTAAATATTTGTGAACATTAAATGTTTGTGTCAGTGTCTGTCTATCTATCTATCTATCTATATAAATAAAATTCAAAGTCCTGACTGACTGACTGACTGACTCACTCATCAACGCCCAGCCCAAGCCGTTTGACCTAGGAAGCTGAAATTTTGCACAGAGGATCTATATACAGGGTTACAGGGAAAGTCGTACACAATATTAAAGGAAGTCATTATTTAGGTCATTTCTGGTGGATTTATTCTATCATATAGGGTCCGAAAAATAGCCGTTATGGAGATATTGACTGTTAAAGATTTTAAAAAAATATCAAATTTTTTTGGCTTTTTGATTGATTTTTTCTCAGAATAGAGCTCGTAAAGTGTTTTTATTTAATGTATTTAGTTAAAAGGCATGTCAATTGATAAAAAAATATCAGCAAAAGCTGCACCTACTACTAACGACTTTAAAAAACTGCTCGGCAACGGTTAGAATTAAATATTTTTTCTCTAAATACTTTTCACATTGAAGCTCTTAAAAAAAAATTTGAAATTGAAAAAAATTTGAAAGGGAAATTATCAAAGAGCACGTATTTACCTCAACTAAAAATTTACCGTTTGCCATCTTAAGTGACACTTGGCTAACGTTTTTTCGATGTAATAGCAAGTGATATACGTTTTTTAATACCTAAAGAGACGTAGAAGTTTCTTAAACGCAAATCATTTGCAGAGCACGTATTAACACATCTACCACGGAAGAATCACACCAGCAGACTAACACAAAAATAATAGATAGATAGAATATTCTAAAAAAGAAATACTGAAATAGGTAGGTACCTGAACACCTGAGACAGCATGTCTCCAGAGCACAAAAAAGCCTATCTGACCTTTTTACATAGTTTAAAGGTGCCAGGAAGTAAAAAGAGTTTTTTTGTATCGAAGTTCAGTTATGTCGGTACTACCACTAGAGCCTACTCAAATAACATTATTTTAAAATTTCATGCACATACCTATTAAATGTTATACCTTTTTGAATAGTTAAAGAGTCGTAGAAGTTTTTAAAATTATTTGCAGATTATGGAACTTATGTTCCATACGTAAATTTTTTTTAAGAGCTTCAATGTGAAAAATATTTAGAGAAAAAATATTTATATCTAACCGTTGCCAAGCAGTTTTTTAAAGCTGTTAGTAGGAGGTGCAGCTTTTGCTGATATTTTTTTATCAATTGACATGCCTTTTAACTAAATACATAAAAAAAAACACTTTATGAGCTCTATTCTGAGAAAAAATCAAAAAGCCAAAAAATTGGATATATTTTTTAAATCTTTAACAGTCAATATCTCCATAACGGTTAATTTTCGGACCCTATATAATAGACTAAAATCCATCAGAAATGAACTAAATAATGACCTCCTTTAATATTGTGTACGACTTTCCCTGTAACCCTGTACATATAATGTAGGCAAGGAATAAGAACGGATTTTTTGAAATTCAACCACAAGGGGGCGCAAAGGGTTGCCAAAATTTGTATGGGAGGTATAAAGAATGTTGTCTAATTTTCTTGAAACTTAAAATAAATACTCTTCAATACAATTGATTGAACACGTGTTTCGCCGTTTTTCTAAATTTGACCCTTAAGTGAGTGAACGGGGTTGCAAAATTTTGAACTAAAGTCCACGCGGACGGAGTCGCGGGCGAAAGCTAGTAAGTGATACCAACATTTCGGTCAGCTTTTGTCTGAGCTGCAAATACATTTTAATAACTTTAATCCGGATACACTTGACATGACTTTTTGTCGGACGAGTCCGACCAGGTTTCGCTCTGATTCGCAGAGCTTAATCATGGTGAGCAGAGACGGAGCTCGCGCCGTCGGTTGCTCGTCTCTGCCAAATCATTTTAAACAAATATGAATTGACTGTATTCTCTTCTTCAGCCTATCCGTGACCACAGCAGCCGCAATATTCCCGAAATGTTGGGGATCAATGTGCCCAATTAATTTTACGTAATAAACAAAACATCAGCGCTTGAAATTCCTAACCTGCGGTGGGCACTCGCGGTAGTTAAACCCAAACTCACTCTAGAGAAACCCGGTGCTCTGTAACGGGACGTTTATATCTAAGCCACATAAAATAGATTGTTCACCAAGGGCGCAAACAAAATATTTGCATCGAGAATCCAGAGCGAACTGAAGCGATTCTTGCATTAAAGCCCGAGCGATGCGAGGGCTTTAACTAAGAATCGCTGAAGGAGCGAGGGATTCAACACTACCGAGACTTTGACGAGACGAGATTTGCGCCCGCGTAGAGCACTCTGCTTTTCACTACCATCTGAGAGAAATAAAAATGCGTACCTACTTGCGTTCCAATTTCAAATATTTGACAATTAGGTATTTAAAGTTTTGCAGCAAAGAGTTTCGCAGTTCAGTAAGTTCCAAACCCGATTTTAAAACTTATTGCTTGGGTTGGAGCGAAATAGATATAGGATGAATCCTCAGGAGTGAAAGAGAAGTCCGAGTTCTTAGTAAATGAGTGCATTAGTATATAAATTCAAAATTGGATTTTAAGTCTATTTACTTAAAAGCACCTAAAAGTAAATAGATTTAAAACCCAAATTAAGTCTATTTACTTTGATGCACCTTATCTTGAACAGCAAAAGCGTGTTTTGGGTCCTAAATTTGCGCATCAAAATGCATCATTTAGAGCAGATGGAGTGAAAAAGCTATTACGTAAGAACTGTTTCATACAAGGCAATAAAGAGTAGTTTCACTTACAAAGAGAGAGCTTCTTGTTTTGTAGCAAAAAAGATCCTTGTATCGCAGATTCGCAGCATATAAAGCACTTGGCAAATATTCTCGACATTGCTGCAAACATTTCCCGTCCGTGCAATATTTTCTACTTTCCTCTAACACGCGGAGTAGTTACGGAAAATAGGTATCGTAAATGCTTTACACAAAATACCGTGATATACCTACGACGAAATATGAAGAAAAATGCACTCGCATGAAAAGAAGGTTTTCTATTTCATAAAGGCATCAGAACTTTTTCTTATGAAAGAAAATACTGGCCATCAGCAGCCAATATTGCAACAAAGTTCTATTTTTTTTTTCATTTCACCTTCTTTTACGATACTAACCTTTATGCTGAGAAACTTTTTCAGCCAGCAAAGTCAAACCAGCCATTTTCAAAACGAAGAAAAATTAGTTTTTATTTTTAAATGGCTTGCACTGCCAGTATTTTCCTAACGAACCAGTCCTGAAGTTTTCACATCCATTGTTCATCGTTCCATACTAAAAAAAAAATCATACGAACGGCAAAGGTGGAAAACGCTTTGTATTCAAAACAACGCAGTCTTTTCGTGGGGTCTCAAAATGCTTGTCACGTATTTATTTGGGCGCTCTTTACGTATATTAGTACACTACGTGAAATACAATGCTGGTTGCACCATAGATGTTTTTAGCAGTAGCAGAGGATTGTTTTTGTTGTTCCTAAGGCGAGCCTCACAAGAAACATTCCTTAAGACAATCTGTTTTCTCTGCGCAAAACATTCTCGTACTAGGGGAAGATTGTATTGTTTTTATTTCATGAAAAACACGGACTAATCCGTAATAGGTTCTGAATGTAGTACCTATACTACTTTAGTCGGCTATGTTGGCTATAAATTCTATTCTAAATTTTCAAGTTTCCTTTTAAAGTCATAATAGATGGACGTCCTTAAGACGTCAAAGCCTCGGACCATTTATGAACGGCCGGAAAAAGTTCTATGAAAATTCATAACTGTCCTGTTTTGCGGCCAAATAAATTACATACTAAGCTCATATCTGTCGTGTTATTTAAAAATGGAACGATATTTTACTGCGAACAATGACAACCAAGGAGGTAACTTATCGGAGGTTTTATTTAAATTTCGAACTGGCCTGCAATAGAAAACTGGATATACCTATTGAAAAAAACCTCTTTAACGCGGCAAAAAGTATTGTTGTTCGTTCGTGGCTCGTCTGATTTTGAAAGTTTATTGAATTTAACAGAATGAATTCATAGTTTTAATGTCCGTGCATTATTTGAGAAAAATCATGTACAAGCCTTGGCCACAAGTAGGCATTAGCTCTATGAAAAGCATCCTAAAAAAGCATGAAACTAAAGCAAATGTAAACCAGGCCTAAAGGAGAGATTGAAAAGGCTTTGTCGCAGTTAGGTAAAATAGGAGCGAACCGTGAAATGAAAGAGGGTATCCAGGGGCACGGTAGAATTATATTTATTTAAATGTAAAGGAATGGCACATAATTATGTGTCTTTAGAATTGTATGATTGTAATGAACTTAGATAAATAATATACGGAGAATAGAGCGATCAGGTAACGTGTTGTAATAAAAATAGAAAGACGTTCACGTCCACTCAGTTCAGAAGCTCAGGGTTATGTGAACCAAATACGTCCGAACACTGCGGCGAATGTCAAAAACTAGTCAAATTTGGAATTGATAAAAGGCCGAAAATCATTAAAAAGCAACGAGGCAATCGCCTCGTTACAACTTGATATCCCTAGAAGCAGTATTTACCCTCAACATTTCATTACAAAACGTACATCATCATCATCAACCCATTATGTGCCCACCGAGGGGCACGGGTCTCTTCCCTGAGGAAGGTATAGGCCATACTCCACCACGGGGGCCAAGTCCGGATTGGTGGAGGCTTGTAAGACTAGTGGCTGGTCTTACTGTCAGAAGTTTTCAAGCCGCCGTAAGGCCTCTGACTTGGCTTAACGACTGCCATCTATCGACGGCAGCCGGCACCAACTGCTTAACGTGCCTTGCGAAGCACGGAAAAATGCCACTAGCGTTAGTCATAGACGGTAACCCATCCATGGACTGAACGCGCCGTATGTTCCTTAGCCTTAGCGATCGTTTTAAGATTACTCAGGCAGCCCAGGCGAGCGATTCTACAAAACGTACATGTAGTTCAAAAAATAATTAATTAAAACCCAACGGTGCGAAATCTCAACTGTTCAGAGCACTCGTTCGAGCTGTAGTGAGAAATTCCTCAGTCGTATGACAATAGACAATTCGCAGACTCCTACCTAGTTATTAAGCCGATTTCACATTTACGAAAGTATCGTTACGAGATCGTCGTCGCGACGGCATTTCCGAACTAATTTCGTATGTTTAGCGTATTTTCGCGTCGGCGTTCGTGAGGACGATTTTAAAATAGGGCTCTACTCTATTTTATCTGAAATATAGTTTCGTGGTCGTTTCATTTTTGTGGACTGAAAGAGAATGTCGTGACTAGAATTGAGAAAGGATTTGCGTTGCTTTGGACGTGTAGAGAGGATGAAGAAAAAAAGATTGACAAAGTAAATCTAGCGAGCGAATGGAAGGGCCGGCAAGGAACTCCCCAGGCGGACATATTTCGACCAAATATGGGATTTATGAGCAAAGGGCAAAACTATAAAGAACAGAAACCGGCTTGCATGCACGGAACGACTGATAAATGTCGTTGGAGCGGAAGCGATCTGTCAGGATCGTGCAAGTGGCAGTATCTGGTCTCTGCCCACCCCTCTGGGTTACAGGTGTGAGTTAACGTTTGTATGTGTACGTAAAGTTCCGTGACGATACTTATTGGCATAATTTATGTTTGCGTCTGAAGTTTTTCTATTGATCCAGTCTCGAACCTATCATCGGCGTTTTTTTCTTAGCAATTAAACATAACATAAACATACACATTTACATACAGGCACATACATTGCTTCTAGCCCCACTTCTTACTCTTTTAACCCGTTGGCTCAACTCTGCAAATGATAAATTGCCTTGACACACGGGACTTTAGAACGACGGTCGATGAATATAAGGTTTAATTTCGCTTCAGAGTACCCGCTACCAAATATCCGCCGAGCCGAAGAGTTAATATATAAATTATCCTTTTTAATACATAAATTTTAATCTTATTAAGCACCCTAATATCCGCACGCGATGTAACAGAGCGCGACACCTTTTCTCAACATCGTGAAAAAAAATGCACAAGTGTTTGACGAGGATACCGTCGCGAGAAAAATCGCTGTCGCAACGGTAAGTTCGTAAACGTAGAAGCAGCTTTACAGCAAGCGTCTGGATACTAAGACGTCGGTGCTGCTTTTTGACGATGCAAATGAGATAAAGTTGAGGGATGAATTTGAGCAAAACAGTCTGGAGCTCTCGTTACGGAAAGCAGGGAAGGGTTGAGAAAAGGAATTGTGATTTCTGGGGAATAGCACCTGCTCCTAGATTCTGCTATTGCGTAATAGTACAATGAGTTTGCATAAACGCGTCGATTTTATTTCATTGCCACTTCAAGTCAAAGCACGCGTACTGTATTTGACACTATCAACAATAAATTATTTGAGATGCTCGATTAAAACAAAAATTACAAAATGATTCGGAAGATGTATTTCTTTTGATCATTTACTAGTTATTAAGATTTTTAAATAGATGAAACATAAAAAGAGTGTTCTGAAATGTGACGTCACAAGCAAGTATTTTCATACAAAATTCCGTTTTAAAAGTAACTCATTTGACATCCTGTCAAATACCCAATTTAACAGAGTGTAAAAAAAATGAGTGATAAAAATGTACTGGGGTAATCCTTAGGTTACAGTTTTTTTAGGAGA
This sequence comes from Yponomeuta plumbellus, assembly GCA_947310845.1. Taxonomy (NCBI): domain Eukaryota; kingdom Metazoa; phylum Arthropoda; class Insecta; order Lepidoptera; family Yponomeutidae; genus Yponomeuta; species Yponomeuta plumbellus. The sequence continues at coordinate 5,140,215 of OX371221.1, read as the reverse complement.
GCAGTAGCAAACATTTGTCACCCAAATGATTATGGAGAAAATCTAATTTTAAATATTGCATAAACTATATATCTATTTATTTATTTAATTTTTATTTATTTATTTAATATTTAGGAAAACTAGTGACTAAGCAAACATGATATTACAAAGCAGATATAAAAACAGACAGTCATTAAAAGTTTCCACAGATAGCGGCAAAAAGGAATCGAAGTGACGTCACATAATAGGTATAACCTGTGACGTCACATAATAGGTATATCAGAGGTCTTTGCAGATCACTAGTACTCGTACAGTCAAAAGCATGCCAACCTTAAGGTACATGCATGCACTCTGTTCTCCGTCGCGTTGGGGCAACATTGCAACGAAAATGTAGAGGTTGACTGTATTTAAAATCGCAAACGCTTCTTACCTACTTGCAAGATATTGCTTGGGTTGGCAATTTTTTTCACGATACTCTTATAAAAAAAATGTATAAAAGTTGAAACTAAATCGTTCAGTGCTGCTACTTTCATATTGTACTTTATTAAATACAATGGGCGTATACCCTTGAATATTATCACTCCTTTCTTTTACAGATTGTAGACGTCAACGGAATTAAAAAGCATGTCACATGACACGACCATGTAACTGTAATTGAACTGTGATGCACTAACAGAATCGAGGAAAAAGGTCAGAGTAGATTTTTTTTTCGCCGCCTTTTTCTCCACTACACACGGCCCCAAGGCAGCGGCTAACATTCACATCATAAGTAAATTCTTTACGTAGAAATAAATTTCTGATTTCTGAGGCCCGCGACTTTAGTTGTATGGTCAACGACCAAGTCTTGAAACCATAGGTGAGAACGGACAGGATACACTGTCGATGAATTTTCTTTTCATGAACGCGGAAGGTTGCTCTTCATGAGCTCTTTGATGGACCAGCAGCACTTCCAGCCCTTACATTACGTAACTTTCCACTCTATCGGGTTAAGGATTTACACAACTCGAAAGAGTCAAAATAAGAATGTATATGACAGTTCGGAGTAGTAGTATGAGATGCCTACTGGGAAAACAAGTCCCAGAATGTAACAGTGTGACATAATAAGGTGGTGTGACATACCGGGAACAAAAGGGCTAAATCAGACACCTCCATACAGTGGAGTCTTACGTAATTGCACCCCTGGCGTTATCGATACGGCGATCGAATTCTTTGCCCTGGCTGAGTGAAATGAAAATAAAATAAACAACAATTATTCACGCCACTAGCGCTTCATCATCAACCCATTATGTTTCCACCGAGGTCCACGGGTCTCTTCCCTGAGGAAGGTATAGGCCATACTCCAACACGGGGGCCAAGTCCGGATTGGTGGAGTCTTGTAAGACTAGTGCCTGGTCCAACTTCAAGAAGTTTTCAAGCCGCCCTAAGGCCTTTGACTTGGCTTAACGACTGCCATCTATCGACGGGAGCCGACACCAACTGCTTAACGAGCCTTGCGAAGCACGGAATCGCTCGGAAAAATGCCACTAGCGTTACTCATAGAACGGTCACCCATAGATGCACTGAACGCGCCCTCTGTTGCTTAACCTTCGTGATCGCTTAAGATCACTCAGGCGGCCGGGGCTACGATCGATTCGCTAGCGCTTATCTACCTGAAAACGATCAAAACGTACACAGCTTGCTCACCGGAGTTAAAATGGTAAAATGGAGATCGGCACTCAAGAAAATTGTTTTTTCCGAGAAGCGTGAAACGTTTGCCTTGTTGCTATGGGTGTTGTCTGTTCGGTAATAATAATAATAATGGACAATATGACGCAATAACCCTTAGTAGTCCCGAATGGCCGTCTAACGTGCACATGTTGCAGCCTGACGATAACAGGGAAAGCTATTAGATATTATTAGTAATATTATTATGAATCATCATCAACCCATTATGTCCCCACCGAGAGGCACGGGTCTCTTCCCTGAGGAAGGTATATGCCATACTCCACCACGGAGGCCAAACCCGGATTGGTGGAGACTTGTAAGCCTAGTGGCTGGACTTACTGTCAAAAATTTTCAAGCCGCCCCTAAGGCCTCTGACTTGGGTTAACGACTGCCTCCTATCGACCGCAGCCGGCACCAACTGCTTAACGTGCCTTGCAAAGCACGGAACCGCTCGGTAAAATGCCACTAGCGTTAGTCAAAGACGATAGACAAAGTAGGGACTGGGGATATTAAATGATTAGAGAATGTATTGAACGATCTAAGGCAGATTGCATACTGTCTGTATATGTGTATACCGATACGTACGTAAGAAATTTTGTATTGCAATCGGTAGGTCTGAGAATAGGTTGTTATCTTATTTTCATAGCCGTAAGCGAAATATATATATATATATATATATTTCGCTTACGGCTATGAAAATTAGAAATATCTATATATATGGTGAAACAACGTTTGTTGGGGCAGCTAGTTTTGTAATAAAGTTTTGATTGTGGAAAATTGATTCCAAAATTAATAATTTTGTAAAAACAACTTTTGATTATTAAAAACTATGTACAAGAAAAAAATTATAAATAAAATTATTAACGTTATTCCGGATACACTTACTAAACTTTTTGTCGGAAGAGTCCGACCAGGTTTCACTCTGATCCGCAGAGCTTAATCATGGAGAGCAGAGACGGAGCTCGCGTCGGCGGTTGCTCGTCTCTGACATACATGTATATAAAATATCAGTAATCTAATCATGTGTCAAACCGTCAGATCGAATTTATCAAAAGCTTACTCATTTTATTACCATCACAAAAATAAATATTCCTGTTTTGAAGTCTGTTAATAAGTAGGACAACGCTAATACTGGGGCCAGTTGTAATAGGTACTGACAGCATCCGATCATGAGCGTAACGCAGGTGTCAGCCATCCCAATTTCAACCATTTTAGAGGGATATAGGCGACCCGGCCACGCCACCAATATTGGCACTATCCCCGAGCACAGTAAGTACATCAATAGGTCTTGTTGCAAATTCATCCGTAAAGCAACTGAATAGAGTGCAAAAATGTATATGGTCTCATGAGTATTAAAAAAGTAACGCAGGTAACGCACTAAATTCACTTGACATATCTCCTCCTAGGGGAAATATAAAAAACTCCACCTACGGCACTTGGGAAGGCTAAAATTGTTATCTACAGTAACGGGGCGGGCCGTGAGGAATTGATGGATTAATACAGTTTTGGGAGTAGGCTTAAAGGTCATAGCCCACTTACACGACTCTGCTACCTCCCGGCAAAAATAATATCAATTATGTGCTTTAAATGTTGCTGTTAAGATATATTTTAAATTGGCATCATAAATTAGCTGACAGCTGACAACGAGCTGTCTGCTGTCATTAGATTAGATTAGATTAGAACTTTTTATTGTACACACCATAGAAAAACAAACAAATACATTATAGGTAAGACTTATATATCTAAGTCATTGATGCCAATGTAAAATATATCTAAATAGCAATATTTAAAGCCCATATTTGAATGATATTATTTTTGCCGGGTGGGAGCAGAGTCGTGTAAGTGGGCTATATGACCTTAAGGGGATATAGCGGATTAAGGAGCGCCAGCAATGAAAAAAGCATTTTTTGAACTCATACTAGCACCGCTCTTATTAACTTCCTTATCCACTCTTATTATTCCGTATACCTTACGGAAGAGTCCGACCAGGGCTTCGATTCCGTCAGTGCAATGTAGTATAATGACAGTTGCATGAACATGGCGATTTAATTTCACTGTCGCTTCAAATCAACGCGCGCAGGCGTCTTCGTAATTCTAGTCATCAATGGCATTCAAAAACATATCACGTGACCCGATTATGTAACTGTAATTTAACTATAACCTCTCTTGCGTTATTGTAATTTACTTCTTTCATGTGTATTATTATTTTTCTTTCTGTGCAATGTTTTACTGTACTAGTTTAATGTGTTTCTCTTTGTTTGCTGTACACTGTGCCTATCTTTTGTGTTACTTCTGTATATGTGTGAGTCCATGGTTCTACCCACTGGACTCCCATCGCTTCTAATCCCCACTAATTTGTTGTTTTCCTTTATTTTCAGGTAAGTTCCAGTGGACTTGCATCGTTCAATACTTCATTAAGTGGCGAAAGTATTGACACTCCAATCTAAATAACACGCAAGTTCCCCATTGCTCTTTCACTTATTTATCCATATCGTACACACGACAGACTTTTAAACATTTAACATAATAAAATAAAATAAAACATTTTTAACCCTACGATCACGTCAAGCCAAATCAGAGTCCTTAGGGCGGCTTGAAAACTTCTGACAGTACGACCAGCCACTAGTCTTACAAGCCTCCACCAATCCGGACTTGGCCCCCGTGGTGGAGTATGGCCTATACCTTCCTCAGGGAAGAGACCCGTACCCTCGGTGAGGACAAAATGGGTTGATGATGATGATGATGAAAGGGCAAGATAAATCCTTCCCTAATGCATCCCCTATTTGGTCAAAGTATCTCCGTCTCTTAACTTTTAAACTGAATTCACGATCCTAGTCGACCAAATCCCCCGGCCTACTACAGCCGTCAACACAACTCGACCTCCCCGTTCGAAACTCCAACTTAACACGAGTCTATAAAGTTTAGTTTCCCAACACAGCCCACCCCTGTAGTTTGCTCAAACGAGTAACTTTGAAATGCCGTAACAATTTTGTACCGACAATTTTGTGTCTGCGTTGAGTTTCGATAGCTTCATACTGTTTCGATAGCTTCGTACATACTGTTAGCTTTTAGAATATACCTCGCCTACTATCGGATACAATCGGATACATTCGTGTATTAGAAATATCGAAACTAATATTGACCTAATTTCGAAATCGGAACTAATACGAGGGCTGCTACTTATGTATGCGGAATAGAAAAAATAAACAAATGTATATGGCTAAATATGCTTTTATTGTTTTTCAAAGTATTCTCCACTATGATCGATGCACTTTTGCATTCGATGAAACCAATTTGTAAAACACTTTTTCCACTCTGATTGAGGTATCTCCAAAACGTGCTAATTGAACGCATCTACGGCATCTTCACGGGTCGAAAATCGTTGACCACGTAATTTATTCTTTACATTTGGGAATAAATAGAAATCATTGGGAGCCAAATCAGGGCTGTACGGCGGATGAACCATCAATTCTATTTTTTGACCATCCAAAAATGTAGTTGTTTCCTGAGATGTATGACAGCTGGCCTTGTCATGGTGAAGTATGATTCTGCGTCGCTGGTTGTTTTGGCGTATTTCTTCAAATACTTCCGGCAAACAAATGGTCGTGTACCACTTCGAATTAACCGTTCTGCGATTCTCCAGTGGTATTTTAGCCACATGGCCATTAATACCAAAAAAGCAGGCCACCATTTGCTTTACAGTGCTTTTTGCACGAGCCACTTTCGTAGGGTTCGGCTCATTTTGAAACACCCAAACTGTTGATTGTTGTTTAGTTTCGGGATCGTACGCGTAGATCCAGGATTCGTCACCTTAGATATTATAAACAGATTTTGAGTCGCCTCCGTTGAATTTTTTTAAGGTTTTCTTGCACCATTCGACGCGAGCATCTTTTTGATCCTGAGTTAAGTTGTGCGGGATCCAACGCGAACAAATTTTTTTTACAGACAAATGTTCATGTAATATCCTATGAATACTCGTCATACATATGCCCAGAATAGTCTCTATCTCGCGATACGTAACATGGCGGTCTTGCACTATTAGTTTTCGCACAGCTTCAATATTTTGTGGCACAACCACCGATTTCGGGCGACCTTCTTTAACTTCGTCCGTGAGCTTACTGCGCCCGCGATTAAACTCACTAAACCAGTGATACACAGTCGTTTTTGATGGAGCTTCACCACCAAAAGTCGAAGTTAATTGATCTACGCACTGTTGTTGCATTAAACCACGTCGAAAATCGTAATAAATCATAGCACAAATATTTTCACGAGTGAGTTCCATTTTTTCAGTGATATGACATTTTAAACCCAACAAAAACAAAACACTAACGTATATAAGAGAAAAATATTAGCGGCCAGTATTTAAAAAAATCACGAATTTGACCATGGAGGTCTGACATTGCGTTTAAAATTATTGGAATCCCAGATTCCGCATACATAAGTAGCAGCCTATGTATGACACTTAATTGGACGTAGTTTAGCAAAAAGGTTCTAACCCACAACATGGCCATTTTTGAGTTAACAAGATGTATAACAAAATGATCAAAATGCTCTATATTTTAAGAATCAAGGACTTTCACAGCGATCCGATGAGTATGTGCAAAGTTATGGCACATATTAGTCCAACCCACATGTATGGAGAGCGTTAATCAGCTTTAACCTAAAAACTCGTCTAATTTCACTTGATGATGATGATGATTGTTCCGACCGATTTCGACTTTGACCCCTAGTCAGGCATTTGGCGCTGGTGCGCTCGAGGATGGCTTATATAGCCTATCTTCACGGCGAAACTACGTGCACACTGAGGGCACGTGAGAATGCCGTTCTCATAATTGTACATATGTTATGGCAGCAGGTGGGCGAGCCTTTAACTGGTCGCGTTTGGATTCACGTTTCACGTTTCAGTTACACAGAGCAGGAAGTAGTATTACACTCGTGTGCTTTCGGCGAAAACCGAAGCCTACTCTAGAGCCCGAGGTATATTCTAAAAGCTAACAGACTGTAGCTTTCGGGCGGTGTATTATCATATCTACTCCAGAGAATAGTGAAAGCTGATCTTAGATATGTATGTAAGTAGCTTATATACGTCCCGTTGTAAGACATAACAGAGTTAACACGACTCTTATTTTTAAGATAAGGAGACAGGAAAAAGTCTCGACGAAACAAATAATGCTCTCTCGCACGTTCTGGATTGGCCTACAGCAAATAATTTGTTGTTAAATTCCAAAAAGACAAAATCTATAAAGTTTGCCCTCACCATCAACCCATAATGTCCCCAGCCAGGGGCACGGGTCTGGGTTCGGCCCTGAGGAAGTTATAGGCCATACCCTACCACGGGGGCTAAGTCCGGTCAAGTTTGCCCTACCTTACGTAAAATTAGTTGAAAACAACATTGTAATTGGAAATGAAAAACTGGAATTTGTAGAAGATACTGTATTTCTGCCTATCTTACATGGCCTATACCTTCCTCAGGGAAGAGACTCGTGCCCCTCGGTGGGGACATAATGGGTTGATGATGATGACGACTGAATTTCCGGGCATCACAATCGATGCCAAACTACAATGGGGTCCATATATTGTAAAATTTGCACAAGGACTTAACTCCGCGGCATATGCAGTGAAAATAATTCGGGAACTTAGTGACGTTGCAACTGCCAGGCTTGTTTATTTTAGTTACTTCCATAGTATTATGTCCTATGGTAAAATACTATGGAGTCGGGCAGCAGGCATTGAGACTATCTTCAACTTGCAGCAGAGCGATACGATTTCATCATCATCAACCCATTATGTCCCCACCAAGGGGCACGGGTCTCCTCCCTGAGGAAGGCCATACTCCACCACGGGGGCCAAGTCCGGATTGGTGGAGGCTTGTAAGACTAGTGGCTGGTCTTACTGTCAGAAGTTCTCAAGCCGCCCTAAGGCCTCTGACTTGGCTTAACGACTGTCATCTATCGACGGCAGCCGGCACCAACTGCTTAACGTGCCTTGCGAAGCACGGAACCGCTCGGAAAAATGCCACTAGCGTTAGTCTTAGAACGGTGACCCATCCATGGACTGAACGCGCCGTATGTTGCTTAACCTTAGTGATCGTTTAAGATCACTCAGGCAGCCCAGGCTACGAGCGATTCATTCAGCGATCCGATTTATTTACAAGCTATACGTAGTAGGGACTCGCTAAGAGATTTCTTCAAAGAAACCAACATCTTAACAGTTGCAAGCCAATACATTTATAAAATATTATGTACGTTCGAAAAAAATATCAAATACTTCGAAACTTTTAGTAGCCGTCGTAACGTTAATACTAGAAATAAACATAAATTTTCATTTCCACGCTTTAGACCTGCTAAAGTTAATAACTACTTTTTGTTACCATCGACGCGGTTTAACTAATGTCTCAAGCACTCTGTGCAAAAAAGCTTATTATAAAACCAACGATTATTTGGAAGACAAGGATGTCAGGTGTTATACAGTAGATTAATATTAAATGTATTTAGAGGAGATTATTAATTAAATTTCAATTAATATTGATAATTGTGTCTAGTGTTCTCAATACATCCATGAGTAATATTATTATTAAGTTTGAAAGTTTGTTAATTATGTACAGTCAAGCACTGCACAAATCTATTTATCAATCAATCAATTTATTTATTTGCGCAAACATTGTGTCAGTCATATAAATACACTAGCTTCCGCCCGCGACTCCGTCCGCGTGGACTTCAGTTCAAAATTGTGCAACCCCGTTAACTCCCTTAAGGGTTAAATTTAGAAAAACGGCGAAACACATGTTTAATCAATTGTGTCGAAGAGTATTTATTTTAAGTTTCAAGAAAATTAGACAACATTCTTTATACCTCCCATACAAACTTTGGCAACCCTTTTTGCCCCCTTAGGGGTTGAATTTCAAAAAATCCGGTCTTATTCCTTGCCTACATTATATATAGATCCTCTGTGCAAAATTTCAGCTTCATAGGTCAAACGGCTTTGGCTGGGCGTTGATGAGTGAGTCAGTCAGTCAGGACTTTGAATTTAATATATATAGATTGTGTCTAGTGTTCTCAATACATCCATGAGTAATATTATTATTAAGTTTGAAAGTTTGTTAATTATGTACAGTCAAGCACTGCACAAATCTGTTTATCAATCAATATGGTACAAATACCATAGACGGTCACCCATCCATGCACTGAGTGCGCCCTATGTTGCTTAGCCTTCGTGATCGTTTTAAGATCACTCAGGCAGCCGGGGCTGCTGATTTTATAATAAGGTTATCGTTGATTTTATAATAAGGTGTATAACTTAAAAATTATTATTCCTGGATGAGTTAAACACTAGACACAATTCTCTTCTGAGTACATTTAATATTAAACAACTGTTTAACACCAGGCGCTTTGTATTCTAAATAATCGTTGACTTCGAAAAACTTAAGTCCCACTACCTGTTCTTACTTCTTAAACTGTTCCATATATGTATTTAATTCAGTATTTATTTTGTAGGTATATGTAGTATTTAAGTTAGGGCGGTTCCGTGCTTCGAAAGGCACGTTAAGCAGTTGGTGCCGGCTGCCATCGATAGATGGCAGTCGTTAAGCCAAGTCAGAGGCCTCACGGCGGCTTGAAAACTTCCGACTGTAAGATTAGCCACTAGTCTTACAAGCCTACACCAGTCCGGACTCGGCCACCGTGGTGGAGTATGGCCTATACCTTCCTCAGGGAATATACCCGTTCTCTTCGGTGGGGCATAATGGGTTGATGATGACTTAGACATAAGGTAACTACAAAAACTCTGTATACTGGTTGAGCAATAAAGTTTTATCTATCTATCCAACTTTTGACACGTTGTATAGACTCCTTAAAATGCGTTACATAAACGGCCAGGATTTCAAACATCTTGTTAAAGGTATTTGCTCAAATTTATCAGCTAATTCATTTCTCCTCTTCCGAGGTCGATTGCAGACGACTTTTTGTTTGAACGAGCCTGTTAATGAAATGAAGTCTGTACTTATCGAAGTTTATTGTATGTACGCTGGACGATTTTGTTCCTTTATCTTTGCGACAGCTGTCAGGGACCATTTTTGTATATTTTAATAAACAATTTAAAAGGGCATGGGCTAAGGGGAAAGGGCGAGATATAAATGACTTGAAACCGATGTGTGTGCGTGCATGCAACGACTAATGAATGTCGATGAAGCGAAAGTAATTTGTCAGGAACGTGGCAGGTGGCAGTCCCTGGTCTCTGCCTACCCGTCTGGGATACAGGCGTGAGCTTACATAAGCTCACATAAGCTCACGCCTGTATTATACTCATACATACATATCGCACATAACAATCCAAAGGGTATTATCTCGATAAAAAACTTTTTTTTTTACAGCCTAAACGAATTCGCGTAAATTTTCTCCACAATCTGGCAAGACAGCCATATCTCTAGGACAATTTAAGGCCAAGAGATGGCGCTATACGACTGTCTTGCCATTTTGGTTGCTATACATTCGTGCGGGCAAGACTGTCACACTTTAGTTGGCCCGTAAGCCCCGCCTGAGATCGACGTGTCGCTCGTGTTATTTCTAGTTACGACAGGTGGTGTGTCAATAATTGCTAAAAAAATTGTGTGGTAAGTAGTCTAGAATGTATTATCATTTAGTTAATACTGTTTAGCCTGATTTTAATTAAATACTCATTTGTATTATTTCGACTTAATACTTTATAGTCTGTTTTAATTTTCACAACTTCGGAATACCGTTGCTTTATTTTGTCTTAATACCATATTGCCAACGGTTTTTTGTATATACTACACTCTGTCCAGTTTTTTTACGTTTTTGTTTTGGTTGTAAGCCGAATACTACCATTTTGACTGACAATAAATTGAAAATTCTTGTTTTCAGAAACATCATGAAATTTTATAAACGCGCAGCGAAGTTGGTTTTGGCTGCTAATCCAGCTATCAAAGAAGACAATAGTGCTGAAAACCTGGAGGTAGAGGAAGAAGACTGTGACGATGATGTAGCCGACCCCACTTATCGTCCATCTGAAGAATTTATGCCTCCAAGTTCCCCGGATGCTTTGCCAGATCACCAACAGCACTGCGAGTACACAAACTGTACTTCAGAAGTGTTTTCCGCTTGCTTTAAGTGCAACAGTTTTCTTTGCTGGTACCATTTTGAAGAGCCTTCTTTCGCTAATGATTGCTCAAATCATAATGCGAGCTGCGAATCTATATTGAACATGGATTATAATCTCCTAATGCAGCAAAACAAGTCAGGTAATAGTATTTTACTATCGAAAGACCAAACAGAGCCAATTCCTTTAGGTACTACTCATACTACTACCGATTTTTCTGCACAACAATGTGAGTTTTTGCTTTGCTCTAGAAATGTTTTTACGACTTGCTTGAAATGCCAATGTTTTCTTTGCACCCTGCACTTCGAAGATTCGAGCTTAGTCGGGGATTGTTCGAACCATACGCCATTTTCAAAGGACAAACCAGACCAATCGATCGCGAAGTCTGAGCCAAAAAAAGAATCTGTCAAAAAGGCTACTAAAAGAAAGCGAAATAACGGTTTGGAGTACATAAATTCTGGCAAAAAACATGTTCCGGCAAGATCTGTGAAACCTCCATGTGATCAAAAATGCCGACTTAAATGCTTTGAAAAAATTAATGAACATGACCGACAGAAAGTATTCGATCAATACTGGGCCTTAGGTGATATAACGAGACAACGAGATTTTATCAAGTTTAGCACTGAAGTCGTCCCACCCCCAAAATCGAAGCCAATGCGATACATGCCATGGAGGAAAAAAACAAAGGGCTAATAACTATGCCTTTTACCTCAATGTAGAGTTGAATAAAATAAGGGTATGCAAGCAGTTTATTAAGGCAACTTTGGATATAAACGATCGGGTGATTGGAACAGTCAGAGCGAAAGTAGCCAAAAACGGTTATATTGTAGAAGACCTAAGAGGCAAACATCAAAAGACAAAACTTGTTGAGGAGTCTCAGAATGTTCGTGACTTTATAAATACAATTCCACGCATCGAAAGCCATTACCTACGTGCACAGACGTCACGGGAATTCATTGAGGGGGGCAAAACACTTTCCGAAATTTACAATGATTATAAGCTCCAGTGTGAAGAACATTCTAAAAAACCTGTTAGCAAGACCACATTTTGCAATATTTTTCATAAGGATTTCAATATATCCTTCTTTACTCCCAAAAAGGACAGATGTGAGCTATGTGTTTCGTAAGAAAATAGCAGTGATCAGGAGAAACTAGCAATGAAAGAGCAATATGAAACACATCTCAGGGAGAAACAGCTGAGTAGAGAAGAAAAATATAGAGACAAGCAGATGACTAACCAAATATACGTGGTAGCTTGCTACGACCTGCAAGCTGTACTGACGACCCCTAGAGGTGAAGTATCTGTGTTTTATTACATTTCCAAACTGGCTACGTACAACCTTACTATAGCTGAACTGGTATCATGTCTTACGACTTGTTTTGTATGGCACGAAGGCCAAGGTAACCGAGGTGTAACAGAGATCGGATCTTGTGTTTGGAAGTTTTTGACCAAAAAGCCAGAGGCAGTTAATTCAGACGACTTGCAGGTTGTTTTTTATTCTGACAACTGTTGCGGGCAGCAGAAAAACAAATTCATGATTGCTCTTTATGTGTATGCTGTCAATAAGTTAAAAATAAAATCCATAACCCACAAATTTCTGATAAAAGGCCACACCCAAAACGAAGGAGATGCCGTACATTCAACTATTGAAAAGCAGATTAAAAGAGCTTTAAAATGTGGTTCCATTTACAGTCCTCAAGAGTATGTTTCATTGATCAAAACTGCCAAAAAAAAATCCTCCCTACTACAAAGTTGAGGAATTAGACTTTTCTGATTTTTATGATCTGAAAAATTTGTGTGAACAGATTGGAGCAAATTTTTCTCGCACCACAAACAATGAAAACATAAAATTGACGAATTTCAAAATAATTGAAGTTCGAAAGGATGATCCGATTGCGTTTTATGTGAAAACTTCCTATGCAGATGTTGATTTTAAACGTATAGAGATCAGAAAGCATAATACGAGGAAAAATTACGTGATTCCTGACAATTTAGGCAGAGCGTATACGGAAAATATCCCAGTCAGTGAAAAGAAAAAGCAGGATATTTTGAAGTTAATTGAAAAAAACCACATCCCCAAAAATCATTTTGATTTCTATAATAGGCTGTAATTGTTTTCAAGTCTTAGCCCCGATTTCTTTAACGCATTTATTTTGATCTGATTTAAGATAGGTAGGATTGGTAATGCTATTGATCATGTTCGTAGAGGCTGTAATTTCCTTAGTACGAGTAGTACATAGTTTAAAGGTCAACATCTTTTTTTGATAAAATACTCATTAAAAGTTAAGATTTAAGATTAAAATATAATAGTTTCTATTTGCCTCGCAGAGCGTGCCATATTGAAAGTTAATAGATTATAAGTATTAGTTTAAAGACTTTATCGAAGACTGAATTACCTAAGTGTTGATACCAATTATTTTTAATAACTATTATAGTAATTAAAATGTTATAGTCTGAAGTTATAAACTATGATAAGTGTGCCTTATTATAGTTTATAACTTCAGACTATAATATAATAGTTTGTATTTGCCTCGCAGAGCGTGCCATATTGAAAGTTAATAGATTATAAGTATTAGTTTAAAGACTTTATCGAAGACTAAATTACCTAAGTGTTGATACCAATTATTTTTGATAACTATTATAGTAATTAAAATGTTATAGTCTGAAGTTATAACCATGATCAATATGTTCGTAGAGGCTGTAATTTCCTTAGTACGAGTAGTACATAGTTTAAAGGTCAACATCTTTTTTTGATAAAATACTCATTAAAAGTAAAGATTTAAGATTAAAATATAATAGTTTCTATTTGCCTCGCAGAGCGTGCCATATTGAAAGTTAATAGATTATAAGTATTAGTTTAAAGACTTTATCGAAGACTGAATTACCTAAGTGTTGATACCAATTATTTTTGATAACTATTATAGTAATTAAAATGTTATAGTCTGAAGTTATAAACTATGATAAGTGTGCCCTAGGCAGTAAAACATATTGAACATTTTCGTAAGGTGTCTGTTTTCTATAACTATTATTATTTTTGATTTTTGAGAAAGTTGTGATTTCTTTTGTTACATACTTGATGATTACTTAAGTTGAACTACTGACGTTTATAATTAAAAGACTGATTTCATATCATAATATTATTTCATTTAATACACTTTGATAATTATAATTATCAATTCCGGTCAAAACGCCTGTATTATTTTCAAATACTACATTATAATAGGTTATTATAAAGCTAGCTATAGGGTCATAAATACAAATTCAAATAATTTTGGCAGGCAAAACAGTATCAACTCGATAGTGTGTCAGATAAAATTGCATAACTATTAAGCTGCCAGTTTAAAACAATTTTTTTGTTGTCAGTTATGTAAGCTAAGAACCAACCTACAAAATGAATATAAAAAGTACAACTATGTCGTCTGTGTTACAGTGTTAAGAATTTTCAAATATTTAATACGCTTTTTCTCGAAACTTACTTTTTTCAGATAATACCCTTTGGATTGTCATGTGCGATATGTATGTGGTTTAAAAGAGACTGAATGTTTGAATATGAAACAGAATATATATTATGTAATTTCTTTACGTTAAAATACATTTTTAATTTCTGAAGGGTTTTGTCTGCTGTACAGAACTAACAACTTCATCGAAGTGATTTTCAATGGAGTTTGTACGAAGTTTTTATTTTGTTGGTTGCCTATTCGTTAAGTTTTTAAGCCTACTTAGCCGTGATAGTTTTTACTTTAAGTTCATTATATGTGCGTCTTTCTGTTATTTTTACACAGCTATCTAAGCCATCTACTTCATCATCATCCACCCATTATGTCCCCACCGAGGGGCACGGGTCTGTATCCTGAGGAAGGAATAGGCCATACTCGACTACGGACGCCAAGTCCGGATTGGTGGAGGCTTGTAAGACTAGTGGCTTGTCTTACTGTCAGAAGTTTTCAAGCCGCCCTAAGGCCTCTGACTTAGCTTAACTACTGCCATCTATCGACGGCAGCCGGCACCAACTGCTTAACGTGCCTCCGCTCGGAAAAATGCCACTAGCGTATTAGCATAGCTCTCTCCATTGCGAATAGGCTAAGACTGATGCATACTTGCAAAACTACGCTTATGACAAAACGCATTTTCTGCATGGCGCCAAAAATTTTTATTGACATTCCAAAATGTCTGAAGTTACCTACTAAATTTATTGAAATTCAAACGAGATCTGTTTAATCTGTTATGCGACAGGTGTTGTTACAAGATAGATTTTTGTTCGAAATTTTATTTTGCATGTGCATGACGAATAATTAATTGACTAAGTAATTATTACTAAGTGTGTTACTTAAAGGACTTCAAAGAACTAAAATTATTAAAGGCATAATTTTAAATTATTTGACATCTTCATAGAAATGTATTTACGCTTACTCTAGAGGAACATTAATATTTGTTCACCGCGTGGCAAAATATGGCGAACGACACATAATAATTTTATCCAACGGCATGTAAACATCCATATTTAACAAATAAAGATACTTTATTATATTCTATTGTACTGCTCGTTGGGCGACCAAAAGCACATCAACATGTAAATACTGCACTCTCATCAGTTACAATACGAACGGTTTTGCAACGAAAATTAAAAGCTTGATTGCCTGTTGACGTTATAGGGAGTGGCCCTTGAATGAATGTTTAATTAATTGGCGTCAGCCATTAAATTGGAAGGCGAAATAACGACTATTATACACGAAAACAATGGTTTTCGTATTCCGGATAACTTGCGCCGTGCCCTGCGTGTGTCAGTTAGGGCCTTTCTCCACTTCTTCGGTCCGACAAACGTTAATTACAGGTCCGATTTAGAAACACACAAGAATACTAGTAAGCTTCTCCACCACTCCGGCATCCGGTTTTTAACGGTCCGGTAATTTGCTATATTGGAACGGTATTTTACCGGGCCGAAGTGATCGACGTACAAAAACAATACTCGTTTTTGCACCGCGCATGCAACCCGAAAATGTTCCCATACCATTTTATTTACATTAATTGAATGTGTGGAAAACGTCCCCTGCCTCGAATAGAAAAAACCGAGGAATTTTAATAAAGCACTGCGTCACGTCCATTGCCGATTATAATCGGATGAAGTGGAGAAGCATGATCCGGCATCCGATATTTTTCTCATGACTGATTCCGGTTCCGAC
The DNA here is from genome assembly GCA_947310845.1 of Yponomeuta plumbellus. Lineage (NCBI taxonomy): Eukaryota > Metazoa > Arthropoda > Insecta > Lepidoptera > Yponomeutidae > Yponomeuta > Yponomeuta plumbellus. The sequence goes on along the minus strand of OX371221.1, from coordinate 5,124,238 downwards.
GCCGGACCCGAGCAGTGCAGAAAGGGCCTTAGGGTGCTTTCACACAGCAGTTATATAACTTTTTCTCAAACATGCTTGGAAATTTGAGCATTATTTCGACAACCTTCTTCGAGATAAATCGAAATTGCTGTACTGGCCAATTACACGCGAGCAGTGGCCGGAAAAAGCTCTATGAAAATTCATAACTGTCGTGTTTTGCGGCCAAATAAATTACATACTAAACTCATATCTGTCGTGTTATTTAAAAATGGAACAATTTTTTACTCCGAACCAACTCCGAACAATGACAACCAAGGAGGTAGCTTATCGTTCATTTCCTTCCATATAATATATTTTATTTATGTATGCTTATTTTATTTTATAATTATTTTATATTTATTTCATATTTATGTATGGTTTATGTATGTGTATTAGACAAAAAGATATCTTATTTCATATTGTCTAATTGCACCGACTATTCAGCTTCTTTACTTTTTTCCGTCACTGGTTTTCTGGAAGAAATTAGGTACTTTTAGTAATAAGGCCGCCAATTGTATTGTACTATGTTATTGTCAAATCTCATGTGTAATTCCTGGTGACATACAATAAAGAATATTCTATTCTATTCTATCCTATCAGAGGTTTTATTTACTCGTAAATTTTGAACTGACTTGCGATGGAAAAAATTGAAAACCTATTGAAAAAAAAAGAACACTTTAACGCGGCAAAAATTTATTGTTGTTCGTTCGTGGTTCGTCTGATTTTGAAGGTTTATTGAATTTAACAGAATGAGTTCAAGTGATGAAAATGACTGCGATGAACTTATTTTAACGCCACCTGAAATTCAAGAGGCGGCAAGAGCCGTAATAGAAAACTTGTTACCGCCAAAATCAACAACTGTATTTTCAAATAAAAAGTTCTGCCGTAGTACTACTTAGTTTTCACATTGAATTTAGATAAAGAAATTCAACCTGTATTTATATACCATATACAAACCTTGGCCACAACTAGGAATTAATGGACTCACGTATGCGTGACGTTTCCACGTTCGTCCATCAATACCTCTTTTGCTGGCCGCTGCAGTAATGTAGGTACTATTTCTCAAACATGCTTGGAAATTTGAGCATTATTTCGACAACCTTAATCGATAAATCGAAATTGCTGTACTGGCCAATTACACGCGAGCAGAGGCCGGAAAAAGTTCTTTCGGAATTCTATTTTTGTTGTTACAGATTGAAATTAGTAAATCCATTCGGATTCGGGTGTCTGCGAACTGCCGAATTATTTATCTAACTGCCCATTCCATCGTTTTACTGGCCATTTATTTATTAGTCTGCTTACGTATATTTAGTACTGACAGTGTAAGACGAAATTACCGGCCAATTATTTTTTTATTACTGCCTATGTTTTACCGAGCTGCGTTCAGAAATCTGTCTGAAGTGCTGAGAGGCGACTTTCCAATATGCCTTAAACGAAAACTCTACGACCAATGCGTATTGCCTACTATGACATACGGAGCCGAGACCTGGACTCTCACCAAGCACACCACCCATCGACTTCAGGTAGCCCAGAGAGCGATGGAGAGAGCGATGCTCGGTATCTCCATCAAAGATCGAATGCGAAACACCGAGATCAAGAGGCGAACCAAAGTGACCGACATTGCAAGAAGGGTCGCTACACTAAAATGGAGGTGGGCAGGTCATGTTTGTCGCAGGGAGGACGAGAGATGGAGTCGCAAAGTACTAGAGTGGCAACCGAGGACCGGACGTAGAAGTGTGGGCCGATCCCCAGCTAGATGGCGTGACGACATCGACAAGGCAGTAGGGAAGACCTGGAGAAGAACAGCACAAAACAGGAACGACTGGCACTTGCATGAAGAGGCCCTTGTCCAGCAGTGGATATCGACGGGCTGAAGAAGAAGAAGAGAAGAAGAAGTTTTACTGGTCGTTCTAAATTTCCAACCAGCGACAAAAAAAAATGTTTTATCAATGATCATAATAACTTCTCGGATATTTAAATAACAGTTCAAAAAATTAGTACCCTTTAGGTAATGTCCCAAAACTTACTCTCAGTATAGCGAGAGACGTCAGCAAAAGACCTAAGTGGAATTCCTGAATTCTGGAGCTATCTCAATATGAGCTGGAATGCCCATCCATTTAGGGTTATGACTTTGTCCCTGGGAGGTAGACGAGGTCCTGGTGTAGGCGAAAAGGGTATTATCGGGCGCGTGACGAGCCGCTTATGAACTTGACACTAGAAGGTGATTTTGAATTCGTTCAGCTTTTTTAAGGGGGAATTTTTACCATGATGTAAATAGCTGATAGATAAATAAATAATACATTTTATTTAACGACATTATACACTCAAAATATAACATAAACATTTGTACATAAAACAATAAAAATTCCGCCAGCCTTCTCGGAACTCTACCGGCCGACAGCGATCTAGCTCCAATGTTTTATTTAAACTAGAAAATAGGTTAAGTTTTTTTAAATATTATTATTAGTTTATGGTTTGTAAATACTACCCTCTCAATTTATTTTTAGTTATTTGAAGGTTTAAAAAAAACAAAAATGTAACATTAAAAACATAAACAATCGACTGAAGTACACATTGTATATCAGTCTATTGTTAACCCTAGAGTGCTCGCGCTATGAGCATTTTGCCGCCCGCGGCACAATTTTCGTTTTATTTTGTACACTATGCATTTGTCAAGGGCAAGCATCCGTGTAGCTGCCCCCCCGTCCCTCGCCTTCTTGTGTTAGAAATAAAAATTAAATCAGTGCGCGGATGACCGCAGGAGACAAAGGTTGTTGGAGGTGTGTCGCGTTTGGCGGCAAATTGCTCACCGCGCGACTACTCACGTAAGTGAAGTTTGTGGGTCTTAGTTTTTACTATTGTTGAAATATTATTTGTTTTCATTGCGTATAGGTATATTTTAATGTAAATATGGTATGATATTAATTTTAGTTTGTTTTAATTACTTATTGGGCCTTGTGTTTTTGTTTTATTTTGCTTAGTATATTTCATATCTTTTTAGATAAGTATCGTATGAAATGACATATGAACAAGACGAACAAATACTAGCGTGGTTGGAAGAGGAGACAGATGGCGAGGTTGATGAAATTGTGTCTGAAAGTGACCGGCAAAGTGAACATAGTGAGCATTGTACTGACACGGAACAATCAGCGGCAGAATCTGACAAAGATGAGCCATCAACCTGTCGCGTATTCCCTGCGCCTATCCAGGAGTCATTACGACGCGGTCGTAGACGTGGTCGCCGGCCTTGTCGTGGAGCTGGAGCCGCAGCAATACAAAATACACCACCTAGCCGTCACACACGTAGTTCTACTGTAGTTGTTGAAGCAAGTAAGTTGAAGCCCATCCCCAGTCAGCACGTCCCAGAGACCTCCGAGGCGTATACAACGTCGTTGATCAAATGAAAGAAGAATATTCTCTAGGTAGAATGACTCGTAGATAGCCAATGAGATCATTTTTCTCAATTGTAAACATTGCAGGCATAAATAGTCAAATAATATACAAAGAAAATACTGGCCAATTATTATTACATCGAATATTTCTGAAAGAAATTGCCCTGGCTATGACTAGACCACATATCGTTAGAAGATCCGGCGTGTACACTACAGAAACATCTGAGATACCAAAGCTCTCGATTTGTGCCACCGGAACATCAAAATATACTCTCAGTTCGAGAAGGTATATGCGCAGTATGTCCATCGAAGAAAAATAGAAGGACAAAAAAAGGGTGCAATAGATGTGCAAAGTTACTGTGCAGCGAACATTGCATATACATGTGCCAGGATTGTTTTGGTGAAATACACGCTGTAGATGATGAAAACGCGTAATTTTGTTATTAAGTTTAATTTTTAAATTTTTCATAGAAATAATAATGCAAAAGTTCCGTAAAAACAAAAATAATTACCCAAGATTTCCCAAAGCATTGTTTTCTAATTTCCAATTATAAAACTTTAATAAATGTTTTCTATTTCTATAGTTGGTGTTTTATTTTATCGTTATAACATAATTAAAAATGCATATGACCCGTATTAACAAAAAAAAATCGTATTAAGTACGGGCGGCAAAATGCTCCCTACGCGATTACTCGCGTTTCACGAGAAGGCGCGACTACTCTAGGGTTAATAATATTGTCTCCTCATACATTTCGACAGCACATTTGGTTCACTCTATTCAGTTACGCTACTGGCCAATTTGCAACAAAAAAAAATGTAGGTTGATTACACGATAATTTATAAAAGACTAGAAAAAATGTAGGTTGATTACACGATAATTTATAAAAGACTAGAAAAAATGTAGGTTGATTACACGATAATTTATAAAAGACTAGAAAAAATGTAGGTTGATTACACGATAATTTATAAAAGACTAGAAAAAATGTTGGTTGATTACACGATAATTTATAAAAGACTAGAAAAAATGTGCACGCTGAAAAAAACAAAAAAGTCTATACATACAAACATGCTTTTACATAATGCTTATGTTTTAGTTCAACGTATTGAGCCCCAAAAATGGTTCCGACTCAGTATGATGATGGTAGTAGTGTAGAAAAAAAAATCGTCAGAGATTGTTTTTTCGTTACGCAAAATAGTTTCACCTAAGTAAATACATAAACTTACACCCGTATCCCAGAGGGGTATTCAGGGCCCTTAGTGCGAGTTTTTTCATTCACTTTCGATAGCGAGAGCGTTTGCAATTTGTATAGGAGTGACAGAGAGAAAACTAGGTGGCGCGCTTTGTCACTCCTATAGAATATGAGTTTACGTTAACGCGATCGAGTAGTTAAAAAAACTCGCACTAAGCACACTGTCCCCCGTCCGTTCCATGACGTTTCTGAGACGCCTACGAAATGAACATTATAGACTATGAATTGATCATGCTACATTTTTTTTTATGAACGGAAATTTCAACTATTTCGAGAATTATGCTTTCAGTACAATTTATATTTATCAGACTTGTAAATAACTCTGTATTTTTAAGATATTCAATAAAAAACTTTAATTTAAAAAGCCATAAATGTCTTCTATGACGTCATGTGAGTACGAATCTTTTGCAATACCTACTTAAAAAAAATACAATTTATTTTTAATGAGGCATCTCTAGTCATGCTCTGATGATGTCACAAACACCAAAATTTTAGTAAAATATTGATAATAGACATAGTGAGTAAAAATCCAAAATACCGAAATAAGTTTCTTCAAATGGTCAATATTTTAAAAATAAATTTCAAAAATAAGTAGAATGGCCAATCGTGCCTAATTGTATGAAACAAGGGCCAAGGATCTATGGATAGATTTATGAATATTTCTTCACGTTGAAATTTTTTTTCGATTTCTAATTTCTGATCCGGAAGACAATACCGGCCTTCCCCCTCAGAGGTAAATGTAACAGCACTTTGTGAAATTTATGGCCTCCCGTCCGCGGGACCCTTTTGTCCCTACTTACGTACCTTATTGTCCTTTTATAACGAGTTAAAAACAGATGATCTTGGAGCATTTTCATATATATCTTATGGGGCTTCTAACATAACATAACATTTACATACAGGCACATACATTGCTTCTGGCCCCACACTAAGATACCCTGTGTCGCGGGAACCAGAAACAGCGACATGTAAACATCCGAAGACCTGGGTTTCTTTTTTTTTTTCCCCAGCCGGGATTCGAACCCAGGACCTCTCGCAGGACCATGTTTTACTGCAATTTGTGGCTGCAATACAGTGACCTGCAATATTACGTGAAATATCAGCCATGCTATGCAATATTGCAGTATGTCAATTCAATTCAATTCCTGAATTACCAGCTTTGCTATGCTATGCTAAACATTTTTGGTATGGCCACATTTGGCCGGTTTTGTTTTCATAGGTTGCCGGACGATCGCTGAGCGATCGATATTTATGCAACATTACCCAGCTAGTCTTTTTGTTGTTTCAGTCACTTTCTATAGCTATGGCATGGCATCTTTGTAGCTCATTTAGGAGTCTGCAATGTGAGCCATATATTGCTCGGCCATCAGTTGCAATAAAACATTTTTGTGATGGCCGGAAAATGATTTGCTGAAAGTGCGGCCACATATTGCAGCAAAACATGGCTCGTTTAGACGCCCCTTCAGTCACGATTTGAACTTACACCTTATTTGTATAGGAATCCAGCATAACTGTGTCATTTTTACAACGAGTTAAAAAAGGGGTGTTGTTGAAATATTTTCATAACTTTCCTTACGAACTAAACCTTCATCGGACAGTTATTAATTTTATTCCGGATAGGTACATTTAATTAACTTTTTGTCAGAGAAGAGCAATCAATGACTGGGCCTGTATTACAGTACGATACACTGTCGGGTCACGTGACGTGTTTTTTCATACTATTAACGCCTAGAAGGTTTAACATGCCTGCGCGCGTAGACTTGAAGCGGCAATGAAACTAAATCGTCATAGTCATGCAATTGTCACGGTACTACCACGCATTAGCAGAAACTATACCTAGGGCCAGTTTCCGAATTGAGAATTTCAATAAGTAACTAGCTAGCTGTAGTGCTGTCTCGTCATTTATCTCAGAAAAGAGAGGGACAGATCGTGACCTAAGTTTCACTTAGTGAAATTATCAATATTCAGAAACCGTTCCTCAGTCAATCAATCAATCAATAAAGACTTTATTTGTCTGCAAACATGGTACATAAAGGTTTTATACACTGTATTGTAATGGACAAGCGTGTCGCACCATTATATGGTATACAAATATTATAATTTAGCATTAAGATTACAAAATTAGGTATTATATAATTTCAAGAACGTAACATGTCATAATTGGATTTAAAAAATTATTATATAATGTCAAGAACGTAAAATGTCATAAATGGATTTTAAAAAATACTATATAATATCAATAACGTAAGATGTCATAGATGAATTTCAAAGTCATTATATTTCAAAGTACTCATTTACACTAATAATAATACTTTATTCATTTATTTGCTTCTTACTAAGTAAGTTACAGAGTGAGCCTAAAAATAGCAGGTGATTTAAAAGGATGTTCTTAGATTTATTAGTGGCCTACTGAGTTCAACCCGTAACGTGCGTAACTGTAAGTGTAACTCTGGTCTCCTCGCTAGGTTACCCTGTGTGGAGGAAACCAGTGAAACGGACTTAATAATTTTGATTGAGAATTTAGAGTTCCGAGGATAAGAAGAAAATAAACAATAATAGCAAAGAGAAACAAAAACATATTATTATAAATATTGTATTTACATACATATATATGTATATATATATATACTATATACCATATTAAACATATCATTGACATTATCTGGTATCATTAAATATAAATTAAGTGGCGAGAAAGTATTTTGGATATATCTACGAACATTACCGTGAGTACAGACTTCTTAGAAGATTTTCAGTTTCGGCAAAAGTAAGAGTCAGTAAGTATTCAGTTACAATTTTAGATGTTTTATTTTTAGTTAAATTGACAATGTTGAGTTTAGTATTAAGATTGTTGTAAATTTGGGGGGCTAAGTAATAAAATTGTCGATGAGTGAATGCGAGCTTACAAGTAGGTACTAATTGATTTAATAAGTTTCTGCGTCTTCCCTCAGATTTTTTTACTAGGTACAAGTCGACCAATTTGTGTTGTTTTAGACTAATACTAAGAAGATACAGTTGACGGACAGTTAATACGCGAGTTATATTGTACAGATCTGTGGTAGGAAAATCAATTGATTTGAATATGATAATTTTTAGTAGTAAACGCTGAGTTCTCTCAAGCGTTAACAAGGTAGTTTTTGGGGCGCCACCCCATATAATATTACAATATCGAAGTAGGGATTCGCAAAGGGCCTTATACACTGATAATACAAAATGTACATCGCCAATATGTCTTATTTTACAAAATATATGAATAGTTTTTCTAAGTCTATCGGATAATAAATTAATTTGTGTTTTCCAACTTAAGTACTGGTCAATTATTATACCTAAATATTTAATCTCAGCAACTTTATCTAATTTTGGACATGAGCACCCTTGATTTTCATTGCAGTGGTGGCTATGAGCAATGAGTTCAAGGTTGCTTGACTTTGGTTGAGATGCTGCAGTTGAAGAAAAGGTTATAAATTTAGTTTTTTTTACATTTAAAGAAAGTAGATTTAATTTCAGGTAGTTAAGTACCTGTTGGAGGCCACTCTCAGCCGTCATTTTAACCTCATCCCACGTTTCACCATGAAATGCAAGAACTGTATCATCAGCGTAAGTGACAACTTTACATTTTTTCAGCTCCATGTTACATAAGTTATTTACGTATATTAAGAAAAGGGTCGGACCCATTACGCTTCCCTGTGGCACTCCGAATTTCACAACAGCCTTATCGCTCACAGCCCCCTCTTCTCCTAAAGATACTAGTTGGGTTCTGTCACTGAGATAAGAAGTAAGCAACCTATGAGCAACTCCCCTTACGCCTATTGCTTCTAATTTAGAGAGAAGGAGCGGGATCGAGACAGTGTCGAATGCCTTTGCCAGATCTAAAAATATTCCGATGCATTTACTACCTTTATCGATGTTATTAACTAAGTAATTGTTTAACGCCAATACGGCATCCTCTGTGGAAATATTTGAACGAAATCCAAATTGACTGTCAGAAAGTATGTTATGTGTGAAAAGAAATTTTTTTAGTCTATTGTTAATTACTTTTTCAAAAATTTTGGATATAATGGGTAACAAAGATATAGGACGGTAGTTATCGACACTGTCACGAGCCCCGCCCTTATGAATGGGCTGGATAACAGCCCTTTTTTGACTATCCGGAAATACCCCACTAGATAAGATCAAATTACAGATGTAGCTTAGTGGTTTGATTAAAATGTGAGCATTTAATTTTATAACTTTTGCGGGTATGCCATCCCAACCGACCGCACAATTGCTTCGAAGACCTTTTATTAAGGAGGCAATCTCATCTTCGTCAGTTGGGACAAGAAATATTGAATGTGGGTTAGAATATGCTTGGGAGGGAGTTTTCAAGAGGTCCTCTTCGGTAGTATTTAGTTCATTCATTATTTTTGATGCCAGTTTTTGGCCAACATTGCAGAAAAATTCGTTAATATAATCTGCGGAACGTTTTGGGGAGTTTTTTATTGTAAGTAGTTCTTGATATTTACTTCTATTAATGTTAAGATTACAGTAGTCTTTTATGTTCGCCCATGTCTTTTTTATGTCATATTTACTATTCTCCAGCTCTGTCCTGTAGTACTGCCTTTTTAGTTTTTTAAGAATTTGATTGCAAATATTGCGATATATACGGTATTCTGAGAGTATTTGATGGTTTTCAGGGTGACGTTTACATTTAGAATGTTGTCTATCCCGCTTACGCATACATGCCAAAAGGCCCGGTGTAACCCAAGGTTTAATTATGTTTCTTGAATTAGGAATTTTAACGAATTTTGAACTACTCTCAATGCTTTTTTTTAAATTATCAATCATATATTGTGTACAAAAGTTAACGTCATCCTCCTTCATCATAATCTTCCAATCTATTGCTTTTATCTTTTGTTGAACTAGGTCATAATTTATTACTTTAGTACTTGTTTTTTCTTTACTACTAGATTTTTTATGCGTTTGATCTAACTGTAGTAGAACTGGGAGATGATCTGTTATATCTGTGTCCAACACAAATAATTTTGATGTATATCTAGTTTTTAACAAAACATCGTCGAGACAACACTGTATATACAATTTTGAACCAACCAGTTAGAAAGCGCTTTGTCAAATTTATGTTCCGGGAGGGAACTTATGTCTTTCGGCAGGGAATTAAATATTTTTATTGCCATATAGTAACTATTTCGTCTAAAAAGCTCGAGATTAACTTTAGGATAGGCTAGCGTTTTATGTCTCAATGTTCTTTTATTTTCATTATTGTGCATTTCGAACAAATCCAGGTTTCTCTTGACAAATTTACAGACCTCAAGAATATAGATGCCGTACAAAGTAAGAATTTTATATTTTAGAAAGATTGGCCGGCATGATTCTCTTCAAGACATACCCCATATAGCCCTAATACATTTTTTTTGTGCAACAAAAGCTCTGTGGCTGTCTGTAGAATTACCCCACAGAACTACTCCATATCGCAAAGTAGCGCAAACATAGCTGTGATATACTAGAAGCGCAGTTTCAACCGACGTGATTTGCCTTATTCTTTTTAAAGCGTATATGAATTTATTTATTTTATTGCACACTGCTTCGACTTGCGGCTTTCAAGTGCATTGTTCGTCAAGGACAATGCCTAAAAATTTTGTTTGTTCTGCTTCTTGTATTGTTTTATTATTTATTGCTATATTTAGTTTAGGTACTTTTGTTTTTTTTTCTTTGTTGTAAATTGTATGTATTTTGTTTTATCTAAATTTATAACTAGGTTGTTACTCTTAAGCCACATTATAGTATTGTCTAAGTATTGGTTTATGTCAGTTTCAAAATTTTCAATATTTTCTCCCTTTACAATAATGGTAGTGTCATCAGCAACTAGTACGCTATCACATTTTAGAGTGCTAGGTAGATCATTAACGTGCACTAAAAACAAAAGGGGTCCTAGGATACTTCCTTGTGGAACACCACATGAAATCATCCCTGGTGAAGAGTTAAAAGATTTCACCGTGGTCGTTTCAAATTTGGCTATCCGAGTTATTTGTCTACGTTGAGGTAAATAGCTTTTGTTGAAATTCAGTGCCGTACCTCTTATACCAACGTTTTCGAGCTTATTTAAAAGAATACGGTGGTCAACAAAGTCGAAAGCCTTGCTTAAATCAAGAAATAATGCTACCATCGGGAACCTGTCATTAAGGCCGATAATTAACTGTTTCATCAAGTTAAAACTGGCTAGCGTTGTTGACTTGTTTCTTCTGAATCCGTTTTGTTATGTTGTCAAAATGTTATATTTTTCCAGAAAGTCCATTGTTCTCTTATACACTGCCTTTTCAACTACTTTTGACAAAATTGGTATCAGAGTTATTGGTCGGTAGTTATTTGGATCTTGTCTGTCACCTTTTTTAAACACAGGCAATACAATTGAAAATTTAAATTTTTCTGGGAAACGTCCTTGCTCCAAACACAGATTTATTATATGAGACAGGGGACTTGATATATGTAGGGCGATAGTTTTAAGTAATTTAGTATTTATGTTATCAAAACCAACAGAGTTTGTATTGCGAAGAGATAAGATTATTCTGAAGATTTTGCAAGGGTCTGTGGGCTGGAAAAATATCGTGTGATTATTTCGGGAAGAATTTCTATCAAATTTGTTATTTTGTTCGTCTACTGAGTTTTTGAATGTGTCTATAAAAAGTTATTAAAATATGTTGCTATGTCATTCCCATCCGTGTGTATAGTTTCCTTCGTTTTTACACTTTGTATTTACAATTTTTACAATTTATAATGTCCCAAGTAGCTTTACAAGAATTTTTTGCGTTTTGTATGTATGTTCTGTTTTTATATTGTCTTACAGAGTTAATACATTGCCTAAGTAGCTTTGAATATGCCCTAAATTTCTCCTTCTTGTCGTCAGTTTTGTTCATATAATAACCTAGCCTAAGTTTTCGTTTTGTCTTGCAACACTTTTTTAAGCCCTTTGTTATCCATGTTTTCTTATTTTTGTATTTTTTAATTAGTATTTTTGGAAAACATAGCTCATAGAATAAGCATATCTATTCATGAAACAGATTAAAGGCTTCATTGGGGTTATTTATACTCAGGACGTCTGAAAAGGATAGGCTTTCTATGCATTCCAAAAATTTATTGATGTTTTCTTGATTATAATCAAATACTTGTTCAAACCAATATTCTGTAGAACCGGTCGCGCAGGGAACCTGACTAAAATGTAGTGTTTGCCCCGTCTCATGATCCGAGAGGCCCAATCTATGAAGTTTTCCTTCACCACCATTTGTGTTACTAATGATGTTGTCTATACATTTATTTTGACGTGTGGGCTCTTGAATATGAATTATTAGACCAAAGTGTAAGAGCAAGTTTTTCAACCTTATCGTCTGTTTAGTATCATTTAAAAAATCTATATTAAAATCCCCGCATATCACTACTTTATTTTTTGTTACGTTTAATCGTTCGAGCATCGATTCAAACCGCTGGAAAAATATTTCGATATTTGAATTTGGTGTTCTGTACAGGCATATTATCTGTCTATAATCTGTCCAGCAGAGAGTCTCTGGTCACCTTGATTAAGCTCTGCGAATCAGAGCGAAACCTAGTCGGACTCTTCCGATAAAACATCGCTTAAGTGTATCCGGTGTAAAGTTAATAATATGTAGTACGAAAGTTATACATCTGTTCGTATAAGCCGTCAAAAATCGATTCGCTTTACTATGTATATCATCATCATTCAGCCACAAGAAGTCCACTGCTGGACATAGGCCTCCTCCATGGATTTTCAATAGGACCGGTTGGAAGTGGCTTGCATCCAGAGTCTTCCTGCCACTTGGATGAGATCGTCTGTCCATCTTGTGGCTGGTCGTCCTACGCTGCCCTTGCCGATGTGTGGTCTCCATTCAAGAACTTTTCGGCCGCATCGGCCATCAGCTCTACGTGCTATGTGCCCAGCCGCCACTTCAACTTACTCATACGGTGGGCTATGTCGACGACTTTCGTTCATCATCATCATCATCATCATCATTATCATCATCATCATAAGGTAGGTATTTGACGAACCTCCTCCCTCATGGTTTACCAAGTTTCCCGGTGTAGCGCCGCGGGTAGGTAGGGTTACAGGTGATCTTCCCAAAAACATATATCCATAAACTACATTCCTATAAAACTTATTTTCAAATGCTTCCTAATTACCTGAGGAGCAAACATTCAAACAGTGATTTGTCACATTTTCTGAAAAAATGAGCTGGCGACACCAATTTGTACAGTTGATAAAATACTCAATTTTTGCGTATTCAATTTCGTGCAAAACTTTCTTTGTCATCTATGCTTTCATTATTATTATTTATTTATTCACTAAAAATAATACGAAATTACAATAACATTAGTTTGCCAAACTGCTAATGCGTCGGCAAGCTCTTGGTAACAGTTCTTATTTACTTACTCAATCTACGCAACTAACATTATCGATCATATTTCATATTAAAATGTACTGTTTCAAACAAACAGTGTTTTCTTTAGAGGTCCGTTTCATTTTTCTATTTACCTAACAATCTAAGTCGGTGGACAAGTCACTGTTTGAATGTTGGCTGAGGAGCCTATGCTATCCGTCCGGAGTTTCTGGTCTTCCATCGGACGCGTCCCCCGGGTGGCGGATAGGGGAACGCCCTCCAGATATGGGGGGTACCGGATTCGGCCGGTGCGGACCAAAACCAGAGGGACGGGGACGTCCAGTGGCTTGCGCTGCTGGATGTCCCGCGGGGTCCACCATGGGCCCCGCACCCGTAACCCCACATTGAGCGGGGCCGGGGGCCTTCGGGCCGCGTGGAGACAACCTCTATAAAAAACACACGATGGGGGCCCTCTCTATGTCCCTCTGCCCAGCAGAGGGCATGGAAGAGGGCTGGAGGACGGGGAGGGGCGCGAGATCCACAAGCCGGGCCTGGGAGGCGAAACTGCAGGAGGTAAGCCAGGGACCAGGGACTGGTCACCTCATATGGCCCTGGCCGAGGGATGTTTCATGGGAGGGTTTGACTTGATGGGCCGAAGACCTGGCAGAGGGCCAAAAAACGGGTCTTCGGTAGCTGGAGGCTTGGGAAGCTCGCGCCTCTCCGCCGGGAGAGCCGGTGGCGCGGGGGACGCTGCGCGGACCTTGCGCCGCCGGTTGAGTGCGGGTCACAGACGGCAGGTTGGGGGACCTGCCGTCCGACATCGTGACGGGAGAAGGGGGTGGGGGGCCCATGCCCCTTCTCCAGTGAGGGTGGGCCCGACTCCTTGCGAGTCGGGTCGACGTCGCCGGGGCGCCGCTGTCGCATTCGCGTTGTGGTTTACCACTTGCGAGATCCGGCGGCGCCCCATTGCACGAGCGACAGGATGGCCCCCGGGGTGTTTTAGGAGGTATGCCTCTCCTATTATTAGGAGAGGAGAGTCCGACACATGGCCGTCGCCCTCCCCCAAGGGTGGCGGTTATGGTGCACAAAGCATTTCACCCCGTTAACAAAATAACAAAAAAAAAAGGAGCCTATGCTATGATATTCATCATAAAATGTTAAAAGGGCAATATCGGAAGATAAAACGAAGAGACCCGAATTGACTTACGAGTATCCTAATATAATCCGCAGACAAAGCGGTATTGTCGCTGTACCTTTTTCATGGTTATTTCTCAGCAAGATTTTAAATTTAAGGTATTGTTGTGTTTTTTCTATAGCTAGACTTAAACACTGCCTTGAGAATCATCATCGTCATCAGCCATTTGGCGGCCACTGCAGAACATAGGCCTTCATGATTTCACAGTTTGATGACTGATCATCAGATATTTATTCTATGGAATCAGGCGTTACTTTGCGGAAATCCATAATATCCTGAGTCTGACGATGCCTCGTGTTAGAGGCGAAACGCGTCGCATTTTCTCACACAAGTATCAAATTGGCGTCGGTGGTGGTGCATTCGTGTCTTGCTTCTGCTTGAAAAGAAAGAAAAAGATTAGAGAGAAGGTAGGTAAATGTACATGAGATTATGTACTTAAACTAACTGACTGACAGACAGTATTTAATCCAATATAAAACGTATTTAATAATGATCGACTCAAGTGAGAAATGGAAATGGAGGAAATCTATGACGTTTTAATACCATTTTCTATGTTCGAGAATGAGTGGAGTCGAGAGGTGTTTTGAGGTCTTGGAATACGGGTGCTAGTACTCAGAAAGGCTAATCAAATTTGTATATGGGTCGCTATGCCTGAAATAAATTACTATTATTAATCATCAACCGATTATGTCCCCACCGAGGGGCACGTGTCCTTTCACTGAGGAAGGTATAGTAGGCTATACTCCACCACGTGAGCCTAGTGCGGATTGATGGAGGCTTGTAACAGTGTCATATTAGTTCCGATATTTCTAATACACAAATATATCCGACCTATATTCTAAAAGAAAACGAAACATAATATTTTTTGGAATTCAGGAAGAAGAACAAAACTATAATGATTTGGAAAATAAAATTCTGCGCCTTATAAACGAAACTCTAGAGGGTGGAGCGCACTTGTATGGGTTTTTTTTTTTTGTGGAATATTGAAGTGGCGGATGTCGCAAAAGGTGCTCTGACACTTAAGTAACCCTTTTGTATACTATCATTTATACGAAATATTATTAGAAGTACTGCCGCATGGCATGCAAAGTTTTCAAAATTTGCGAAAAAATAGGTATACCTTCTTTACATTTGAAATGGTTTAGAATAAAATATTTTTCGTAAAAAATGCCTTTATTCACTTATGAACAAGTACCACTAATGATATAATTCAAAAAAGTTACACTGTGTGGCCTATAGCGTCATATTTTTGATCCACCAATCGCGCATTATTTTACCATATAAGGTAATATTGGCCGAGCGTTTCGTCGGGAGTCCAGGGGGTCAGAGGCGAGAGGGGGGTTTCGAGAGTTGTTTGCGTCGCATCGATGACCGTGCAATTAGTCATCTAACTAGATTTGACAAGGGATAACGTAAAAAATAGTACAATGAGTTTAAGAAGTAATTATTCGTCGCATATCTTTGGTGTTGGTTGCGAATTACCAAAAAATGTGCTACCTACAGTGATAACCTACAGTGATAACCTACAGTGATGTAATGAAATATTGTGTTTTTGTGTCAGTGGCACGGTGTGCGGAAAAGGGACGACAAGATTTAGTACAGGCTACTTGTGATATTGTTGCGACCGAGATCGTAAACATCTGGAAACGAGCCTCTCTACCAATAGTGCAGCATAAAACAATAGTGTCAAAAATAAGATCCTGTCATGACAAACATCGCGCCCTTCTGAAATCCTACAAAAAGAGTAAAGACAACGAAAATTATAAAAAGAAACTACAGAAGTTTAAAGAAGACTGTGACGTTTTGTTTGACATTGCATCTTGCAAGTGCAAGTTGTTGTCGACGTGTTCTTGTGAGAAGACTCGCAAAATTCCGAAACAAGAACAAGAGTTTTTGCTCGTGGCGAAAGAAGAATGATGATTGGATCCCAAGATAAAAAAGCTACACTTAAAAATATGGCTTTGTCAGATCGAAAGTTAAAAAGAAAACAATTTGAGGAGAACTCTATGACAGCACAAAATGATGAATCTGAGAAGAAAAGAAGGAAAACAAAATCTACTTCGCCAGTTATTAATGTCATCTCGATGGTGCCAGCAATAAATGTTCCCGGACCTAGTAAATTCCCAGTGGTAGCTATGACATTAGATAGATACGGTATTTCAGATCGTGCTGGTGCTGCGATCGTATCGGCTACCTTGCAAGACATCGGTTTGGTTACTGAGAGTGACACGTCAAGTGTTATCGATCGTAGCAGGATTCGGCGCGCTCGCGCACAAACGAGAAGTTCAGGGGCTGCGGTTAACGTGCTAGATGGTGATGATTCATTGATTTGTATATCATTTGATGGCCGCAAAGATAAAACAATGTTATATGAAGATAATCGGAGAAAATCCGTTGTTGAAGAGCACATAACGTTGGTAAAAGAGCCGGACTCGCAATACATCGGGCATATTACATTGGCTACAGGAGATGCACTCACTATCTCAAAAAAACTTTACCTTCATTTATCGTTGAAGTGTGATTTGAAGCGAATAATAGCAATTGGGTGCGACGGTACGGCAGTCAATACTGGAAACAAGGCTGGAGTCATAAGTCTTCTAGAAAATAAACTTCATCGCCCTCTTCAGTGGCTCGTGTGTCTACTGCATGCCAACGAACTTCCTTTACGACATCTGTTTGAGCATCTTGATGGGAAAACTACAGGACCAAGAAGTTTCACAGGCGTCATTGGCAGAGCGTTGAAGGATTGTGAGAATCTTCCAGTGGTTGAATTTACACCAATCGCATGTGAATTGCCAGAGATATCAAAATCACGTAGTGATCTCAGTACAGATCAGCTTTATCTGAGTGAAATATGTGACGCAGTTAGCAGAGGACAGTGCGACGTAAGTTTAGCCAAGCGAAAACCCGGAAAGATAGTTCATTCACGTTGGCTGACAACAGCTAATAGGATACTTCGACTATATGTCTCTACTAGCGAACCTTCCCATAATTTGCGAATCTTAGCGGACTTCGTCATCCGAGTGTATGCCCCGATGTGGTTTGAAATTAAAACCAAACCATTTTGCGTGTACGGATCAAAACACCTGCACAAAATGATAAAATTATCGAGGTACCTTCCAACGAATCTCCTGAAAATCGTTGACCCTGTGCTTCAACGCAATGGATACTTCGGCCACAGCGAAAATATTTTGCTAAGTATGCTTGCAGACGATCGCAAACATATCAAAGAACTAGCACTACGGCGGATAGTTAAAATACGAGAGTAGACTTCGGGCCTGGCACCGATACGAGTGTTTAAAGTGCCGTTATTTAACCTATCTGCCGCCGAATATACAGATTTGATTGATTGGAGCTATGTATCGGAGCCTCCTTTGATCAAACACATACAAACCGACGTCATTCATAGAGCGATTTGAAATATTGAAATACTGGAAACGGAGATTCTGCCAAAATTTATTAAAATGCCATGCCACTCACAAGCTACTGAAAGATGCATCAAGCTGGTCACTGAGTCATGTGTTGCTGTATGTGGACCAGATAGACGTGAAGGATGGATCCGAAACAAGCTAAAATCGTGCAATATCATGCCGGTTTTCAATACAAAAAAAGAGTTTGTAGCTCACCAAATGGCGAATAATTCACAAACTTAGACGTTTTTTATTGTTTTTATTTTAAAGAAAAAGTGTATATTTTTTGGTTTTCTTTCACTTTCTATAATGTAAAGTGTTGAACTATTCAATAAAACATACTATTTTCTCAATTTTGAGTCTTGTTTTACATTTACATTAATCCAATATTTTAAGGATTTTTGAAATTTTCAAGGGTCATGCGGCAGTACTTCGGTCAAAATTCGTGTTTGCTGTCCTGATATATTCTGAACGTATTAGCACGGAGCATCGTTTCCGCACTCCGCCGTATCGAAAATGTAAAAAAAAAAATTCGCTCCACCCTTAGATACGAAATTTCTCAAATCAGAGATAGAAGAACTCTATCGAATCGGAAGGAAAACGGAGAAAACGCGGCCAATAGTACTAAAAATAACAACGATGGGAAAGAAAATTGAAGTTATGAAAAAGAAAAGTTGTCTAAATAATACCCCGTACTACATCAAAGAAGACTACCCCCTAAAGGTACTTAAAACTAGAGAACAACTTAAAGAAAAATTAGAAAAATTGAGAAAAGACGGAAACAGAGCAGTCCTAAAATATGACAAAATTGTTATACTGAAAGAAAATACAGGCATAACACAAACACAAAAACCAAACACAAAAAGGAATTTATCAGAATCTCCACAACACGAAAGAAATACAAACATGAATAAAGGGCGGAAACAACCGAAAAAAAACAAAATGGATATGAAACAGTATTTTTGCAGCAACAAAAATACAGAAAATACCTCCAAAGTAGACGAACAAAGTGTAATTAATTAGCAATCAATAAGGCCCCCTTCAGCCAACGCAGAACAAAATAAAAATACGAAAGAAAATGAGATATCATCTACGAGAAAAAAATATTTCAACAACATAAACAAAACACAGAAAAAACACAAGAAAAAACCTCACCAATTCTCCCAATACGGCTGGTCCCCGCGGGAGAGATAGACTGAAACCCTCCATCTACGATAAGAACGAAAAAGAAAACCAAAACTGCAAACTCTACATTTGTACGTATAATGTGAGATCCCTAGTAGAAACACACAGACAGTGTGAACTTGAACATGCGCTAGAAAACATCAAATGGGATGTCATAGGATTATCAGAGGTGAAGAAGGAAGGAACAAATATAACAGAAAATGAAAAATATATCTTTATGCACAATGGTGTTAGAAGTGGAGTAAATGGTATAGGATTTATGGTGAAAACATTACAAATTTCACTGCCATATCAGATAGAGTAGCAAGATCAGATATGACTTTTGGTACCTCAAACACAATAATAATTAACATTATTCAAGCTTATGCTCCGACAAACAAAAAGAGTAGAGAATCTGAAAACCAATTGGAATGTTTTTATAGAGATCTGGCAATCGCCATGAAAAATACAACAAAACACACTCTAGTTATGGGAGATTTTAATGCTAAAATTGGTTCCCCTACACCGGAAGACAAACAGACAATGAGTAGCTGGGGATATGGTGACAGAAACGACAGAGGCAAAACTCTTCTTCATTTCTGCAGAGAAAATGAGCTGTACATCATGAATTCTCACTTCCAAAAGAAACCAAAACAGAAATGGACATGGAAATCTCCAAACGGCCGAACATTCAATGAAATTGACTTTATTACGTCGAAAATAAAAGATAGAGTTCAAAACATTGAAGTTATTAATACAACACATCCGACCGATCACAGAATGGTTCGGGCCACCTATACTCTAGATCAGAAGCAAAAAAAGTCCTGAAAATGGTATACAAACAAAACGTGTAACTTCACTTCGATAGAAATTGACTCTTTGAAACATATATTTGATGAACTAATCAAAGATTTTACTGTCACAGGAATACAAGAGTCCTATGAAATTCTTACAACCAAGATTAAAGAGAGTCTCAACCATATACAAAACGACAGAAAAATAAATATAATTACACCCCAAATAGAAATTTTGATACAAGAACGCTCATCTCTACAAATTAAACCAAATAAATCGAAAGAAGAAATAGAAAAACTACATTACCCCTACAGAACAATAAAAAGAAAACTGAAAAATAGTCTGAAGTCACGAAGATTAAAAATAATAGAAGAGAACTTAAAAAACGCAGGATCAATTAAAAGAGCTTACAAAAAGCTCGATGACTCAAAACATTGGATTTCATCTCTAAATAAACCCTCAGGTAGCTCTACAAATAGAGTAGAACTGGGGGAAGTAGCTACAACTTTTTACAAAGATCTTTACGAATTGCATGAAGAAAAAGTCCTATGCGAGAGCACCCAAGAACACACTGTCATCGAGGAAGAAGAGGTGCCTCTATTCTTAGAATTGGAAATAAAAAATGCGATTCTATCACTGATGTCCCTAAGGAGTCCAGGAGAAGATGGAGTCACTAACGATATTTTAAAAGCTTTCATAGAGCCAATTACACCTTTTGTAACGGAACTATTCAACAAAATATTTGAAAATAGAACTCTACCTAAGGAATGGGAAACATCAGTCATAACCTTACTATACAAAAAAGGAAATCCCAAAAATGTTGGTAACTATAGACCCATCAGTTTATTGCAAACTCTATATAAACTGTTTACTCAACTGATTATGAAAAGAGTTACAAATTGTCTTGATTTCAACCAACCTAGAGAACAGGCTGGTTTCAGAGCACACTTCTCGACAACAGATCATATGTTTACGCTTACTCAAATCATAGAAAGATACACGGAATACAACCAAAAAATTTACTTCGCGTTTGTGGACTATTCAAAAGCTTTCGACACGATCTCACACAGTGCCTTATGGAAGGCCCTTAAATATCAAGGTGTACATAACCATTACATAATTATACTTATGGAAATATACGCTAAAAGCAAAGGTACCGTTAAGCTAGATAGAAAAGGAAAAACATTTCCTATTAAAAGAGGAGTAAGGCAAGGAGACCCCATTTCACCAAAACTATTTACATCTCTACTTGAAGCAGTATTTAGAAACCTACAATGGGAATCGCTTGGAATAAATATCAATGGCGAATATTTGAGTCATCTTAGATTTGCTGATGACATCGTTATATTGAGCGAGACACACGAAAATCTTCGATACATGCTCGAAACATTGGATGAAGAAAGTAGAAAGTACGGTTTAGAAATGAACCCTGATAAGACATGCCTTATGACTAATGGAGAACCAACACCAACTACAATAAACAAAAAAGACATTCAGTACGTTAAAGAGTACGTGTATCTTGGTCAAAGAGTATACTTTTCGAACTGGGCTACCGAAGAAGTAGAAAGGAGAGTGACGAAGGCATGGAGTAAATACTGGTCGCTTAAAGAAATCTTCAAATCAAATCTACCGATACCCCTAAAAAAGAAAGCAATGGACTCAGTTATCATACCTACTCTACTTTATGGGTGCCAGACATGGCCATTTACCAAAGAAATCATAAATAAAATTCAAGTCTTTCAAAGAGCAGCTGAAAGGAGTATGCTGAATCTGAAATTGAAAGATAAAATACGACACGAGCATATAAGAGCAAAGACCAAAGTAATTGATGAGGTAGAGATGGCATGTCGTCTAAAATGGGGATGAGCAGGCCACGTTGCACGCAGAATAGACGGACGCTGGAGTGAGCGAGTACTGCACTGGCACTTGAGAGAGGCGTGCAGGTCGCGCGGCCGCCCGCGCCGCCGGTGGCGGGACGACATACAACAGCTGGCAGGTCACACTTGAAACAGGACCGCATTAAACAGAGATGAGTGGAATGGGATGGAGGAGGCCTACACCCATCTATGGGTGTCCCAATCTAAATAAGAAAATAATAGCAATGATTCAAAATGTATTGCTAATAATTTAATATTTATTACAACGTAGAATTGAAGTTGCATAATCAAATATGTTATTAAATTTATGAATTTTATTTTATTTGTTGATGCATGTATTTGTAATATTAATGTTATTTAATCTGAATCAATTGTAAAATGTATGCTAATTTCGCTTGGAAAAATAAATGGCTATAATAATAATATTCTAAAAGCTAACAGACTGTACAAAGAAGAATGAATGAATGAAGAATGACAATAAAGTATGAATTACACTGTTATGAAAAGCGGGCCTAGCTTTCACCAAGATGGCCGCCCCCATGCTACACACATTGCCTCTACATGCTCTGGTGAAAAATATTTGACTTTGACTTTTCTACGTTCGAGAATGAGTGGTGTCGAGAGAGGTTTTGAGGTCTTGGAATACGGATGCTAGTACTCAGAAAGACTTGTCAAATCGGATGTCTCTTTTTGATATTTATTTCCTAGCGTATAAAAGAGTACAAAGAAGAAAATGGTATGAATTACATTGTTATGAAAAGCGGCCCTAGCTTTCACCAAGATGGCCACCCCCATGCTACACACATTGCCTCTACCTGCTCTAGTGACAATGACAATGTGACAATAGGAAGGCTGACCCATTTACGTCTAGCGGTATAATGTTGACGTTCATTGGACTGTCGACGTCGGAGCGAATTCTTGGAAAGCTACAATTCAGGACCTTATGGATTGAGGAAATGTTCATCGAAACAGTCGAAATAGGGTAGTTTCCAGGGTCAAAATAATTTCATTCTATTTAGTCCGTATTTTAGATTATAAAAATGTATTGGACACGTATTTTTTATTTTTTCGATTAAAGAAAAAATAACAAAGATATAGCCCATTAAAGTTACGTGTGACGTCACTCCGTGCTAAAAAATGCAGCACGGCGTGACGTCACACGTAACTTTAATGGGCTATATCTTTGTCATTTTTGGTCTAATTTACAAATAAAAAAATACGTGTCCCTTATTTTAGAATAATCTAAAAGACGGACTAATGACATTTTTTAGGGCAACTAGCCTATTGGATAGGTATCCAATAAAATTCATATCCAACAAAATTCAATCTCCACCAATCCGGACTTGGCCCCCGTGGTGGTGTATGGTCTATACAAGTGCCCCTCGGTGGGGACATAATGGGACATGATTTTACTGAAATTTGTCAAAATCCTGAATTGTGAAGATTGTTCCGTCGTCGACTGTACCTCATATTAGATATTACGTGTGCCTAACTGTGTTTTATTAGATTCATACTTCAGGCAGCGCATGTAAGTATTCAGAGGAGGACGTGTAGGTTTACGGTGACTAAGAATGTAGTCTCGGGCGTTTATTACACTATTGGAGACTTGTCTGGTTCTGAGTTGAGGGTGGAAATGAAGAAAAAAAAACGTTTCTTGTTACTCACACTGGGAAAATAGGTCAGCTGCCTGAGGAGCGGATTGAAAGTAATAATTTTCAGATCTAGGGAGGATCATTTTCGAGTGACAGCTGTCAAATTATTAAAAAAAAACACTATACTTGAGCCATTACAAACGAGCGAACTGAGTCATAAACATTAATTTGTATCAGACCTCTCTCTCACACATATAGGCGGCACATCAGGCATATCAGAACTCCCGCTCGCACTTTTATGACTCGGTTCGCACGTTTTTAATGGCTCAAGTATAGTTCTATTTTTACAATAAGTAGGTAATACCTACATGATGAATCGCATCCCGATGCGTGAGTGATCTTAAACGATTACGAAGGTAAAGGAACATAATAGGGCGTGTTCAGTGCATGGATGGGTAACCGTCTATGACTAATGTTAGTGGCGTTTTTTCGGCGCATTTTTCCGAACGGTTCCGTGCTTCGCAAGGCGAGTTAAGCAGTTGATGCCGGCTGGCGTCGATAGATGGCAGTCGTTAAGCCATGTCAGAGGCCTTACGGCGGCTTGAAAACTTTTGACATGCCATACCCCGTTGTGGAGTACCTAATTGGCCTATATCTTCCTCAGGGTGAAGCCCCGTGCCCCTCGGTGGGGACATAATGGGTTGATAATGAATACAAATAAAAATACTTGTTTTAATAGTGCAATATTACTATATTTTAATTTTTAAATGTGAGTGCAATAAAAGTATTAATAATAATAATAATAATAATATGGAATGTCCATAATATTAATAATAATATCTTGCTCTACTAAGTAACTTGTTGTCCATACCGCAAACATTAAGTGAATGAAAATGGCTGAGTGAACTATGAATGAATGAGTAATGAACAATATCACTCACTCTCTCTGTATGCCTTCGCAGTCTTCAACGGTGCTAATTCAAATGTTTCTTTATAATATTGCGTTTTTATTTTTTGTGAGCCTCTCGTGGCAAATTAAATGGCAAGGCAACCAATCCTGAACCACGGCAATTGTATCATACAGTTCAGAGTAAACATAACATGAACATAAACATTTACATACATTGCTTCGCGCCCCTCACTCGGATACCCTGTGTCGTGGGAACCAGAAACCGCGACGTCGCAAACATGTAAACATCCAAGACCTGGGGTTTTTTTTTGTCCCCAGCCGGGATTCGAACCTATAAGTTCACTATCGTCTTTATTAACAAAATAGTACCTACATTACTGCAGTGGCCAGCAAAAGAGGCATTCGGCATTTCCACATTTCCACGTTCGTCCATCAATGCCTAGTTGTGGCCAAGGCTTGTAAATGATTTTTCTCAAATAATGCGTGGAAATTAAAACTATGAACTCATTCTGTTAAATTCAATAAACTTTCAAAATCAGACGAACCACGAACGGACAATAATAATTTCTGCCACGTTAAAGTGTTTTTTTTTAAATTATATCCAGCTTTCTATCGCAAGCCAGTTCGAAATTTAAATAAAACCTCTTATAAGCTACCTCCTTGGTTGTCATTGTTCGAAGTAAAAGATTGTTCCATTTTTAAATAACACGACAGATATGAGTATGTAATTTATTTGGCCGCAAAACACGACAGTTATGATTTCTCATAGAACTTTTTCCGGCCGCTGCTCGCGTGTAATTGGCCAGTACAGCAATTTCGATTTATCTCGAAGAAGGTTGTCGAAATAATGCTCAAATTTCCAAGCATGTTTGAGAAAAACCTTTTTTTCTGGCGTAGTGGACTATCTGTCTGTACCTTTGATACTAACCTTAATTTTAGCCCCACCCAATTAGATTGGACGGCGTATTTACACAACTGATTTTATCAGTTCTCAAACTAATAACATTGCCCTGATTGGATTGAAAGCTAGGGTCTCCCTGTTTGTATTGCTATCTGGGTGAATATACGGTATTTGATTTTTTTGTGTCCCAGAAGAAAATGTAATCTGTTCCATTTAATATTGATAATTTCTCTATTTGACACTATTTTTAAATGTTTAATGATGAGGGCCAGATAAATTTTTCCATTTTTTTGAATTTTATAAGCACCAGAGGAAAATGTGTTACCAGAGGACTGACACTATTGGCAGAGTAGTCACAAATTAAAGCAGGGAAGTGACAGGCCATTGATTATAGCTAAGAAAGGGGACACGTATTAAATAAAACATGAAATATGCCAGAAAAGTGACGCCAGAGAAGTGACAAAATCGCACAAAACCTACAAAAACATATCACTCGCTTTTCTGATCACCGTTTAACGTAATACATGACATCTACACACAATAAACATTGCATTGTGCAAATATGCAATTTCGTAACTATCAAATACAAAAACATAGACTTACCAGAGGAAATACTCCAACGACTGCCAGAAACACGCTTTCCTACAGTGAATCGCAAATTGACACTGTATTATTGGAATTTTGCTCAACGCCAGTAGCTTGTTTCTAACTTAACACTATTGTATGCGCGTAGTTCATGGACAAAAACATACCTTTGCGGTTTTAAGTCAAATTTTACTTCTTTGAGTTTCGCCAGATGAAGTGACATTATTGTAACGTGACATGAAAGTAAGTTATTTTTCTTTATATTAATAATTTTTTTACTGTATATTTTGATAAAATATGTTTCGATATTTATAAAAGCATATGATCATATTTAAAAAAACATAATGGCATACGTATTTAAAATATCTCGCCATAAAATCATTATAATCTAGAAATGGGGAGGCCAGAGGAGTATACATTTACAACTATTTTTAACGATTAATGTCTTAAATTAAACAATTATCGTGAATCGGATTCGAATCCCGGCTGGGGACAAAAAAAAAGAAACCCAGGTCTTGGATGTTTACAAGTTTGTGACGTCGCTGCTTCTGGTTCCCACGACACAGGGTATCCTAGTGTGGGGCCAGAAGCAATGTATGTGCCTATGTATGTAAATGTGTGTGAATTAATAATAAATGTGTGAATAGACTATGTGGGCCAAATAAAAGACCATATCCTTTAATGCTTAAGCATAAAGTTTAACATAATATTTGTCTATGGACCATAGAAATTCAAATAGCGTATATTCACCCATCTGTCAAATTTCATTAACGAATTTTTCTACTATGTAATTTAAAATACTTTGTTTGCTAAGGACTGACGACATAGATAAGATAAAGAGAGATTTATTTGTGAAACGTGTAAACAGAAGGTTGGAATTAACAATTTAGTTCAGCATGTTTTGGCATAACAGGCGTATAAATTTTACATGGGATACCGCCGTTTAGCCAAAGTATTTTTCGCCAAATTTTACTTCCCAATAAACTTATGGCATCAGTTTCATTTCCCAAATGAAACTTTAGCAAGTTTTCATTTCGCATTTTATTCATTTGGTCAAATTATCATTTCGCATAATTTTACTGCGTCAAGTTTTATTAAGACAAACGTTTATTATGCTAACGTTTTATTTTGGCAAGTGTTATTTTCAAATAATGGAACGGGGGGTCGGCGATGTAAAGAATACGTGACAACAGAAATATAGGTGCGACGACGCGCGTAGAGAAGCGGAGCGCGTCGGAGCGTTAGGTTCTCTATGTAAGATCGAAAACAGACTCGACTTTGATGCGTTCTTACCTTGCCTCTTGTTGCCTCTTTGGTAAAATGAATTTTGACCAAGTATTTATTTGGTAAACAATAACTTGCCATAATTACTTTTGCTAACTGTTTATTTGCTTTAAGTTGTTTTGAGAAATGTTTTTTTGCCAAGTGATAATTTGCGGAAAATAGTTTGGGAAGTAATACTTTGGGAAACGATTTTTGGCAATACATTAGTAAACCATTTTACATTCTACAAATATATACATAAAGTCACTCTTTTATCCCAGAAGTGTAAGCAGAGATCAGGGATGGCTTCTTGCCACGATCCTCACGGTCTATCACTTTCGCTTCATAGATATAGTGAACTCTACGACTCTTTTTTACATATACGTGTAGGTATTCCCGAAAGATTTTTCCAGAAGTACTTAATGGTTTGTTATTGAATGGTTTTTAGTGTGTCCAACGCTACATGAAATCAGTATAATATTAAAGAAAAACGGCTCCGTAAAAAAGATGATAGTGTCTGCTTTACAGAACTAACAAGTTCCCCAAAGTAATTTTTCTTTTTTTATACTATTACTATATTTAATTCAACGTATTAAATAGTATTAACTTATAAACTAATAAATGCAAGATAAACTCAATATCATCATCATCAACCAATTATGTCCCCACTGAGGGGCACGGGTCTCTTCCCTGAGGTAATTATAGGCCATACTTTACCACGAGGGACAAGTCTGGATTGGTCGAGTCTTGTAAGACTTGTGGCTGTCAGAAGTTTTCAAGCCGCCCTAAGGCCTCTGACTTAGCTTAACGACTGCCATCTATCGACGGCAGCCGGCACCAACTGCTTAATGTGCCTTGCGAAGCACGGAACCGCTCGAAAAAATGCCACTAGCGTTAGTCATAATATTATGTTACGACCACTAAGACCCGAAGTGGCTACACACACCTAGCTTTAGCCGGTTAGAACTTGGTTTAGCCAGTTACTCTTGGTTAAATCTAGTATAAGCCGATAGTTTTGGTGTAAAACTAGGTCTAACCGGTATCATTCCAAAGGTATCAACGGTATTCCCGGTATCAACCAAACCTTAGTGGCTGATACTAGGTCTAGCCGATATCATGCCGGGTACAACTAGATTTAACCACACCTTTTTGGATAAAACCAGATGCAAACAAGTTCAATGGATGGGAGTTCACCAATCTAGTTGTGGAATAAGTTTGCTTTTATTACGTTAAAATTGTAGACCTACTTTAGTAAAAGTCAATTATTGAAAATCATTGAAATTTATTTTCTCTGCGTTTTTGTATAATATCTTAAAAGCCAGAAGCATGTGCCTCTGTAGAGTTAGTAGAACAACGTTCACCCAAGGTAACCAACCTGTTTAGGTTACCCCCAGCCAGTAGGGTTTGGTTGGACCTAGTTTTAGCCGCAATGATACCGGCTAAACCTAGATTCTACCGAAAACCATCGGCTTATACTAGATTTAACCAAGAGTAAGTGGCTACACCTAGTTCTAACCGGCTAAAACTAGGTGTAGCCGTACTTCGGGTTTAGCCGTAACAGATACACTGAACGCGCCCTATGTTGCTTAACCTTCGTAATCGTTTAAGATCACTCAAGCAGCTGAGGCTACAAGCGATTCAACGGTTGGTCGCTTAATACTCGTTAATTTGTAAGGCCTAATTAGCCGTGATAGTTTTTCTTTTAAGTTCATTATATGTCCATTATATTTTTTTCACGTTCTACAATCAATCGTTTAGCTGGGAGAGGGGGGACGCCCTATTCAGTTTTTTTAAATAAATAAGCACTCAATATGAACTTTGACGATCGTCTGTAAGTAAGCATTAATGTATTATTTATTACTAAGCGAGAGGTCCCGGGTTCGAATCCCGGCTGGGGAAAAAAAAAGAAACCCAGGTCTTTGATGTTTACACGTTTGTGACGTCGCTGTTTCTGGTTCCCACGACACAGGGTATCGTAGTGTGGGGCCAGAAGCAATGTATGTGCCTGTATGTAAATGTTATGTTATGTGTTTGTCGCTGTAGTTTCCGGAATAAGCTTAATACAACACTCAACTTCAGCCGAGAGCCGATTCGGAATTCACTGGCCAATCAGTTAGTTGATTGTCCACGCAAAAGACAAACAGCGGCGCAATTTGGAGATAAACTTGATTAATTACAAGCTTTTGGAGCTCTGTGGACAAAACGGATCCGTCAACGATGTGTCATGAACAATATAAAACGAGTGTACAGATCGTGGTACGTAAGTTGAACCAAAATGGGGGTCGTCCGCGCCAATATAGGTAATAGCGTCTCAAGGATCTGATTATAAAAAATACATAATGTTTATAATTTAGAGTGTTTCGTTTAAGATTTTTTAATTTCCCGGTCAACCGCGGAGCATTCTGTCGAAGACTTGTGTCCGCCCGCCATTTTGGTTCAACGCACAGAGCTGCCTTTTTCTCCACTACATTCGGCCCTAAGGCAGCGGCTAACATAATAATTTTATGTACATTGACATTCAACAAGCAGAATGTTAATTTCATTACGTTGAAATAAATTTATGATTTCTGATTTCTGATGAGAGTACATTGTTATATGTTCAACTTACGTGCCACGATCTGGTACCTACACGTTTGCACAGTCTGTTAGCTTTTAGCATTGAATTTAGCTTTTAGAATATACCTCGGGCTCTAGAGTAGGCTTCGGTTTTCGCCGAAAGCACACGAGTGTAATACTACTTCCTCCTCCGTATTAGTTTATTTCCGTCATATTAGTTCCGATTTTGAAATTAAGTGTCATGTTAGTTCCGATATTTCTATTACACGAATATATCCGATTCTATCTGATAGTAGCCGAAGTGTATTCTAAAAGCTAACAGACTGTATTTCTCTTGCCTACACATTTTTACGCGGACGGGGCACATGGCACAGAGAACTGACGGCCCATTGGGGCAAAAATGTTATGAGCTGGCGACCGCGAACCGGACGACGAAGGGTGGGCAGGCGCCCATCAGACGGTCTGACGACCAGCCCTTATAACGTAAGATAAGATAAGGAATAATATTATTCTTTATTGTACACGAGGAAAAACACAAACATAAAATATTTACAAGGTAACAGTACAATTGGTGGCCTTATTGCGTAACTTATATTACGTAACTTTCCACTCTATCGAGTAAAGCATTTAGACAACTCCTTAAAACCTTAATACCTACAGTTGGCTGAAATACGGAACATGAAGCTGTTAGACTCACTACAGCTCCTCTCGTGTGTTGTGAAATTAATGCATGTGTAACTAGCTCACAGTGAGTTCGTAACTAGTTGGTAACTAATTCAACTAATACAATAAGCCTTATAGCAAGCTTCTGCAGCAAGGCACGTTCCCAGGATTACGCCTTTTTTCGGGTTCCGTAGCCAAATAGTAAAAAAGGGGCCCTTATGGATTATAAACATTTTAACATTTGTGAGTGGTTGACCAAAAAGGGACCTGGAGGGATTGCACACCGTTATTTTTTTATTTGAATTTTTTAATCTGTGGTATTTTAGCTTTGTTTTGGTCTAACCAGAATATTTTTAGGTGCCGTAGTTATTTTTTATGATTTTTTTTGTGAGCCGAGCCGAGGCGAAACCTGTCTATACACGAAACTTCAAACGTGATTTTCTCGAAATCAATTATTTTCCCTTGAGGTCTCTTTTTGGTCAACCACTCACATTTACATTTAACATTTACATAGAGTCACATACATTGCTTCTGGCCCCACACTAAGAAGGATGCCTTGTGTCGTGAGAGCCAGAAACAGCGACGTCACAAACATGTGAACATCCAAGATCTGGGTTTCTTTTTTTGTCCCCAGCCGGGATTCGAACCCGGGACCTCTTGCATGGTAGGCATATGCGCTAACCACTTCGCCACAGAGGTCGTCATGTATGTCTGTCCGTCCGTAAGTCACACTTTTTTCCGAAACTATAAGTACTATACTATTGAAACTTGGTAAGTAGATGTATTCTGTGAAATGGGTCACGATTCTCACACAAAAATAGAAAAAAAAAACATAAATTTTTGAGGTTCCCCATACTTATAACTGAAACTCAATTTTCTTTTCATCAAACCCACACGTGACAATTTTAATAGAATCACTCGTAGCCCCAGCTGCCTAAGTGGTCTTAAAATATCACGAAGGTCAAGCAACATAGGGCGCGTTCAGTGCATGGATGGGTGACCGTTATATGACTAAAGCTAGTGGCATTTTTCAGGAAAGAGACCCGTGCCCCTCGGTGGGGACATAATTTGATGGTTATGTCCCCATGTCCCCATAATTTGATGGTTAAGGTTGATGATGATGATGGGCCTCTCGACTCGTGCCGCTAGATTGCGCCAGTTACATTTCTCAGTTTGAGATTAATAAATAAATAATGCATTAACGCTTACTTACAGACGATCACATTGAACGAACGGCCGTGTAACCCGACATTTCCCCAGGGTGATTGTATTTTATGTATGTTTCTAACAAAATAGGTACTCAGCGAGGTTTAGTATCTTTAGAATTATCTTTTTAATTCAGCAACTGCAATGGCGGCAGTAAAAGGCGCTTATAACCAACTGTGCCATATAACAGACGATACATATATTTTTACTGCCACGCGTTTATAAAATACGTATAGGTTTGTTTTAAATTCTACGTTACGATACGGCGTTATGTGTTTGTCCTTACGAAATAAAACTATGTTGAACTGCGATTAGTCAGCGGAAAATGTTCTATAAGCCCCAGGTCTTGAATGTTTACATGTTTGTGAGGTTGCTGTTTCTGGTTCCCACGACACAGGATATCCTAGTGTGGGGCCAGAAGCAATGTATGTGCCTGTATGTAAATGTTATGTTATGTTTTGTTTAATAAAATATTTTTATTCATAATAAAAATAATACTGTATGAACGTCAGGGTTGCTAGTTTCACAATTAATATATTATAGGCGATTTCTGAATTAAGAATTCGCTCTAAGTATGGAAAGGTTTACCGCTATTGTGAAGGAATTCAGAAATGCAGTAAATCCAAAGTAGGTATACGGAGCTGGATAGGTAGGAATCAAGGACTCACCGGCAAACCGCTGGAGTTGATGCTGGGGTGCACCCACAACCTTCACCACACTCAATTGTCTGTACTGCAGAACGAGGAACTTCCAAGATAAGTGTCCAGTATGATCATCTGAATTTCCACGGGTTTTCTAGTTTATTTTGCGAATTTCGAATGCTACATACGCACGATACGGTGTATTGTCAAATTTCGAATTCCAAATACAATGACGCAGCGTTTTTCAAATTTCGAACTCCAAATACGATGAAGCATTCGTCAAATTTCGAATTTCTGCCTTGACATCGAAATAAATAATAAATAAACAAATCTTTATTAACCAAAGTGACACATTAAATTATCTATATGTTGACAATTGTAGAACGGTAGGTGAGCCATATTTAGCGAAACAATTTTCAGTACGGCCCCACACTAGGCAAGCCTGTATCGTGGGTACCACTCTAGAGGTAAACATTAATGGTTCGAACGGCTTCAAACTGTCAAGAATCTCCCAACACAGTTTTAACCAAACTTTACATATTTTTCTGACCGTCGCAGACAACTCTTGTTTTCTCTAACCACTTTTCTCCATTGAGCTCGGTATTTTTTATTCTTGAACGTCCTTCAGCGCCCTTTATGGGGTCACAAAGCTAACAAAGAATCTGCATCGCTCCCTGTGTCTCGACGTGCATTATGTTAGTCTAACGGAGTGTTTTTGCAGGCGGCTTGTATCCGAGTTCTTAATACGCCCAGCCCAGCAAATTCAAATTCTGAATTCCAAATTCCCTGATGAGATGTGTTTCCAAATTCTTCCTATCCTCGAAGTCTTCATAAGTCTGAGTGCGGTCATTCATCATTTATGGGTTCTCCGCAAAGCTACCTACTTTTGTCTAGAAAGAAAGAAAGAAATAAACATATTTATTGTTGCGACAAGACACTTCACAGAAACAAAATAAACAGACAAGTAACACAATTTTATTATTGTAACACAACAGATAAAGATAAAACAAATAAATGTGCTTTCGTAAGCGAACGCCTTGCGAATTCCTAATTGGCCCGCAAATTTTAAAATTAAAAAAAATCGAAATTAAACCGGGTGTTCAGTGTATTATTAAATTCAGAAGTCACTCGATATGGCGTATTTTAAAATTCCGAGTACCGATTTGAAAACGGGTTCCCTATTTGTTTCCGAAAGCCGATGATTCGATTTTTATTATATCGATCACGATGTGTCGATAATTCAGTGGCGCGATGTTTTATCCCACCGATGCTTTATTGGTATTTGATAATTGAGTTGAGTATTTGGTATTTGATAATAAATTTGTGTAATATTAATAAGGATAAACTGACTTTACTTTCTGTATGTCTGTAAAATAATGTTGCATGTCAAGACTGACCGAATGTGCGTTCCTTAATAATTATGTTTTACAACCTGTACTTATATTATGTATGTACTACCACATTCTAGCAAATAAAGAATTGAAAAAATTGAATTGGTGCGATGTAACGTTTGTGCGAAAAACGCTGTTGCGTAAATTTCATCATTTATACCTACAGGTTACTGGCATGTCGATGTCTTCTTATTCTAATTTTAGGTACGCTTACAGTAGGTATACGTTTCGAACCGACATACCATTGACCTAATAAATTTCCGAACTAATGAGCAATCACACATGAAATTTTCGCAACAGCGTTAGGTTAGCAGCAAATAGGGAACGCTTGAAAACACGCCAGTTCAGAGTGTTTTCAAAGTTCAAATAATGTCTTGGATCTTATTGGATCTCCCAACGCTTAAGCCAAACTTATACATCATTTTCGTGACCGCCGACACCTCTGTTTCCTCCACCCACTTTTCTCTATTGAATTCGTGTCTATTGTTCTCGATCGTCCTTCGGCGGCCTTTATGCGGTCTCCGGCACAGCTCGCTTTGTCTCGACGCTCATTATGTTTGTCTGACGGAGTATTTTCGTTTAGTCACTCCTCCAGTCCTCTCCCGTTTGGCCTATCATTTGATGATGGTCTAACATTTGTTAAGTGGCTGGGAAATCAAATAGATTTAACACTTTGGGTTGCTCGGTTTCTAGAAGAGCCATCAAATGTTAATCTCATGCTAAACTCACGTCAAGCTAATTTCAACCAATCACGTGCCGGTATTTTGAATTAATCTTAGATTAATCTCTTGTTACATTTGAACACTCTTTCAGAAAGTGGGGGTCAGAGGCACAATTAACAGCCTACTTTAATTTTCCGACGTAACTTATGAAATATTGATTAGGGAATGATTTCCACTCGCATTTTAAGATTGTCCCAAACGTGTTTGATAGGGTATACCCACGGCATCACGGTACTACGTGAGAGTGGTCATGGCGAGTGCGAATCATTCCCTAATAAATATTTGTAGTTACGTCGGAAAATTAAAGTGGGCGGTTAATTGTGCCTCTGAGTGTAGTTGAAGTTACTTACCAGAGTTAATGGAGATACTAACGGATAAAAGGCACAAAGGCAAAGGATGACTGAACGAATCGATTACACCGAGTTCATTTGGAGTCTTTCAAAGTTTGACATTCGGAATTACTAATACGCCTCATGTAGCATTATTTAAATTCCATTAAAAATAATTTTATATTTTTAATTTAAATATTTGTATTATTTTGCGTGATTTCAAATTAATTAAACTATGACTTAATTTTACGAAACGAATTACGATTACGAAACCTGAAAGAGAAAAATGGAAGCCAAATATTTTATTTTTAATTAACCTCACTAACGAAAAGTATACAGAAATTGCCTAACGCAGTACGTAACAATTATAAGCCTGTAATATCAGCACCAACCTACTTAAGCCAGTATTGTATCGGGCGCGGCCGACATCGCAGCTTTTGTAGCGTGTCATTGGTTTTAGAGGAGTTACAGTTAGACCACCCAAAATTTGTAGTATAATACTGAGGGCCGTTTCTGAATTGAGAATTTCACTACTGTCTGTAAAATACATATAGCTTGAGCTCCGCGACAGCTGTCACGGACATTTGCGTCCATGAAGTTTTGAATTTTTTCACAGAATATTTGTACTGTGAAAACTCCGTACTTACTGCACACTATTCGATGTCTAAGCAATATCGTAACCTAGCCCTGTCAGTGTGACAGCTGTCGTGGAGCTCAAGCTATATTTTACAGACTGTAAGTAAATACTTAAGTCACGTAATGGCACGTGGCAGCACTACAGTTAATAGTTGGGTTCAAAGTCATTTATTTCTCATAGGGAACTTACAGTTCACTTAATTAATGAGAAAAACAAAAAACTTAAAATTAGCTTAAATTATACGGCATGCATTAAAGTAGCATAAATCTTAATTATAAATTTAAGACATGTAGCTTTAGTTTATTTTTAAAAGCATTTATATTTTCTGTGTCCTTTACTTCAGGTGGTAAGTTATTATACAGTTGGACACCTTCATACATGATATTTCTTTTACCATATTCAGTTCGTGGTGTTCTTAGTTTAAGTTTATTTATAGTTACTTAGCGGAATTCTCAATTCAGAACCTAGCCCTATGTCTAGGCCGCCACTCACGGTACACTTGGTTTGTACGATCCGTCTAATCAGACCAAATCGATTGTGTATGTTAAGATCATTTTCTCAAACATGCTTGGAAATTTGAGCATTATTTCGACAAACTTCTTCGAGATAAATCTAAATTGCTGTAGTGGCCAGTTACACGCGAACAGCGGGCGGAAAAAGTTCTATGAAAATTCATAACGTCGAGTTTTGCAGCCAAATAAATTATATACTAAACTCATATCTGTTTAAATATTATTTAAAAATGGAACGATCTTTTACTCCGAACAATGACAACCAAGGAGGTTGTCGATAGAAAGCTGGATATACCTATTGAAAAAAAAGAACACTTTAACGCGGCAAAAATTATTGTTGTTCGTTCGTGGTTCGTCTGATTTTGAAAGGTTATTGATTTTAACAGAATGAGTTCATAGTTTTAATTTCCGCGCATTATTTGAGTCGCCCGAATCGACATTTACAATCCTCAAGGCCAGTTTCTTTACACATAAATTATATTTATAGATTTTGTATAGATCGAAATAAAATTGGTGGCCTTATGCTATAAGCAATTTCTTCCAAGCAACCATAGATGGAGACAAGAAAGAAATTTGAGACTGGTTACTACCCGGGTGACTTAGTTCACATAATTTCTAATAATTACTTAATTTCATAATTATTTTCATAATTACTAAATCACATTCTCAATTCAGGAATCGGTCTAAATGTTTGTAAGTTGGTACTATTTCCGAAAGAGTCTTTTTTTGGAAATTTGATCCATCGCTGCCGTACCTCCACTATAACAAGAGACTGTGTACTTTTCATTAGAGAGCCGTTGAAAACATGTCGCCACTGAAAAGCCCCTTTATACTTTTTTCCCCTCTCTCCCTCAAAATAACCCGGGAGATATTGAGAGTGGCACGCGGCTACGTTATGAAAAACAGTGCAATATTTGACACAGAGAAGGGTGTTGTTTGCGCCTGTCAAAAAGTATGCGACCTCCTTGCTTATTTAACTTATTCTTTTTTGTAAACTTTTAGTCCTGATCTACTTACGGGTGTTGTTATATCGGAAAAGTCCGACCAGGTTTTGCTCTGATTCGCAGAGCTTAATCATGATGAGCATAGACGAAGCTCGCGTTGAAAACGTATGTATAATCCATTTATCTATACCTACTTGCCTTTTTTTCTAAACTTTAAACGACACTAAAGCAAAAACCTTTAGCGGTAGAAAACTCGAAACAGTTTACAAATTTAGTGCTAGCTAGTACTAGCTAGTCTTATTATATTAAATGAAATTATGAAAATATAAGTGAAAATAAAGTGACTGGGAAACCCGATTCCTGAACTATATATACTACGACTTTATACGGAACCCTGCGTGGGGTCGAACTCGCACTTAGCCGCGTTTTTATCCAAAATGATCTAGATTTTCAAACGGACACCTACTTTTACCTATAGCGTTCAATAAGTCACAGTTTTTGTGTCAGTTTGAATGAAAAGTTTTGAACTTTATTCAAGTACTTTGTTATCAACGTAAACTTTCGTAGCAATACACATTCTAAACTATTATACGGATACAATTCCTTGGTTTCTTTGTCGGAAGAGTCCGACCAGGTTTCGCTCTGATTTGCAGAGCTTAATCATCAATCCGGTCGGACTCTTCCGATAATATAATAAATCAAGTAAGCTTAAAAAAACGACTTTTCCATCAAGTACCTGAGACTAGATATACCTACCACTATTTTCATATTTGAGACATAAAATCACTGTTTTTATATTTGAGACATTTGAAAACCATTTTCATTTTGTAAAATAAGTTCCGTTTCTTTTTTTTGACGCTACTACCTGGTCTCTGCCTACACCCGTCTCTCTGGGATACACCCGTGTGCTTATGTATGTTTATTAACATTTAAATACACGTCTAGACATTGCTTCTGGCCCCACACTAGGATACCCTGTATCGTGGGAGGAAGGAACAGCGACATCACAAACATGTAAACATCCAAGACTGGGGTTTTTACGAAAGCAGTAATGTATGTATGTATGTCGCTAACTTTACTGCATACTCCTACTCTATTGCGGCATTACTAACTACCTAATAGAGCCATTCATTCTGCAGAATATACTCGGAGTAACAACAAGGCGTTTCGCTAATTTTAAGAGCATAATTATTGTTGTAATTTATGCATTAGAACTGGCACACATGAATAATGGACGATTATTTAAATCTACAATGTAAAGTAAGAAATTCTTCCGTAGCTGTCATTAACAGCTGGGTGCACGTTCTGAGTGTCACTCTAATTATTATTTAATGTTTTAATAATCATCAACCCACTACGTCCCCACCGAGGGGCACGGGTCTCTTCCCTGAGGAAGGTAGAGGCCATACTCCACCACGGGGGCCAAGTTCGGATTGGTGGAGGCTTGTGAGACTGGTCTTACTGTCAGAAGTTTTCAAGCCGCCATAAGGCCTCTTTCTTGGCTTAACGACTGCCATCTATCGACGGCAGCCGGCACCAACTACTTAACGTGCCTTGCGAATTACGGAACCGCTCGGAAAAATGCCACTAGGGTTAGTCGTAGAACGGTCGCCCCTACATGCAATGAACGTGCCCTATGTTGTTTAACCTTCGTGATCGATTCCGTCAGCCGGGGTTACGAGCGATTCATCTCTTCATTATTATCTTAATCTGTAGAATTTTTGGTGGGCTGTTCGGCTCATAATGACAATGAGGGCTTTTCAATGACAGCTCATTAAAAAAAAACTAGATGGCGCTGCAAGAAGAGCAAAATGTCATCATGTTTTTAGGTCTGTGGTTTTAATAGTTATTAATCTGTGATAGTCTAAACAACTCTTTGTAGTCTGTGATCTGTTTCATCAACTAGGCTTTGTTTCGGAACTTGAAAGTTATCGAAGTATTTTTACTTTGTTCATTACATACGTACGTGAATTGTGTCTTTGCCTATTTTCTTTATTCTTAAACAAAATCTTATAGCATTACAGCTTAAACTAATGCGCTATAAGACTTAACGTATATGATTATTCAATGTTGATTTATATTGTGTAAGTGTACTAGCCCATGCATTGTGCATTTTTGTAAAAACATAGGACAGGAACCACAGAGATGGTACAGCGATGTCATGTCAATTGACGTATTAGGCGACGTCAGCACCATCTATCGGTAATTTGAGGTACTATATATTTTTTTAGTAACGCTTTGAAAAGTCCTCGTTGTTTTTAAATGTTTTTCAAGATCAGTACGTAACTGATTATTATGAATTTCCAATACAGCCTTGTTCATGTAATTAATGGAGTATTTTTTCTCTTCTTTTCATGTACCTGTCACCTGAACGCTCCGTCTCCAGAGCACAACTTGAGTGAGTATGCTTCTTAGCACGTTTGAGTGTTTTTATGAGTGTATTGAACTTTTATTGTAAGTAGCTATTTATTCCAGCAAGAAACTTCACTCTGCGACATTTTTGATCGCGAGTCGCACGTTTTGAATCTGAAATGACACGACTTTTCAGC
The DNA here is from genome assembly GCA_947310845.1 of Yponomeuta plumbellus. Classification (NCBI taxonomy): domain Eukaryota; kingdom Metazoa; phylum Arthropoda; class Insecta; order Lepidoptera; family Yponomeutidae; genus Yponomeuta; species Yponomeuta plumbellus. The sequence goes on along the minus strand of OX371221.1, from coordinate 5,085,355 downwards.
ATATTTTTTGTTAAAAAATCTGTAATTTCAGCGATCGTAATAGGCTATTTTGTTTGGTGTAAAATTTAGAAGAAATCAATGAGCCGTTTTCAGAAGAACTAAAAAAAAAATATTACGGCTGTCAAACGTCTGTCAAAGGAATGCAATTTTGGACCTCAGCCCAATAGCCATGTGTGATACATCATAAAATAGGTCTCAGCGAGCTGAACTAAAGTTACTATGACGCCAGCAGCCAAATGTTATTTTTTTTTTAATACAATATAACTCCGAAAGGAAAAACATTTGGCTGTTGGCGTCATAGTAACTTTTGTTCAGCTCGCTGAGACCTATGTTATGATGTATCACACATGGCTATTGGGCTGAGTTCCCAAATTGCATTCATTTGACAGCCGTAATATATAATTTTTTTTATGTCTTCTGAAAACAGCTTATTATATTAACGAGAACGAGAGGGTTTTCTTAGTTTACTCGGACCATTTTTTTAATTCTTCATAATTATAGATGATGATGACGTCAAATCTAGTACCTACATTAGTAGATTTGGGATTTTAATTCAATCTTTTCTATGGCTACCCTAGGGTTGCCATAAGGAAAATGACTTTTTAAATGTCGGTGCATTTCACCGACCTAAAGTTTTGAAAATATCGGTAATATCGTTTTTTTTAAGCTTGATAAGTAAGTAGTTTAAAATAGCTCGATGTATAACTGACAGTATAGGTATTGTATGGAATCAGGCGTTACTTTGCGGAAATCCATAATAGCATTAGAATGTGAAAAATACTTTGCTGAATTTCGGCAAAAATCCCACAAGCACCAATTCGTCTCAGTGTTATCTAGTGCGCATACTCCAAAATTTTATATCTACACTCCATTTATCTATACTTGATTTTTTTTCCAAACTTAAAACGACACTAAATCAAAAACCTTTAGCGGTAGAAAACTCGAAACAGTTTGCAAATTTAGTACTAGCTAGCACTAAATTTTGTAAACTGTTTCGAGTTTTCTACCGCTAAAGGTTTTTGATTTAGAGTCGTTTAAAGTTTGGAAAAAAAGTCAAGTATAGATAAATGGATTATATATTCGATAGGTTTGACAATACTTTGTCTGATGCAATTTAGTGAAGGTGTGCCACCTTTCTTCGTTTATTCTTGGATTAGCTGACTCTGGTGTTTTGTGTCGTTTTCCTTCCACCTGTACTATTAATTATGTACAGGTGGCGCTCAAATTATGGCTATCTGTGAAAAGGTTTTGTCGGTTTTCTGTTCATATGGGTGTAAATTTAATGCGTTAGTGATAAGCTGTTAGTTTTCCTTAAAGAATAAAATAAAGTAATAAAAATAAATTATAAACAGGACCACCTCAAGCAGCTCGCCCCAGGCCAAGTCGCCGGCGGGCAGCTCGTCGTGCGCGGGCGCATCCACCGCCTCCGCGCCCGGCGAGCGCACGCCCAGCGCGCACAACAAGCAGCTGCAGAATGTCAAGGGGCAGGACCACCCGCCGCACCCTTCCGTAAGTGAAACTGGGATATTTAGTCAATAAAAAAAAAAAAAAAAAAGAGAAGTTAATTTTGGGTAATTCAAACGTAATAAGGGGAAATATTATTTATTAGATATGTTAGGATAATGCGAAACTATTTTATTCTTACTATACGAGCAGAGGCGGGTGCTTATGATGGTTAGTGACGACCCTACTCTGCTGAATTGGAATATTATGTTGTATGAAGATGATGGAAATTTTATTATTAAACATTTAATAAGTAAAAGTGCATTTTGGGTAATTGAAAAGTAATAAATGGAGAAAGGTTGGAGTAATACGAAACTAGAACGTATTTTGTTATCATTGTACCGAAAGGGGTGTTTTTTATGATGATTAGTGATGACCCTACTCTGCTGTACTGGCATAAAAATGTTGCAAACGATGATGGAAAGTCTGATTAACTGCTTTTGATATTTTCGTACTATAGCTCGTCGGAGCGACTGATATAGTACTGAATACATTTGTACGAGTCACATAATAATATAATTGTGTGAAAATGCTGGATCTGCGGTTCGGCCCGTACACTTACAGTTACTTACTTATAGTTCTAGTTCGTTATTTACTTAAGATCAATGTTGTTGTTAGCAATCGATGTGAAATGTCTACAAATTAATATGCATATTTTATAAGTGATTATTAAGGGAAACGATGTGAAGTAGTAAAATAAATAATAAGAAATAGTTATTTATTTCAGGTATAGGGCCCCATAGACAAATACAAATGCATAAAGTAGTTATAATTATGTTGCAATTATGTTACAATTATATTGAGCGAGCAATGCGAACTATCCACGGTGCAATAAGCAACTGCAGAATGTGAAGAGTCAGGCCTTTAGGGGATTTACTCGTAGTAAGTAAATCTTGGATACCTTGGATACCTAAAATAAAATAAAACAAAAATAAAATACCTATTGAAAATCTAGAAATTTTTAAAGTAAAAAACTAATTTACAAAAGTAAAAGAAAATTTTGTGCAAGTGGAAAATTAGGAAACGGAAATTGGGTCAGAGTAATAAGATACTAACAAAAAAACTGTTCTTACGAAACTTACTTTATTGTTTGTGAGTAAATAATAAAATAAATCATAGTTCCTTTTAAGATCAATTTTACTAGCAATGAGTGTAAAATATCGACTAAGGTATTTTTTTATAATTCACGGCCCTCACCCAGAATGGCGCACAATAAGCAGCTGCAGAATGTCTAGAGTCAAGACTAGAAAAGGAACTGATTAATATGGGGGGTTGGTGAAATTAAAAAAGTGGGCAATTGGGTAAGGATAGTGGGTAATTGGAACGTGAAAATTTCTCGAGATATTATAAATCGGTATGAGCTATAATAGAAAATTGTACAATAGAAGAGATGTAATATAGTAGATAAGAAAACTAATAGCTTTACGATGGAAATCTTGTGGAAGAACCGTGCCCCTCGGTGGGGACATAAATGGGTTGATGATGATGACAGAAGGATTATAAATAATATTGCGCATCAAGCAGTAATGAATACCTAATGAGGGCTTTTCAAAGCGTCATTAAAAAAAAAATAGTAGGTACCGCAAAGTAGGTGCTGACGTCACGTAATACGTAAAAATTGACATGAAATCCCTGTACCTTCGCTGTGGTTCCTGTCCTATGTTTTTACAAAAATGCACAATGCATGGGCTAGTCATGAGCAAAGACACAATTCACGTACGTATGTACCTAATGAACAAAGTAAAAATACTTCGATAGCTTTCAGGTTTCAACAGTTTCTAAACAAAGTCTAGTTTAGATCACAGACTACAAAGATATGTTTTGACTATCACAGATTAATAACGATTGAAACCAATATTTTGGTGGTATTTTACAAATACAGTCTGTTAGCTTTTAGAATATGCCTCGGCTACTATTGGATAGAATGTAATAGAAATATCGGAACTAATATGACATTAGTTCCGATATTTTACATAACTTTTTAAAAAGTTTTATACAGAGCAGGAAGTAGTTTTACACTCTTGTTCTTTCGGCGAAAACCGAAGCCTACTCTAGAATATACCCGAGGTATATTCTAAAAGCTAACAGACTGTAGTTGTTTTATGCTTGGGGAAGTTGAATTGGGAATCCTGCAAACCTAGGTGTTTATTGTTATATAAATTGCAGAACATCACTATATCACATCGCTGTACGCCCGTCACGAACCCACTAGGTTAAATAAATAGAAAGATAGATTACAAAAAGCAGCAACAATGTTTCTCACTAAGTATTACAGTCTATTAGCTTTTAACTATGGCACATCGGCTGCTGTCGGATATATTCGTGAAATGGAAATATGTATCGGAAATAATATGACACTTGATTTCGAAATCGGAACTAATATAACACTTAGTAGTAGTATTACATTCATCATCATCAAGCCATTATGTCCCCACCAAGGGGCTCGGGTCTCTTCCCTGAGGAAGGTATAGGCCATACTCCACCACTGGGGCCAAGTCCGGATTGGTGGAGGTTTGTAAGACTAGTGGCTGGTCTTACTGTCAGAAGTTTTCAAGCCGCCCTAAGGCCTCTGACTTGGCTTAACGACTGCCATCTATCGACGGCAGCCGGCACCAACTGCTTAACGTGCCGTGCGAAGCACGGAAGCGCTCGGAAAAATGCCACTAGCGTTAGTCATAGACGGTAACCCATCCATGGACTGAACGCGCCGTATGTTGCTTAACCTTAGTGATTGTTTAAGATCACTCAGGCAGCCCAGGCTACGAGCGATTCGAGTAGTATTACATTGTTAAGTAGTATTTACACTCGTGTGCTTTCGGCGAAAACCGAAGCCTACTCTAGAGCCCATGGTATATTCTAAGAGCCAACAGACTGTACTTTATTTAAGCCAAGAACGGCAATCTTTGCCAGTTACTTAGTGAAATTCTCAATTCAGAAACTGGCCTTTAGAAAAACAAAGTCATCGGACATCGATCAAGGAAATTATAAACTACGTTAGTTGTTAGCAAGGCCTTGATCACAAAATCCCTCTTTCGCCTCAACAAATATTTAAAAAGTTTGAGAGGTATCATCATCATCATCAACTCATCATGTCCCCACCAAGGGGCACGGGTCTCTTCCCTGAGGAAGGTATAGGCCATACTCCACCACGGGGGCCAAGTCCGGATTGGTGGAGGCTTGTAAGACTAGTGGCTGGTCTTACTGTCAGAAGTTTTCAAGCCGCCCTAAGGCCTCTGACTTGGCTTAACGAATACCATCTATCGGCGGCAGCCGGCACCAACTGCTTAACGTGCCGTGCGAAGCACAGAACCGCTCGGAAAAATGCCATTAGCGTTAGTCATAGACGGTGACCCATCCATGTTCTGAACGCGCCGTATGTTGCTTAACCTTAGTGATCGTTTAAGATCACTCAGGCAGCCCAAGCTACGAGCGATTCGAGCGATTGAGAAGTATAAACATAATAAACATAAACATTTCCAAACAGTCACATACATTGCTTCTGGCCCCACACTAGGATACCCTGTTTCGTGGCCACCAGAAGCAGCGACGTCACAAACATGTAAACATCCAAGACCTGGGATTTTTTTTTGTCCCCAGCCGGGATTCGAACCCGGGACCTCTCGCATGGCAGTCAGATGCACTAACCACTGCGCCACAGAGGTATCTTCGATAGGTAGGACTTACGTTCGGACTTCCCTCCAATGTCACCATACTGCTGCTAGGGGCGGACACAATAATATTATCTTTGCTTTCCTGGCCGCCCATTGTCACTGGAAATCGGGGACTTGTTCCCAACACAAACAATAGCACCTGCACAAGTCCAAAAACTCACGCCCTCTGCTGACGCCTCGACATCACGGTCACGCTGTCACGGTCGCCATGAAGTATGCCCAGTGGTGGGGGGAGTGGTTGCAGGACGGCGGCGCAGCAGAGAAACAACAGGAACGGTTGATCACATTTTAATTAATACATCGTTAAGACTCCAGTCTCTTAACTCCCTTATTCTAGTCTTACACTAGCTTATATATAATAATCCTACGTGCTTTGGGAGGAGTTGTCTATATTTCAGATACGTGAAGGCATGTGGCGTGATGATGTTATTTGCCTATCACAATATCAAGTCTAATCTCACGGACGGTACTCTGTAATTCAATTAAAGTTCACCAACTATCTTAAACTTTACAACTTTCCGGCGAAGCGTAAGGAAGTTTTATTACTTGCAACGTGCTTTCGTGATAAAAAGTTGCACTCAGAAAACTCGACGTGGTTCCAGCCTACATTAGAATTTACGCTTTAGTGGCAAAGTTGGGCAATATGTTAAAAAAAACTGGCACTTGGCTAATAACAGCAGCAGCTACTGCAACTATGGTGATTTTAAAGTGGCCATGCTTTTTTTGAACATGAACGGAAATCTCAAAACCCTTTCAAGAATTACGCTTTTGGTACAATTTCGATATGAAAAAAATAAATAAAATGAAAAATCTTTATTTGACGGCCCAGTTAAAATCCAACTTTGCTTAAAATATACCTATTATTACAGGTTCAAACAAGACGAGATATAGATACAATAAAAATAAAAAATAACGCTAATAACTAACATTAAATATGAATGTTTGTTTACAAAAGGTGGGTAGGTAGCAAAAATTGGATTTACCAGTTCACACCGACTCCACACTAGGCGTACCTGTGTTAAAATATAAGATTGGTAAATAAGTCTATATTTTTGAAGACATTCAATAAAAAGCCTTGACTTTATATGCCTTTTCTATGACGTCAGCAAAGAAAGAATGATTATTAATCCTTAAAAAAAACAATTCATTTGACTTTTGTTTTTTTTATGTAGGCAAAGACTGTCTCATTTGACTTTTGTTTTTTTATGTAGGCAAAGACTGTCTCCTTTGTGGTTCCCTGATGACGTCACAAACACCAAAACTTTAGAAAAATATTAAAAATTGACTAATGCCCGGTTCCTATAATATACGCCTACCGGCTACGATCCGTTTTCCCTACAATTTATTGACGGTTCGTAGGAATTTCGTAGTAATTGTAACCGATCGTAAGCAAAAACGAAGCGTTTTGTGGATATTGGAACCGGGCATTAATGAATAATACTCAAAAGTACCGAAATTAGTTTCTTAAAATTGTCAATATTTTCAAAATTAATTATAAAAAACAAATTAATACATATTAAAGACCAGTAATATATTAAATATTACATACTCAATAAAAATGTCACGTCACCCTTGAATTTCGCGAGCAAGCATTATAAATATATTTACTTATGCTTGTTTTTCTGTCAAACCAACTGACCACGTTTCAAACTTTCCCACACTGACCGACCTAAATTAACCTTATGTACAATAGCTACCTATATTTTTCTTGCCAGCTGTCGTCTGAAACTAATTAAGATAGTCTGTCATCTACTAAGTAGGCGTTCTTATAATACTTTGCAAGTGGGACCGATAGATTTTTAGTTAGTTTAAGTTTTAGTTATAAGCTTTCAGGCATCCGCTGAAAACCAGCGCCTTATCTCTGCTACGGCATTAAGCTGAGCGGAAACCCTTTTGATACTGTTATATAATATGACATAACATAACATAACATAACATAACATGACATGACATGACATGACATGACATGACATGACATGACATGACATGACATGACATGACATGACATGACATGACATGACATGACATGACATGACATGACATGACATGACATGACATGACATGACATGACATGACATGACATGACATGACATGACATGACATGACATGACATGACATGACATGACATGACATGACATGACATGACATGACATGACATGACATGACATGACATGACATGACATGACATGACATGACATGACATGACATGACATGACATGACATGACATGACATGACATGACATGACATGACATGACATGACATAACATAACATAACATAACATAACATAACATAACATAACATAACATAACATAACATAACATAACATAACATAACATAACATAACATAACATAACATAACATAACATAACTTAACTTAACTTAACATAACATAACATAACATAACATAACATAACATAACATAACATAACATAACATAACATAACATAACATAACATAACATAACATAACATAACATAACATAACATAACATAACATAACATAACATAACATAACATAACATAACATTTACATACAGGCACATACATTGCTTCAGGCCCCACACCAGCACACCCTGTGTTGTGGGACCCAGAAACAGCGACGTCACAAACATGTAAACATCCAAGACCTGGGTTTCTTTTTTTTTTGTCCCCAGCCGAGATTCGAACCCGGGACCTCTCGCATGGTAGGCAGATGCGCTAACCACTGCGCCACAGAGGTCGTCGTTTTAAACTGTATTAATTTTCCACTGTATCTACCCTGTATGTTTATTAGATTCTTATCCCTGTTTACATCCAGAGAAACTATTCGGGACGGAGTATGGAGAAATTTATGAGCGCAAAAGGAGCAAACCTAATCTGCCAAGACTGTCAGATTAGCCGCCCAGCGCGGTAATACGCAAAGTTATATTAAATTCGTTCCCAACACTCTAGTTAGGCAGACATTTTAAATGTAGGTGACATTACATTAAACTTTACTCGTTTAGTTTCTAAGCAGGCTGTGTTTCGACTTCAGCTGCTGAAATGACAATGACATCATTGTCACCCGCTTTGTCTAAAGGGGCCTCTACATGGGGCATGTCTTGCTGCAATATGTGGCTGCACTTTCCGAAAATCATTTCCCGGCCATCACAAAAATAAGGTATTGCAACTGATGGCCGAGCAATCTATGGCTGGGCCATGTGTTGCAATATGTCTGCAATAATATGGCTCACAATGCGGACTTCTAAATGAGCCACAAAAGTGGCATGTTATAACCATAGAGAGCGACTGAAACAACAAAAAAACTAGCTGGGAAATGTCGCATAAAATCAAATATCGATCGCTCAGCGATCGTTTGGCAACCTATAAAAACAATACCGGCCATATGTGGCCATACCAAAAATGTTTAGCTACATGGCCGCGACATTACTGCAATAGTGCATAGCATGGCTGGTATTTCACGAAATGTTTCAGGCCACTGAATTGCAACCACAAATTGCAATAAAACATGGCCTGTTTAGAAGCCCTATAATACAATATTATTAATATTATTATGTAAGCATATCTGTGGCGATGAGTCATTCATTCATTCAAATGCAGTACTGCACACTGCATGCAGAATATGCACATAATTGGGGGCCCAGTGGGTGAAACAATAGACTCGGAAACAAGAAACCCAAGCTCAATTTCCAGTGCGGGCTTTGTTTTCTAAATTATGTACATTTGCGAAGTCGTATAGTAATACGTGGGCTAAGAACCAGAGCAGCGCAAGGGCAAAAATTGTAAAAATGACAAAATTATTGCAAGCAGACAAACTTCATTTTGGCAGTAAACAAAAATCATTTTTTTGGATACGTTTTTTTTTGTACTAAGCAATCGACTCACAATATCGATCCAGTTTTTTGGCACATAAAAATACGAAGGATTTAAAAGCGAATGGCGAAAAAAAATTTTTTTACAATTTTTGCCCTTACGCTACTCTGGTTCTTAACCCACGAATACAACTCGCTAACTGTAACATAACATATTTATTTAACATTTACATACACTTCTGGCCCCACACTAGGATACCCTGTGTCGTGGAAACCAGAAACAGCGACGTCACAAACATGTAAACACCCAAGACCTGAGTTTTTTTTATCCCCAGCCGGGGATCGAACCCGGGACCTCTCGTATGGTAGGCAGATGCGCTTACCGCTGCGCCACAGAGGTCGTCGCAACTGTAAAACATCGTGGGGAAGCCTGAGTGCACAAAATACAAAATCCTTTATTTGTGGAATGTACGTGGATATATTAGTTGGTAAATTATGTACTCTACATTCTGCTAAAAAAAGCATACAAATATTTTCATTACTTATAGTCTAACATGCAATACTAGTATTTGGTCAAATTTATGTCTATAACAAAATCAACAGTAACAATCATTTGTCATTTAAATATTCAACAATAGAGTAATAACATTGTCAATCAATATGGATTTACATTTTAATTTAAAAGTTTTAACATCAAGGTTATTAATATTATTAGGAATTTTATTATAAATTTTTGGAGCTAATTACGCTCTTACTAAGTAGTGCCGTTTTTGAAGTTACATTTTGAAGCCTATGAGGATTTCTTAATCTATTAGTTTCAGGGACTTTGACACACCTCAGCGCTTGAAATCCCCACTCCGCGGTGGGCACGCGTCGTGTTTGAGCCCCTTATCTCTTTGAGAGAAGCCCTGTACCCTGCAGTGGGACTTATATATAGGCTGCTTACCATGCAGTTGGATCTGGCGATGAAACTGGAAACCAACCGAGCAGTCCATTTTAAGGGTGCAGGGAAAGAACAAGGAATGTTAATTTTTTTCAAATTTTTAAGTTTTTTAGTGGCAACACATTCGTTGGAAGACGGCCGGTGGACTAAGGTAGCCACTGAGTGGTGGCCAAGAACGCGTCGACTGTCGGTGGGCAGACCACCAGCCCGATGGGCCGACGACATTGTGAAAGTTGCTAGGAGACATTGGACGAGACTAGCACTGGACCGGATGGGTTGGCGTGAAAGAGAAGAGGCCTATGCCCAACAGTGGGCTCTATTTACGGGCTGGTAAGATAGATAGATAGACACATTCGTTGTCTATGGTAGTGTTGTTTACAATCTCAGAATACTGAACTGAAATACAACAAAGAAAGTCGCAAAAAAGTACGTATTTTGATTGGTCGGAATGGATTTCTCAATACAAATGTCCGTACTTTCAAAGTTTATAAAGCGTTTTTCTCGCAATAGGGTAGTTTCTAGGGTCAAAATAATGAAATTCTATTTAGTCCGTATTTTAGATTATAAAAAAATATTGGACACGTATTTTTCCTTTTTTCGATTAAACAAAAAATAACAAAGAGCCCATTAAAGTTACGTGTGACGTCACTCCGTGCTAAAAAATGCAGCACGGCGTGACGTCACACGTAACTTTAATGGGCTATATCTTTGTCATTTTTGGTCTAATTTACAAATAAAAAAATACGTGTCCCTTATTTTTGAATAATCTAAAAGACGGACTAATTAAATTTTTTAGGGCAACTAGCCCATTAACTCAGGTGTGCATACTACATACCTTGTTCTGTCCCTACACCCTTCATTTGCAGTTTCATGCATACAGTCACTTCAAGTGCACACCGATACGATCGATCGGTCTGTCCGATTGGTCGGCCTTGCGGACCTTGTGCAGTTGGTATGCAGTTTCATGCATACAGTCGTTAAGCCAAGTCAGAGGAATTAGGATGGCGAAACTTCTGACAGTAAGACCAGCCACTAGTCTTACAAGCCTCCACGAATCCGGACTTGGCCCCCGTGGTGGAGTATGGCCTACCTTCCTCGAAGAGATCCGTGCCCTTCGTTAGGGACATAACAGGATTCATGATGATGACGGTGAGTCGCTGGGACTGCACACCGCTTCTGATGATGAGTGAATCCATGTTCTATGGTCTGGGAATTGATTGTAGGGAGTCACAGAAGTCTAGGGTTTTGTACATTTTGTACATTTACATACGCTATCTTACCCTCGGTTTCTGGTACGCTAACAAGCTGTTAATGTACTGTAAACGGCTGTCACTTGGCTAAAGTGCATACCAAAAAAACGTTTCATCATCATCATCATCAACCCATTATGTCCCCACCAAGGGGCACGGGTCTCTTCCCTGAGGAAGGTATAGGCCATACTCCACCACGGGGGCCAAGTCCGGATTGGTGGAGGTTTGTAAGACTAAGTGGCTGGTCTTACTGTCAGAAGTTTTCAAGCCGCCCAAAGGCCTCTGACTTGGCTTAAAAAAACGTTTGACAGCTGTTAACAGTAGATTAACAGATTGTTAGCGTATGAGAAACCGGGGGACTATACTTTTGCAGAACAAATCGATGCTGTTGTTGACACAGTGACTGTGATAACTGATTTATAGCTTCTCTCTCTCTCTGAAAGGGTGTCTTTTGCTTCTGCAATAGCTAGAAAATCTGAAACTCATAGGCCTGCCTCTTATGAATTTATACCGAGGTCGGTTCACTTCAATAGCAATTTTACAGAAAAACGCTAAGCTTACAGCCGTACCTAAGTAGGTAGATTTATTTTCTACCTATCGAGGGACCTAAGGGAAATTAATTCTGTTTAACCCAAAAAATAATCTCAATACAGAGGCTCTACTCCCAACATAAATATTGGGCTGTTTTACTAAAAAATACTAACTATTTAATCATACATTAGTGGCATGTATAGTGAATGTTGGAGACGTAATTTACCCTAGTAATTTTTTTACACCTTGGGTTACATTATTCCAGATTTCGTACGGGACCCTTAACTTTTTGGAAATCCAATGTAGCCTGTGTTACTCACGATGAATGTAGCTTTCTAATGGTTAAAGATTTTTTAAATCGCCTTCGTAGTTTCTGAGCCTATTCATTGCAGACATACACACAAAAGTACAAATCTTTCCTCTTTATAATCTAATTATAAAATTCTCATGTCTCAATGTTAGTGCGCATACTCCTCCTAAACGGCTTCACCGATTTTCATGAAACTTTACATGTATATTCTGTGGGTCTGAGAATAGGTTGTTATTTTTTGTTCATACCCCTATCTGGCAAAACAAGGTTTGCGGGGTCAGCTAGTATTTAGATTAGTATAGATTTGGATGAGAGGTTTGTAGCGCTATACGGAAATGTTGAAATCAAGAGTAGAGGCGTTATTTTTCTTAGACTTAGTATTTCGTTCACGTACCGCCACGCCTTTGGGCGCGGGCCTTAATTTTTTCCAGTAGGTACCCAAACCGTTTTTTCCCTTTTTTCTACACAAAAACACAGAACGTCAGCTCAAATCAAATCCCAATAAGAGCGCGTTAATAATTCAACTAAAATGTGAAGTTGAGAGCCTAACAACCACTCTACAAACAACGAGACTTATTAATCCTTCGTTTGCGTTACTCGACGATTTAACCGATTAGTATGCGGATCAGGGTTCCAAGTTGTTTGGTGTGATATTTGAAGTGAAATATCCGTGTGATATAATAATACTTATTTCTCTAGCGTGAATATTCGACATGCTATGTCACGATTGTGTGATATTGCATTTGTAATATTACGAGCATCACTTCACAATTCTAGTGGACTGTGCCATCTGTAAAACCCAATGTTTTTGTTTTCTCCCCTTAACCTAATGAATGATTCAAATCGTGTACCTACCTACCAATGAGAAAGGTTTAGCTAGTAGGTAGGGTTAGGCACATAATTGTTGTTCGGTGCTCAGTTGTTTATTTACTTTTTAACATTTACATACAGGCACACACATTGCTTCTGGCCCCACACTAGGATACTCTGTGTCGTGGGAACCAGAAGCAGCGACGTCACAAACATGTAAACATCCAAGACCTGGGTTTTTGTTTTGTCCCCATCCGGGATTCGAACCCGGGACCTCTCGCATGGTAGTGAGATACGCTAACCGCTGCGCCACAGAGGTCGTCAAATAGATGAACGTGTAAATGTGGACCAGAGCATCAACGCCAAGTTGTGGCCAAGACTTGTACAATAATAATGTGTGATACGAGCAACCGACGACGCGAGCTCCGTCTCTGCTCAAAATGATTAAGCTCTGCGAATCGGAGCGAAACCTGGTCGGACTCGTCCGATAAAAATAAATTTAAGTTAATCCAGACCACAAATTTACAAGACTTTTACAATAATTAGAGAAAAAAAGAAAAAATATATATTATAAAAAGTACATACACACGCCCCAATAACAAACAAAACAGAAAATAAAAACGTAAAAATCATAAAAAAAACAAAAGAAAACTAAAGGAAAATAGAAGCGTGTCACTGCTATTCTGCCCTCGTAAGGAAGAACGCAGTAATCGTAAAAACGCAGTTTTGAGTAAATCGCTATTTATTTCTTAGGATTAGAAGGATTTCATACATTACTGCATATTTTCTTACTGAAATTTCAGGTTTCTAGTAGACCTACAGCCACCATTAATATTACCACCAGGGAACCCAATTTTGCATCCAAAGTAAAAACGCAGTAATGGCTATTACTGCGTTGTTCCTTACGAGGGCAGTATTATGGCAGCTGACTCAGCAGTATGCTGATGGGCAAGCCTTCAGCACTGGTTTTTAGTCAGTGCCAATAACATAATTAACTCAAATAGATTACTCTTCAAAATCAATGACGAATAACGAACATGATTTTTCCCCGCGTTAAAGTGTTCATTTGTTTTTTAGCTTTCGATTTTCAAGCCGCCATCTTAGAATTACAAAATATGCGATTTTTCTCATACAGCGTGTCCCAAAAGTTAAACGTCACAGTGACACTGGAGGTAGACATGCTCAAGAGACGTCGAACCAACCTAACATGACCTCAGTAACAGTTGCACGGTTTTTGAGATTTGGCCAATTTAAACTTGCTCTAAATATCTAACTATTTTTTAACAACTTTAATGCTATGCTAGCACTTACGCTATGTTAGTAAGTTCGTGACCGAGTACAAATAAAAAAACCTAACTTAATGCTCGCACTAAACTTGTTAAAAAAAGTGAAAATTTAGAACAAGATTAAATTGGCCATATCTCAAAAACCGTGCAACTTTTACTGAGGTCATGTTAGATTGGTTCGATGCCTTTTGAGCAGGTCTACCTCCGGTGTCACTGTGACGTGTCATTTTTGGGATCCGTGGGTTACGTGGATCTGTTGACAACCCGATGCCGTTTACAGCAATATGCCTAGTTGGCTGCCGATTCTTTTGCGCGGGGTGCACGAAAAATTGCCACTTTTTGGGGGGCCTATTGGCGTCGCTGTTTTGAATTTAGAGCATACAAAAAGATTCTATATTGGATCACACACAAAGCTTACCCATTCAAAGTTTCATCCACAGTATTATAAAAATAGATTAACAGATTGTTAGCTTACGAGAAACTGGAGATTAATTACGTACACCCCGGGATTCGACCAAAGCTTCTCCTGACTGAATTAATATTTTCCAATCTTGTAACCAAAGCAACATTTACATGGGCGTTTTCGTAGCGTCTCTTCATGCTTCAATAATTCATGCCTCGGCCACAGCTACCCTGTGCCTGCCGCGATGCTTGTTTGTTTTATACTTAAAGTGTACCAGTCGGAGTGTTCCAAAGGTACGAGTATACCTCAGCGCTTGAAATACGGTATTTGACACTATCAACATTAAATTATTTAAGATGCTCGACTAAAACAAAAACTACAAAATGATTCGGAAAATGTATTTCTTTTAATCATTTACTAGTTGTTACAATTTTTAAATAGATGAAACATAAAAAGAGTGCTCTGAAATGTCTGCAGAAGAAAGAAGCAATGTCTGTGTCTGTATGAAAATGTTTACGTATATTTAAACTGTCTCTGAAGAGTGTTTTAGGAAATCGTTAGTTTATAAATAGGACCGCTGACGTTTTGAATTGAAGGGATATTTAGGTACCGAGAAAATCAAAAGATACCTTAAATGAGTTCATCAAAATAAGCACCCCGATTGACTCTATAATTTAAGTTTCTCAAATATTTAGGGCCAAATTAGGGTCGGAAGGGTCCAAGGCATCTAGCGGCTCAATAACTCACCCGTTTCGGGGTTCAAGTGAAAATAAATAATTCATTCTGGCGGAACCAATAACCTTTCCAAAAGGATTTTATTCGAGGCTTATCCACGGGGTGATTGGGAAAGCTTCTAGGATAAAAAGACATTAATGTTACTAATAACATAAAATGGAACAAAAATAAGCAAATACCTTACAGTCTGTTAGCGTTTAGAATATACCTCAGGCTCTAGACTAGGCTTCGATTTTCGCCGAAAGCACACGAGTGTAATACTACTTTCTGCTCTGTGTAAGTGAAATTGAGTGTCATATTAGTTCCAATTTAGAAATTAAGTGCCAATTAGGTAGTTCCGATATTTCTATTACACGAATATATCCGATTCTATCCGACAGTAGCCGAGGTATATTCTAAAAGCTAACAGACTGTACGCTGAGCATTAACTACTAAGCAGACGGGACTCCCTCCCTGAATCACTCGTAGACCCGGCTGCCTGAGTGATCTTAAACGATAACGAATGTTAAGCAATATAGGGTGCGTTTAATGCATGGATGGGTAACCGTTCTGTAACTAACGCTACTGGCATTTTTCTCAGCGGTTCTGTGCTTCGCAAGGCACACTAAGCAGTTGGTGCCGGCTGCCGTCGATAAATGGTAGTCGTTAAGCCAAGTCAGAGGATATAGGGCAGGGCGGCTTGAAGACTTCTGACAGTAAGACCAGCCACTAGTCTTACAAGCCTCCACCAATCCGGACTTGGCCCCCGTGGTGGAGTTTGGCCTATACCTTCCTCAGGGAAGAGCCCCGTGCCCCTCGGTGGAGACATAATGGGTTGATGATGATAGCTCAAATAGGCTAGTTGCCCTAAAAAATTTAATTAGTCCGTCTTTTAGATTATTCAAAAATAAGGGACACGTATTTTTTATTTGTAAATTAGACCAAAAAATGACAAAGTTAGAGCCCATTAAAGTTACGTGTGACGTCACGCCGTGCTGCATTTTTTAGCACGGAGTGACGTCACACGTAACTTTAACGGGCTATATCTTTGTTATTTTTTGTTTAATCGAAAAAAGAAAAAATACGTGTCCAATATTTTTTTATAATCTAAAATACGGACTAAATAGAATTTAATTATTTTGACCCTGGAAACTACCCTATTACCAATTTTTTTGTAATAAAAATATTTGGTAGATTTGGTTTTTGCCTTTTTATTTTTTTTAACAGCAAAAGTATGCAGAACTTTATCAAAGCACCCTATATAAGACGAGCAAGATTATTACTAAAGCATTCAAGCGAGGTATGGCCGATGATTTCTCCTATTCCCTGTTTGATGGTATATTTTTCTGGGGTTCCAGACCTTTACCGTTTTGTTACATTTGTCAAGATACATTATATTAAAGATAAGGCCTTGCGGCTTACTGTTTTTAATAAAATTGTCCTTTCCAAGGTCTATTGTGCTAATTCATTCTTTCTTATGTCTGCCGTGATAAAATAAACTAATAAATTTAATAATAATAAAATCATTAATCGCTCGCAGCCTGGGCTGCCTGAGTGATCTTAAACGATTACTAATGTTAAGCAACATACGGCGCGTTCAGTCCATGGATGAGTGACCGTCTATGACTAACGCTAGTGGCATTTTTCCGAGCGGTTCCGTGCTTCGCAAGGCACGTTAAGCAGTTGGTGCCGGCTGCCGTCGATAGATGGCAATGGCAGTCGTTAAGCCAAGTCAGAGGCCTTAGGGCGGCTTGAAAACTTCTGACAGTAAGACCAGCCACTAGTCTTACAAGCCTCCACCAATCCGGACTTGGTCCCCGTGGCGGCGTATGGCCTATACCTTCCTCAGGGAAGAGACCCGTGCCCCTCGGTGGGGACATAATGGGTTGATGATGAAGTACGCTTTGTGTCCAACAAGCACCAATTTGCTACCACCTGGGGTCCATGAATTATTTTTACATTATTTTAAATACGAGACATTTTTGAAGCACCTGTAACCGGCGTGCGTGCATGCAACGACTAATGAATGTCGATGAAGCAAAAGTGGTCATGGCAAATCAGTTCCTGTCCTCTGCCTACCCCTCTGTGATACATGCGTGAGAATATATTATATGTGTGTACATTTTTGTCCTCTAAATAATCTTTAATGATACTGTAGGCTTTTTTGCTGTGTGATTAGATAGATAGATAATGTGCGTACTTAGTAGGTAAACATTTACAAAAAATCATCCTAGGTATTAAACACACACACACACACACACACACACACACACACACACACACACACACACACAAACACACTCACTATCACACACACATACATACAAACTGAGACACACCTAGCATCGTTGAACTATGGACTATTTAACTAAGTTTATTTTATTCTTTATTATAGTAACTAAAAGCTAAGACACCTATGTACAACTACATTAAGAGTATTAGTATCTACCCACGACACAGGTTATGCCTAGTGTGGGTACCACTGTATACATTTATGTAACTGTCTTCTGTTCAATAAACGATTTTTATTTTTTTATTTTTTTTTTTATTTTTTTTTTTTTTTGAAATTTCGTGTTGCTTCAAATATTTGTCCATTGCAGTTTCCGTCACATTACTTTTCAAACCTTGCACATCAAGCCCTTGAAACATTATGGTGTAATGATCATTCTAACATTGCTCTTTATGTAAAATGCACATTCTGACGCTGGAGCATTTCGTCGCAGATACATTTATGGCATTTGGTCATTTTGTCATTGAGGATTACACATTTTGTCGTTTGTTCCTTTGGACCGTCAGTGCATTATGGCATAGTATCTTTAAGGACCCGGCTTCGTTGTAGAATAAGTTATGCTATTTATAGTGTGGGCCTAGTGTCTGAAATAAATGGTTTATTTTTATTATTAGTGTGTTATGGCTCCTATACACTAAACCGGCGCGCGGCCGCCGGCCGGCGTAGTGTGTAGCAGCCTATTTAAACATAGACTGCCATTAATATTGTAATACCTACTGTAAGAAAATTGGGCCTTTAGTTGTCAATAAACGAATTGAATTATTATTTATTATTGTTATTAATAGAACTACTCGTCGATTTGGGTGAAATGAAAAATGTTCCAGTACCAGACGCGTCAGAAGCATTTGGTAGTATGTTTGATTCCGACGAAAATGACTTTTTATACTTTCATCTACTTTCATCAGGGCGTTGAGCTCTTCCTAATCATCTGAGAAACATACCTACTTCTATCATATTTTTGCTGGGATAATTCAGGCGCATAATTTCTTAATTAGGCTTATAGTAAATTGTAGACTCGCTCTTGTAAACTACATTATAAAAATTACAAATCCGACCAAATGCTTTTGATTTCGAGAGTGTATAATTCGTTCAATTTCAGGAAACTTCAGCGAGCAACATTTAGTTAAGGCCCACTGTATTGCTATGTTTGTATTTAAGGTGCTAACGACGCAATCATGACTTGTCAATGTTGACTTTTTAACTCAAATTGTTTGACGTCTTTTGATATTGATATGTAACGACCAGTATTATTGTGCCCTTCAGTGTAACATTATTTAGTTTTACATAAAAAATAAAATAAATAGGTATTGCATCATTATTCTTAAAAATACGTACCTAACTATGTGTAATTTTTTTTAACTTCCAACGTGTATTTGCTGGAAAAATGTGTTTTTTTTTTAATAAGTGTATCTAAAAGTAGTATCTAGTTTTTATATCTTTTTAGACTGTTGTTCTGTGCTCTTTACGACTTCTTACAGATTTTTTTCGTTTTATTTCGTCTGTGGTGTGTCTAAACGATGGATTCTTTTTCCATGCTTTCTCCTTCAAAAATGGTAGGTAGAGGAGGTTGTATATGAAAGAAATAGAAAAAACTAAAAAAAATAGACTTTAGGCTGCTCTCGACAAAATTACAGCTTTTTACTGATATAATTACTTCATTGCTTTAAAGAAAAATTTTAACGCTATCTTAAAGTTGAAAAAAAATCAGCTTCTTAGAACTGAGAATATTAAAATGCTTTCTTATTAAACTATTTTCGAAACAGCTCTTGAGAAATGAGATGCTTGCCGAAATTATAAAAAGAGAAAAAGCTTTCGTAATTTATTTTTGTAAATAAATTTAGATATATATTTTAGAAGCGCACTGACTCACCAGAGTTTGAACTTTTATAGCTTTATATTTTGTTTTAAGAAAAAGATCAAAAATAATGTAGTGAATTTTGTTTTCTAAAAGTTTTAATCTCAACGCCAATATAATACTGGAGCGCGTTTGCAGGTTTTAGATTTTTTTAAAGTTTGAAATATTTTTTTTCTCTATTTTTAAGTTATTTTTAACATCACCTAATTAGATTTAGTGCCAAACATTTTAGATTTAGTGAAAATCACGATTTTTTGACGATTGAACTTTTAGTAGAGTGATATTTCGCACTACTACAGGTCGAGTTGGGTTTTTGCAATATATTTTTCAAAGTTTGTATATTTTTACGAAATTTATTAACATAAATGCTTGTTGAGTTTGATGTAAATTGTATTTTTTTAGTCGGTGGAGTTGGTTCAATAGTTATAAATACATTTGTTTTACTTCAAAAATATAACTCCAGTTATGGTAACTTGTGATATCTAAAGAATAATTATTTACTTTAAGACTGGGTTGCAAATCACCCATTTTATATCACTTAGTACATATACTTAAATGAATTACAAACTAGGTAAGTAATAAAAAGAATTCATTTAAGTACACTGAAAAACACTCAGTCTTAAAATTTTTTTAACCGATTCCACTAGCGACACATAGTAATTTTCCGTGAGAAGAAAGAAGGAGTATAAAATTATCTCAATAAAGTACATAATAAAATTGAACAAAAACGAGGGATTCAAATTTTCATTGTTAGAACGATGCATTATTTGAACGGCCAGCACGCGTTGTCAAAAGAGTCGAGAAAAAAAATGTTTTTAAAGTTATCTCAATAAAGTACATAATAAAATTGAACAAAAACGAGGGATTCAAGTTTTTATTTTTAGAACGATCCATTACGAAAACGGCCAGTACTTGCTGTCAAAAGGGTCGAGAAAGAAAAATATTTTTCTTTTTAAAATTATCTCAATAAAGTAACTAAAACATAAAATTATACAAAAACGAGGGATTCAAATTTTTATTTTTAGAACGATGCATTACGAAAACGGCCAGCACGTACTGTCAGAAGAGACGAGAAAAAAAAAATTCTTTTTAAAATTTTCTTACTAAAGTACAACATAAAATTGAACAAAAACGAGGGATTCAAATTTTCATTTTTAGAACGATGCATTACGAAAGCGGCGTGCCAAACATTTTAGATTTAGTGAAAATCACGATTTTTTGACGATTGAACTTTTAGTAGAGTGATATTTCGCACTACTACAGGTCGAGTTGGGTTTTTGCAATATATTTTTCAAAGTTTGTATATTTTTACGAAATTTATTAACATAAATGCTTGTTGAGTTTGATGTGAATTGTATTTTTTTAGTCGGTGGAGTTGGTTCAATAGTTATAAATACATTTGTTTTACTACAAAAATATAACTCCAGTTATGGTAACTTGTGATATCTAAAGAATAATTATTTACTTTAAGACTGGGTTGCAAATCACCCATGTTATATCACTTAGTACATATACTTAAATGAATTACAAACTAGGTAAGTAATAAAAAGAATTCATTTAAGTACACTGAAAAACACTCATTCTTAAAAAAAATTTAACCAATTCCACTAGCGACACATAGTAATTTTCCGTGAGAAGAAAGAAGGAGTATAAAATTATCTCACTAAAGTACAACATAAAATTGAACAAAAACGAGGGATTCAAATTTCCATTTTTCGAACGATGCATTACGAAAGCGGCCAGCACGTGCTTTCAAAAGAGTCGAGAAAAAAAAAATTTTTCTTTTTAAAATTATCTTAATAAAGTACAACATAAAATTGAACAAAAACGAGGGATTCAAATTTTCATTTTTAGAACGATGCATTACGAAAACGGCCAGCACGTGCTGTCAAAAGAGTCAAGAAAAAAATATTTTTCTTTTTAAACCTTTCTTTCTTCTCGACGGCCTAGCCTAGCCGCACCTCGCACCAATCGCACCCTTATTGCCGAAGCCTTAAGCGCCAAATTTCTCTAACAGATGGCGTTTCTCCAGAACCGAAGCATCAGCCTGGTGGACATGTATATTGACAACTCCGAGCCTTCGGAGAACGTCGGCCAGATCCACTTCTCGCTCGAGTACGACTTCCAGAATACCACCCTTATTTTGAGGATCATCCAGGTAATTGTCTGCTTTATTCAGTTCAGTTTAGTTCAATTGAGGTCAGTCAGTTTATTCAGTAACATAGCTTAGGTAGGTATGTACAGTATTGTAAAGATACGACTTCCAGAATACCACCCTTATTTTGAGGATCATCCAGGTAATTGTCTACTTTATTCAGTTCAGTTCAATTCAATTCAGGTCAGTCAGTTTATTCAGTAACATAGTTTAGGTATGTCCAGTATCGTACAGATATTTGCTATTAGATATTATTATTCTATAGGTAAGTTCACTATGGGCGTACACGATTGCAAAACATTCTTAGATACAGTCTGGTAGCTTTTAGAATATACCTCGGCTACTATCGGATAGAATCGGATATATTCGTGTAATAGAAATATCAAAACTAATCAATATTAGTCAATATTTAATTTCGAAATCGGAACTAATATGACACTTAATTTCACTTATACAGAGCAGGAAGTAGTATTACACTCGTGTGCTTTCGGCGAAAACCGAAGCCTACCCTAGAGCCCGAGGTATATTCTAAAAGCTAACACTAATCTATATTATAAAGAGGAAAGATTTGTATTTTTGTGTGTGTGGATGTTTGTAATGAATAGGATCAGAAACTACTAAGCCGATTTTAAAAATTCTTTCACCTTTAGTTCTTCTTTAGACTTCTTTAGACTTTAGTTCAAAATTTTGCATCCCCGTTCACTCCCTTAAGGGTTAAATTTAGAAAAAACGGCGAAACACGTGTTCAATCAATTGTGTTGAAGAGTATTTATTTCAAGTTTCAAGAAAATTAGACTACATTTTTTAACCTCCCATACAAATTTTGGCAACCCTTTTCGCCCCCTTAGGGGTTGAATTTCAAAAAATCCGTTCTTATTCCTTGCCTACATTATATATAGATTCTCAGTGCAAAATTTCAGCTTCCTAGGTCAAACAGCTTGGGCTGGGCGTTGATGAGTGAGTGAGTCAGTCAGGACTTTGAATTTTATTTAGGGTAAACTATACATTGATTGGCACATTAAGCAAAACCTTGACTTAATTTGCTTCCTAAGCATTCAATTTCATATTCAATCACTATTAACCATTTTTATTTGTTAGAATATGAGTATAGGTTGGAAATAAAAAATAATTCTTGCTTGTTGTCATAGTTTTATTTAAGAAAAATAATAATAATTTGAAAATGTCTCCAAAACTACAGTCATTGGCATTACAGGTATAAAAATTGTCACTAATAATATCAGTCATTGGCACTTATAATTTGTATGTATGTGTTGTACTTAACAATGCTAATTATAAAAAACTACCAAAATGCCCTTTAAGAAATTTTAATTCTTAATATTTGTGTTTAAAACTCACTGTGCCAATGACTAGGTGGGTGCCAGCAATACTATGGTTTACCCTATATAGAATATAGATAGATAGATAGACAATATATAATATATACTATATAGATAGATATCGCGAATGAAAACAGTTCCAAATTGGAAAGGTACATAACGATCGTCCAAAGTATTCCACTCGCCCGTGTTGAGCAGGATAAATAACACATTACCAGGCTTAACAAACTTCTAAATGTTTCCTGCAAACATTTACGATACAGCGTGCGAATACTGTTGGCTGAATGAAAATGTGAGCAATAAAAATAAAATTGTTTAAAATACATAACCGGTCAAGTAGTGTATCATATCATATCAAGTAACGTAGTGTAGGACGCCCTCCGACCAGGTGGGATGACGATCTGCGAAAAACTGCAGGCAGATGCTGGATGCGGCAAGCTGAAGACAGGGCGCTATGGCGCTCATTCGGGGAGGGCTATGTCCAGCAGTGGACTAATATAGCCTGATGATGATGATGATGATGATGAATCGGTCAAGTGCGTTCTGAGCTCAGGGTTCCGTAGAAGGAGGGTTTTGTTCATTGAGGTAAGGTTTTTTTTATTGTGGACTTCTTGTGGCTGAATGATGATGATGATTGATGATGATAATGACGATGACGATTTTTTTTCGACCGGGATCGATCACGGCGACTGTTCTGGGGAGTCAAGTAAAGTTACTCTTAAAATTGGAAAATGTGATGATGAACATTACAGAATGTTTAAAAATAACAACGGAGCTGTTTACGCCATCCGCAACTTTAGCTGGCTGTATACCTTCTAAGTTTCATTTGTTTGATTGTATCGCGGTTCCAAGTCCGTAGACTAATCTTCTTTAGTCAGGGTTAGCTGTTTGTTTTTCGTTCAGCATTTTGTTCGAAATGCCAGTGGTTGATCTTTTGCGTTTTTGATTCATGTGGCTGGAGGTACAAATGTTAATATTTTTATTTCAGACTCCACGAACCAAATACAATTCGCCAGTGTTAACTTGAGACTAAAATACTGAATCAGACTATTTGAGAGAGTGAAAAAAATAGTCCTATTCATACATACTCGTAAAAATTACGAGTCTCACAACCGCTTCGAGAATTAACTAAAAAAACCCTCTGATAGCGATCTGGCCCCAATTTTCTTTAAAATTAGAAATTAGGTTTAATACGTTACTATTCAAGGGGCACAAAGAACTGCATACTGAAAAAAATAGTTCCCACATAAAGCCAAATATTCGAAGATATCAACCCAACGGCGTTTAATGTTACAAAATCACCTAAAATTGCACATTCGAGGTATTCACTCCATGCCATCGAAATACTTAAAGAACTTTTCAAACCAAATATGTACTTAAGTATTTTTTCTCTCTATAATATTAGCAATAACATTAAAAGTGGGGATAACGGGCGTGAGTTTATTTATTTTTTAATATTAGTATTGGTGTAATATTAGGCCGCCCTCTGTACTTTTAGATTTAAAAATTCCTGTGTAATCTCCTTTTTTATGTACAATATAGTGTTCAGACTTTTTTACCACCTTTGGGGCCAATCAACTTATTTTTGCTGACAAGGGCAAGAGGGGGGGGGTGAATAATTGAAATAAATCTGCTTACGTAATACTTTGTGGTATGGTGTTGCAGTTCAAATAAATGTGTTTCACTCTGACTCTCTCACTTGAACGGCGCCTTTAGCTACGCTTAACATAAGCCATAGAACGAACCTAACCGAACGCCTTAACCCTTCCAGGGCAAGGAGCTGCCGGCGAAGGACCTGAGTGGCACGTCCGACCCCTACGTGCGTGTAACCCTGCTCCCGGACAAGAAACACCGGCTGGAGACCAAGATCAAGAGGCGCACGCTCAACCCGCGGTGGAACGAGACCTTCTACTTCGAGGGATTCCCCATTCAGAAGCTGCAGAGCAGGGTAATTTTGACAACAGAGACAATAAACTGAAATTATAAACTTTAATAATGAAAAATTTAAATTAAAAATCTTTATTTGAAATCCAACTTTGCTTATAATATACCTATTATAACAGGTTCAAACAAGACGAGACATAAATTTAATAAAAATAACGCTAATAACTAACACATGAATGTTTGTTTACAAATAGTGGGTAGTTACAAGCTAGTCCATTAAAATGATGAGACAGTTGTGGAATTGGGTAGGTATTTGACAGGATATCAAATGAATTACTTTTAAAACGAAATTTTGTATGAAAACACTTGCTTGTGACGCCACATTTCAGAGCACTCTTTTTATGTTTCATCAATTTAAAAATTGTAATGACTAGTAAATTATTAAAAGAAATACATTTTCCGAATAATTTTGTAATTTTGGTCTTAATCTGACACTATCAACAATAAATTATTTGAGATGCTCGATTAAAACAACAATTACAAAATGATTCGGAAAATGTATAAACTTTTAATCATTTACTAGTTATTACAATTTTTAAATAGATGAAACATAAAAAGAGTGCTCTGAAATGTG
This sequence comes from Yponomeuta plumbellus, assembly GCA_947310845.1. Classification (NCBI taxonomy): domain Eukaryota; kingdom Metazoa; phylum Arthropoda; class Insecta; order Lepidoptera; family Yponomeutidae; genus Yponomeuta; species Yponomeuta plumbellus. The sequence goes on along the minus strand of OX371221.1, from coordinate 5,059,987 downwards.
ACGTCACAAGCAAGTATTTTCATACAAAATTCCGTTTAAAAGTAACTCACTTGACATCCTGTCAAATACCCAATTGTTGCGTTCCTGCGATACTCAGATAAAATCGCGCTTTTTATCAGTTGCGGTCGCCATTAATGGTTAAGCTAGTCCATTAAAATGATGAGAAAAAGATAGTTTTTTTTAAATTATTTTAATACAAAACCCACAGCACAAGTTAACTTAAATAAAGTATGGTTGTGTTGAAATATCCAAACATAGCCCACTTAAGGGCTTACATTATATAAAAAATTTGATATATTTATATAATATTGGTTGATTGTTTTTTAAGTTTATTTTTCATAGAATAACATTGTATCATGCCTTTTGGGGCAGCACTGACTCCTGAGATACAGGTCCAATTTCAGGGCACAATTTTAATTTAGTAAACAATTTTATTTTATTTGTGTTTAAGTAAACAATTATCTTATCTTATCACACCGGAGGTTGTCCACACCGATGATTCTATTTCCATGGTGTGAAAAATGTTTTTTTCAAAATTGAAATCTAAATAAATTGATACATAATAAGCTAAAACTTGGCTTTATTCAGATTTCAATTAGGTACACATACAGAACTGAAAATGTTGACAACAGAAACAATAAAGTAGATGAGCAATATCTTGACGCAGGCGTCAAGGAGGTCTACATCACTCATCCTAGGTAATAAACTGAATTGTGCTAAGTTTAATCCAAGACATCTTACCTGAGGTAAAGAATGAGGATAAAAAGTCCTAGTCGGTCGATGGAAAATCTCCGATCTCCACGATCTAAGTTCGTAATAATTCAACTTACAACTAATCTTAGCAAACACAAACTCAATACCAGAGAGATTCTTGGTCTGAATATAATTAACAAAGTAACTTACTGTGACAATCCTAATCATGCTATCAATAATCTCAATAACTCCATACTAATAAACCTAATAAATACATACTACATACATACAGTCTGTTAGCTTTTAGAAGATACCTCGGCTACTATCGGATAGAATCGGATATAGTCGTGTAATAAGAAAAGTTTTATACAGAGCAGGAAGTAGCATTACACTCGTGTGCTTTCGACGAAAACCGAAGCCTACTCTAGAGCCCGAGGCATATTCTAAAAGCTAACAGACTCCACATAAACTAACGCATCATAACGCGTGTCTCTCTCTCATTTGTCATTTAGGTCCTATACTCAAGACTTTGCCATAGAAACCACCTCGAAAACCTCAGCTTGGACTGAAATGAACGACATTCCTCCACCTATTAGGCAAATGAAATCAAGAAATAGCTTTAAAAACAGTTATAAAAAAGTCCTTCTTGACTTACAAAAGCTGCTTCCTTAACTTCTGTTATTGCATAATACCAAATCAAGTCATATATACACTATTTCGTTATATATACTCATAAATATACTTACATAAATTCATATAAATTTAATGAGTTGACATCAATAAATTATTTTATAATTTTACATTTCATTAATATTTTCACAATCTATATATCTACCTCAACTGACATTTCGTTATTAATATGCTATTTTATATAATCTTTTTACAATTTATGCAATTCACTGACTTTAAATCAGCCGCCTACTTCGTTAACCTGAAGTTTGACTCGCGCTATACTACGTATTACTTACCTTAACTTATCGTACTTAACTATTATCTTATATTTTATTTATTCAATATTATTTTCAACCGGTTCGACTTCGTACTATCTCTCCAAGCTCTGCACGCTGCCGTACGGGTGCTGAGGGAACATCAGCGCTGGAGTACCATATCTCCAGCTTATGCTGATTCAGAGCCCTTTTGCATTTGCCACACCAACAGTGCTTACAGTGGATAAAGCATCGCTGTATGTCTTATTTCTTGATGTTTTTGTTTTGTTATACAGTTTAATTATGTTTTGTATGTGTTTTTTGCTTTTTCTACTACTTATAACCTGTTTTGTATTGTTTTTATTGCATGTGTGTGTAAATGCAAATAAATCATTTATCTATCTATCTAAATTAATTGTAAAACTTGTACGATGTCAGAGAGAATCTTCACGGGTATAGACCAACACTCAACGTTTATGATTTTGTTTAACTGAAACTTTCGTAAGCACAGACGTTATTGACTTTATTTTCGTCGGAAGAGTCCGACCAGGCTCGCTCTGCAGTCCCTTACCCGCAGTCAGAGACGAGCAACCGACGACGCGAGCTCCGTCTCTGCTCACCGTGATTAAGCTCTGCGAATCAGAGCGAAACCTGGTCGGATTCTTCCGACAAAGGTCAAGTAAGAAATCAGAAATTTATTTCAACATAAAGAATTTTCATAAGAACTTACGGAATCCACAAATTTAAAATCGCTCAGCGTGCTATGGAAAGGGCTATGCTGATAACCGATGGAGTAAAAGAGTTCTTGAGTGGAGACCGCGGATCGGTAAACGTAGTGTAGGACGTCCTCAGACTCGGTGGAGCGATGATCTTCGCAGGGCGGCTGGCAAGAGCTGGATGAGAATAGCCGAGGACCGTGCTCAGTGGCGTGCAATGGGAGAGGTATATGTCCAGCAGTGGACAACCATAGGCCGATGATGATGATGATAAAGAATTTACATTCTGTTTGTTGAATGTCAACGTACATACACTTATGTATAATGTTAGCCGCTGCCTGGGGGCCGCGTGTAGTGGAGAAAAAGGCAGCGAAAAAAAACTCCACTCTGACCTTTTCTCAAATCACCTTTAAATCTAATACGAATTCGGTATGAATGATTGTCCATCTACCAAGAACTTCAAGACCCATGAGTGTAATCAATACTTGCAAAGTAAGCTTAAGAAATTGCCTTTGGTTTTTCAGGTGCTGCATCTCCACGTATTTGACTACGACCGATTTTCCAGAGACGATTCGATCGGGGAAGTGTTTCTGCCGCTCTGTCAGGTGAGTGAAGTAAACATAAACATAAACATTTACATACAGGCACATACAGTGCCACCATCCTATCTGTTAAGTTGATAGCGGCGCTAGTGGAGAATTTAGTAGTACATATTATTTAAGAAATTTACCTAGAAAAATGAGAATATTTTAACCCGTCTTTGAATTTTAATGAAAATATATCCATAAATCTTAGTATAGGTCTGTTATCTAAAGCTGGCACGTTCACAATACTCACACTTATGCAATTGCACTATACAGGATGTTTAAAAATATATGATTTTGATTCAAAATGCGACTCTATTTTAAGTGTAGACTAGAGTTAGGTTTTAGTAAGATAGGTAGATAAATAAATACAAATATTTGGTTTACTTGTTATAATATATTTTTAGCAAATTCGAGCGAAAAGTATTAAAAACAAGGTGGAATCAATGGTTACAAAATAGTTTTAAATTTTAATAAATTTTCACATGAACAAAAATAATTTCACCTAAGAAAATCTTTACCAAAACAGAAAATAATTATCCCAGAAATCGTCAACAATTTAATTATAATTTAATTATGTAACAAAGGGTAACGGACGCTCAGTGGTCAGTTACTGGATGAATTACCCTACCTTTTTTTCTAATTGCTTGCCACAGATAAAAACTTTATTACTGTAATTTCATCAACTGGAAGGGATCTGTGATCAACTAAGCAACATCATTCGGTTTCTATTGTGGTTATGCGAATGTTCTGGTCTCCTATTCTTCTTCTTTTTCTTCAAGGTTTTTTCCATGATTTTAGCACCAGTAGCAGTTGTTCGAAGTCCAATCACAATCAAATGCAAGAGCCAAAAACAAGAGGAAAGACCACAGAATAAACTGGCAATTCCCATTAGAAATACAAAAACCACCGTTTTCAGAAAAAAAAAAAAACAATGACTGTCAAAGGAATGCAGTTTTGGACCTCAGCCCAATAGCCATGTGTGATACATGTTATTTTTTTGAAATTGAAAATGTTAGGTTTTTTCAATACAATATAACTCCGAAAGGACAAACATTTGGCTGTTGACGTCATAGTAACTTTTATTCAGCTCGCTGAGACCTATTCGATGATGTATCACACATGGCTATTGGACTGAGGTCCAAAATTGCATTCCTTTGACAGCCATTCGTTTTTTTTTTTTAGTTCTTCTGAAAGCGGCTCATTTGGAACTACTTTTCTTAGCTCTCAGAAAAATCCCTCATTGAAACGCACATACGGTTGAATACCAAAAAGATCACGCTGTATATATAAACAGTAGTAAAAGTAAAACTATAACTGTCCCCTTCACACTCATAAGCTAGACCGCGCGCAAGAGAGACGGGCAGACTTTTCATGATGCGCATGCAGTACACGTCACGCCGCGCGCTATTCACAGACACTACACAAGCGCAACGTGTAAATGTGTTGAACGTGCCAGCTTTACTTAACTGACCTATAATTGAATAAATAATACAAAAAATGGGAAACAGGATTTACAATTAATTTGTTAGTTACAATTTTGCCCACCTGAACAGATAACTTGGTGGCGCTGTACATTGCTTCTGTCCCCACACTAGGATACCCTCTGTCGCGGGAACCAGAAACAGCGACGTCACAAACATGTAAACATCCAAGACCTGGGGTTTTTTTTGTCCCCAGCCGGGGTTCGAACCCGGGACCTCTCGCAAGATAGGCAGATGCGCTAATAGTTATAACATACAGGCACACACACTGCCTCCGGCTCCACACTAGGATACCCTGTGTGGTGGGAACCAGAAACAGCGACGTCACAAGCATCCAAACGTCCAAGACCTGGGTTTTTTTTTTGTCTATAGTCTCTGCCTATTCCTCTGGGACACAGACGTGATCTTATGTATGTAATTGTATTCTTGATTCGGTTACCAGACATTACTGCTTCACCAGACATAATACTGCCTAGAATATAGACATACATATATGTACATACTGCCTAGTATATTTTCTAAGTTTCATATAGGCCATAAGGCGCCAGTTAGTGGTAGGCATAATGACAGATAATAACTGTCTCGTAGACTCTCATCCGGAAGCATTCGCTTCCGCTGGGTAGAACACGGAGCGTGAAACGATGTGCTAGCCTATACGCGAATGCCTAGGCTTCCTATTTTCACCTTATGAAAGTCTATACTTGCGTCATAAGAGAAAAAGACCAACTAAATTTTTTTCCGAAATAGGCTATTTGACAGTGTGAAAAAAACAGTATTATTTATGCTCGTAGCCTGGGCTGCCTGAGTCATCTTAAACGATCACTAAAGCTAAGCAACATACGGCGCGTTCAGTCCATGGATGAGTCACTGTCTATGACTGACGCTAGTGGCATTTTCGCTAGTGGCTTCGCAAGACACGTTAACCAGTTTGTGCCGGCTGCAGTCAATAGATGGTACTCGTTAAGCCAAGTCAGAGGCCTTAGGGCGGCTTGAAAACTTCTGACAGTAAGACCAGCCACTAGTCTTACAAGCCTCCACCAATCCAGACTTGGCCCCCGTGGTGGAGTAAGGCCTATACCTTCCTCAGGGAAGAGTCCCGTGCCCGTGGGTACATAATGGGTTGAAGATGAATTTATACGTATTCGTATGAATTAGAAGTCTTAAAACCACTTTATGGTTAAACAACCAATTATGATTTGTTAAAAAAACACAAGATAAAATTTTATATTTATGTATCTGCAGCCATTGTATCGAAAACGGCCTGGATTGGCCGATTCTATGATGACGTCACATGTCAGTAAAAATGGCGTCTATAATTCATTCTTTCTTACGATCATTGGTTGGTTTTCGGATTGTCACGCCAACAAAAAATATGAGATGGTTTTTGGAAAAGATAGAAAACGGTCAAGTAGCCTATTGAGTTATATAAATATTCGGAACGAGCAGATAAACGCATCTTTCTGTATTTTTTTTATTTTGATAGGAGCATTTTCTGCGAAGTTAGAGTTAATAAAAAGATTCGTACTTATTTGTTGGTTTTTTAAGTTAAAAAGGCGTTTTAGACCTGAACTAAGATAAAAAAACGTATTTGGTCAATCACTTCTGCAATACGATGACATTTGCAATACAAAATTAATGAAGATTGCTAAAGTAAAAAGGACGCATAAAACGCAATTCACAATTGCTTCCAAAGTTATTCGATTTGAAAAGTCAAAACTTAACTATTTAATTTCTTAGTTTCGTCCTGATGTCAGATGCGTCTTTTTACCTTATGACGGCAGTATACTCCATTCCACGGACCGAGCTCCCGAAGAAAATCGTCCATGTGCGCCCATTGGTCAATACACGTGAGCTTCTATAGCCACTGCCCTGCTCTATGAAGCGGAATGAAATGAAATGAAATTTATTCCAAAAGAAATACACATACAATTATTTCCGTGGTCTCCACACTAGGAATGTCTATTTAAGATAAGATAGGCAAGACAAAGAACTTTATTTGTAAAACATGAGTGTGTGAATGTATGGAGTTTACAAAATGTGACGAATTCACTTTGTGACGAATGTACACCAACCCGTAAAGATGTAGTAGTTAGTCTTCGCTTATTGTTTTGCTTATCTCTACTTGTTGACGCGAAGCTGGTAAATGGATTTTCAAAAGGGGTGTGGACTGTATTTTAAATTTTTGCGGTAATTAAAAAATGGTGGTTGGCGGGGAAGGAAGACAGGAAATTCGTGCACTAACGTTTTCTCGATCCTTGAGCAGCACAAAGGTCCTTGGCACGATGAAAATCAAGCTTTTTCACACACTTGAGGTTTATAGGGGCCCATGCGCAGTAGTTTACAAGATTTTGGATGATTAATGCGGTTTTTTGAATATATTTTGCGGAGAGAGACGCATGCGCGCTGCTAATTTTCTACGGAAGTGCACGAGGGGAGGCGGGGGTTGGGGCGAAGGAAACTTTTACCGACACCCGCAAAAATGCTCAATAGATGGCGTTAACACTACTTGAACCATTACAAACATGCGAACCGAGTCATAAAAGTGCGAGCGAGAGTTCCGATATGCCTGATATGCCTCCTATATGTGTGAGAGAGAGGTCTGATACAAATGTTTATGACTCAGTTCGCACGTTTGTAATGGCTCAAGTATAGCTACGTGCATTGACCAACGATACGTTAGAACACTAACACTAACAACCCAACAGGGTTTCCTAGGTGTTCGACTCGTGGAACGCAGTATAGATGGAGTAGGAGTATAGTGAATCGCTCGTAGCCCCGGCTGCCTGAGTGATCTTAAACGATCACGAAGGTTAAGCAACATTGGGCGCGATCAGGCATGGATGGGTGACCGTCTATGACTAACGATAGTGGCATTTTTTCAAGCGGTTCCGTGCTTCGCAAAGCACGTTAAGCAGTTGGTGCCGGCTGCCGTTAAGCCAAGCCAGAGGCCTTAGGGCGGCTTGGAAACTTCTGGCAGTAAGACCATCAGCCACTAGTCTTACAAGCTTCCACCAATCCGGACTTGGCCCCCGTGGTGGAGTATGGCCTACACCTTCCTCAGGGAAGAGACCCGTGCCCCTCGGTGGGGACATAATGGGTTGATGATGACAAGAACTTTGTAAGTCACACTAATATTATAAAGGCGAAAATTTGTGAGTGTGTGTATGTTTGTTACTTCTTCAAGTCTAAACGGCTGAAGCGATTTTAATAAAATTAACTAAGAATCGCTGAAGGAGCGAGGGATTCAACACTACCGAGACCAACAATGATTTTGCGCCCGTGTAGAACACTCTGCTATTCACTACCATCTGAGAGGAATGAAATAAAAGAAAAAAACTTGCGTTCCAATTTCAAATATTTGACAAATTAGGTACTTAAAAGTTTTGCAGCAAAGAGTTTGGAAGTTCAGTAAGTACCTAGTTCCAAACTCGGTTTTAAAACTTATTGCTTGGGTTGGAGCGAAATAGATATAGGACGAATCCTCAAGAGTGAAAGAGAAGTCCGACTTCTTAGTAAATTAGTGCATTAGTATATAAATTCAAAATTGGATTTTGAGTCTATTTACTTAAAGATACCTAAAGGTAAATAAAAACATAAACATTTACATACAGGCACATACATTGCTTCCGGCCCCACACTAAGATAAACAAATAGATTCAAAACCCAATTTTGAGTCTATTCACTTTGATGCATCTTAGGTTGAACAACAATAGCGTGTTTTGGGTCCTAAATTTGGGCATCAAAATGCATCATTTCGAGCAGATGGAGTGAAAATAATCTTCTCCGCTTCCAGGTGGACCTCAGCGAGAAGCCATCTTTCTGGAAGGCTCTGAAGCCCCCGGCCAAGGACAAGTGCGGGGAGCTCCTCACTTCGCTCTGCTACCACCCCAGCAACAGCATCCTTACGCTGACGCTCCTGAAAGCCAGGAATCTGAAGGCCAAAGACATCAACGGAAAGTCGGGTGAGTGTTGCACCAGTTTAGGAAGAAGAAGAAAAACGTTTATTAGACACAATATTTCTCTGAATACATTTAATATTAATCTATTGTTTAACACCGGGCATCTTTATCTTCTAAATAATAGTTGATTTTATAATGAGCTTTTTAGCACAACGTTTATTATACCAACAAGACACATCGTCATCATCATTCAGCCACAAGAAGTTCACTGCTGGACATAGGCCTCTATGGATTTCCAAAAAGACCGGTTGGAAGCGGCTTGCATCCAGCGTCTCCCTGCCACTTGGATGCGATCGTCTTTCCATCTTGTGGCTGGTCGTCCTACGCTGCGCTTGCCGATATGTGGTCTCCATTCGAGAACTTTTCGGCCCGAATTCTTTGCGTTGAAATAAATTTCTGATTTCTGAAATTGAACTGGGCTGCCTGAGTGATCTTAAACGATCACTAAGGGTAAGCAACATACGGCGCGTTCAGTCCATGTATGAGTCCATCTATAACTAATGCGAGTGGCAGTTTTCCGAGCGGTTCCGTGCTTCGCAAGGCACGTTAAGTGGCTTGGCTTCGTTAAGCCAAAGAGGCCTTAGGGCTGCTTTAAAACTTCTGACAGTAAGACCAGCCACTAGTCTTGCAAGCCTCCACCAATCCGGACTTGGCCCCCGTGGTGGAGTATGGCCTATACCTTCCTCAGGGAAGAGACCCGTGCCCCTCGATGGAGACATAATGGGTTGATGGTATGTGTAACGAGGTGCAATTCGCCTTAATATTTATTAGTTAAACTTGTTTTATTTCCTTTTTCTCAGATGCCTTTCTTTTTCCTCATTAAGAAAATATAAATATTACCCTATTTTTCCTTGTTACGACCGCACACTTGTACCCAATAACGTGACAAATGATTAACTTAATTAGTCTCTAATTGTGAAAACCTTTTGTTAATTAAATTTGTAAATTAACTTTTTGTTGTTTACTAAATTCTTAATTTGGTTAAGTTATCTGTAAGTTTCCCTTAAGGTAAAAATAAAATAAAATATGGGTCTATTTCACAATCTGCAGATAAAGTTTCGGATAAGCTATCCGCAACCAGGGCTGCCGTTTGTTCTAAATTTGAAGCCATATCGAACACACGTAATATAGGAAAATCTATTTAAATTTAGAACAAACGGCAGCCCTGGTTGCGAATAGCTTATCTGGAACTTTATTTGAACATTGTGAAACAGGTGCTTTAGTGTTCAAATCTATAGAATCGTAGCCGTAGTAAAATGTGCTAGACTTTTACATGAGCCACCTACCTCTTCACTGCAGATCCGTTTATGGAGGTCTGGCTTGAGTTTGGCGAGAAGCGTCTCGAAAAACGCAAATTCACAGTGTATACCTACTTACTTTTCAAGTCAAGACACATTTCTGTCTGCTCCTAGAATCCAAAGCATTGTGAAATGCTGTAGACCATTGCAGACACGAATCACTTCCTTACTCTCTACAGATCCGTACGTGAAGATCTGGTTCCAGTTTGACGGCAAAGGATCTAAAAACTAAAATTCGAGGTATCGAAACCGTTTTCAAATGTTGTAGGCCTTTACATAAGCCACATACATCTTCACTGCAGATCCATACATAAAGTTCCGGCACTAGTTTGGCGAGAAGCGTATAGAAAAACACAAATTCACAGTGGATATTTTGTGTTCCAATTCTAGACACCTTTCTGTCTGCCCGTAGAATCCAAACCATTTTGGAATGTTAAAAACCATTACACGAATTACTTCCCAGAAACCCTTCTCCCTTCAGATCCGTAGGTTGCAGTTAGGGGACAAACGGATCGGCAAACGCAAATTAGTAGTTTACATACTTTGTGATCGATTCTCTAGAATCGAAGCCGTTGTAGAATGTTGTAGACATTAATTTACATGGAGTTTAGAGTTTACTTTGGAGTTTTTTCTGCTGCCATTTTCCCCACTACATTCGGCCCAAAGGCAGCTGCTAACACCAACATTATAAGTACACTGACATTCAACAAATCGAAAGTTGAAATGAATTTCTGATTTCTGACTTCATGAGCCACACGGCTATTTCCTTTAGATATCTACCTGAATGCTCCTTAAATGTGTTATACTTAGTTTCAATTTTAGACACACTTTTGTATGTCTAGAATCTAAGCCCTTGTAAAATGTTGTAGAACTCAAGATAGATAGATAATACATCTATTTACGTAAGACACACACACACAAATACAAAAAAAAGCAAAAGAAATCTCACGACAAGTCACAGCACTAAGAGAGCCTATGCTCTATATACTTGTCGTCAGTTTCTATAAACAAAATTAATAATAATACAGTACCTAACACACATAACAAGCAGAAACTCATAGAAAATTGGCCTAGTGCCATTGGATAGTGAGTGGCCAACGCCGGTGTGACAAATGTAAAATGTGTAGGCGGAGCGGAGCAGAGCGGAGACAGCTTGAAGTCCACATCTCTTCTCCACTCTGCTATGTGATTGGTGAATCACGGCACTGCTCGTCTCGGCTCTGCTCCGCTCGTGAATCGTGGAAATGAGAATTTATGTTTATTTCTAGTATTAACATTATGATGGCTACTGAAAGTTACGAAGTCTTTGATATTTTTCCGAACGTACATAATATTTTCTGGCTTGCAACTGTGAAGATGTTGGTTTCTTTGAAGAAATCTCTTAGCGAGTCCTTACTACCTAGCTTGTAAATAAATCTGATCGCTCTTTTGTGCAAGATGAAGATAGTATCAATGTCTGCTGCCCGACCCCACAGTAGATACCGTAGGACATAATACTAAGGAAGTAACTAAAATAAACAAACCTGCCAGTTGCAACGTCAGTGAGTTCCCTAATTCTTTGCATATGCTGCAGAGCTGAGTCCTTGTGCAAATGTGCAATTTTACTATATATGTGGACCCTATTGTAGTTTGCTATCGATCCAGTTATCAATGGGTATCGTTAAGAACCACAAATCCGGACTTAGCCCCTGTGGTGGAATACGGCCTAATACTGTCCTCAAGGAAGAGACCCGTGCCCCTCGGTGGGGACATAATGTGTTGATGATGACGAAGAACCACCTCTTTTCTCCCTGCAGATCCGTACGTGAAAGTCTGGCTCCAGTTTGGCGACAAGCGCATCGAGAAACGCAAGACGGCCATCTTCAAGTGCACGCTGAACCCGGTATTCAATGACTCGTTCTCCTTCAACGTCCCCTGGGAGAAGATTCGGGAGTGCTCCCTAGACGTCCAGGTCATGGACTTCGATAACATCGGCCGGAACGAGCTGATCGGGCGGATATTGCTCGCGGGTGAGTCTAGCCGCTAGCTTTCTGTGCCTCGATCCTGTTAGTGCATTTAGCTTGGGTCCCACGGTCCGAAAAATCGCGGACGCACGCAGACCAGCTCGCACGACGCACTGTGGGACCGGCCTCGTCCGTGATAGCACAGACACGTCTGTGGCGGTGCGCCGTATCCATCGCGAGTCTGTAACTTCAAAGGTGCGGTGCATTTTGAAATGAAGCTTGAAGATCTACACAGACCGACACGCACCGTTGGAACGGATCTGCCTGCGGTGCGTCGCCGTCCGTGCTCGTCGGCTGTGCGTGGCTGATCTGTAGAATAGCAGACCGTGGGACCCCAGCTTAATACGATGACAGAGACACGGTCCGGTCACGTGACGAGTTTTTTTCATACTTTTGACGCTTAGCGCTATTTGACAGTGTAAAAAATACAGTATTGTTTATACGTATTCGTATAAATTATGTGCCTTAAAACCGCTTTAAGGTATTTTAACAAAAAAAACAATTGAATCGGTTATTTTGAAAGGGGCGCAAGTCCTAGAAGTAGAAAGTTTCAGGAGCAACAAAAAACTGTCTATTAAAAAATTTTCTAGGGTTGCATATATTTTTTCTTAATTCAATATTCGTACTATATAGACACACAATACATATTAAACTTTTCATTGATATCACATGAGCAGTTACAACAAAAATTAAAATTAAAGTTGATGGACTTGTGCCCTTTTCAAAATATATTAGTAATTTGGGAAAAAAATATGAATTTATGCAAGATATTTTATTAGAAAATTACAAATTTCTTATCGTACAATAAAAATGTATCATTATAACTACTATTCGCCATCTTATTCTTCAGTTTCTACAGTTGTTGTTGCCCAATAGACTATTTGACCGATTTCTGAAAGCCATCTCTTAATGTTTATTTGTGTTCATGTGTTCCTCAGAAAGTGGTCATTTTAAATTATTTCATGTATTTTCTTTAAAAAAAGGCAAACGAAAATTTACTTTTCTAATAAGCGGTCATAACTCGTAGACGAAACCATGGACTAACGCCGTTTTCAGATATAATATGCGGAGGCCTTAGACAAACACAACTACATTCATAACTCAGTTTGATCAAAATATTTTGTGACTTGCGCCCTTTTCAAAATAACCGATTCAATTAGGATTTGTTAAAAAACACAAGATAAAATTTGATAATTTATACCTGCCGCCATTGTATCGAAAACGGCCTGTGATGACGTCACATGACAGTAAAAATGGCGTCTGTCATTCATTATTTCTTACGTTCATTGGTTGGTTTACCAGGAAAATTCCTGTGCGACGCCATATTGCCTAAGACAGCGTTTTGGCGGCTTATGTGAAAGTTAAATTTTCTTTTGCCTTTTTAGAAGAAAATACTTGAAAGAATTTAAAATTACCACTTTCTGAGGACTCCATGAACACCAACAATATGAGATGGCTTTCAGAAATCGGTCAAATAGCCTATTGTTTAATATGCTGGTAGACTTGAAGCGGCAACGAAACTAAATCGCCATGTTTGTACAGCTGTCATTTTACTACAATGCATTAGCAGAATCTAGGTATTGGTCTTCTGATGCGTCGACTGGGCGCACCGCTAGATCTTTGAAGAAAAGGCGCGCCTCTGGGCCCCATCTGCCCATCGTTTCGACAATTAATATGTAACTGTTGCCAATTTTGCGTCTCAATTTTCAGGTAAGAACGGCTCGGGCGCGACAGAGACAAAGCACTGGCAGGACATGATCACAAAACCGAGACAGACGATTGTGCAGTGGCATCGCCTGAAGCCGGAGTAAATAAATCGCTAAGAAAACTGTGAACAAACCCGTAAAGTTCATGCACGAACAAACGCGTAAATGGTTTTGTTCTTTCATGAGCTCTGTGAACAAATCTGTAAATGTTATGAGCAAATGCGTAAATAGTTTTGTTCTTTCGTAAGCTCTCTGAACAAATCTGTAAATGTTATGAGCAAAAGCGTAAATGGTTTTGTTCTTTTGTGAACTCTGCGAACAAATTTTTACATGCACGAACAAACGCGTAAATACGCGTAAGTTGTCGAGCTCTGTGAATCTGAACAAGTCTGTAAATTTTACACAAGAACCAACGCGTACATGCTTTTGTTCTCTTGTGAGCTCTATGGACATATCTGTAAATGTTATGAGCAAAAGCGTAAATGACTTTGTTCGCCCGTGAGCTCTGTGAACAAATCTGTAAATTTTATCAAAAACATTAGCGTAAATGGTTTTCGTTTCGTGAGCCTTTTGGACAAAAGAACAAAATCATAAATGGCTTTGTTCTTCTGTGAACTCGGTGGACAATGTATGCAACAACATACAGTAAGATTTACAATGACCGCGAGTGTTAGGGCTAATCATTATATGAGGTGGTTTCAAATATTGACGATTTGTTGTCAGTTACAAAGAAATACTGATACAAATATTCACAGTTGCAAAGAAGTCCTAATCATCACACATTGGTGTCACTAAGTCGGTTTTTTAGTTCAATGGAAAAAAATGAAACAGTCACGTTGACATCTCAATACAATCCAATGTCTGAATGTTGCTAGTACGCAAAAATCAAATTACCCCATTTTACTTCCAAGTAAAAATTGTTTGTGCTACGTAGGTGTTTTTTCTCTTACTTGTTCTTATGAGGAATTAAACTTTAATGTCTTTGATCTGATAAGAATTTTGGTCACACAAGTCTTCTATTCACGGTAAAAAAAAATTACCGAGTAAACCTATATATTTTATAACGGTAACACCGCGTCTTTTTTTGCGTTGAATTAAAAAACGGACTGTAATTGCATGTTACAATAACGCCAAGTGATTTTCTTAATTTTCTTTTATTTTTCCGTCGTACTGGTCACTATAAAGAGCTACTCTGCTACTCGAATCAATGCTGACACTGGCAGTTTTTGAGAAACTATTTATTTTTCGATAAATAAAAAATCAATTTATTTTCACTTTGAAAGAAAAGCAGTAAATTTTTGTGTTAGCCATAATACTAACTGAAATGTGGAATTCCTGAAATTGGTCCCTTAGATCACAGATAAACCTAATACAGGTTTCAGTGAGGGTATTTTGTTTGTAATTTTGTATTTTGTGAAATTTTAGAATAAATAAAAAAAGTCATTTAGAATTTGTCATTTAAAGTTTTGTTTTTTTTGCTATGCAAACTAAGTGTGGACAAATTATGGAGTCAGAGACGGTGCGCCGGCTTTCTTTGAAATTATGCGAAAACAATTTCTCCCAATGGAGAAAAAATTATTTCATGCAAAAGTAGCAAACGACAATTAACTGAGAAAATAAATCAAGAATGTTTTTAAGTATATTATTATGAGTTTAAATTAATTTAAAATTAAAAAAATATTGTTTAAAATTAAATAAATAACAGATACAATTGCCAATTTGAAACCACCTTAAATGTGAACTCAGGAAATTTATTGAAGTTAAGTAAAAAAGGCTTATCAGTTAAGAGTTTGTGATTTACTACAAAAATTGTTCTGCGACCTTTAAATTTACCAGTGGTACAACGCGTGATGCTTATTAAATACGAAATATAAATCTGAGGAAAAACTCATAAAAGTTTCTGTAAACCACAAACTCTTAACGAGATATCAGGAATTGAGCCTTGGGGTAAGAACACAGATTAAAACACAGAGTCTCTTAAAGAACAAAACAAAAATCATGTATTAACAATTCGAAAACGACAATGAAGGATAAAAGAAAGAAGCAAGAATATCGATTATTAAGAAAAAAACGATTAAAAATACAAAACGTCATAAGACTGAAAGGTTAACATTTCATTTTTAACACAAAAATGTTAAAAATGAAAAGATTGTGAAATTTCAAACTTCTGGGCTTTCTAACTGTTCGCGAGATTTCAAATTTTAAAAATGTTTATTGCTTAACCTATTTGTTTTAAACTTTTAATATTAAACATTTTAGCATGTCTATTTTATAACTGGAAAAGAAGCTCCTTCAAAATTACGTTCTGAATCTGCGACCTATTGACGTTTGTACTGTAAAAAATGCTTCAAAAAGATCAATGTTATAAGAGTTTAAAGAATATTGTTAGGATTATTAAGTAATTGTTAAAAAATATATTTGTATATTTAGAAAATATACGGAAAATATCGAGTTCACATCGCACAAAGCGTGTAGTTATTCTGTACATCATTATTTTTCCTTATACGTTTTCAAACTTTATTTATTGTAATAAAAAAAAATAAAGGAAAAATACTGCCAAATCCTAATAAAAATATTAAAAACCAACGGCAATGAACGACTCAAATTTTAAAGTGTCAAATGATTAATTCACAATTTTATAATAAGTATAATATCTTATATTTATTTGAGTGGAAGGAGGGGTGAACCGAGAAATTCTAAATTATAAATAAATATTATTAAAAGTGGCATGTATGAGATTTTTAGGTGGTCAATTTTAGGAGAGTTTAAAGAAAGTTTTTTACTTATAACGAAAGGTTTAACGAACATTATTTTTCGTGGTTTACGTTTATATGTAGCAATTTTTTTTATGTGTGTATAGGTAAAATTAGTATAAATATAAATATTATAGTTTGAAAGCTCATCGTTACACTGTTGATAAAAAGCTTATTATACATTCATTAAAAAAATGTAGATCAGACGAAGTAAAGTAACACACGAGTAACATTACATTTAAATTCAAGAAATTGTATACATTTATATAAAAATTGTTTTATAGTTAAAACGTAGGAGTACCTATTTTATAGATGTACAACTTAAATTTTAACACGTAGCTTGTTGTATTAGGTGTTATTGAAACATAGGCAGTTTTAAAAATGTGATCATGTTGCAGTTATTAAAAAAAGTTAAGCCCTAAGGCGTTTTTAAAAAAAAACTGGATTCCAAGTTTTTCCTTTAACTGTTAATAATTATTAAATATCTTCAGTCAAACAATAACATAGTAATATATAAAAACATCTTTTAGGTTCAAAGTAATGTAAGCACCTACACAGGTTCCATTTAAAAGAAAATATACCTAAGTTCTTAACAAAAAAAACATAGAATTAGATTTTATAACCTCCAAACAGAGCTTCAGAATCCAATTTTAGATACAAAATGCCAATCAAACTAGTGTTAATAAATTAGTAGCTTGTTTAAAAATAAATAAGAGACGAAAGTTTTTAAGTGTATTAGAAGCTACTTAAGGACATTTTGAAAACGACATTGACACTTCCTTATTTTTTGAAATGCAATGACACCACACCGATTAGACCAAAACAATGCATTAAGTAAATGTAAAAATGTTTAATGCAAAAATTATTATTTTTAATTAGAAACAAAACACATTGTTTTTTTTTAAGACGACCACTGTGGCGCAGTGGTTAGCGCATCTGCTTACAATGCGAGAGGTCCCGGGTCCGAATCCCGGCTGGGGACAAAAAAAGAAAAAACCCAGGTCTTGGATGTAACATGTTTGTGACATCGCTGTTTCTGGTTCCCACGACACAGGGTATATTATTTATTTGGAATAACAAACAACTACATATTAAAATATTACAAAAAATAATAATAATAGAATTTTAGATTAATAAACATGTAGTCCACTACGTTATCCACATTTTACCGCATTACATGGCCGCATTAAGTCACACGTGCGCACATGCGTCTTTAATACCTTCTTAGGCGTCGTCAATGACATGAAAAAACACGTCACGTGGTGTAACCATGTATCTGTCATTGTAGTATAATGCTCTAACAGAATCGACGCCGCCCGTGGCTGATGTCAAGATGTACAGCTTGTCCAAAAAGAGTAGAAATTAAAGAGTACGGTTTTGCTCAGACTTTTTTATGTGTTTGATAATATCTTGCGCTTACAAGCATTATATAAATTAAAAACTTGAGCTATTACATAAAATAAGGTATTGTGCTTCAATAAATATAGTAAATGTTTTGACTTCTCAACAAAACAGGTAGTATACTTTCACTTCCGGTTTCTACTCTTTTTGGACAAACTGTATTTTGTTTGACTTTAGCTCTTGAACCAAGAAGTCGAGCATGCATTGGATGGTTAGTTTGCAAAGTGGAGTATAATATATTTATATACCTACGTACCTGTTTGGAGTCGTTTGCTAGACGTGAACTAGAACAAGTAAGTTTACGATCGCATTAGGAAGTTGCAATAAACTGGTTCGGCATTCAATATTGCATGTGATTATGTCGAAAGCCATTTTAGCCTCGTTCTTTTTTAGGTGCGTTGAATAATTCGGTGTCTAGTTTTTGTTTTAAATGTCAGTTGTCCAGTGTCAATGTGGTTTTTAATTGGAGTATGTTATGGAATATCGAAAAATTTCACGTTGACTCAATAATAAAATATCTAAACATTATTATGGAAATGTAAAAAGTAACCATATATTTTTTACTCTCGTGTTTTGAATGCAACAAAAAAGTATTTTGAACGTACCTACTTCACTAGCTAAGAAGGTGTTTTAAAAAAATGTGCTTTCCAATTTATTTTTGCTAAAGTATTTTGATAAATGGTTACTTTAAGGTAGTCGTACCTACGCTAAATGCTTACGTAACTAAATGTAAATCTTTGTAATCATATTTTTCATTTGGATCTTTAATCGAATGCATATCCCGGTCACTTTAGAGAATTATTATAAATTACATATACATTGTAAATTATAAAAAGAAAGGTCAATATGAGAGGAACTATATTTAAATGTATATACATAGGGATTACTTACTTACTTACCTGCATCTAAAGCATGTCACAAAATATGTTGAACTATAATTTTAATAAAAACGAAGTTTAAGGAGAAAGTTAAAAAATTCATTGCATGTCTTTGAGAGGCTAAATTAGCTCATGAAAGTGAATATTTAATTCATTAATTATTATTCATCATCATCATCACATCAACCCATTATGTCTCCACTGAGGGGCACGGGTCTCTTCCCTGAGGAAGGTATAGGCCATACTCCACCACGGGGGCCAAGTCCGGATTGGTGGAGGCTTATAAGATTAGTGGGTGGTCTGACTGTCAGAACTTTTCAAGCCGCCTTAAGGCCTCGAACGTGGCTAACTTATTTATCATTAATTAATTAATTATTAAATTCCTGACTCCTGAAGGGCTTTCGCCATTAATATCGTTAGTGGTGTTAAACTTCCTCAGACTCGGTGGAGCGATGATCTTCGCAAGGCGGCTGGCGAGAACTTGTTGAGAATAGCCGAGGACCGTACTCAGTGGCGTGTAATGGGAGAGGCCTATGTCCAGCAGTGGACAAGCATAGGCCGATGATGATGATGATGATGATAATGATGATGTAAAACTTCAGTGTCAATCAGCTGTTTTTGTTATGCTATATCAGTCTTGAATTAGCCCTTGATATTTTATTGGAGAAAATCTCTCCAGAGAAAAATATTTCTGAGTATTTTTTGACATAAATACTCACCTTTTCAATTGTATTTCCACGTCAACTTATTCGTGAGCTGTATTCACTCAGACACTTTATAGATTTAACAATTTCTCAGCAAATTTTGTGATATCGTTTAATTTTAAATCTTTACTACGTTTATTTTAGAATGTAACTTAATTTTATCAATGTTTATCTTCCAAAGATACTACCTCTGGTTTTCTTATTTAGTTATCAGGAAACACAAGTTCTTCTTATTAATTTTAAATACTTAGTGTTATTTATAAAAAGGCGTTTTGATTTCAATTATATTCTTATCTTATCTTATTCCACAAAAACACTCCTTAGATGGAGTTAAAGCCGATTGCTAAGAAAAAAATCTCTTTAAACCGGTTTCAGCTCTGCGGCTTAAGACTGTTTTAGTGGTATCGACTTATTATAAATAAAACTGTATTTGCTTGGCAACACCACGCACGTTAATGCAAAATAGTTATACCTAAGTTACAATTATACATTTAATACAACAGGCCTTAGAAGGTTTCGGAAGAAGTTTGAAAAGAAAAAGAAAAGAAAAAACGTTTATTATACCAACAAGACACATCACAGGAACAAATTAAACAGACCAGAGTAACATAATATAACTAGGGCAACCGACAAAAAAAACACAAGTAAATTAAAACAAAAACCATAGGTCTGTGGTGTGTCGAAAACTCTAATATCAAAATTCGCCTGTTTGAAAATGGTTTTGAAAGCATTGTGCATCAATACGCACGCCATTCATACAGAGAAATTCTAACCCCTTCAACGCAGCTTGCGCAAAGTCAATGGTGAAGTAATTTACATATACACATACATAAGCTCACGCCTGTATCCCAAAGGGGTAGGCAGAGCCCAGGGACTACCACCTGCCACGAGTAAGTACTGTCTCAAAAAAATACGTATCCAGGGATAAAATAATAAATTGTTTTTTTTTATATATGGACAAAACAAAAAAGTATCAATATTTAAATAAATATTTGACAGAGTTGTGAGACTTGCAATTTGTCTACGGAGAATTTTCATGCAAATGCCACGGGGCAAGACGTTTTTTAGTAATTCACTGGATAGTACTTACCTACTCCTGGATATACAGATAAATAGCGCTACCAGAAAGTTGTTTTAAGCTACCCTTAGCGTACCTTACTATATGTCTATCAATTTTACTACACCATCTAACCATTTCCTATTAAACAAATTGTGATGTACAACACAGAAACATATCAAAAGAAAGTTTTTGAGTTCCAAAACTATGCCTTCGAGGAAGAATAATATTTTCATGCATATTTTATTTTTGAAAAAAGAGAAATAAAATACCCAAGTACATATTTTTGCTGAAATCGACGACATTTTACATACCAATAAGTGAATTTTACGAACACCAGTTTCGGTTATCAAATAAACCTAGTTCTTTTACAATAATTCTGATTTATGTAGGTATATGCGTTAAAACTAAAATTGTACCAAAAATATTTAGAAATACTATATATTTTGTCAATCTTTCTGAATAAACCTCGTTCAATATCATGCCACCGGTCTGTGACCAACCTTCACACCATTACTAAATGTTTATCTAATTAGTCACTCAAATTATAAAGTACAGCTATAAAAACAAATTGTTTTTGTGCGCAATGTTGTTTTGGTTTAAATTTTAATGTTAAAATTAGGTAAATTGTGATTCTAACGTATTTAATAAACCTACCTAGTTGATTATGATTTGGATATTCTAATAAGAAATCTAATAGAGTAACTTTTAAAACTATAATACAATCATAGAGCCCATCTGTTATTTTCAGTGTAAAAATATAACGTTGAAAGTCTGTGTTTAGATATAGATGAAAGTAATATTTTCTAGATGAACTGTTGCATCTAAATTCTTGTCGTGTTTGTTTGAGTTTTGTTTAGAATTTATAAAATAGGCTTCTTCATTGTTTAGTTCAATCTATTCGACGAAACGTCTGAGATATGGTTGCAATATTCTTCTTCGTTTCTCTTAAAAACTCTGTATTCTGTGTAGATTCTACACGTTAAAACATAAGTCGTTGAATAATGTACTTAATTGTGTATTTATTATTAAATATTATTATGAAGTTAATTATTAATCGCAATTAAAATATTGAGTTAACAAAAATATTTTTTTTGTTTTCAATACTATGACTACCCTACGCAGATATAAAATCAACAGCATGATCATTTTCGCTCGTATCCTCGGCTGCCTGAGTGATCTCAAACGATCACGAACGTCAAGCAACATAGGGGGCATTCAATGCATGGATGGGTGACCGTTCTATGACTGACGCTAGTGGCATGTTTCCGAGCGGTTCCGTGCTTCGCAAGGCACGTTAAGCAGTTGGTGTCGGGTGCCGTCGATAGATGGCAGTCGTTAAGACAGGTCAGAGGCATCCGGGCGGCTTGAAAACTTCTTACAGTAAGACCAGCCACTAGCCTTTCAAGCCTCCACCAATCCGGGCTTGGCCCCCGTAGTGAAGTATGGCCTATACCTTCCTCAGGGAAGAGACCCGTGCCCCTCGGTGGGGGCATAAAGATGATGATGGGCATTCTTGCATGCATCCTTTAATCCTAATATTGTCGACTCCACTTCAATGGAAATAAAATAAAAACACGGAATTTTTAGAATTTTTATATTTTTTATTGAATAACTTTTCTCTCTTCATCTTTTATATTTATGCATGTATCAATATATCACAAATATTAAAATTAAGGGCAGGTATTCAAGTAAAAAAATACAATCCGATAACTTCTAAAAAAACACATCACAAAACAGTCACGAATGACTCAGTCACAATTTTTTTATTTTCCATTTTCAAGTGACCCCTGTGGACAATAGGAAAGCGGATATTTGACACAGATATCGCAGCTTTTTTGTTTGTTTGCTATAGGTAGGTACATCAATAAAAGACCGGAAGTGGGAAGTTTATTTGAATTTAGAACCGGTCGTTCACCATAGTCATTACAACAAAAGAAACATAGGCGTTGGTTGGTTGTCTGATTCATCAGATTAGAAATCGCGCTTTATAAATTTCAACGAATACTTAATAGTTTTTAGTAGGTACGCTTCAAGATATTTACAATACATTTTCTGTATTCCTAATTATTGTAATGCATTATTTCCTGTCTTTTTTTTCTTATTTACATAAAAAAATTGGCGATGATTCCTAAACTAAAACTTTAATCGCATAAAATCGAAATCAAAAAAATTCGGAGCTTCTTTTATGTATACTTTTAATTACAATGCACTGAATTCTGTATTTTTTTCCAATAACTAAAACATTCTAGAAATTTACTACATTCCAAATTCCAAGTACCTACTCTACAAATTTCCATAAAAATATTACAAAAAAGATTTGACGACCGTTCGAAACCAAAAATTTTACATTGTGCACTTTTTTAAAGTTCGACGTCTCTTGCCGCGTCCTCCTATGCCTTCTTATCCTCCTCCTTCTTCTCTGCCTTCTCGTCCTCCGGGGGAGGAGTAGGCAGCTCAGGGTACTCCAACTTGGCGCCGTCCTCACACGTGAAGATGGGGCAGCACCCGGGGAAGGGTGCTGTCTTGTTGGTTTTATCTGGAAAGGCAGGAAAGGTGGGGATTATTGAAAGTGCAAAAGTCTTTACTTTATGCCGGCGCCAGACCTAGCTCCACATATTTGAACACATCTTTGAACACATCTTTGAACACATCTTTGAACACATCTTTGAACACATCTTTGAAGACTTTGCAAAGACTTGAAAACATATTTGAACACAATATTGGCGCAACCTGCCAGACGTGCTTCGCAAACACTTCTCTCCACAGTATGAAACTTTGGACGCTTTGATGTGCGCTAAAAAACCGACACCGCATGGCAAAGCGCAAATGTTTCTTCAAACTTTGCAAAAGTCTTCAAAGATGTATTCAAAGATGTGTTCAAATATGTGAAGCTAGTACTGGCGCCGGCATTACACGTAACATACGTCATGGATTCGTCGCGGAGAACGAGGATCAGCTAGTGAAAATGAAAAATGTTTATTTCTAAAACAACATTTTTACAAACCTAAACTACACTTTACAAGGTTGAGACCTACTTTTAAGTATATAACACCTGTGCCAGGAGATCGCGCTATTCCACAACTAAACATACATATTTAGTTTAATTTCATACAAAACATAGCTAGTATCACCATCAACCCATTATGTCCCCACCGAGGGGCACGGCTCTTCAGCGTACGTCGTCATCAACCCATTATGTCCCCACCGAGGGGCACGGGTCTCTTCCCTGAGGAAGGTATAGGCCATACTCCACCACGGGGGCCAAGTCCGGATTGGTGGAGGCTTGTAAGACTAGTTGGCTGGTCTTACTGTCAGAAGTTTTCAAGCCGCCCTAAGGCCTCTGACATGGCTTAACGACTGCCATCTATCGACGGCAGCCGGCACCAACTGCTTAACGTACCTTGCGAAGCACGGAATCGCTCGGAAAAAATGCCACTAGCGTTAGTCATAGACGGTGACCCATCCATGGACTGAACGTGCCGTATGTTGCTTAACCTTAGTGATCGTTTAAGATCACTCAGGCAGCCCAGGCTACGAGCGATTCGGCGATTCAGCGTACGTATGTATGTTATATACAGGGTTACAGGGAAAGTCGTACACAATATTAAAGGAGGTCATTATTTAGATCATTTCTGATGGATTTTATTCTATTATATAGGGTCCGAAAATTAACCGTTATGGAGATATTGACTGTCAAAGATTTTAAAAAAATATCAAATTTTTTTGGCTTTTTGGTTGATTTTTTCTCAGAATAGAGCTCATAAAGTGTTTTTTTTAATGTATTTAGTTAAAAGGCATGTCAATTGATAAAAAAATATCAGCAAAAGCTGCACCTACTACTAACAGCTTTAAAAAACTGCTCGGCAACGGTTAGAATTAAATATCTTTTCTCTAAATATTTTTCACATTGAAGCTCTTAAAAAAAAATTACGTATGGAACTTATTCTGCAAATAATTTTAAAAACTACTACGACTCTTTAACTATTCAAAAAGGTATAACATTTAATAGGTATGTGCATGAAATTTTAAAATAATGTTATTTGAGTAGGCTCTAGTGGTAGTACCGACATAACTGAACTTCGATACAAAAAAAATATTTTTACTTCCTGGCACCTTTAAACTATGTAAAAAGGTCAGATAGGCTTTTTTGTGCTCTGGAGACATGCTGTCTCAGGTGTTCAGGTACCTACCTATTTCAGTATTTCTTATTTAGTATATTCTATCTATATAATGTATAGGTATGCAGATGCATAATATAGAAGGTTATATCTCACCGGTGTCAAGCTTGCACTTGTCGTTGGCCAGCGGCAGTGGTCCACAGTCCTCGACCAGCTCCAGGAGCCGGGGCGGCTGGTCCTCGGAGACCACGCATGTGGAGCGCCCGCAGAAGGGGGCGAGATCCCACGTGTTCCCGGGCTCCACGGTGGCGCAGCGCGTCGAGGCGAAGCACATGCCAGGGAAATCTGGAAGAGGGGGGGAGGTTAGAAACTATAGTATAAAAAGACAGCTATACTATAGTTTTAGTAAAAAAATAAATGCCATTTCTTAGATGTGGACTATTAGCTATAAATATAAGTAACACTAAGATACTAAGATCTTTTTTAATATAGACGTATATTTTAAGATAATACGAGTTTGAGAAAGTAAGGCAACGACTTTATTGCCCAACCAGGATACAGAGTTATTGTAATTTTCTTATGTCTAAGTCATCATCGACCCGTTATGTCCCCATCGAGGGGCACGGGTCTCTTCCCTGAGGAAGGTATAGGCCATACTCCACCACGGTGGCCAAGTCCGGATTGGTGGAGGCTTATAAGACTTGTCGTTGGTCTGACTGTCAGAAGTTTTCAAGGCTAAGTAATGGGATACAATTGGCGGTCTTATCACTTAGAGCGATCTCTTCCATACAACCTTTGGATGGAGAGAATTGCAGGAAGAACATAGTCGATAGGTATAGATATTTACGATAAACATAAATAAGAAAATCCAAAATATATTGACAAAGTGACGTTTTATTAGGTGCCTATTATAAAATTCTACTGTATAAGGTACCTAATATGGTAGAATTTTATTAGCAATAATATGATCTTATGACAGTAGCCATTAGGAAGTCCCATCATGTTTTGCCATTTGAGGCGTATAATATCTAAAACTTCCTTCCGATCAGTCAGAAACGAGCAACCGCCGACGCGAGCTCCGTCTCTGCTCACCAGTCCCATTTCCTTTTTTATTCTTAGCCCTTAACTATCTATAGTTGTGGGTCCATTGGACCTAGGCAACATTTTCAACTAGGCGTAGACAACGATAGGAGTGAGGAAGGTCCCTCCGCGTCTCAGTACCTTCCATTAGTAAGCCATTATGTAGAACGGACATACTGCGCTTGCTGCTGGAAAGGTAAGTACTGGCTTTCACCTGGGTCCATTGGACCCACCACTATAGCTACGAAAGACTGTCTTTTTTTTATATAAGGTTATTTCGTTACTATTTTACTATTTTCAGAGACGAGCAACCGACGACGCGAGCTCCGTCTCTGCTCACCATGATTAAGCTCTGCGAATCAGAGCGAAACCTGGTCGGACTCTTCCGACAAAAAGTCAACTAAGTATGTCCGGAATAAAGTTAATAACGGTTAACAGTTTGTGTATGAGAAACTGGGAGTTGATGCTACTCAACTTAGGTATCCTTTATTGCGATAAGATCATAGCAACACGGTTTCATAACGCTCAAACAAAGTGCCTCTATAAAACCTAGCCAAGCAACTTGACATCTTGAATTATGCTCAATAAGTTTCAGACAAAAGTCGGCCGTGGACTAGATTCAGACCAGTCTGTTAAAAACGGGTACAGTCGACGGCATTCATGTGCTGATTCGATCTATAAAAGAACATATGATTTGCTTTCTTATATGGCGCTAATGTTACCCTCTAGAGCTCCTTTAAGTAGCGTTACCCCCAGAAGCCCATTGAAGTAGCGTTACCCCCTGGAGCTTATGGAAGTTGTATTACCGCCTGGGGTTCCCTGAAATAGCGTTACCCCCTGAACGCTATTTAAGTAGTGTTACCCCTGGGGGCTCTTTGAAGTTGCGTTACCCTCTGGAGCCCGATGAAGTAGGGTTACCCCCAGAAGCTCATTGAAGTAGCGTTAGGGCCTGGAGCCAATTGAAGTAGTGTTACCGCCGGGGGCTTCTTGAAATAGTGATACCCCCTGAACCCCACTTAAGTAGTGTTACCCCTGGAGGCTTCTTAAAGTTGCGTTACCCCCTGGAGCCCTTTAAAGTAGTGTTACCCTCTGAAGCCCCTTGAATTAGTGTTACTCCCTGAAGCCTCTGGGCAGCACTGGCGCCACCGAAAACAAATCATATATTTTTTTACAGATCGAATATGCAATAAGTCTCGGTACCTGTCAATCAAGTTGACAGTAAGTTTATGTTTTTTTTAGGTTAATTTTAGATCAGGAACACGGGGGTTCCGGAGCCCCCCCCCCCACCTTCTAATACACGGAGAGGCCCGTCGCGGGGGTTTTTTTGGGTATAAATCCCAATTAGCCCGGCTTTCCCCCCAGGAACAACAAAAAAAGGTTCTGTGCGGATTCTTAACATTACCTAGAGATTCTATAGACACTTTTTGCAAACTCGGTCCGTAACAATGATATGTTTTTATTCTCGATGGCGCTAGTATTTTGCTCTGGAGCCCCTTAACATGGGTGCATTGTATTCATTCTATTCAGACACTATCCAATAGACTTTGTAAAAAAAAATTAAACGTACCTGCACTGTACGTTTAATTTGAACATTGAACAGGTCAACCTTTACGTTTTTGTCGCAAATTCGACGTTAATGTAACGAAGTAAAGAGTGTGTTGTCGACTGTACCAGAAATCTGGCATGAACTCTATGCATATTATTCGGTAAAGTAATCACCAATGACCTTCATAGTGCTTTTATAAAATCATACAGTCTCATTTCATTAGGGTAGTTTCCAGGGTCAAAATAATTAAATTCTATTTAGTCCGTATTTTTGATTATAAAAAAATATTGGACACGTATTTTTTCTTTTTTCGATTAAACAAAAAATAACAAAGATATAGCCCATTAAAGTTACGTGTGACGTCACTCCGTGCTAAAAAATGCAGCATTTTTGGTCTAATTTACAAATAAAAAAATACGTGTCCCTTATTTTTGAATAATCTAAAAGACGGACTAATTACATTTTTTAGGGCAACTAGCCCACGTAGATGAAAGAAAGTGCACACTGCACAGTAAGGACAGGAAAGGAGTTAACTACTAATCATTTATCTGGGATATTTACCAAAATCCTGCCACTGCTCCTAGTTCAAGATGTTAAAATAAATACATAATAGAATAAATAGAAGATACAAATCAAAATATCATCCGAAAAACTTCACATTCAAAAACTCATCTTTTACTCATCGACTCTTTTCAGTCCAGCCAGTTCTACAGCCAGCAAAGGTAGTAGGTATGAGGACGCGAGTCGCGCGCGACAACGTCAAAAGTCGTCAGAATTTGACAGTTAATGTACTGGATAGTCGCGACTTTTGACGTTGTCGCGCGCGAGTCGCGCGACGCGCGTCCTCGTACAGTCGAGAACACGTCAACCTATACATTTTAGTTGCAAAGTCGCCCGTAACGTAACGGAATGAGTGCATGGGTGTATAGGTTGATGTGATCTCGACTGTACTACCTTTGCAGAAATCGACTTGAAATTCTCAACTTTTCAAATTCAAATAAGGAACGCGTATTTTTTGCAATCTGCTTTTTTAACAAATTCGGCCAAGGATTTTGGCGCGTGCAGCCTAAAAACCTGTATTTTTTCCGCGCCATCTTTTTTTAATTAGAAAGAGCTGCTTAGGCCCGGGATTACTCAAGAGTGGCTATTGCACAGGCGATCCTTCCAACCAGCTCGGCGGTACCAGCCTTGGTGGCGGCCTACATTTGGCTCATGCATAATCTAGACAAGTCTTGTGCAGGGGCGGACTTAATAATGATCACCTGGATGACAAATTTTAAGGCCTTTAAATTTTAAACCGTTTTTACATCAGGGTAAGCGCCGACACATTGTAACATTTTCTATCATTTGTAAATTGTAGTCTATTGTGCACAGTCTTGTACATAACAGTCGTTGCAATATCAACCTTAAAGCATAAAAGTAGGGTGTGCAAAGTTATTTATTACATAAGTAGGTATGCAGCAGCAGCACCAACCCATTTATGTCCCCACCGAGGGGCACGGGTCTCTTCCCTGAAGAAGGTATGGGCCATACTCCACCACGGGGACATTCCATCCACGAAATGAGATAAACTTGAACATTTACATACAGGCACATACTTTGCTTCTGGCCCCACACTAGGATACCCTGTGTCGTGGGAACCAGAAACAGCGACGTCACAATGATGAAGCGATGATTTATACCATAGCGTCCCGTGGCTCCTTATAAGATCGGTGAAAGGACTTAGGACAAGTTATTGTTAAACAAGTTATTGAGGGACGACAATGCCATACCATTTTACCATCCCTTTGATGACCTGTGTGGCGCAATGGTTAGCGCATCTAACTACCATGCGAGAGGTCTCGGGTTCGAATCCCGGCTGCGGACAAAAAAAAACCCAGGTCTTGGATGTTTACATGTTCGTGACGTCGCTGTTTCTGGTTTCCACGACCCAGGGTATCCTAGTGTGGGGCCAGAAGCAATTTATGTGCCCGTATGTAAATGTAAATGTTGACATTTTGTCGGTCTAGTAATGGAAAGCCAAGTAGCTATCAAAGCCCAGTAGGTAGAACAATGTACTCGGACTGAAGTGAAACTGAAGTTACGATTGGGGATGTACCTATGTGATTTGGTTATCAGAAAATGGCTCAAGTTGCATATTTTTTTTGGCGCATTTTTTTTATATTAACTCAATAAAAAGTAACATTTATGTTGTAAGTTTATTGACACAGAAGATTGTATTGTGACATATTTGTAGGCTTTGGTGGCACTACAATATGTTACTATTGTTTATTGAGTTAATATGAAAATAAAAATGCGCCAAAGAAATCATGAAATTCTGACAATCACCCACCTATGACTTCACTTATTTTCAAAGTTACGTACATATACGAATTCGACCTCAGGCTAACTGTGAAGGAAACCTTCGTGGAGAAACCCGCAGCTGGGTTGGCTCCGCACTTACTTAATGGTACTGTAGAAAACTGGTTAAGATTTATGTTTTGGACTTCCAGCTTCATGCTAACGTTGTAGAACTCTGTGTTATCGAATAGACAGCAGAAAATTAAATGGAGACCATAAACTCTAAATTACATCAAAATGGCCTGTTTAATACTTTAGCCGAGTCATTGGCATTTAAATAAATTAAAAAAAAATAAAGTCATGAGTGTCATTGACTTTAATTAATTATTCTACGAATCACTCTGCTTAATGATAGGATTAATGATATTGGAGTGAATTGGCCTAATCGAAAATTCTCTGCTCCAGGTAATTAAGAGGCTATACAGAGTAAAACCAGCGCCACTGAAAGAAACAAATTGTATCTTTTTGTACAGCTTGCATTTGCAAATATGCATGGATGAGTAACCGTCTATGACTAACGCTAGTGGCATTTTTCCGAGCGTTTCCGTGCTCTGCAAGGTACGTTAAGCAGTTGGTGCCGGCTGCCGTCGATAGATGGCAGTCGTTAAGCTAAGTCAGAGGCCTTAGGCCGGCTTGAAAACTTCTGGCAGTAAGACCAACTAAGTACTAGTCTTACAAAACTCCACCAATCCGGACTTGGCCCCCGTGGTGGAGTATGGCCTACACCTTCCTCAGGGAAGAGACCCGTGCCCCTCGGTGGAGACATAATGGGTTGATGATGATTACATACAGTCGACAGCAGGTTAATGCATTGTAGTGTAATGATAACTGCATGAACATGACGATTTACTTTCACTGCCGCTTCAAGACTACTCGTACGCGCGCACGCATATCAAACAATCTCGGAGTCGATGGTATGAAAAAACACGTCACGTGTTTTTCACGTGTGACCATGTATCTGTCATTGTACTATAATGCATTAAGAGAATCGAGGACCTGGTCTGACTCAAGACAAGTATAATGGAGATTTCGTTACACCGTGTCATAATATTGACACAAGCAAACTTCACGTGGTAACTTTCACTGAGAACAAAACGGCTAGGATGTAATGGACCTTTCATAACGATTTTATGTGTATGCCAAACATTTCAAAGCGCAAAGCAAGTAAATACTACAAAGAGACACACTACAGAGTACTTAGTACGAGTTTTTTCATTCACTTTCGATAGCGAGAGCGTTTGCAATTTGTATAGGAGTGACAAAGAGACAACTAGGTGGCGCGCTTTGTCACTCCTATAGAATATGAGTTTACGTTAACGCGATCGAGTGGTTAAAAAAACTCGCACTAAGCACTCAAAAGTGAAATGTGAGACACTCGTAAAGTATTTTACGAGGCTTGCCTCCGCTTCCCAGTGCGGCCCTGCCCCCGAGACTGGTCGACCCGATTCTACTTTCACTCCATTTGGAACGAGCCTTCCGTGTGGCTTGCAGTTTCACTTTCAATTCAATTGTTTCACCGGCCAACCGTGAAACTGGCTGGAACTATTGGAATTCCATTGCCAATTGGACGTAGTTTAGCAAAAAAGTTCCAACCCAGAACATGGTAATTTTTTAGTTAAAGATACCAAAATGATCACTGTGTTCAATATTTAAAGAATCAAAGACTTTCATAGCGGTTGGACTACCATGTGCCATAACTTTGGACATACTTATCATGTCCAAAGTTATGGCACATGGTAGTCCAACCCACGTGTATGGATAGCGTTAATCGGCTAATATCTCAAAACTCACTTTGTGTGGCTTGGGACCTTTTTGCTAAATTACTTCCAATTTTACTTCCAAATTAGACAAGACAAGACAAGGACGTATGGCATTAAATAGTAGTTTAATATTAAATTTAATCGGAGGATAAATGTGTCTAGTGTTCAACACATCCAAGATATTATTTTGTAGTTAAGTTTGATTTGTATTAGCTTTAAGGTGATTTGAGAAAAGATGGTCAGAGTGGAGTTTTTTTTTCGCTGCCTTTTTCTCCACTACAGACGGCCCCAAGGCAGCGGCTAACATTATACATAACTGTATGTACATTGACATTCAACAAGCAGTATGTAAATTCTTTACGTTGAAATAAATTTTTGATTTCTGATTTCTGATGATTTCTGATTTAAAAACAGGCACATACATTTCATACATTGCTTCTGGCCTCGCCTCGCCTTCATTATACCCTGTGTCGTGGGAACCCGGGACCTTGCCTGGCAGGCAGATGCGCTAACCGCTACGCCATAGAGGTCGTTGTTCGGTCGAATTAAAAAAAAAAGTTTCACTAAAAATGTTTATTCACTAACACTATGAACTCCTTGTCTATTTTATTTAAGTGATGGCGAATTATAACGAAAACATGACGAAAAGAATAGTTTGCTTAGCAATAGGACAAGGTAAAAATATTCGTCCATTTTATTATTTCTTCAAGGCAAAAAATATTCATATAAAACAAAATGATGAAACGGTTTTTTTTCTTATGATAGCGATTGTCTGCGAGTGTGAAAAACAAAAATAGTTTTTTCTCGATAAAGAGTTTGGCGAAAAAATATTTTCGGTTTAGTTACATAGTTAAATTTTTAGTGGTTGATGAATTTAGTAGAATAACTTTGTTGTACTTAAGTTAATTTTGCAATAATTTAAAAAAAACATTCGTAAGGGGTTTATTTTTGTACCCCAAAATCTGCTGAGGAGATAATAAAAAAAATCCTACCATAAAACGAAGCATATAAGGAGTGACATTTTGGGCATAATTCAGTTTAACGTTAACGACGGTACAAGGGTGAAGGAGTTAAATCTTGATTGAGACGTTTAGGATTTTACTGACGTAATTTGGAACCGATTTGACCCACATCAAATGAGATCAAAATGTTACATAGGTACTTAATTAAACCGGTGTGTGTTATAAAACATCAAATTAAAAAAAACATAAAGGACGCCGATTTCCAAACCGATTCAAGGGTAATTAAACACACTAAGTTTTCTAATTTCACGAATGACATTAAATTTTCGCTTATTTTTTTTTATTGCTATCTAATGTTTTGTATCGAATGTCATAGTTAGGTATTTACTTGTAAAACAAAAAGTTTCTCAGTCAAACTGTCATCAGTCATCTTCATGATCATGATTTTACAAATACCTAAGTACTGAAACAACATTATGTAAGTACACGTTTCTACATCGGTTTAAGCATTTAACTTTATAAGTTATGGTGGAATTAAAAAAAAAACATTACCCTCCTCTGTGGCCCTCCTCTTTTGTCTGAGTAAAAAAAAAACAAAATATTTTGGAAAAATACTGGCCAGTTATAGGAACCTACCGGGCTAGGCCTATGCCTATCTATCCTAGCCTAGGGCTATCCCTTCGCATAAAATTAAAAGAAGAAAACTGTCACATTAGATTACTTCTGTGATTTGAATTTAGAAAAAATATTTTTTAGAGCTTTGAAATATTTAAGTAAAGAGGTTGACATGCAGATTTATTTAAGTGTACCTACTTTTGCAAAAGAGCACAGTTTAGTCATCAATAAGACTCGCATTTGATTACCATATAAAAACCGCCTTCTCTTCGTTCTAGAACTTTCCAAGGTCAGTCCAGAAACTTAATTCAAAAGCCGTTCACTCGGCAGCAAACAATAATGGACACTTCTGTTGTTCGTCATTTCAGTTCAATTTGTCGTCCTTTTACTTTTTAAGGTCACCAGGAAGCTCAACAAAAGCTCTATAAATATCGCATTTAATTTAATTACTCATAGCACTTATTATAACATTCTATTTCCTGTAAGAAAGACATTGATCAGTTTAAAAATTTACAAAGGTTGAATCGGAGTCCCTTTTTAATTTTGGCAATAAGTTAAAGCTAATGCCGCCACTTTTTACCTTTGTAATCTTACGTGACCGGACAGTGCTATACGAAGAGCGTTAACTGCTACTGCAAATAGGAATTTCTACTTTTTTTATTTATCTTTTACTTGGCATCTAATCTATTAGGTACCAAAAAAAATGCCACCTTCTTTCGTCACATAAAAAAAATACAATTTTTTTTTCGGTAATGCACTGAAAAAAAAAAACAATACAACTTTTCTCTTGACATGATTGTTTGTTTGTCAGTTTGACATGACAAGTGAAGTAAATAAAAGCATACAGCGCCACCAAGTTATCTGTTCAGGTGGGCAAAATTGTAACTAACGAGTTAATTGTAAATCCTGTTCCCCATTTTTTGTATTATTTATTAAATTACTAAGATTTATAGATATAGTTTCATTAAAATTGAAAGGCGGGTATTCTCATTTTTCTAGGTAAACTTCTTAAATGTTACTAGGTACTAAATTCTCCACTAGCGCCGCCATCAACTGAACAGATAAGAAGGTGGCACTGTAGGTAATATTACCATCTCAGGTTTTTCCTTAAGGCAATGGCTGGGTTTTATTATTCAGTCCTAATCACCTTGCAAGAATGCCGCTTTGCCACCACATAAATCATTTAGAATGCGCTCATTGACGCCACTGACTTTTGACGGAATCATTCATTTGGTTACATTAATTTACAGCTTTATTTGCCATAATGTCCTAATTTACGATTATAATCCATTATTTCGAGTGGATTGCCGAAGTATTTACGAGTTTAACTTCGACATTTTTATTGGCTCGTATTGGGGTTACTACTACCTTTGTCCTAATCACAAACAAAAATACTTAGTGAAACGGCTTGATAAGACTTTTTATTTACCTTCTGAAAAAACATCAAAATTCCTAACAAAATGGAAAATTCACACCAAAATAGGTCATTACGAATAATTTAAATTCAGACGAATGCTCACCAAATCTCGCTTGGACAAAAAAATAAAATTCCGACTTTTACGATGACATCCACTTTTGCGACCATTTTTTTTGAGTAAAATCAATTTTGATGTTTCGATAAGCATTCATCTGTTTTGGGGAGCATTTTAGTGACCAATAATTTTTGTAAATTATTTAAAGTGCATTTGACTGTATTTGCTACTTTTGCAGCAACATCGGAAACCCGTTTTTATAATACACAAATTCACGATTTTATTTGCCCATAAATATAAATTGCATATTATGCCTATTTAAGAGCAATTTAAACTCGTCTACCCCTTTTTGGGATGCTCTCAATAATACGCTGTTTTCGACATCGCTGGATGCCATTGACCGTATTTCGATGCAATATTTTATCATCTGCAAAAAACTGGTTTTGTTCTTTTTTTGTACTTTCAACTTTTGAGTATTCTGTGAACCTTTTCAAACCATATTTTCTCCTCAATGCACTTCCGGGTTCTTTATATAAAATTCAAGTTACAATGCTTGTTTTTTAAATCGTTATCGATAAGATACAGACTGAATTAGAAAGCTGTGGGTGGTCATTGAATTATTTTGGAGTTTATTTTTTGTGTGAATTTTTTTTAAGTGTCTTTTATTCTTTCTTTTAAGTGCATTTGACAATGAGACTTGTGTCGTATAATTTCTGTGGAATTGTAGTTATAATTATAGTGTGGAATTTCTGTAGCATTATTTATAATATAATGTAGAGTTGCAGAGTGCAGATCTTCTCTCAGAAAAACAGTATGAGCTTTAACGCCACTTGTGTGTGTCCAAATTGTTCAGTTAGTGATCACGTCAGGTTTCCTCACGATATTTACCTGCACCACAGCACAACTATAATATTTCGTTTCGGACTTACATATCCTCTGATTTTTCAGTAGAAAATACCACAGCTCTATCCATTAAGTGGATGTTAGACACCAATTATTTATCAATTCCTGAATATTATGTTGCCGTTTCCGCTCTGATGGTAATCACACGAAAATAATAGGATGCTACTATTACGGTATTGGCCAATACCAGTGTGAAATAAGGTCGCAACAGTTGGCGCGCATTGCTTCACATCCTTTATGCAATGGCGTGTCAAGTTTAACATTAAGATGAGACAAATTAAAACTGGCTTTTAATCGGGTAGTTGAGTTGCTTTTGGCGGCGTAATTGTGTAATTAAATAAGGTTTTTGTTTTTGTTAAATAAAAAAAAAAATTTTTTTTTTTTAATACACGCTTAGGACCGATTTCTGAACTGAGAATTTACACTTAGTAAATACTTAAGTAACGTTCTGTCAGACTCTTTTCTAAGAAATTTGACGAGACAGTACTATAGTTAAGCAAGTACTTAGCGAAACTCTCAAATTCTCAATTCAGAATCCGGCCCTCAGTCAGCGACCGACGCTTTAGGTAAAACACCTACCTATTATTAGTGGTTATACGGTTATACCTTATTGTATGAAATTCATAACATTCTAATTGGACTACTTTAGTAGTAACGAAATTTACTTGGCCATCTAGATAAACATGAAGGTAAGAAACCTTCATGTGATGACGTCACTAAAAAAAAAGAAATGGAGGCGCCATCTTGGCTTAGTTGTCGTTTTTTGGTGGGAAGGACGTATTGTAATTTTGCACAGTAACCCAATTACTCGGGTAGGTAATAATTTTATTGTCTTTATACGACTAGGATGCTGAGACAAGTTTAAATGTAAGTATGTGTGAGTATCTCTTTAAGTATTTTATTTCATATACATAGCGACTTCTACTATTTCTCTTGTCAAACATAGCTGTTTAGCATACGTGGGTGGGTCCCTTACAGGTATGCAATGCAATGCAAATCGAACACTAGAAGAATTCAACTATGATTGTATGATAATCGCCACATGAAGCGATTCCCACTCAAACGTAGTTGAATTTTCCGTCTATCTGTCATCATACTATAATTGCACTGACAAAATCGAGACCGGTATTGCGGTGTCCTACGACTTTAGCGCAAAAGGCGCTTATGTTGAGTCACAGTGGAAACATTCACGCTCACTCACTTTCAATAGGCTACTAAGTTCATGAATAATTCAGGCGTGTTTTTAATTTGTCCGTTAGGTTATATGTGTCTTCGCAATATTACGCTTGTGTTATGATTCCGTCAAGTTCTTGCGCAACGCGCTTGTAAGGAACAGTTTAGCGCCATTTTGTATAGTAGGCACAGTTCAACTTTACATCTTAAAAAAGATGGTCAGAGTGGAGGTTTTTTTCGCTGCCTTTTTCTCCACTACACACGGCCCTAAGGCAGCGGCTAACATTATACATAAGTGTATATACATTGACACTCCACAAACAGAATGTAAATTCTTTACGTTGAAATAATTTTTTTGATTGATTGATTACCCATAATACTCGTAAATATCTCGTGTCACCGTCCGAAATGGCTTGACCGATTTTGATAAAATTTTATATGAAAATTCAGTAGGTTTGAGAACAGGTAATCTCTTTTTTTACAGCCCTAAGTTATCATCATCATCATCAACCCATTTTGTCCCCACCAAAGGGGTCTCTTCCCTGAGGAAGGTATAGGCCATACTCCACCACGGGGGCCAAGTCCGGATTGGTGGAGGCTTGTAAGACTAGTGGCTGGTCTGGTCTTCCTTTCAGAAGTTTTCAAGCCGCCCTAAGGCCTCTGACTTGGCTTAACGACTGCCATCTATCGACGGCAGCCGGCACCAACTGCTTAGCGTGCCTTGCGAAGCACGGCACCGCTCGGAAAAATGCCACCAAAAATGTCACCCATCCATGGACTGAACGCGCCGTATGTTGCTTAACCTTAGTGATCGTTTAAGATCACTCAGGCAGGCCAGGCTGCGATCCTGTACCTATATAAATGTTTATTTATTTATTGATACTTTTATTGCACTTACATTTACGTTAAAAATATAGTACAATGCGGCGGACTAAATGCCATAAGCATCCTAATGTTTACCTATGTTTAATCTACCTAAGAACATCAAGACCCATGAGTGCAATCAATACTAGCTAGTGGATGTACAAATTAACTTGGAAAATAATTCTAAGAACACAGATAAGTATGCCCTTATGTTTTAGTCATACTTCACTTGGTAATTCTGTTTCAATAACTTAATTAGTTGGTAAATATTGAATACCAACCAACAGACACGTGAATTATTGTCCATACTGACAGGATGTCGCGCAAGTTACGAACAAAAACAACATTTATCGTTAGTTCCTGAATTAAGAGTTTTGCTATGTAACTACTTATTTAATTACTAGTGCTGTCTCGTCAAATTTCACAGAAAAAAGCGTGACAGAGCGTTACTTAAATGTTTATTTAAAGCAATTTATTATCAAATCAGAAACCGGCTTTGAGATGAATAAGGGCCAGTTTCTGAATTGAGAATTACAATTCGTCATCGTCAAATTTTTATGCCCTGGTGTAACAACCTCATTATTGGTCTGTCATTTCATCTCATTTACCAAGTTACTCTGTAGTTAATGTAAGTGTAGATCTTTCAAATACATGAGTAATTATAATTAGTTAGTGGTAATTAAATCACTGCAATCTCTGGCGAGCAAAGACATATTAATAATAGGAACTCGAGACTAATGATCAATCCTTTAATAAGCGATTGGAAAACACGACAGTCAATAAATTGCAGAGGCTATTGCACTGTAAAGTAATCATATGAATGGGTCTATGACAGACTTATCGATAGTTTACTTACTCTACGCTCGGACTAATTGGTTGATTTATTTTTCTTTCCATTTTTGTGTTAAATAAAAGTTTTGCAATAAATTAACAGTAATTGTAGATTTTTCGTCGGAAAAGTCTACCAGTGGGCTCATTATGTAATTTTCGCAACGGATATTCATATGTCTTAAAAAGTCATGTATACCACTACTGTATAGCACTATCTTCTTTTAAGACCCTATGTTAGAGCGAGACAGTACTCCGTACGACGTCGGTTTTTGTGTTGACCTAACTTTTTAAGACGTATGAATATCCGTTGCGAAAATTACATAATGAGCCCACTGGACCTCGATTCTGTTAGTGCATTACAGTTACACGGTCGGGTCACGTGACATGTTTTTAAATTCCATTGACGTCTAGAATTACGAATACACGTGCGCGCGTCGATTTGAAGCGGCAATGAAATTAAATCGACGCCGTCATGCAACTGTCATTGCAACTGTACAATGCATTAGTGGAATATAGGCCCAGGTTTCGCTGATTTGCAGAGCTTAATCATGTTGAGTCGAGATGGAGCTCGTGACGGAATAAAGGTCATAATGTGTAGTGCTTACGAAAGTTTTAGCAATGAGGTTTGGAAAGTTTTCAATGACAGCTGTCAGTTGAGTTCATTAAAAAAAAACTAGATGGCGCTGCAAGAAGACCAAAATGTCACCATGTTTTTAGGCCTCTGGTTTTCATCATCATCATCAGGCTATATTAGTCCACTGCTGGACATAGCCCTCCCCTAATGAGCTCCATAGCGCCCTGTCTTCAGCTTGCCGCATCCAGCATCTGCCTGCAGTCCTTCGCAGATCGTCATCCCACCTGGTTAGAGGGCGTCCTTCACTACGTTTGCCGAGTCGCGGTCTCCACTCAAGAACACGTTTACCCCAGCGGTTGTCGGTTCTTCGCGAAATATGGCCAGCCCACTGCCACTTCAGCTTGCTAATTCTCTGAGCTATGTCGATAACTTTGGTTCTCTGTCGGATGTATTCGTTACGAATCCTATCCTTCAGAGAAACTCCGAGCATAGCTCTCTCCATAGCTCGCTGAGCGACTTTAAACTGGTGGACCAACCCTTTCGTGAGTGTCCATGTCTCGGCTCCGTAGGTCATAACAGGTAGGACACACTGATTGAAAACTTTCGTTTTCAAGCATTGCGGTATGGATGACGAGGAGACCCGGCGTAGTTTCCCAAACGCTGCCCAGCCCAGCTGGATCCTCCTCTTGGCCTCCTTCTCGAAATTGTTTTTACCTAACTGCAGAATCTGCCCGAGGTAAGTGTATTCGGAAACGATTTCGAGTAGGTGACCTCTGGTTTTAATCGTTATTAATCTGTGATAGTCTAAACATCTCTTTGTAGTCTGTGATCTAGACTTTGTTTTGAAACTGTGCAAACTTGAAAGTTATCGAAGTATTTTTACTTTGTTTATTACATACGTCGGTAAGTGAATTGTGTCTTTGCTCATGACTAGTCCATGCATTGTGCATTTTTGTAAAAACATAGGACAGGCACCACAGAAGGTACAGTGATGTCATGACGTCAGCACCATCTATCGGTAATTTGCGGTACTATTTTTTTTTAATGACGCTCTGAAAAGCCCTTATTAAGGGACCAGATGCAGAAGTCTCTAAGTCCCATAACTCGACTAGGGACTTAGGGACTTATGCATCTGTGGGCTCATTATGTAATTTTCGCAACGGATATTCATACGTCTTAAAAAGTCATGTATATACCACTACTGTAGCACTATCTTCTTTTAAGACCCTATGTTAGAGCGAGACAGTACTCCGTACGACGTCGGTTTTTGTGTTGACGTGACTTTTTAAGACGTATGAATATCTGTTGCGAAAATTACATAATGAGCCCACTGGTCCCTTCTATAAAATAATGTGTAAATATTTGTTATTTACGACGTACGAGATTGTGAATCCAAATTCAGTAACAGAAACAGTGGACAGGAATTACGGTACTTAATGATGGAAAAGGTTTTCTATTATGTAACTGAATAGATTCCTGCCGTCCGATATGCGTTCGATTCTGAAAGAGCAATTAAATTGGCCAGCAGCGACGATAAGAAGCTGTTCCCATTGTTTTCTTCCCTTTTTTATTACTTTTCAGCCTGATTTTGAGCGATTATGATAAGTGAAGTAACATTGTGCAAAAAAAATACACGCATTTTGTTTCATATCTAGCGCCATTAGGTATGTTTCTAAATCGAATCTAATTTAATCGAACGAGTCGATTAATACAGTAAATTAATTAGATACTTAAATTATTGTTTAAAAATCGTGGAACAAAATTCAATTCTACTCGTAACAATCAGTTTGTAATAGACTAGACTAGTAATGGTCATAATTTGTCAATTAAGTATGCGTTTTTATGGTCGGCGCAATTTCCTGATTGCTGCAACCACAATGCTAGTTTAGTTTTGACATGATACTTTGATCCTATGATACTGGTCAGGCACTGAAAGTGTTATTTAAAATGGTACGTACCTATCTCATAGCTTTTAAAATGTTAATGTATCTAAAAATGTATTTGTTAATGACAAACTTTACTTTTTTAATTTTCACGTAAAAATATATGTGTGAAAACATCGATTTACACATCGATGTGTATTATTTTGAAGTTGAAAGTTTGTTACAGTTTTGAAAAGAATAAAATGTCGAGTTTTTTTGCTAGTTTCTTCTCCACGTAATCTATTAATTGTGAAACTAACAACAACTTTGACTTTCTTAAAGTAAACATTTTGTTTGTATTACGAATATTTGAATTTGAAATTTGAACAATAGCCTATAAAAACATATCCAGAACACAATGTTCGAATTTATTTTCAGTCAACTTTTTAATTTCTTTTTCCTTTCTATCTTCTCATAAAAGGCAACAAACTCATAAAGTGGCCAGCATTCCGTACCACACAAACTCTTTTCGTTTTTTTTTTCAACTTTTTTTTCTTAAATTGCACAGGACACTGACCTCTCAGGACATCAGCCGGGATGAGTCGCCTAAATGTTGTCGGCCTCTCTTCCGCCTTCTCCTCGGCGGCCAGAGCCAGGGCAAAAACAGCAAAAACAACTAAATATTTCATCTTTAGCAACACCTTACGAGTGCCGTGTAGAATTATAAAAAAAAGTTGGTTTTGTTTTTTTTTCGGCGCGTAATTTGGCTGCACGCGTTGCGACCGCGACACGACTGAGTTCCAAATTCGATTTTGCCGCGGTTTTATTCGAATGACAACTTGTGGGAGGGAGGAGAATGGTAGAATGCATTGGCATAGATTTGTAACGCGCAGAAGGTTCTTTTTGGGGTGTACCTATTACAATAAAGTAAGTAAGCCGAAAAGTAATAAAATATAAGGCACGTGTAAGCTTGATCTATCAGAGTTCGACGAGCAGAGGTCGGGTGTCCGTATAGTTGGCTTTCACGTGGTCGATTTCAGTAATTTCAACTATGCCACCGAACTGTGTATTAATAGTGCCTAATTGTGCTACAAGGCACAATTAGCTAGGACAAGTATTTCCGGAGATATTCAGGCGACTCACTGAGGCAGCCAACTAGACGTCTACTTAGCAGACACATCACGAACGGCTGTATATAGAGTTATGATTTGTATGCCAGATAATTGTGCGCTAATAGTGCTCCCTACATGCCAAGTTTCCAGAATAGTGCTTCAATACAAGCTGAGAAAACATACCCTATTGTTGAGGCAGCCAACTAGACGCTTTTTCTTACCATGATTTCTTCGTAACGGCGTAGAGTTTTAAAACAAAACCTATACCAAAAAACTGTACGTTAATAGTGCCTCTTAATGACACACAAATGCCCCCGAATCATCTATGTGTTTAGCTAAGAAATGTATGCAAACTGCTACGTACTAAACAATAATTTTGCAATAAATTAAAATGAACTCTTATGAAAACGCAATTAGGGTGAAAATTGTTTGCAACAATAATTTGATACCGACAAGCAGAGAAGTGATTATAACACTCGGTGAGTGTCACTCATGGCCATCTAATGGCTAGTTGGTTTAGTACACTGTGCGTCTTGGGCATTGTTTGTCAATAGTGGGCTGGTGATGTTGAGTACGAATGCGGCGGCGAAGCCCAAAAAAGAGGATTAAATTTCAAATGTTGTAAGTACCGTATGTCCAGATGCCCCGCTTTAGTGGGATGTTCCCGTTTTAGGTTATCGCACCCAGGGTGCCAAACGAGACTCTTTTACATACTCTGCGTTCACTATCTGTCCTTCCCTGTTCAACCTTCTAAGGGCTGTGTCTTAGCAGTAACCAGTCGAAATTTTCAGAGAATATGTTATGCTAGGGCAGATTGCCTAAAAAAATTAAAACAGAGATTTTTGATTTGAAGATGAAGATTTTTTTTATATCGTATAGTTTCTGAGATATCCTCGTGAGGCCCGACCTTGAAAAGAACAATTGATTTTGTGATCACTTGAAGACGTTGGGCCTCACGAGGATATAATATTATTTTTTTTATATTTTTTGGAAAGATAATTTTGATGTATATTACTGCACACAGTACATACTTACTCATAATAAATCGACGCAGTACGAAAACCCTTGCCGATGTGTTGCGCTGGAAGAGTCAAATCAGTTAGCCATGTTGTCACATGACCGAAAAAAACCTGATCCCTGGTTAGCGTTAGCTAAATTCATGTTCATGGAAAAAAAATGTACTAGTTAATGTCGAAAGCTTCGTTCGTCATTTCTCTAATTATCTCACCGCCTTCTGAGAGAAAAGTCTACCCACAGCGTCTTACTATCTTAAATTATAAAAAATAGTACATTATTAATTTCACCAATAGATTAATAATAGTGATTAATTCCATATTTTTGGAAGTGGGAAAGATAAAAAAAAAGAAGGGAATCGGAAAGGTTTAATAGTAGTTTACCTTAGTAGTTAAATTAATATACAGACTCCGGATACTTTAGTCCGTGCCATATTTGCTGATTGATATTATTTTTTCACTTTTGTTCTTACATGTACAAAAACCTCAATCAATCAATCAATCAAATAACTTTATTTGCGTAAACACGAGTATTTACAACATGCAGATATTACATAATAATGAGTTCCATCGTGTTTTGCCATTTCGGCGTACAAATTTAAAATATGCTTATTAAATACTAGATAGTGGCTCGGTCACAATTTTCACGCATCATAAAAAAAAAAACTATTTTAAGTATTTTCATCACATTCTGAGTATCAAGATTCCAAAATTTATACTAGTCTTAAATTAATCTTACATTTAATTTCTGTAATGTCCAAATATATAATGTCAAATGTATAATGTCAATATTATTAATGTAATGTCAAGT
This sequence comes from Yponomeuta plumbellus, assembly GCA_947310845.1. Lineage (NCBI taxonomy): Eukaryota > Metazoa > Arthropoda > Insecta > Lepidoptera > Yponomeutidae > Yponomeuta > Yponomeuta plumbellus. The sequence goes on along the minus strand of OX371221.1, from coordinate 5,016,786 downwards.
AATAAAGATTATACAATAAAGATTAAAGTTTGTCACCCAAAAAATCGTTCACTGTGTATCGAAAATCGTTCACTACTCAATGTACGTAAAAGTTCACATTAATTTCTTGGCTAAACGCATAGGTGATTCGGGGGCATTTGTGTTTCATTAAGAGGCACTATTAACGCACAGTTTTTTGGTACAGGTTTTGTTTTAAAACTCTACGCCGTTACGAAGAAATCATGGTAAGAAAAAGCGTCTAGTTGGCTGCCTCAACAATAGGGTATGTTTTCTCAGCTTGTATTGAAGCACTATTCTGGAAACTTGGCATGTAGGGAGCACTATTAGGGCACAATTATCTGGCATACAAATCATAACTCTATATACAGCCGTTCGTGATGTGTCTGCTAAGTAGACGTCTAGTTGGCTGCCTCAGTGAGTCGCGTGAATATCTCCGGAAATACTTGTCTTAGCTAATTGTGCCTTGTAGCACTATTAGGCACTATTAATACACAGTTCGGTGGCATAGTTGAAATTACTGAAATCGACCACGTGAAAGCCAACTATACGGACACGAGGTCGGGGCAAAGGCGAAATAAAATCTTGATGCAGCGTGATAACTTTTTATTCCAACTTGATAGCGCAAATATAGGAACATAAAAGAGGACCCTGAATCAGTTACAAACCTTTTTATAGAAATTATTGGTTAGAAAAAAAAACAATTACTGCCAACTTCATAAAACAAAATCAACGTAGATGGCGCTGACGGCGCAACAATACTAATTAGATTAATGGATTGCTTTGAATTACTGAAAATGATTATTTTAATATATTATAATGAAATTAAACAAATTAAAATTATTGTTAAATAACAGAATTAATTAGACAGTGCTTCAAGAATGATAACCAAAATAAATATTTAAAGTTCCCAAGTGTTTACGGTACTAACAACCTCAATGTCAAGGAAAGTAGGTGGCGCTGATGGCGCGGCGGATATTGACTAACAAATACTAATTAAGTTTATGAATAGTTCTGGATTACTTCAATAAATTATTTGAAAGTACATAATTAACTTAAAATAAAGAAAACTGTTGCACAACAATAAAATTAATATAACAGTAGTTCAAGAGTGATTACGCAAAATTAGTGTCTATGTTGTTAAGTTTGAATGGAATTACCAACAACGAAAATTATAAACTAAATATTTAACTACACTGGCAATGTTACTTGAGAATTGTAAAATAACATAAACATCAAACAATTAAATTAAATTGTGATTCTAATCTACAAATTAAATGAACACCACTCCTATTAAATTATGTACTTGGCCAGACCTAGCCCCTATAATCTAACACACGCAAAAAACTACTACCTAACCTAACTATCCTCCCCGGGAAACACCTGGACCAAAGGTCCCCAGCACGCTGGCGGCACTGCCACGCAAAAAAATCCTTAATAATAATTTATACCTACTGGTCTCAAACTAGAATACCCTTTGATTGTAACCAGTAACCAGGCAAGGACATCACAAACTTGGAAATACGCCCAAGTCATTTGCTGCAGTCTGCAGAGACTGGGCATTTGCAGTCAAGCGGGCTTTCCGCTAGTCCAACGGCAGCCCTGTATAGGCTGGATTTTTTATTTGAGTGAAAATAATGCAACTATAGTCTGGCAAAGCTAACTTTGCAGTGGCATAAATAGGGTAGATTTAAAAAAAGGGTATGGTAGGTATTCTATGTTTATAACCCCAATTATAGTCTTGATACTTGATCGGGATTCGATAAGAACCTATATTCAACATACAAAGTATTGATAGATAGTTAAAAGCCCTATTTAGCCCTAAAGGACACACACACACGTACATAGCGTAACATATTAAATCACAAAGTAACAGCACGGCCGCATTTAGCTTAACAAATCGATTAGTAATTGCTAAGTCATCGATTACGTCCGATTACAATTTTCAATGGATTTTAGTGTGCGTTCAGCAGAAACTTTGTAATCGATTACTCATCGATGTGTTCTGCTAAATGCGGCCATACGAAACAGAAACATACACAAGCAATTGCAAACATAAGTTAACATTTTATGTGGTAGGGTAAGTACCTATTTGTAAGATCTGAGCGAATAAAAACGTGGCAACGTGTGTGTGGCAAATGCAAATGGGTTTCGACTCAGCATGTGCTGATAGTTTAAAAAGAAAACTCCAGCGCTGGTATTCTGCCGATACCCAGTGGGACCGGTACCTATCAAAACTGTTTATTAAGCAAGCGCCAGGCTTACAGCGCCACCAAGTTATCTGTTCAGGTGGGCGAAATTGTAACTAACTAACTAATTGTAAATCCTGTTCCCCATTTTTTGTTTTATTTATTCACTTTACATATGTTTTCATTACAATCAAAAGACGGGTTAAAGTATTCTCAGTTTTGTAGGTAAATTTCTTAAATGTTACTACTAAATTCTCCATCAACTGTACAGATAAGATGGTGGCATTGTAGCTACCTATATTAAAAGTGACAGAAACGCGTGTTGCTATACTATTCTTTTTGTGGGGTTGCCACTTAATCCCATTGTAAAGTTAGCTTTGCCCACGAATTTATATACTTCGTAAACTGGATAGCTTACTCAAATTTACAATGAAGACAAACTTACACTCTAAAAGTCAAAACCATCGATAAAAGAAATATAAAGTTTATATTTCTCCGTCAAACGAGCCGAGTGAGATAGTTTGAAAGTAGTAGTGCGTCCTTGTCTACCGAGTTGCCAGGACTACCTAAATAAAATCTAATGACGGCAGTACTACTTCTTAGATATAGTAACATTCAACTGTTTGTATAGTTAGAATATTGAAATAATGTACCTATAATAAGAATTTAATTATGTCAGTTATAAAACGAAATAAAAGTAGTTTGAAAAAAATTTAATAGCTTTTCGTCATCCTAAGTGACCACATTTTTCTTTTGTCGATTCAATATGGCAACCTCTTGACAGCTTGACACTCTATTCGAAAGAGACGCACTACTACTTTGGAGCCTCTCACTCTGCTCATTTTTTATTTCATTGTGCACAGTCCAGTTATACTAAAGGTTCATGGCTTTGCCAGACTCTATCCTTCTGCGCCAGTCTGTGACAGTGACGTACGCAATGCAGTTTGGCTTCGCTCATTCTTCGTGCGCTCAGCATTCAGGGTTATTGTGTAACTTCCACAAAAAGATGTAACTTAAACGATACGAGATTGTAACTAACACTTCATCTGGACGGCTTAATTCGGATCGAGAGGTCTGCCCACTCGCTCGCGGTGAAGGAAAACATTGGAGGAAACCTGAATGGATCATCATACATAACATAACATTTGCATACAGGCACATACATTGCTTCTGGCCACACACTAAGATACCCTGTGTCGTGGGACCCAGAAACAGCGACGTCACAAACATGTAAACATCCAAGTCCTGGGTTTCTTTTTTTTTTCTTGTCCCCAGACTTGATTCGAACCCATCATCAAGCCATTATGACCCCACAGAGGGGCACGGGTCTCATCCCTGAGGAAGGTACAGGCCATACTCCACCACGGGGGCCAAGTCCGGATATGGCCATCCATATCCGGACTTGGCCCCCGTGGTGGATTTGATCCATTTCAGGGTTATTTCAAAGAACTACAATTAGTATAAGGCTTAGGTTTCTGAATTGAGAATTTCCCAAAGTAACTACCTAACTGTAGTGCTGCCTTGTCAAACTCAGTAAGGAGCGCGACAAAACGTTCTCAATTCAGAAACCGGTTCTTAATATGACAATTCGATGTCCATTGGGAGTGATTTTTCTTTATAAGCTTTTGATAACTTTTGTTAAAGAAAATCAGAGGAGGGGCGGGGCTACGATGACACGGGCTTCTGCTTAGTACAGGGCTCCGACACCCTTTTTATAATTTGATGTATTGTTTAATGAATAAACAATTACTACCTATATTATAGCTTAGCCGTGTCCAACTTGTTTAACTATATATTTTAAAACGACTTACATACATCGATGTACATTGCAAACTCGATTATAAGACATAATTATTGTATAACAATGACAATTATTGACGACCTCTGTGGCGTAGCGGTTAGCGTATCTGCTACCCATGCGAGAGGTCCCGGGTTCGATCCCCTGCTGGGGTAAAAAAAAACTCCACTTCTTGGATGTTTACATGTTTGTGACGTCGCTGTTTCTGGTTCCCACGACACAGGGTATCCTAGTGTGGGGCCGGAAGCGGTGTATGTGCCTGTATGTGAATGTTTATGTTTATGTTTAACATATCGTTGGCCTAATTATCAGTTTTTCCATTTAGAATTTCCATTTTCTTAATGATCTAGTCTAACTAAAAACTATTTCCGTACGTAGTAAAAATAAACCGTTTTTACGAGCTGCTGTAAAGATCATGCCGAGGGAATTACGCATTCTGATAATTAGGCCGACGATATAAAACAAACGATATTAAAGCGGTGGTGGCGTAGTGGGGTTGACCCTTGCTTCTCGATCATGAGGGTCTGGGTTCGAACCACCCATGTACCAATGACTTTTAGTTACGTACGTTTGTTTGTACAGCAACACCATTCGCTGATAAATTGTGCCCGGATAACGGCGACAGGCTTGCCACTTATCACGTTTGGGACCTAGTAAACTCGGCAAAACGTGGGTCCAGTTCTAGAGACTGGTGCCTCTGCCTACCCCTTCGGGGATAACGGGCGTGAGTTTATTATATTATTTATTTATTATTATATAAAACATTGTCATAATCTTCAATTCAAAAGTCTCGTGTCATAGTGTTTGTTAATGAACTCCTCCGAGATAGCTTCACCGAAGTTTATAATGAGCGTTTTTCCTTATGTCAAATTTAGTTTTAAAAGGATCCCTAGGTGGCGCTGCCGTACCGTAATAATAAACGTCAAAGCAAAAAATAATACTATGGTTCTGTGGAATTTGTAATGGTTGGTTACCGAAAAAAAAATGCTGTTTTCGTTTGGTGATAAGTGCGCTTTTGGATACTTTGTAGTCTTTGCTATGGATGGTGGGTTTGAATTTTTATTTTTATTACGAGAAACCTCGTCCGAATAGCAACCCTGGTTCCTTCTCTTGTTTAGTAATCTGTGGACTGACTTTGACATTAATTGCTACGAATCACAAATTCGTATGAAGAAACGAATAACGCCATCTAGTGTATCTCAAGGAACTAAGAAAAAAAAAAAAAGGAAAAACGCCCATTGGGTTAACTGACACGGAAAATATGGCGCGGGGTCCTTATAGATACTTTGCCAAAATGCACTGACGGTCCAAAGGAACAAACGACAAAATGTGCAACCGTCAAAACTTTCAGTTGGGACTATTGTCAAAACTTGAAAACGCACAAATCTTCTAGCGTCAAAATGTGCAATGAGAAAAATGTAAATTCTTTATACTTGAGCCATTACAAACGTGCGAACTGAGTCATAAACTGTGAGAGAGAGGTCTGATACAAATATCAGACCTCTCTCTCACACATTATAGGAGGTATATCAGGCATATCGGAACTCTCGCTCGCACTTTTATGACTTGGTTCGCACGTTTGTAATGGCTCAAGTATACGTCGTCTTGAGGACGTTGAGGACGAGTGAAATGTAATTGTTTTTTTAATACTGTGTTGCCAAATGACAGCCGTTAACAGTAAATTAAGATACAGTTGAAAACCTCTATTTTTAAATTACATCTTAACACCCAAAAAATCTATAAACCAACTAAAACGAAATGCTCAGAAACAATTATGTCAATCCATCCAAGTGCGACGAAACGTTTTGTCTTTAAATCATATTAATTCAACTGGAACGATTAGCGTAATAGATTACGAGCGGAGACATGCGCAAAACTAGGCAAGTGCTAGCCGGATCGCACGTGACGGGTTCCGCATCATTAATTTTAATGGAAAATAAAGAATAAGACGCACTTGAGAAGTAATGGCTGAGCAAAACGTGTGAAGAATAACATAAACATCTACATACATGCACATACTGTGCTTCTGGCCCCACACTAGGATACCCTGTGTCACTGGAACCTGAAACTGCGACATCATAAACATGTAATCATCCAAGATCTGGGATTTTTTTTTGCCTTTTGCCTTATTATAAACCTAGTTACGTGTTAATGTGCTATAGATTCTATTTTGATGAGGCAATAAATACATTTTATCTTATCTTATCTTAATTCTTATCCATTGTGGGTGAACGTCGATTAAGCCCATACACTCTCGTAGAGTAGGCCCGTGGTCTGCAATAGTGCAGTTTTATAAAAAAACAAGCAATTCAGAAGTGCCCCTATATTGCGCACACCAAGTCTGGAGCGTATGCAGTCTATCTGTACGTAATTTGACAGTTAGACAGATCTGATGTAATTTTGAACTCTTGTGAGAGGTCCCGGGTTCGAAACCCGGGTGGGACAAAAAAAAAACTCCAGGTCTTGGATGTTTACATGTTTGTCATGTCGCTGTTATGTCTATTTCCCAGGACACACCAGGATCCTAGTGTGGGCGGGCCAGAGCAATGTATGTTCCTGTATTTAAACGTTTTTTAACTATACCGTGCAGAAGGTTCGTTTTCTTTCCTGCGGAACGCTAAAAACTGCAGTGTTATTTTCATTGCTTTCGTGTTTGTAAACTATCTGCTTTGTTTACCATTCACAACTCGGCGATAATTAGTACATTTACTATTCGTTTATTTTATTTAATTTTCAGTGTGAAATCGAACATTCAATGTAAAATAGTTTCCGCAGTAAATTCTTTCAAGAAAATTAAAAAAAAACAGTGAAATCACACAAAGTTCTACTCTAATGCCCGGTCCCAATAACCTACCAAACAGTTAAAATTATTTCTTCAGTTGCTTACTGCTGTCGGAATAGGTTTAAAGCAGGGCTTCTCAAACTTATGGCCCCACGTACCCTTGTTTAAGTTCCCAAATGACTGCGAATCCCTAACACCGCTCCTGTCATGTGAAAATGGCTGCCATGCGTGCTAGCGAGCCACCCAGCCGCCACTACGTTAATCTTTTCGCGTACCCCCTACCATCAAATGTGAGTGGTTGACCAAAAAGGGACCTCATGGGAAAATAATTGATTTCGAGAAAATCGCGTTTGAAGTTATGTGTTTAAACAGGTTCCAAGGCAGTAGTCTCGGCTCACAAAAAAAAAATATAAAAAAATAACTACGGCACCTAAAAATATTCTGGTTAGACCAAAACAAAACTAAAATACCTACCACAGATAAAAAAATTCAAATAAAAAAATAACGGTTTCCAATCCCTCCAGGTCCCTTTTTGGTCAACCACTCACAAATAAATGACGAACCCTAATGGTTCGCGTACCACACTTTGAGTATGACTGGTATATAGGAATAGGAATTTTATTTTAACATATTATAGTTCTTATCTACTCTTTGGAGGGCTGACTGTTGATAGTGATAGGACTGAACTTACTAGTGATAGGCCACTCAGTAGAAAGGAAAAACGGAACATTTCAATATCGCGTTGACAGCTCACTGTTTGTTATCTGTAATAGGTTATTGAGACCGAGCATATATTTAATTTAATTTGTTCAATTAGCTCATTCAAAATCATGAAAAAAACAATGTTAAAAACGGTTACGGAGAGCCAATCAATCAGCCTACCAAAAATTGTATAGATTAATTTAATGTTTTTTCTGAGTTTCATGCGTATTTATTTATTTATTTGTTGGGGCTACAACAGGATGAGTTACACTTAAAAATAGTCTTATATTAAAGTACACAAATTAATAAAATAAATTAACACATCCCTTATAGTATCCCACTGAGAACACAACTGATTGAAGTATTCTGTGGTGATATAAAAAAAAACACTATAATCTAAATTTAATGCAAGTTTCTCGCAAGTTTCATGCAAGCCTGCATGAATCGTAACGTAAAAAAAAAAGAAAAATGTCAGCTGAGCAGACTGACCACCCCCGGTTTCTCGAACGCTAACTGTTAACAGCGTTAACAGCTGACAGTTGTTTTTTTGTATGCACTTTGACAACTGACAGCTGTTAACAATAGGTTGACAGACCGTTCGCGTTTGAGAAATCTTCGACTAGCCTTCGAGAATTCGAATCTGAGAGAACCGAACTTCGTGTATCTTATTTTAATTAGAGCCAAAAATAGGAAACTTAAGAAAAAAAGAGCTCATTTTTTTATTTTATATGAAGAACCGGCTTCAACGGACATTTTTTCTGTATTCTAACAATTTTATCAACAGTTTGTTTACATTTTTGGCAAAGTTGACTGAAATTAAATATAATACAAACCTAATTACGTTGATAAGTATCACGAAATGTGTATTGTTTTCGTCACGCGATCACAAACTCTGCATTTAAACCGCATAATAGTCATTATCTTCCCCCAGTCACACTTTGGTGACCTCTTCTTTCATACAATCCAGCTTTAACACTAGTGACCATAAAGTTCACAATTTTCAGCAGCTCAGGAGTATACGGAAGTCCTTTGTTTTTGATCTGAACTTGACATTTTTGTTTTAAAGGTAAACGACAATTGTCAACTTCCAACTGATTATTCTAATCTGTCCTGTAAAGGTCAAACCACCGAAAGCTGGACAGTCGCACTAATATCATGTTTAAATAATCAGGTAATATTACCTATACTATGCAGCGATATACCCGGTCTACCTACCTTACGACAGCTACAATAAGCTCTGTGTTAATTAATTATTATAAATAGAAAAAAGTCATTTCATAATAATCCAGTGCCAAATTCGTGAATAACGTATTGAAAAACATTAGTGAAAGTGTTATCTAAAGCAAGAACTGGAGAAAAACTCTAATACCACGGTTCGTACTCAATCTAAATTGCGACCAAATACTCTAAAATAATATTCCTTTTCGAACTATTGTTACTTACCTGAAGAATGACTAGTGACAAATGTGCATTAATACGTGCCCTTACTGGGTGATTAAACTGTTAAGTGAAAATAATTAATCGGACACTCGAAATATAACGACTTTTGTTTGTTTACGTCTGAAGAGCTCATAATCGACAGTGTTGCCAATGCAGATATTTATTTTACAACATTTGAAACGACATCTAGTGAATGAAAGAGTAACTAATCATTAATTATAACTGCGCTGCAATAGATCCGCAAATTCGACCAAAACTCTATCGTTCATGACAGCGTAGTGCTGACATTGGCGAACTCGGCTCCGGGAGGCTCTGGATCAAGCCTTAACCGCGACGCGCCTGTACATCTCTTTTTGTTAAGTGATTGGCTGTCTCTTCAACATTATAACAAAAAGATGCACAACTTCTTAGAAAATATCACGTTTCGGCGTACACGAAACCACTCCGAGTCTGAGGTAATAAATGATAGTACTGTCATGGAACGGACGCTAGATGGGACAAGAAGTAGCTTGCCTAACATCTCTGACGATGAGGATGTCAACGAAGAGCTGAAACAAATTAAAGAGAAACTAGAAATATTAACAGTAGAACTACAAAGCGCGCATGATGAAATATCTACACTCAATTTGGAAAATAATAAGTTGCGTGCAGAAAATGATGAACTAACTAAGCGAAATGAGCTGTTAAAAAAGGTCACTATGCTGCCTAAAATACAAAAGACGCCAGTAAAAAGCAAATTTCACGATGAACAATCTACAGGCAAAAATACGACGGTCATAAACAAAAAGGAAAACTACTTGAAGAAGTCCCCTTCACTACGAATAAATGTTGAACAAGCTCACAAAGAAACCCAAACAATAATTATTACACAGCCTGAAAAACAAATTAATAAATTACATCCTACACAGCACAAGGAGAGAACGCAATGTAAAATAAATGAACAGAGAAAACCAAAATTGTGCGTTATTAGTGACAGAAGCAGAAATATGATAAAAAATCTAGAGGACACATTTTCCAGCGATTACGCGTTTTGTCACCATACTAAGCCAGCTGCACGAATAATAGATCTTCTGGATGGAATCGAATGTAAATTAGCCAACTTCACACTCAACGATTTTTGCATCATACTACTTGGAGAGGCTGATTTTAAAGTGACGCAAAACTATATCGATATTATTACGTTAATCCGAAATGCGCTAATCAGGATCTCGCACACTAATGTTATAATTTGCCCACCGACATATATTTGTGGAGCATTGATGTACAACTATAGAGCGGAGCTTTTCATAAACTTATTGTACCTTGACGTAGAAACTCATAAGCACTGCTGGTTTCTAGATACTAATTTAAACTTATCCTTAGACATGTTTTCCAACATTACAGGCAGACTAAAAGAACAAGGTACGAAAAAAATCATGGGAGACATATACGATTTTATTAAACTGGGATCAGCGACTAATTTTGATTCACAAGACAAGTTTTTTCCAAACCATCATGCTCAGATAAGAAAGAAATAGCTGTTTGCCATCAAAACGTCCAAAGTGTTGCTAGTAAGCATTTGATGCTTAGTTTATTTTTGGAAGCCGAAAACATTGACGTAATGTGTTTGACAGAAACTTGGCTTAACGATAGAAATTTCAATGTTTTTAGTATTGAAGGCTACAATGTTGTTACGGGTTACTGTAGGAGTAATATGAATGGCGGTGGATGTCTGATTCTAGCAAGAAAATATATTAAAGTAAAAGCGAGGGATGACATTGCAGCTATGTCCATAGAGCAAGAATTTGAGGTATGCTGTGTAGAACTAGATTATGAGATTATCCTGGTAGTATATAGGGCACCGGCTACTGATATCGAGATATTCAAAAACAAACTTGAACAGTGCCTTGAAAAGGTCACAAGCGAAAATTCTAAGACTGTAATATTATGCGGAGACTTTAACATTAATTTTCCAATAACGGTAAATTCAAGAAACGTCCTATCCGATGTATTGGATGGGTTTCTATTAGTACAAAAAATCCATGAATACACAAGAATTACTTCAACTAGTAAGACCTGTATTGATAACATTTTTACTGACTCTGAAAATGTTTATAATATACGAGTCATTGATGGAATTAAATCCGATCACTCGGCCCAAATAGGAAATTTTGCTACCAAGTCAGGGAAGGAGAAGCCAGTTGCAATGAAATTAAGAAAAGTAACTGCGCTTAAAATTGAATACTTGAAAGAAGCATTACATAACGATTTTTACCTTCCACAAAATTTTCTAAAGTATAAAGTATTTTTTGATAAAATTAATAAACATTTAGACGACCAAGTACCAGTAGTGGGAGTTATACCTAAAACTACGAAAACTTTTAATAATTGGGCAACTAAAGGTATAAGAATATCCCGTACAAAGTTATTTAAGTTATATTCGCTACTAAAGAGCAATAATGATCCGAATATTAAAGCATATGTTAGTCAATATAGCAAAAATTTCAAAAAAGTGTGTACGTTTGCAAAAAGATGCTATATCCGAAATAAGATTAATGAAGCAGACAATAAAATTAAATGCACATGGCAAATCATTAAAGAAGAGACTGGAAAAGGGGGGACAGCATTTACTTGTGAAAAAATACATGATACCAACCAAACACTCATTAATGACCCGTATGAAATAGCCAACTATTTCAATGAGTTCTTCGTTAACATAGCCTATAATATCACAAGTGAAGTAAACTCGTCCGAAAAGATGGCAATAGAATTTTTAAACGAATATATACCACGTCAAAGTTTTAGTATTGAACCTAAACCACTGTCGATACAAAGATTAATAAAAATAATTCGTACCATGAAACCTAAAAACTCAAATGACTACTGGTATATGTCTCCTAACTTATTGAAGCTACTAGAAAAGGAGCTTGCATTTCCTCTACTAGAAGTTATCAATAACTGCATAAAAGATTGCTGTTTTCCGGATGAAATGAAAATTGCCAAAGTAGTTCCTATTTATAAAAAAGGCGACGCGACTGATCCTAATCATTATCGGCCGGTTTCAGTATTGCCAGTTTTCAGCAAAATTTATGAAAAATATATCGCGGAAGAAATAATAGATTTTATGGTAGACAACAAGTTATTAAATGAGAGACAGTTTGGCTTCCAAAAATCAAAATCAACAAAGAATGCTATAATGACGTTGATCCAGAATATACTAATGAGCTTGAATGGAGCACGAAAGACTTATGGAGTGTTTTGTGATCTGTCTAAGGCTTTTGACTGTGTGTGTCACAAAATATTAATATCGAAACTGGAGCACTACGGCATAAGAGGCCAACTTTTAGCAATTCTGAAATCGTATCTACAAAACAGAACTCAGGTGGTGGAGGTAAATGGACATAGATCAAGCCAGAAAAAAATAATGCTAGGAGTGCCCCAGGGATCAATTTTAGGGCCTATCTTATTCTTGATATATGTAAATGACATTTCAATTTCTGTGGATAAAGACATTGACATAATTCTATTTGCTGATGACACAAGTCTCATAATAAAAGATAAAATGGACGTAAATATAATTAATAAACTAAATGCAGTTATCAAGGGGACAAAAGAATGGTTCTCAGTTAATAATATGCTGCTTAATATTGACAAGACACACGTCATTCGCTTTTCGGTAGGATCAAGATTTGGTGATGTACCATTACAAGTAGAGCAGGCTCTTATGGAGTTCAATATAACTCCTGTAGATCAGGTAAAATTCCTAGGAATGTTCCTTGATTCGAAGTTAACGTGGGGTCCACAAATTGACAAAATGAAACAGAAATTAAGTTCTGCAACGTATGCCATTAAGAAAATTAAAGAATTAGGTGGTACAGACGCTGCAAAAAATGTCTACTTCGCGTACTTCCACTCCATTATGATGTACGGAGTAATGTTCTGGGGTACAGCAGCTCAAGGGAACACAGTATTTGTGCTGCAGAAAAGAGCACTGCGCTACATACTGGGACTTAAATACAGAGATTCTTGTAGGGAAAAGTTTAGAGAAGTTGGCATAATGACAATGGCTGGTGAATATATATACCAAAGTTTAATATATGTAAGAGATAATTTAAATATGTTTGCTAAAGTTGGAGATACTCATAGTATCGAGACGAGATATAGAAATAGGCTGATGCTTCCATCACATAGACTTGCTAAAGTATCCAAATCGTACCTGGTCCAAGGAATCAAATTTTATAATAAATTACCTGAAGAAGTAAAACTGTTTGACCGCAAGGAATTCTGTAGCATTGTAAGAAAAAATCTTATTAACAAAAGCTATTATAGTGTAGATGAAGCATTAAATGATGATAATATAATTGACCTTGTAATTTAATGTAGTAGTAATGTAATTTATCTATATAATTTTAATTTAATTGTGATTTATTGTTTCAATTTAATTTGTGCAGTGACAATTGTAAATGATTTGACATAATTCTAATTCAATTCAACTATGCTATTTGACATTCATGTGTTATTCTGTTTCTTTTAGAAGCATGCATGCTTTAAACTTGTATATGTAACATTTCCTATCAATTATTATTGTCTACCTATCTTCATATATTGACGTGTCTAAGTGTATGGAATGTACCTAAAGATGAAATAAATACAATACAATACAATACAATATAAATAACGCTCTTATGTATTTATAAAAAACCGACCAAGTGCGAGTCGGATCGCCATAATAATTATGTTTATCTACTCTGATACTATAATACAAAGATTATAAAATTGAAAACAAAACTCTTATGACAAACATTACGCATAGGCCAAAAAAAATAATGTATTACGATACAGGTCTTGTATGGAGACCTGTATCATAATAAAGCTTTTTAATCATAACGATACACGTATACAACCTCCATCTGGACCAAGAAGATTGAACCTCTACTTTAAAAAAAATGTTGAAAAAGCGCGGGAAACCATTGAAACAACCAGGCGGGATTTTCGAAGTTTTTATTAATTTCATCGATTATTCGGGTATCAATAGGGGTTTTTAGAAATAAACTACGATAGACTACCAATTTAAGGCCAATATACCTGCTTCAAGCACTGAAATTACTGGTATAATTAAAAATGTACCCACCAACTTGACAAACAAAAAAATATTCACAATGCTATCAAGTTACAAGAAAATAATATCTGTTCGAAGATTCACAAAAAGGATCAAAGTTGATGATAACTTCATTCAACAGCCGCTGCAGACAGTAGCCATCACCTTCGCGACGTCAGTTCTTCCAGACTACGTGGATTTGGATGGTTGGCGGTATGACATCTCAGCGTATGTTCCACCAGTCAAAAAATGTTTCCGGTGTCTCAGGTATGGCCATTTAGCAAAGTTTTGCAAGAACTCCGAACGCTGCTCCATCTGTAAAGAAGATCACTCATATAAAGTTTGTATAACTCCGATCGAACAGGCCAAATGCTTCCATTGTGATGGCAATCACGTTAGCATTTCAGCTCAGTGTCCAATTAAGCAAAAGAAAATACAAGAAAACAGACAAAAAGTTCAGACACCATCATTCGCTGACATATTAAAAAATGGAAATTTCCCACCTCTCGGTCCTAAGAAGCCTCTTGATCTTTTGACATTATTAAAATCAAATGACAAGGCACTGAATCTCTTAGTGCAAAGCATTATAAAAATTATAACATTAAATAAGACACAAGATACCCCAATATCCTCTAAAAATGTGTTAGATTTTTTAAGCGATTTTTTCAAATCCAGTGACACCAAGAACATTAATACAAATTCACAGACAAATTAAAGATAGTACAGTGGAATGCTCAAAGTCTGTTACGTAATCGTCATATTTTTACTCAATTTTTGTATGAAAATAATATTGACATAGCTTTAGTTGCGAAACTTGGCTCAAGCCTACACAACGTTTAAATATTAAAGGATACTCGATAGAACGCAATGATTGTGGCAATAAACACAATGGTGCTGCCATATTCATTCGTAACAACATACAATATAGTAGATTAAAAACATTTTTTGATGATTCACTTCAGAATATCGCTATCAAAATAAAATATAATAACAGTTCATTATCAATGGCCAGTCTTTATATCCCGACAAATTGTAGTCCTACTTTTAAAAAAACAAAATTTGTTAATTTTATTAATACCTTACCACAACCATGCATAATAGCAGGTGATTTCAACGCACATCACGCCATGTGGGGTTGCCAATCTGTAAGTCCTCGTGGAAGAGATGTCCTCGAAGCTGTAAATGAATGCAATTTAGTGTTATTAAATGACACACAACCAACAACTGTACAAATAACTGGAGACCAAATGGTTTAGATTTAACAATAGTCAGTCCCTCTATAGCCCTTAATTGCAATTGGACAGTACATGATGATCCCCTGGGAAGTTATCATCTACCCACAATAACTGAGATTTTGTTCAACACTATCATTGATTCTTCTACAAACAACTTTATTTCTCAAAATAACACAGCTGAACTCAAAAGACCTAATCTACGGCTAGTAAATTGGAATAAGTTTACAACGCTTGCCAACACTATGCTTAAAGAATTTATTATTAACCATAACGATCATCTACAGTCTTACTATGACTATTGTGATATCATTCATAAAGCTATTAATCAATCGATGTTTAGAAGTCAGGCCCAAAATTCAAATATGAATAATAATAGTTTGAAACAGACAGGAAGCAATTTTAAATACCGGCATCCTCCTCTGCCATGGTGGAATGAAAAGTGTGCTAATGCAGTTCAAAAAAGTAAGGAAGCTTTTATTATATTTAAACAAGATCCTAGTCATTTTAACTAAATTAATTCAAAAAATGCAGGCTGAGAAAAAACTTATTATTAAATTAGAAAGATTAAATAGTTGGAAGGAATACTGCACTGAAATAAATAGATCCATTCCAATTTCTAAAATATGGCAAACTTAATAACATCACACACACAACTCAAAAATTAAATCTAGCACTGGAAAAATTACATAGTTACTTTCAATATTTAAATCTAGAAATTAGTCCAGCTAAAAGTAAAGTAGTCATATTCTCAAAGAAAAAAGTCACCACAGTTAAGCTACAATATGATAATAACTTATTACCATTTCAATCTCAAACAAGATTTTTGGGTGTAGTTTTTACATGGAATCTCTCATGGTGTAGATATGTTGATTGCATAACAGAACGAGCTTTAAGAGCTACCAACATAAGATCTTTGGTTGGCAGCCAATGGGGTGCCGATCCTAAGATTCTTTTAACTCTATACAAAGCCCTTGTAAGAAGTCACTTTGACTATGGTTTTTTCTGTTATTGTATAGATCCAAAATTAGTAGACAAACTTGAAAAGATTCAAAATATAAATTTATGATTATTAGGAGCATTTAAATCGTCTCCAATTAATTCAATGCAGGTTGAGTGTAACTTGTGTCCATTAATGATCAGATTCAATAATTTAAAACTTAATTTAATTATCAAGTTGTTGTCTGAAGATGGCAATCTCCTTCTTTCTAAACTGCTGAGGCTTACCTCTAATAACTTTTTAACTCGTAACATTCAAGAAACTTGAACTTATAAGAGTAAATATTATATCTACTATAGTAGTACTTTGCCTTGATATGAAGGATCATATGAGAGCAAATTCTGTGGGTTGAAGATAGATAGATAGGACACTGAGTGATAAATATGCAGTTTACAATAAATTGGATGAACACAGAGAGTTTAGACAAATTTATACAGATGGCTCGAAATGTAACGAAAACGTCTCCATGGCTTACTATGATCCTGTCACTAAATTGGGACAAGGGTTCAGATTGCCACAAAATGCAAGTATATACACAGCAGAAGCTCAAGCTATTTATGCATCTTTAGAATATATAGAATTAACTAACCTCAGTTTCAAAAAATGGTTGATAATTTCGGACAGCATGAGCGTTTTAATGGCATTGTGAAATCCCACGTACAAGGTAGCACAAATTATATTGCCTACAAGATAAGGCAGAAAATTAGTAGGCTTTGGCTCAATCAAGATAGAGAAATACGTTTGTTTTGGACACCATCTCACATTGACGTCTCGGGTAACGAACTCGCTGATAAACTTGCCAGCTCTATAGTAAAAACCCCCAATATTCACCAAATACCTGTCAAGAATATTAAGTTGCCAGCTTCAGATTGCAAAACCGACATTAGAATGAATATTAAACATCAATGGATGCTTCATTGGAAAGAAACGACACAAATAAAAGGAAAATGGTACAGCTATATTAACTCGGACATTAAGAAACCATGGTTCATCGTCGGAAAATATCTTCATAGAAACTTTTACACCACAATTTGTCGTTTGAGAATTGGACATGGCAGATTTAATGAACATTTGCATAGATTGAAAATGATTCCTTCCCCAAATTGTACATTTTGTAATTCTGAAAACCAATCTTTAAATCATTTTTTTTTTATTGTCCTCAATTCAATATACAAAGACTAGTATTTATTGATAGCTTATTAAACATTTACAAAGAAGCCCTGGATATCCCGCGCTCTATTCAGGATCTCCTTAAGAATATAGAAGCATTTTACCCTATTTATAATTTTATCAAGAATACCATTGGAGATATTTGAAAAATAATAATACACCGGAATAGACCTATTTTACCTGATTTGATACCTAACTCGGATGTGACCTGAAAATACATAGATACCTGATTTGACAACACGGATTGACCTAAACATACTGGATTATGAAGTAAAAGAATAAATACGTTAGACAAGGCTATGTGCCTCGAATATTATAATAAAGACTGAAGAAAATACCTACGGAAAGACAAGGCTTTTAGCCTCAATCAATATGAAGAGAAGAAGAAACTAAAATAAGACCAGGCGGTATGGGCTTAAGCTCTTAGCCTTTTCCTTAAAGGAAAAAATATTACAAAAAAAAAAGGTTCAATGAACGAGTCCGCGGCGACGCAACACGCATGCGCAATCCATGTTTGCGCCTTGGCGCCAACATTTTACATTTAATAAAACTTTTCAATACATATAAACAAAGTTTGGTTCTGTTTATAAAATAAATTAGTTGTGTAAAAACATGTCTGAAAGCGAGAATAGTGGTAATTGTATACACCACCAGACATTGTGGAAGCTGCATCAAACATGACTATAACCTGTTACCGGCGAAATCTAGGAGCAACTACCTATAATAAATTTTACCACGAGTTCATGATGAAAAAATGAAAATTATTTATTTTGTACTAAAAGTGTTACAGAAATTGTCCTGGCTCCCAAACTAGGATACCCTGTGCTATGGGTAACCAGAATGGAATGGAATAATAAATTTGTTGATATTCAGCGTTTTATTTGCAATATTATTTTATGTATTATAGTATGAGAGTAGATAAAGTAGTGTATGACACTGTACGTACATAACTTTTTTTTTATTTATTTATTTTACAAAAACAAAAACCTTATTCAATTACACAATTACGCCAAACTGCAAAACAGTTTGTTGGCGAAGCGCTCTATCTCTGTATATAACTAACTTATTTAATACGTATATTATTTGTATACATAAACAACATAATGCATATCAATGATTCGTTTCAAGTACATTATTATGTTTTGTTTCCTGGCACAATAAAGAATATTCTTATCTTATCTTACATAGGTGTAGTTTTATTTTATCATTAGTTCTTTTAGTTTATATTTAAGCGTGGCTTTACATACTTCGGTTTCATCAAGCAAAAGAGGATAGCTATTACAAATTCTAGGTGTCAAATAATCTCTTGTTCGTTCTCCATAGTAATTATTTGCAGGCGGTTGTATTAACTTATGTTGTATTAACTTGGTCCTATAACACTCGTGTGATGCTATAAAAAAACACACTCGTGTTATAAGACCCATTATTATGCAACAATATCATAAGCTACTATTAAATCACGGTTAGTCAAACGAATTCAAAGTCATCCTGTAGAACTGTTCTCGGCCCACGATGCGCCCGCGCATATGCCCGAACCTTCTAACAATTAACAGCTTACCCACCACAGTAATTAGTGCAGAGTCAGCTAATTATGACCGAAGGCTTCAACGGAATTGGCATGGTCCGGTGCCTCATGGCGCTAAGAGTTGCATAACGACCTAGATTCGATGGTGATTTGGTGGCAACTGAGGTGTGCTGTTACGGCCATAAGTACAGTCTGTTAGCTTTTAGAATATACCTCGGGCTCTAGAGTAGGCTTCGGTTTTCGCCGAAAGCGCACGAGTGTAATACTACTTCCTGCTCTGTATAAAACTTTTCTTCACTATTTTGAAAAGTTACGTAAAATTACTCGTAAGTACCCACACCACTGGGTACTGACGGAAGATCAGCGCTGGAGTGGCCTGCCTCTCCAGCATATGCTGAGTCAGAGCCCCTTTGCATTTGCCACACCCACAAATTGTTACCTTGTCAATTTGTTACATTTGCCTTGCTTAATTTTGTTGCTGTTTTTTATTTGTTTTCTCAATGCTGTAAAAAAAGGCTTTGTTGTATTTCAACTGTTGTAATGTGTGTGTAAGCAGATGCAAGTATTTGCATTTGTGTCTATTTATTTAAACATTTTTAATCAATCAATCTATCTATCTATCTATCTATCTATCTATGTATCTATCTATCTAATAGGGTAGTTTCCAGGGTCAAAATAATGTAATTCTATTTAGTCCGTATTTTAGATTATAAAAAAATATTGGATATGTATTTTTTCTTTTTTCGATTAAACAAAAAATAACAAAGATATAGCCCATTGAAGTTACGTGTGACGTCACTCAGTGCTGCATTTTGCATCCTGTCAAATACCCAATTCGTAGCAATCAATGTCAAAGTTAGTCCACAGATTACTAAACAAGAGAAGGAACCAGGGTTGCTATTCGGACGAGGTTTCTCGTAATAAAAATAAAAATTCAAAACCACAATCCACAGCAAAGACTCCAAAATATCCAAAAGCGCACTTATCACCAAACGACAATAGCATTTTTTTTAGGTAATGAACCATCACAAATTCCACAGAACCCTAATATTCTTTTTTGCTTTGACGTTTATTACTAAGGTACGGCAGCGCCACCTAGGGAATCTTTTAAAACTAAATTTGACATAAGGAAAAACGCTCATTATGAGGTCAGTAGACGGAAGAAAGCTCTACACGTTCACAGTCCACATGTGGTCTGCTTGCAGGTGTACAACTTGTAAGCTTTTTGGAGCTGTAGACGTACGGGGACAGTTGCGTATAAGCGGACTTGACAAGACATATCACTGAGAACCTAAATTTTTTTTCTAATATTTTGCTTACATTTGAACCTCGAAAGAGACTACTTTTCATAAAAAATAAACTAGACGTGTGAGGAGTATTTCCACCTTCATGCTTGGACAGTGCAACTGTTAACTGATTTTTTCTTAGGCTTACTTAAATGTCAGTAGGATTCACATTTTTATTTTGAGTTCAACTCGTGTTCTCCACTCAAAAGCCTTGATCAGTACCTTACCTACCTAATATCAATAACTGAAACGGAGTTCGCATGAGTTGTGTGTGACCGATCCCTTCACGCTTTGCTACATAGGGGCTGGCTGCACGGTACGACGGCCACCAAACCAAAGGCCACTGAGGTAACCTACCTACTATAATACAACACTTTTTGCCACATTTCCAAACAATGTTGGACAATAAATTGTATGCTTTATTGTTTGTTTAATACATACAATAGTCGTTGAATAGACAACGGACAATCGCCGCTACAGTCCGTCGCGATCTGATGTTCGGGAGACAGTAAATAGCTGTTAAATAAGACAATTAATTATTGGTAGAGATAAGGGCCGAATTTCCATTTCGAAATTAGTGACATTGACCTCAGTTTCACGAAAGTAGTTTTGATATAAGCCAAATTAATTTCGTGAAATAATTCAATTCAATTCAAATATTTTATTCATAGTCCAAACAAAGTGTTTACTTTATGAAAGTCAAAGTTGTTAGTTTCACAATTAGATTACATGGAGAAGAAGCTAACTAAGAAACTCCACATTTATTCTTTTCAATTAGTGTCGTGAAATCGTCAGTATCGTAGTAACCATGGCCCCATCAGCATCAAAGCTATACAGGAATATTTTTTCACCAGTACAATAAATCAACATACGTAGTTAATACTAAGTCCAAAAATTTTTGTTACTTCCCCGTTGGTACAAAAAAATCAAAAATACCAATGTCTGAACTTATCCGCAAATCTTAAAGAAATGTGAAATGCAACAGCGCGCGTAATTTTCGACTGCAGGAAGTGCGGAAACAGCGCACTTGCACTCGCCGCCCTCTACCTCGCACCGCGTTGACGCCTTGTAATTAGTGCGCCCATGCGTTACAAATTGGATGAAGGATAAATTAGTGAAAATGAAAAAAAAAATATGATCATTTTTTTGATAAATGTAAAAACCAATGATATGGTAAAATTTATTGTACCGGCGAAAATGTCACCCGATATAGCCATCTTCAACGCTTGAAGAAAGCTTGAAGCGCGCGAAATACATACGTCCGCACAGCGCTGGCGCTTTCGCATATAATGTACTCTGTGGCTTTCGCGACACTAGTTTCACGTCGCATCTACATGAAATTAGTTGCATGACACTAATTTTACCAAAAAATCGCGCAGAACACGAAATTTATTAGGCGTCGCGAAATTAACGCATGCATTGCGAAAGAACTAAATTACACGTCATGAAAACTTTGATAAAACTAATGTAACGACATTGATTTCATGCCACTAATTTGGTTATGTAAATTCGGCTTTATTAGATGATTATTAGTATTATAAAGATTCACGGCTTTATTTATAAAAAAACACGACTCCTCTAAAACCAATCTAAAACTCTATTTATTTAATCGGTGGCTACCTCTTTTCCTTGTAAAATCTCCATGACAGACTTTTTTAATTGGTGTTTTTGGAGTTTTTTAGGGGATTGAGTTTTTGTAATAAGACTGACTGAGTACATACATCCAGTTGTACTCAGTCGGTATTATTACAAAAACTCAATTCCTTAAAAAACTCCGATTACTTCCATTTTCCTTCCGGTACACCTTATTTCTGATAGTTTAATTCAAGTGTAAGTTTTGACAATTCCAACAAAAACATTGTATGTATTTGACAGTTTGATACAGCGAAGAGCTTACGTACAGCGCCACCAAGTTATCTGTTCAGGTGGGCAAAATTGTAATAAACAATAATTGTAAATCCTGCTCACAATTTTTTTTTATTTATTCACATACTAAGATTTATAGATATATTTCATTAAAATTGAAAGACGGGTTAAAATATTCTCATTTGTCTAGGTAAATTCTTCAAATGTTACTACTAATGTATGTAGCTGAAGAATGTCTGAAATACTGTGAACGAGATGAATGAAAGGATGTTCTAAATTATGTGTAAATTGTATTAGATCTTAATTTTATTGTGTGTTATGTGTATTTTAAGTCTAAATTATAAGTAACATAGTCGCTAATTGTAAAACGAAATAGTTATACTGTAATGTACTACAATTTAAATAAATAAAAAAAAATACTAAATTCTCCACTAGCGCCGCTATCAACTGAACAGTAAAGATGGTGGCACTGTAGAGGTGGCCATATGTGTTTACTTTTTCAGAACATCGATGTGGTTTATCCTATTCGAGCGCAAAAACCTAACGCTAGCCTAGCCGTAACCTCTCACAATGGCTACATAGGTTATTGACATGATTAGTGCAATCTAAGCTATAAGGTCGCCTCTCTCTCACGGCTTAATAGTCCTTCGTCATTGGAATTAACCCCTCAGGTCTAGAACACTTTTTCTTTCACAGCTAAGTTAGTTCACGAAGTAAGCCGCCCTAATCTATCGACGGCAGCCGACCCGCTCGGAAAAATGCCACTAGCTTTAGTTCTACTTATAAACCGGCCCTATGGCCGGTTCCTGAATGAGCCGTTTTCAGAAGAACTAAAAAAAAAAAATTACGGTCAAAATATCCTTTGACAGCAAAAATAATTTTTTTTTAGTTTGGCCGTAATATTTTTTTTTTAGTTCTTCTGAAAACGGCTCATTGAGAATTTCGTTAGGTAACTAGAGTGCGACAAGTGAGTCGTGGCTCAAGCCTTTGGCGGGAAATTTAAAAATCTTTTAGTTGATAACCCTGCATATCGTCTGAATAAACCATCTTGATACTTTTGCTTAACTTGATTATTTGTTTAATTAGTTTGGAGTCTCCAATGAATTTTGTCCAAACATAAATAAATACAAACAAAACGAAAACATTAACTACATCAAAACCAACATTTCCACTCCACCAAAAACAGGGATAATAAAGATGCACCACATAAACTTATAAACATTTATTAATGCTGAACCATAATCAAAATCTGATTCATATCTTTTTTCTCAACATCTTTGAGTTCTTTGACTAAGTCTTCGATCTGACGTTTAACATTTTCGTCATCCGACTGACCTTACAACAAGAAATAATTCATGTTTGCTTTAAAACATTATTACTCGTATGTACATACTAAAACATAGGTAAAATAATGTTGAACAGAAAAAAAAGTTTTTTTCGTGTTTAATTCCAGGACGAGTATCAAACTGTTCTACTTGCAGCTGAAATACCTAAGTTTGACAGTCAGAGTGTGTCCATATGAAGAATTTGAAATAATTCGCGTCCCAGGGCTCGCTTGTCAGACTCTTATCTACTTACTACTTAACTTTACAGTTACTATAGCGCTGTCTCGTAAAATTTCTAAGAAAAGAGCGCGAGAGAACGTTAATTTAGTATTTACTTAGTGGAAATTCTCACTCAGAAACCGGCCCATAAACGGTCACCCATCCATGCACTGAACGCGCCATATGTTGCTTAACCTTCGTGATCGTTTAAGATCACTCAGGCGGCCGGGGCTACGAGCGATAAGTAGCTACTTAGCTAAATTCTCAATTGAGATGCTGGCCTAAAAACAAGTCGCTCGCTACACAAATCGTTCATTTCAATTAATAAATTAGACAGATCTATATAAATAAAATTCAAAGTCTTGACTGACTAATTCATTCACTCATCAACGCCCAGGCCAGGCCGTTGGACCTAGGAAGCTGATTTTTTTTTAAATTCAACCCCTAAGGGGGTGAAAAGGGTTGCCAAAATTTGTATGGGAGGTATAAAGAATGTTGCCTAATTTTCTTGAAACTTAAAATAAATACTCTTCAACACAATTGATTGAACACGTGTTTCACCGTTTTTCTAAATTTAGCCCTTAACGGGAGTTACGGGAGTGAACGTTGTTGCAAAATTTTGAACTAAAGTCCACGCGGGCGGAGTCGCAGGCGAAAGCTAGTCAGGTTATAAGTAACAATGCAAATGAGGATACATAGGTAAGCAATAGCAATGTTGTGTCTTTTTTAGTTATTATTTTAGTACCAGTAGCAATAACAACACATAATATGTTTATCTTGTCTTAAATAAATAAAGAAACAAACAAACAAACAAACAAACATAAACATTTACACACAGGCACATACATTGACCAAACAAACAAACGAACACATACAAAACAAACAAACAAACAAACAAACAAACAAACAAACGAACGAACACACAAACTAAAAAAATAAAAGGCACACACATTGCTTCTGGCCCCACACTAGGATACCATGTGTCGTGGGAACAATAATTTCTTAAATTTTTTTGGTACTTCAGCATTAAAAAAAGTACCATTATAGTGTCGCCTAAAAAACCTATAGTATTTTTAATTCGAATGAGGCCAAAGCTGATTTTCACATTTTTAATACCAGTAATTTTGATTCTCGAGCCCACAGCCCATCAAAACTGCTATCGCATAATCTGTTACATTTAGAGCGTGACTTCGCTCTGTTCAGTCATTGGATCGATGGTCCCCTAACAGGTCGATGGCATTTCAATGACAGTATTTAGGTAAGTTCTACCAAATGCGAGCGTTATGATAGAAAACGAAGTAAAAATAATCTATCTAATATACCTATAAAAATCCATAGAAATCTCGTGTCACATTGGTTGTTATCGATCCCCTTCGAAACGGCTGCACCGATTTTCATGATTTTTTTTGTGTATATAGGCTTTTTTTTAATATGGCAAAATAAGTTTTCCCGGTCATCTAGTAAAATTATAATAATCTCCAGCGAAGATTTTGACAGTTGCAAGCCGAAATATTTATGAACCGGGCGTGCCTGCATGCAACCTCTAATGAATATCGATAAAGCGAAAGTGATCTGTCAAGATCGTGGCAAGTGGCTGTCGCTGGTCTCTGCCTACCCCTCTGAGATACTGGGGTGAGCTTACGTGTGTAGGTTAAGCAACATAGGGCGCGTTCAGTGCATGGATGGGTCACCGTCTTTGACTAACGCCAGTGGCATTTTTCCAAGCGGTTCCGTGCTTCGCACGGCACGTTAAGCAGTTGGTGCCGACTGCCGTCGACAGATGGCAGTCGTTAAGCCGAGTCAGAGGCCGGCGGCTTGGAAACTTCTGACAGTAGGACCAGACACTAGTCTTACAAGCCTTCACCAATCCGGACTTGGCCTCCGTGGTGGAGTATGGCCTATATCTTCCTCAGGGAAGAGACCCGTGGCTTTCGGTGGGGACATAATGGGATGATGATGATGTAGTGCTTACGAAAGATTTAGTCGCAAAATCCTGTTTAGCTTCTGTTGCCCAAATGCAGCGCCTTCAACTTTATTTGGCCAGACCAGTGCTATACCGGGGCTGGTGTCGTCACCGCCGGATGACACACGGAAGGCACCACGCACTTTCTACAGAGATTGAATCACTAAGGCTGCGGCCACGGAAGAAGCGGTTGGATTCTGGAATGCAATTAAGCAAGACTTCACTGTATGGAGTTGTCTGATTTAGCCCTTTTGTTCCCGGTATGTCACACCACCTTACATATGTCACACTGTTACATTCTAGGACTCTTTTTCCCAGTAGGTATCTCATACTCCTACTCCGAACTGTCATATACATTCTTATTTTGACTCTTTCGAGTTGTCTAAACGCTTAACCCGATAGAGTGGAAAGTTACGTAATACGAGTATAAGGGCAGGGCACTAGTTAAGTGTGAGTGTACTCCTATGTCTTTTTATATAAAAACTAACTGACCTGACAAACGTAGTTTCGCCATATTAATTAGCTTACCTATTCTCAGTTGTGCTAAATATACACAAAAAATAAAGTCGGCCAAGTGCGAGTCGGGAGGCTTGAGAAAATTGCACAAAAAAATCTTAAGAAAATTCACTCCAAATCAATCAGAAATCAAAAATTTATTACAACGTATAATATCACTCTTGGTCGCTCGTAGCCCCAGCCGCCTGAGTATCTTAAACAATCACGAAGGTTAAGCAACATAGGGAGCGTTCAGTTCACGGATGGGTGACCGTCTATGACTAACGCTAGTGGCATTTTTCCGAGCGGTTCCGTGCTTCGCAAGGCACGCTAAGCAGTTGGTGACGGCTACCGTCAATAGATGGCAGTCATTAAGCCAAGTGGCCTTAGGGCGGCTTGAAAACCTCTGACAGTAAGACCAGCCCCTATTCTTACAAGCCTACACCAATCCGGACTTGGCCCTCGTGGTAGAGTAAGGCCTATACCTTCCTCAGGGAAGAGACGCCTGCCCCTCGGTGGGGGCATAATGGGTTGATGATGATGATATTGTGCCAAGATGTAAAATGTAAAAGTACAGGTTTGTGTTAATAAAGATAATAATAATTATTATTAATTATTGAATAAGTAGAGCTCTTTTATTCGACTAACAACTTCAGTTAAGTGCCTTCATGGCTACTGCTTAAGAACGGTGGCTGCCCGCGCCAACCTTGGCTTACATGTGAAGGGGCTGTGTCGCCGAAATCATAGTTGGACGGTTTGTAAAATGGTACAACCGCCATGCGAATCCACCTCAATTACCTAAAACAAAAACCATGTTTGATGTACAAACCGTCCTGCATTAATTTTGGGTCGATTGAAAGACATTGCGAAATGGACGTGCCGGTCTATGGCTGTCGAATACGCTGGTTTGTTTTTCTAAAAACGCACTGTTATTCAAAAATAACATGCGTGACTAAAATCGAATGTATAATGGCCGGTGCTTTAGTAGAAACGTGTAAACGCTTTAGTACGGTTTATACGGTTCTATCTAATTAACTTTCAATTAGTGGCCTGCCTCACTAGGATGCCATGGCGACGTCGCCAGCTACGTATCCAAGCAGTTTGTATTGAATGGCGACGTTGCCAGAACTTCGCCAAGTGCGTTAGTGCCCTGCCTCACTAGGACACCATGGCGACGTCGCCAGCTACGTATCCAAGCAGTTTGTATTGAATGGCGACATTGCCAGACCTTCGCCAAGTGAGTTAGTGCCCTGCCTCAATAGGACGCCATGGCGACGTCGCCAGCTACGTATCCAAGCAGTTTGAATTGAATGGCGACGTTGCCAGACCTTCGCCAAGTGCGTTAGTGCCCTGCCTCACTAGGACGCCATGGCGACGTCGCCAGCTACGTATCTTTACGAACTTTAGGAGAGTGCACAAGTGACCCGTGACGCGTGCGTGTTGTTTTCAAACTTACTTATTTGTTCCATTAAAACACCTAGGTAGGTATGCATAGAATAGCGCGTATATCGCGCGTTGATGGTTCATCCTGGCGACGGAATGACACCCTACTGGAAGAAATATAAACGTTCACTCGCACGTGTACTAAAGCACTTGCCTCTCTAATGAGCCGTTTTCGGAAGAACTAAAAAAACATGTAGGTAATGGCTGTCAAAGGAATGCAATTTTGTACCTCAGCCCAATAGCCATGTGTGATACATCATCGACTAGGTCTCAGCGAGCTGAACAAAAGTTACTATGACGCCAACAGCCAAATGTTTGTCCTTTCGGAGTTATATTGTATTGAAAAGAAAACTAACATTTTAACGGCTTTGACAGCCGTTACATTTTATTTTTAGTTCTTCTGAAAACGGCACATTGGTCCCTAACAGCAGATTAACAGATTGTTAGCTTACGAGGAAGCGGGGGTTAGCACTGTACGTCAACTTGTCATAGTTAATCACGAACTGTAGCTCAATAAAACAATTCCCTGCAAAGGTAGTATGAGGACGTGAGTCGCGCGCGACAACGTCAAAAGTCGCGAGAATTTGACAGTTAATGTACTGGAAAGTCGCGACTTTTGACGTTGTCGCGCGCGACTCGCGTCCTCATACTACCATTGCTGGACTAGCACTGTCTGTAAAAAACAAAACACACAAGAATTTGGTCTCGACATAAATAGCGCGGCCCTGAATCCATACTAAGCATTATGTTTGTAGGAAAAAAAACTGAGGCTACAGAATAATTAGGCAAAAAATTTGCTTTGTTACTGGATATAGGTGCATTTTTGTCGTCGTGGGTGATGAAGGCAAGGTTCAAATAATATTTTCCAAAACTTTATAATACCTATTTTAAATATATACTATCTATAGAAATATTTATATATTAAATATAGGTCTCATATTTAAAATTTTAGTGTCACAGTATTAGTGCGCATACTCCTACGAAGCGGGTTGACCGATTTTGATGAAATGTTATATGTAGGTAACTAGGTCCATTGAATACGTCTGAGAATATGTTGTTATCAATTTTTCATACCCCTTTCTGGCAGAACAAAGTTTGAGTAAGAAATAAAACATGAAAATTTAACATCTAAATGTTTACGAACGGCAAAGTTGTAGAAACTTAATAAGAAACTCCACATTTATTCCTTTTTAAATTCTCGTGTCACTCCTCTCCTCCGAAACGGCTTGACCGATTTTGATGAATTTTTTATGTGTCTTTGGTAGATTTTAGAATAGGTTGTTATTTATTTGTCATGCCATCTATCGACGGCAGCCGACACCAACTGCTTAACATGCCTTGCGAAGCACGGAACCGCTCGGATAAATGCCACATGCGACCAGCGTTAATCACAGACGGTCATCCATCCATGCACCCTGTTTATTATATTGTGGTGTTTTCTTTATTTATCTAGCAGCCAAGAGATTATTATCAAGTGTCTATAGCTATTTTCTACATATATCTGAGCCTCGCCTGTGTAAGCCTCAGCTGGGAAGAGTGCACGTTGAGTGAGTTTTTAAGGGTGTAACAAGGGTAAATGTTGCAAAATTGGCTAGCTTTAACTGAAATGTTAGGCAAAACTACGCACTAAAAAATTCTAAATAAAATCTTTGGTAATAAAGGATATATCAGTGACTAATTCGTACGGAAAAAAAATTGCATTTAACCTGTCTAAATGGCAAAAAAATTTTTTTTTCCAAAAGCTTTATTTTCCACAGAATCTAATTTCGCTGGTAAACGATAGTAGCTTTTCATTTATATCTTTCATGCAAATATCGGCCACATCAATATCTGCAATCCTATCTGATCATATATTTTTTAATGTTAATATTAAGCGTGATTAGTACAAAATTGTACGATTTCTTAATTAGCGCAGGGAACAATCGCCATCGAAAATCCGCCACATCTCTTATCTGTGTAATCTTTGGATTATGGATTAGCCTCTAAAGTATTCGCCGAAGAAGTACAACAAACATTCAAGAGATTGCGCTAGTTTATTATGTTATAACTCAGAGGTCAAATGCTCAGTCATTCGCCCTTGTTACAGCCTTAAGCCCCGTCATTATACATGGGGCACACTAAAAGTTTTGCACTTCTAGCTAATCGGAACTATTTGAATTTCGAATGTTATATTATTTGAAGCGACTTGAAACCTTCTTAGTAATAAAATAAAAATTGGCGGGAAATCATTTGTCAATTGTTTTTTTTTCACACATCAAGCTCTATACGGAACGAAAATGGAGTTGAGTCGAAAAGATTTTAGAGCGATGATTTTTTATGATTTTAAAAGTTCTCTCTCTCCGCAAGACTGTGCCGCTCGTCTTCAAAATGCTTTTGGGAGAGAAGCACCTTGTTTGAGCACCGTGAGGCGATGGTTTGCTGAATTTGAAAGAGGTCGGGTTTCTTTACATGATGAATTTCGTGGCTACTGTTAAGCGGCTAATTGAAAAAAACCCGCGGATTACCTATGAGACAATTCTAGGACTATTGGGGATTGGAATGAGCCAAATTCAGAAAAAATTACACGAAGAATTAAAAGTTAGGACACTTTGCTGTCGTTGGATCCCTCATGAACTGACAGCGGAGCAGAAGCGGGCTCGCGTGGAATGGTGCTCACAGATGCTAATGAAGTACGACCACGGACATTCTAATGCTGTTTATGACATTGTCATAGGAGACGAAACGTGGATTTAATGTTTTGAACCCGAAAAAAAAACAGCAATCTTGTGAATGGGTGTTTGAAAATGAGAACAGGCTAACAAAAGTGAGGCAGGCGAGAAACGTTGGTAAAAAATGATCGCATTTTTTTCTCAGCTACGGGTCCCATCTGCACAATTCTACTTGAAGATCAAAAGAGTGTTAATACCGAGTGGTATTCTACCATTTGTTTACCCAGGGTGTTAGAAAAAGTTTGCGAAAGACGCCCAAACAGCCGCGTTCTCCTACATCATGACAACGCTTCTTCACACACGGCCAACAAAACAAAGTCATTTTTAACTTCCGAAAAAGTACAACTCGTCACCCATCCTGCACATATCCCCGACCTAGCACCCTGTGATTTCTGTATTTTCCCCAAAATCAAACATTTGATGAGAGGTTTCACTTTTACCAACTCTGAAGAGGCAGTGATAGCGTTCATCCGCAAGTAGAAAACATGCCTTCAGATCTGTGGTCCTCCTGTTTTAAAATATGGTTCGATTGCATGAAAAAATGTTTAAAATGTAAAGGAGAGTATTTTGAAAAGCAATAAACATAATATTTTGGTTATAACATGTTGTTTTTAGGGTTCCGTACCTCAAAAGGAAAAAACGGAACCCTTATAGGATCACTTTGTTGTCCGTCTGTCCGTCCGTCCGTCCGTCTGTCAAGACCCTTTTTCTCAGGAACGCGTGGAGGTATGAAGCTGAAATTTATATCAATTACTCAAGTCTACTGTCCCTTGAAGCTGTGAAAAAATCAAACTTCTAAGCCAACGCAATCAAAAGATACAGCCGTTTATGCCGCAAATTTTCGACACTTGCAAGGGAATCAAAACCTACAGGGTGCTTCCCGTGAACTCAGAATCTTGAAATTTGGTACGAAGCAACGTCTTATAGCATAGATAAAGGAAAAATTACGAAAACCATAAATTTTTAGTTACATCACATAATATATTTTTTTTTAATAATTTTAAACTTACTACCCATTTCCTCATAAACGCGTAGAGGTATTAAATTTATGCTCCTCCATCTTTCCCCATTGTAATGTTATGAATTTCATTTTGCAATAAAAATACCATAGTTATGACTCGATTGTCGTAATGAACGAACTTTGTAAACCTTGCAGGTTTGTACGGAACCCTCGGTGCGCGAGTCCGACTCGCACTTGGCCGGTTTTTTAGTGTGACCTACGTACATACTAGTTTCAGTGGAGAGCGTTGCGAACAAAATTATCATTAAAAGCCACTCAATCTGAAGAGTGAGGTGAATTAAATACATCGTGTATTATCGCACATGTTATCGAACATGTCCGAACCTAGCCTACGTCACACCAATTACACGTCGCGTATCAATAAATAGATTCTTTTAATGTAAAGAGATGCTATTAATATAATAATATTGTCTATTATAATTTTATTTGTAAAATATTTTAAATCGTACTCAGTTGCTGTTGTTTACCTAATAGTTTATTTCAGTTAAGAGTTTCATTATTTGGGCGCCAGCGGAAGTGGCGCCATCTCAAATTATATTCTTTTTAGTATGGTTTCCTGAATAATAATAGAACTAATGTAATTAATGTTCGATAAATTCTACTATATAAATTTAATTAGGCTGCATACAGTTTCAAGTAATGTTCCTCATTTATTTTACTTTAAAGCATCTTTAATCATTTTCATACTTCCTGTTTTGAATTGTTAACGGCTTTTCAACTGTATTTAAGCGACAGGCATTCGGTAGCGAGGATCATTGTAAAACCTACTAATAACTGTAACACTGATACAGCGGAAGCTCTGCCCGAAAATATACCGAAGCACTTACACCTGCGTTTCACTCCGACCATCCCGAACTTGTATAACACACATAAAATACATACTGGAACGCAGGCCCGACGTCACCTGACGGATGTCATTAACTGTCATTAACTTATTTGAAACTGGTCACACAGGCACTCCTCTGTCACTGCATCTAGTGTTGCCAGCCCGTTCCTTTTTAGGCAAGAAATGTTATACTAGGTCCCCCGTGGTTATTTTTATAGACTATCGGTAGTATAAATTGCCGCTTATTTAATGAAAAACAAAAATATAACTTTTTTACACAGTTATAAATAATTCTATCTTATCTTATCTTTATTTAATACACTTTAAGGCTTTTGCGTTTTTTTTTTCAATATCTCATAACTCTGCCCTCGTAAGGAAGAACGCAGTAATCGTAAAAACGCAGTTTTGAGTAAATAGCTATTTACTAGCTTTCGCCCGCGACTCTTTCCGCGTGGACTTTAGTTCAAAATTTTGCAACACCGTTCACTCTCTTAAGGGTTAAATTTCGAAAAACGGTGAAACACATGTTCAATCAATTGTGTTGAAGAGTATTTATTTCAAGTTTCAAGAAAATCAGACACCATTTTTTTATACCTCCCATACAAATTTTGGCAACCCTATTCGCCCCCTTAGGGGTTGAATTTCAAAAAATCCGTTCTTATTCCTTGCCTACATTATATATAGATCCTCTGTGCAAAATTTCAGCTTCCTAGGTTAAACGGTTTGGGCTGGGCGTTGATGAGTGAGTCAGTCAGTCAGGACTTTGAATTTTATATATATAGATAGATAGATAGATTTCGTAGGATTAGAAGGATTTCATACATTACTGCATATTTTCTTACTGAAATTTCAGGTTTCTAGTAGACCTACAGCCACCATTATAGGTATACCACCAGGGAGTCCAATTTTGCATCCAAAGTAAGAACGCAGTAATGGCTATTACTGGGTTCTTCCTTACGAGGGCAGAATTTTGCCCTCGTAAAGCACAATTCTGCCCTGGCAAATTTAATTTTGGTTACTAAATAAATTCATTTTCATTTTCATTTTTTCTCATTATTTTTATTTTATTTTCTTAAGGTTGGGTTATTTGAGAAGGCAATCCTACACCATATAAAACATTGTCTCAGGCGCTACAGAGTTCGAAGGGTCCCTTCACACATCTAGTGTGTGTAAAAATGCAAAGGCCAAAGTTTTTAAGGTTGGATATTTAATTATATTAACCCTAAATCAGGTGTTTTATAATACATACTCTTTAATGGCTAATAGGAAAAAGAAATATGTATTACTTCTCAATGTCCTATGAAAGGCTTTCGGTTGTAATTTTTTAAACTTTATAGCATAAAAAAAAATCCACTTGATGTGGTTTTATTTAAGCTGCATTAAGTTCTGGTAAGTGAAAGTATATCAAAGTGGTACCATTACCACATGTTAGAGATGGCAGTCATCAAAAATATTTTAATTATTATTTCTGTTATTCCAAAAATGCTTACTTTTCCCACCACTTTTGCTCGCGCTGTGCAATAAGTCCAACACAAATCCGTGCGCTCCGAAAACCCAACATTAAAACATCATTTTCAATTTTA
The DNA here is from genome assembly GCA_947310845.1 of Yponomeuta plumbellus. NCBI lineage: Eukaryota > Metazoa > Arthropoda > Insecta > Lepidoptera > Yponomeutidae > Yponomeuta > Yponomeuta plumbellus. The sequence continues at coordinate 4,983,139 of OX371221.1, read as the reverse complement.
TTCTTATACTGCAGTGATCCAATCTGTAAAATCATAAAACTTATTCTCCTTCAGATTCCTGACAGTAATGAAGCCTATGGTTCGGGGATTCCTTTACGGTTCGTTCGGTTAGGCTGTGGGATTCGCCCTAGCCTGTCACTAATTTAGTATTTCGAGAAGCAGTTGAAATAATGTCTATATTCTATCTCATTGATATTTGTTTGTATGTTATTATTAAATACCTATGTATTTTTTGTGGTTCATCTTGATAATAAAATTAATATTAGCATTTGTACTTACGGTATTGCGCCCAACTCAATTCAAAAGATCATGACGTAGTGTTCAGGCCAAGCCTACATCCACCGTTGAGTGGATTCTTTTGAAGGAATACAAGATTTGAGCAACAGTTATTGTCACTCAATTCCAGGGTTCAATTTTGTTATTTTTTATCAAACTTTTTTTTTCTTCATCTAGGTAAACCAACGTATAAAATTCTGGTGTAATAGTGTTGGTCATCGAACTCCAAAACAGCTTCAACTATTTTTTTTGTTTTTTGTATATATTTGGTAGGTCAGAGAAAAGATTGTTAGGCTAATAAAACTGTTAGGCTTATGGCAGATGATGAATGTTTGCCGGGTTAGTTACAAATCTACATTTTTTTTATTGTAGACACGCACAGTTTGTTTGTGCCTTCCCTGATACGCTAAAATTACGTTCGTTGGTAGAATTTGCCAAATAAAATTCTCTTCCCTCTTGTCTAAATTGGGAACACGGGCTGGCAACACTGCCGCTTTCTGCTCTTGCTCAATGGATAGGAGACTTTGTCATATTCCTTGTGAAATCAGATAAAATATTCATTCCGTACTTAAGTACCTATTACGTGTGTAAATAAAGTGTTTAATTAAGTAATTATACGTGAAATTGGATAGTAGTGCTCTATTGGCTTCTGCTGTATTTAGTGTTTACGCCATTTAGTTTGGTGGATTTGACTGTGGATTTTTTTGCCAAAAACATGAATAACTTCACGAAACAACCGAAAACTACACCAATTACGGACGATTATGAAATTTCCAACACGGTCCTTGGATTGGGCATCAATGGAAAGGTGAGTTTTCTCCTTTTACAAGTTTAAATCACGGCTGAAACTGACCGGAGTCGTTTGTTTACCAAAATGACGTAAAGGCTTATAATTAGCTGGTCTTGAGTAGACTAGCATGAATTGTATAGTTTACCTGAGACAGGTTCGGCGTAGGATTTACAAGAGGCTTGTTTTAGAAGCCTATTTTGGTCTATAACTTTTTCGTAGACCAAAAAGAGTTATATTTTGTGTAACCTTGAAATGCATGAATGATGATTATGAAATGAATTTTGAGTCTCGCAGTTGTTATCTGGCTTAATATTCATCCAAAAATATGTTGAAACATGAAACAAAAAATTAAGATGAACCAAAAAGAAGTGATCTAATTAATAGTAAGAACAATTTAGAGGATGTGTCTAGGTCACAAGGGTTAGGGGCTTAAGTTTACGCACCAAATCCTGAGTCATGCCAATCATATTACTGTCAAATGTTATACTAATTTGAAAGTTAAACGAGTGGAATCGCTCACGATTTCGTGCGTGCAATATAAGGGCATATAAAGTTAGTTTAAAAGTGTTGCATACATTTTTCAGGTTCTTATAATATCTGTGATTACACAATTTAAAACAGGAGACGTAAATTGGAAAACTATGTATGGAAATCAAAACAAATTTTGGTTAGTGTGCAACCATTTATCTAGTACAAAGACTAATAATAATAATAATATTAGCCTTTTATTTCACTCTCTATTGTAAATTTTATATTTATACTTAAATATTACAAAATTTAATTTATTTATTCGCCATTTTATACTTCATTCATTATTTCTTGATTCTCCTCTTAGAGTTCTAATCTAATTCACATTTTTATCTTCTATTTAGAGCACCCTTATTGGGCGTAGGCCTCCTGCAACTGTCTCTATCTTGCGCTTTTTTTTACAATTATCCACTCTCGGCTTGCGATCGACTTTATATCATCTTCCCATCGCATGTATGGACGTCCACTTTTTCTGGGTCTTTCCACATTGTCTCATTCAACGTCCATCTGTCATCTTTCAGCCTGGCTAGATATGCCGCCCATATGCATTTCATTGTCTTAATAAATTTTGTCGCGTCTATGACTTGCATTTATTTGTCTTCTGATGTCCTCATTTCGTATTTTAACTCTCAGGGATTTTCCTAACAAGTTACGTTCCATGCTCCTTTGACGTACAAGATTTTTTCCTATTGACACAAAGACTACTAGCTATTATTTACTCTGAAGAATAGATACTTAGTTTATTTTAAAACAGACTGCAACTGATTAATGGAATAGGTACTTTGAATTATTGAGTCCATTGTTGGTCAAGGCAGTTGAGGACAAACGGTTTTATTTATAACAACATGATTCCTTAAAACACTCGTCATTTGTCTGTGGTGAAGATTTTACAAGGAAACAGTAAATACGGTGAACACGATTAATACTTTGTAAATAGTGAAAGTGAAAAGTAATAAACTAAACTAAAAGGCTCAAAAGGACTAGTATCCAGGGCTGTTAAACTTTATATAAAAAAAACATGTAAAAACAAATTAAATTTATTAAATTGATATTTTAATTTTACCGTCTCTGTGGAGTGCTTTAGCAGAATCGTAGTTTTTTTAATAAAACCCTCACTTTTTTATATTAAGTCTTCTAATGGCGGTAATTAGCATAACAATAGTTAAACAATGGCCGCCTGCCCGCAGTGGGCGAACGCCACGGAAAGGGTTAATTAGTCCGACCTATTCTCAGACTTACCAAATATACACAAAAATCGGTGAATCCGTGATGGGTAGTTTGATAACAACCACACTGTCATGAGATTTTAATATGATACTAGCTGACCCTGCAGATATTGTTTAGCCATATTAGTTAGCCTACAACCTATTCTCAGACGTCCCAAATATACATTCATTAAGGAAATCATAAAAAATTTATTAATATATGTATAAAAATTATAAAAAGAAAGGAAAAACAGAAGGTCACGGCGCGTCACTGCTGTTATAAATGGCAGCTGACTCAGTCATAATGCTGAGGATCAAGCCTCAGCAACAAGATCAATGTTTTTCAGTCAGCGCTAGGAGGTACCCCGCGAGCGCGCAGTGTGATACAACTGTAAAAAATAAATACTATACAGGGCGTCCCAAAATTATGGGACATGAAGGGAAAATACCTCAAATATCGTAGATAGAGTATTTTGCTAAAAGAAGACTATGTTATTTTTAAATTTAGTAATTCTGCAAAGATTTTTTTTAAATTATTTGCCTCGTCTGGGAATCGAACTGACTTAAATGTAAAAAAAACACCCCTACTTTTATGATGCCAATCGAAAGAATGGCCAAAAAATAATAGCTGTTCTTAAGTAACATAGTATTTTAAAAGAAAGAAACAGCGTGAAATTAATAATTTTAATCAAATTAAAAACATACATGAAACTACCGTAATTCAATTAAGTGGTTATTTTTTTGTAAATTAATTAATTAAATGCTCAAAATATGATCCCTCTTGTCTTACGCAAATCGCCAATCTTTTAATGAGTCCGCTGCCTGTTGATTTTCATTTTTCATTTTCAAATTAATTGACTGCGTCAGTTTCATTAATTTGATTAAAATGATTAATTTCACGCTGTTCCTTTCTTTTAAAATACTACTATGTTACCTAAGAAGCGTTATTATTTTTTGGCCATTCTTTCGATGGGCATCATAAAAGTAGGGGTGTTTTTTTTTTACATTTAAGTCGGTTTGATTCCCCGACAAGGCTAACAAGGCCGACAAGTCTTTTTTCAGCAAAATACCCTATGTACGATATTTAAGGTATTTTCCCTTCATGTCCCATAATTTTGGGACGCCCTGTATAAAGTAGATACTGTACAGCGAAGGTTACTATGTAGTTTACATAGAATAATACAGAATAGGACATTTTTTTTCATCTATTAGATACAGATATGCGCTCTTCATAAATTATATATTATGGGTTACGGGTGATTATGCAACTAAAACGTAAATGTTGATGTGCAGTAGACTGTACAGCAGTTACCGGTTAGAGTGCACGCAAGTACAGTCGGCTTCATGTCATCCTTAACTGTTTTTGTTGCAATGTCTCCCCTAACGTACAGGTCAGTTAAGTAAAGCTGGCACGTTCAACACATTTGCACGTTGCGCTTGTGTAGTTTCTGTGAATAAGCGCGCGGCGTGACGTGTACTGCATGCGCATCATGAAAATTCTGCGGTCTAGCTTATGTGTGTGAAGGGGACAGTTATAGTTTTACTTGTGCTACTGTTTATAAATACAGCGTGATCTTTTTGGTATTCAACCGTATGTGCGTTTCAATGACGGATTTTTCTGACAGCTAAGAAAAGTAGTTCCAAATGAGCCGTTTTCAGAAGAACTAAAAAAAAAACGAATGGCTGTCAAAGGAATGCAATTTTTGACCTCAGCCCAATAGCCATGTGGGATATATCATCGAATAGGTCTCAGCGAGCTGAATAAAAGTTACTATGAAGTCAACAGCCAAATGTTTGTCCTTTCGGAGTTATATTGTATTGAAAAAAAATAATAACATTTTCAATGTATGTATGTAAGTATTTATTTATCTACAACGCACCCATCTTACCAAAACCTAACTCTAGTCTACACTTAAACTAGAGTCGCATTTTGAATCAAAAACATTTATTTTTAAACATACTGTGTAGTGAAATTGCATAAGTGTGAGAACTTTGAACGTGCCAGCTTTAGATAACTGACCTGTAACTGATTATAGTGCACGGATGCAAAGGCGATGTTCTGCCGACTGTACTTTGTTAACAATGAAGCAATTTTTTCTCATTTAAGTTGATCGCACATTTGTCAGCACCGCACGCGCCACGCGCCGCACGCGCCGCTTTTTAAAATTGGGTCGCACATTTATCAGCACCGCACGCGCCGCACGCGCCGCATTTCTGTGTGTTGCCAACAATTTTTGCAGTTTTTTCTTGCCTCTGGTGTGAAACGGTGCGGTGACATTGTGCTATGGAAGAAATTGTTGTAATAGCCTGCTTATTGGCAGAAGAAAAAAATGAAACTCCAAGAAAAAAAGACTCTGGATTTACAACATTAATTAAAAAAGGAACTTATATCGAGCATATTCAGCTCTTCGGATCCGAATGAGGCAACACTGAGTGGCAGCACGCGCCGCACGCGCCGCATTATATGACGTCATCAGAATGCTTCCTTCGGAGTTCGGATGCCTACCGTATTTTACGAAATGCGGCGCGTACGGTGCGGATAAATATGCGAGATTTCATATCATTGCATACAACGAATTCTAAAATGCGGCGCGTGCGGTGCTGATAAATGTGCGATCAACTTTATTGTTGTGACAAATGCAATTCTTTTAACCTTAATGGCTTAACTGATTGGACACTAATCACCTATCAGATTATGTTCTTACAAAAGTGGTTACTTAATAGTTAGTTCAAAGGACTTCATTAGATTTTAAATAAAATATTTTTTTTATGAGCAACAAAAAAATAGAACTCTTTTTTCTATTCATTTTTTAAATAAACCTCATTAAAAAAAATTGTTGTTATTGGCTTATTTGTTGTCGTTTCCGTTTCCGGCTTTCGAACTGTCAACATCGTAGTGAAAACCTCCGATAGAATGAAATAAGTGAAACGAAATAGTAAACGCGATCTCCGGTGGATAAACTCCCTCTCAAACAATAGTAAAACGGTCGTGAAGTGGTTATGCTTATTAAGATCACCAGTGAATAATATTATTCAACAAACTACGAAAAAAAACTTAATGGATGAATTATGACATGTTAACTTGAGATGTCTTCCCAATAACATTTCAATTTTATAAATATTTTAGTAATCTATAAACTAAAACTTTCGTAAACTGCGTAAACTTGCGAAGCACGGAACCACTAGAAAAATGCCACTAGCGTTAGTCACAGACGGTCACCAATCCATGCACTGAACGCGCCCAATGTTGCTTAACCTTCGTGATCGCTTAAGGTCACTCAGACAGCCGGGGCTACGAGCGATTCGTATCTGGAATAAAGTTAATAATTTTAGTAAGCTAATATAATAAGAGCAGTGTATTGGAGGGACGGGTCACAGAAGCCACACAAAAGAGACAAGGCCATGGCGCAAACTCTAACAACATCAATGTATGTGTGTGCCTGTATGTAAATGTTTATGTTTATCATCATCATCATCATCATCAGGCTATATTAGTCCACTGCTAGACATAGCCCTCCCCCAATGAGCGCCATAGCGCCCTGTCTTCAGCTTGCCGCATCCAGCATCTGCCTGCAGTTTTTCGCAGATCGTCATCCCACCTGGTCGGAGGGCGTCCTACACTACGTTTGCCGAGTCGCGGTCTCCACTCAAGAACACGTTTACCCCAGCAGTTGTTGGTTCTTCGCGAGATAGCCAGCCCACTGCCACTTTAGCTTGCTAATTCTCTGAGCTATATCGAAACTTTGGTTATCTCTCGGATGTATTCGTTACGAATCCTATCCTTCAGAGAAACTCCGAGCATAGCTCTCTCCATAGCTCGCTGAGCGACTCTAACAACGCGTCGCGTCTTTCCGCCTCGTCCAACGTCTCTTCTATGTGGCCTGGGCCTTAGCGCTTTGAAGGTGGTTTGAAGACCGAATCAAAGAAAAATCTGATAACTGTGATATCCGACTGATAAATTTGAGTGAATATTTGTCTGAGTATTTGTTCGGATGTTATCAAACAATGGTTCTGCTGTTTCCTAATGTCGCGTTTCACTTGGCCAATCATGTTCGCATTTGGCAGGGTTGATATAATTTGAATTAATTTTTTAAATCACGATTAAAATCAAGTGTTTTTTTAAATCAATACTTTTTCGCTTGCCTGAGTCGACAAGGAACTCAGTTTCGCTGTGTCCGACGCGACGGTCTGTCTGTTCGTGGCGTAACTCAAGCCGCGTTTTCACGGTCTTAGTGGACTCGGACCGAGCGCGTCTTCTTAGTCAACTAAAACTGTATAGCCCATTACACAATGAAAAAAAAAAGGTATAAGAATAAGAAATAAGGAATAGCACAGAAATCAATTGTTTTCCTTATTCTTGAATTGTGTCTTGCTCAACGGTGCTGCCATTGCTGGATTCCGCTATTCCTTATTTCTTGTTCCTTATTTCTTATTCCTTATTCTTATACCTTTTTTTTTTTCATTTTGTAATGGGCTTAAGCCACTTGGATGGTAGTTTACACACATTTTAGTGGATATGGATTTTTATTCATTTTGAACGCGCTTTGTTGTCTGTAGTCAGCGGCTACTGTCAAGCAAAACTCTGTAAAAACTTGAAACAATTCGAAAAAATCGATCTGCCGACTCGAACCACACCAGAGATGGGGTATAGGTCGTTAGCCCCGGACCTAGTACATAGTACCTAACAGACTTCTTTATTTTGGCCTTTTCTTGAGCTTACGTGCTCCGAATATTGTTTATTTTAGCATTTACTTCGGTTATACTGCTTTCCACATTCAATTTTCTCCGTACCTCCGTACCTCCAGCGAGGCTTGTCTGGCGTCTTTATTATGATGCCAAACGCACATTCCACAATACTTCTTCACTTTCGTAAAGCTCCACAAGCTGCAAATTATCTCTTCCTGACCACTTTCTACGCGGCACAGGAATTTCTTGCGAAGACGCCATTTTGTTTTTGTTATTGCATCAAAGTCAACTAAGATGAGTAGAGCGCGGTCCGAGTTGGGGCGTTTTGATATGAGTGCACTAAAATGGCCAGTGTACACGATACGAGTAGCATCTTAGTAGTCATGTTAGTGAACTCGGTCCGAGCGCAATAAGACCGTGAAAACCCGGCTTCAGAGGCGATTAGTACCTACGAGCAAGCTAAAATTTGGCATAGTCATACATCTATTAAGCACGCCGATAAAACGGTAGAATAAAATCTTAGACATTTCTTTTTCTACACAATGTAATATAATAATAATAATAATAAATCTTTATTGATAGTTAAATGGTTAAATTTACATTCAGCTTAACCTCTTACTAATTCTTATTAAATGTGGAGTATCGTTGGATTGATGTTTTAAAAATATTGTGGGTGTCGCCTGTATTCGCTCGGAATCGCTCGTAGCCCCGGCTGCCTGAGTGATCTTAAACGGTCACGAAGGTTAAGCAACATTGGGCGCGTTCAGTGCATGGACGGGCGAACGTCTATGATTAACGCTAGGGCGGCTTGAAAACTTCTGACAGTAAGACCAGCCACTAGTCTTACAAGCCTCCACCAATCTGGACTTGGCCCCCGTGATGGAGTACGGCCTATACCTTCCTCAGAGAAGAGACCCGTTCCCTTCGGTGCGGACATAATGATTTGATGATGAATTACGCGAATACGAATATCCAACGAAGCGAGTTAGCACATGCCACGATTAGCAGATAGCAGAATTAGTTATCTACCGATAAATAGCAAGCTGCCAGGCACGGATAAGTATCATAAAATCGCTCTCCTCCTATCTCGGTACCAGACAGAGGGCCCGTTTCGGAATTGAGAATTTCGCTAAGTAACTACTTAACTGTTAGTGCATAATTTTATTTTTATTTTATTTTATTCAGGACACATACAGTCACACAGAAAAATGGTAAAAGTGAGTTATACAAAAATAGACCTGGAGGTCCCTTTAGTAGACAAAATAATAATTAAGCAAGCTTGCATTCTTAAGCAGTTAAACAGTATTGTTCAAATAAATATAGTACCACGTTGGGCGCCAATTGTCACGTAACAAGCCCAGGAAGCTCAGCGGATGAAGAAATAAGGAGACTTCGTTGGGTGTTAGGACTTCTTTTATTGTCAAAAAGTAGAGGCACCTGATGACAAAAGGTACATTTTTAAAACTAAACTTAACACAACGCTTACAGAGAGCTACGTAAAAATTACACGCAACATTGTGCCTCGTTGAAAATAAGGTTTTGGAGTACAGAACCGTCAGGATTAGATAACATTCACTGAATACTGAATTTAACTTGCACTGGTTCACCAATTCACTTTAAATAATCAATAAAAATATGTAGTAAAACTGAAGGCACTGGGCGTGCTGTCTCTTCTAAGACTTGAAATCGAAATGACCCAGGCGATGCCATGACAAATAAGGTGAACTACGAACAAAAGACAAATAATTTGAATTTGAAAATTGAAAACGGAATCGAAAGATTTAAAAGTAAATAGCCTAAATATAAAACTAATAAACAGGTTTGTAGACGAGGTATCACAACCTCGTTACAATATGATAGGGTAGACTGGGTACGATTGAAACAATTTAACTTTACCTGTATGTAGTGCCGTTATCTGTAATATTGACGCACCAAATGGTAGTATAATCTAAAGGGCCATGATTTGGCTTCTAAATGAATTCAATTCTTTTAGAAGCCAAATCATGGCTCTTACTCAAACGGTTAAGCTGCAATGAAGTTTTTAAAGTGATTGGGGAATTTGTTTCAACTGACCCCATAGTGGGGTCGATTGAAACGGTACATGGGGCTAATTGAAACACACAAATATCTTTGGGAAAATTGAATTTATGAAATCAGTCTTAATCAGTTTCGTTGCTTTCACATAGTCGTATGAGATCGAGAAAACTTGGTAAACATAGTGTTGTGTTTGAGACGGAGGTAATGATACGACGCGTGTGCTGGCTCAAGTAAGACTGGTTTATTCAAGATACCCCACATACAATATTTTGTAGTACCTACTACAACATCTCTCTCCTTATACATATACATGAGTTGTGAAAGTTATCTAATTAGCAATCTATACAATCCCTACACACCTATACAATCTAAGTTTACTGAAGTAATAATGAAGACTTTTCTAATCGAAGCAATCAGCATAATGACTTACTGGTATGTAGGTTATAGAATATTCTACCATATAATTATAAAATTAAGAAGCAAGTTCCTTATTAGTTCACCAATCCTGCATTAACCAAAACTAATATCTAATATTTATAATTAAGTAATCTGATTAAGAAAATGTTAGGCGCTTGGCCCGTGTTGAGCACTGAAATAATTATTTACATGATACAATGCTTATCGATATCAATCTAATATATTTACATTCATTTTTAAAATCAACTTACACATTCGATAATTTAAACAGGGTGAGAATATGTGTGAATTAATCATATTAGTTGTATCCCCAGCGATCTGGTGGACGCACCTGTCTACCTGAACGAGTTCTATATGTACCTGACGGTCTAGCAGCGGGGTCGTTTTCAGCTGTCCTTTGTTGAGGTAGACTCTGTGGATGGGTCGGCCCCAAATCACCTTCAAAGTCATCATAGTAGCTAGTGGGATTCCTCCCATGTACTGTCTTTGGCTGTGTTGGTGCGATGATGTGTTGTCGGTTGCGCCGGTAGCGCGCACCGCGTCCTGTGCGCAGCCAGTAAGAGCGCGGCTCGGGGGCGGCGGCCTCGACGCGCGCGCGCACCCAGCAGCCGCCCGCCCCACCGGCGCCGCTCGCGGGGTTGCGCATGCGCACCTCCTGACCGGGCTCCAAAGGTCGTAGCTCTTTTGTTCCTCGGTCGTATTGCTCTTTCGATTTGACTTGGCCTTTATTACGCTGATGATTAATTTCCCTGCTCTATGGCACGTTAGGTATAAGCAGTTCTTTTGAGATCGGCAACCTGGTATTTAGCCTTCGTCCCATGAGCATTTGAGCCGGTGAGTATTTTTCTCCTGTAACTGGGGTGTTGCGAAAGTTCAGAATGGCTAAGTATGGGTCCGAGTTCTCAGCCTGCGCTTTGGTTATTAATCGTTTTATTGTTTGTACGTTTCTTTCGGCAAGACCGTTAGAACGCGGATAGTATGGAGAACTTGTAATGTGCTCAAATTCCCATGTTTCGGAAAATGTTTTAAACTCTTGCGAAACAAACTGTAAGCCATTGTCCGATATTAATTTAGTGGGTATACCATAGCGAGCAAATATGGCTTTTAGTTGATTTATTATAGTGCTGCTGCGTAAATCTTTAACAGTGACTATCTCAACAAACTTGGAGTAGTAGTCAACGACAAGCAAATAGTGCTTATCTTTCAATTGAAAAAGGTCAGTAGCGAGGTGTTGCCACGGCAACGTCGGCTGGTCGTGCGGCCGCAGCGGCTCGCGCGGCGGCGCGGCGCGGCGCGCGGCGCACGTCTCGCACGCGCCCACGCACCGCTCGATGTCAGCTGACATGCCGTGCCACCATAGGACATCTCGAGCCCTCCGTTTGCATTTTTCAATACCGAGATGCCCTTCATGTATCCTCTGCAGCATCTCAAGTTTCATGCTTGCCGGTATTATCACTCTGTTATTCCTAAAAATAATACCATTTATTACGTGTATTTCGTTTTTTATTGACCAAAAAGGTTTTGCTTCGCTTTTAACTAGGTTTTTGTTTTCTGGCCAGCCCTCTTCATAATAGGTTTTTACCGCATATAAAGCCTGATCATTAGCTGTGTTATACTTAATTATACTTAGTTTATCTGCACTGAAATTCAGATTTTCGTAAAGCGCACTAACATGTACTGCTATTTGTTTATGTATGTCGCAGTCGCGACCTAACTCGGTCGGCGCCCGCGATAGCGTGTCGGCTATAAACATTAGTTTACCAGGAACATACTTAATTTGAAGTGTGTATTTTTGTAAACGCAATAAAAGCCTCTGTAACCTAACTGGTGTGTCGTTCAGTGGTTTTTTAAATATGGTCTCCAAGGGTTTGTGGTCAGACTCGACCGTTACCTGATTATGGCCATAAATAAACTGGTGATATTTCTCACAACCGAAAACTATTGCCAACATTTCTTTCTCAATTTGCGCCCAGCGCGTCTCAGCCGGCGTGAGTGTGCGCGCGGCGTAGGCCACGGGCCGGCCGTCCTGCAGCAGGCATGCGCCTAGCCCGCGCGAGCTGGCGTCCACAGACACCACCACCGGCGAGTTCGGGTCGTAGTAGCGAAGCGTTGGTGCTTCTGCTATACATACCTTTACTTTGTTGAACACGCGTTCATGTGTTTCGTGCCATTCAAATAATACATTCTGCTTTAATAAGTTTCTGAGTGGTTCTACCAGTTCTGCGTAGTTAGCAATAAAACGCGCTAAATAATTTGCCATTCCCATGAAACGTTCCAGCTCTTTTTTACACTGTGGTGCTTGTAAGTCTCGAATCGCCTGGACCCGCTCGGGATCCGGCCTCATGCCGTTTTCATCGAAGATGTGCCCGAGAAACTTGACCTGCGTAGCCACGAGCTCGCACTTGTCACGGTTAAAGCGCACGCCGGCGGCGGCGGCGCGGCGCAGCAGCTCGCGCAGGCGCTCGTCGTGTTCCTCGCGCGTGCGCCCGTGCACCAGCAAGTCGTCCACGTACACCTCGACTCCCTCCATACCGAATATTTTGTACATCATGTTATGGAACACCTCGGACGCACTATTGATACCAAATGGCAACCTTAAAAATTTAAAACGACCAAAAGGAGTCGCAAATGTGCACAGTTTCGAGCTAGCATCGTCTAGAACTATCATGTAGAACCCTTTACTGGCGTCTAATTTTGAGAAAAACTTTGCCCCAGACAAATTACCTGCTATTTCGTCCAAAGTCGGCAGTTGAAAATGACTCCGCTTTATAGCTTGGTTTAAAGGCTGCGGATCCAGACACAGTCTTAATTTACCGTCCGGTTTTTCTACCAGTACTATGTTTGAAACCCAATCAGTTGGTTCGTCCACCCTCGCTATTATGCCTAGACTCTTAAGACGATTCAGCTCCTCCAGTAGTCTAGGTTTAATTTTTATAGGTATTTTTCTCGACCCTCTGACTACAGGTGGGACTGATTCGTCTATGACCAGTTTATGAACCCCTGGTAGTCGACCAATGCCTTCAAAGAGATGTTTGTGTGATTTAAGTAATTTATTTAACTTGTCATTGTTTTTGTCCACAACATTCTCATTAATTCTCATAATAAGATTTAAATCTACGCATGCCTCCCTTGACAACAAATTGTTACATTTTACATCTAACACAAAAACCTTTCGCACAGTATTTTTCGCTCCATACATTAAGTCCGCCATAAAATACCCTACAACAGGTAAAGTGTTTTTACTCACTTCGCGCAGGATCGTATCCGTCTGAGTCAAGTTTTCTTTACCGAAACCCGATGACATGTAGCTGTGCAGCGACATGACGCATGCATCGGCGCCGCTGTCTAATTTGAAGACCACCGGCACTCCGTTCACCGTCACCGTCTCACGCCACGCTTTCTCGTCGACCGCATTTAATTCGATTCCATTTATCACGAGCTCCCCGGCTTCACTGTCATCTTCATAAGACGAATAATAAAGTTCTCTAACACTGCGCCCTTTGCAACATCTCGCGAAATGTCCACGCCTGTCACAACGGAAGCACGTCACATTGTAGGCTGGGCACGCATTCCTCTCATGAGCACTATCACAGCGCACGCATTTACTGGACGACGACGACGGCTCGCGGGCGCGTCCCGGGCGGCGGCGACCTCGTCGCGCGCTGCGGTGGGCGGTGGCGGCGGCGGCGGGGCGCGCGTCCAGCGGCTCGACGTCGGCGCGCGGCGCCGCGGGGCCCGGGCCCGGCCCGGCCGCCACAGTCGCTGCCTGCGCGCACGCTACTTCGGCCGCGCGGCACCATCCTACCGCTTCCTCCAGCTTCAAGTCACTCTTACGAAGTATTCTCTCCCGCAGCTGGCCATCCTTGATACCTCTGATCAATTGCGTCAACACCATACTTTCTCTTAGGTTACCAAACTCGCATGATCTACTTTTAATCTTTATGCTCGCCAGAAATTTCTCGAACGGTTCTTCTAACTGATAAGATTCAAAGAAAACATGACGCTCAAAGTTTACATTTTTCAGGGGGTCGCATCGTCGTTGAAATTTTTCACATAAAGACTGGTATTTCATGTCACCGCCAGACTCAAACTCAAGTTCGTTGTATATTTCTCGGCCCACCTTTCCTATGACATGTAGGAATAAGGCACATTTTTCTTTGTCCGGTGCTTCGTTTCTTCCCGTAGCTATTAAGTACCAATCGAAGGTATTTTTCCAGTCACGCCAATTCGGGCAGTATATTTTTTATTTTGTTCTTATTTTGTATTTTTTTCATAAAGTAGAAGTAATTTCTAGAGACTAATTTCATTTTTTCAGTGATTTGTTAATTTTATTAGTATAAATTATTTATTTAAAATATTTGAAAGCGTGACGTCATATTTTTCGAGTGCACACGCCGAAACGTCGCGCCAACTGTCACACGTTGTTTCTGTGATTTGCTGTCACAGACGTTTTTTTCACAGACAAGGAATTTCATTTCTTCTTTCGAGAGTGCCTTTTTGTTTGTTAATATTTTTGGCTCATACATCATATTGCTGTGCAAAGTAAAGTAAAAGAGCTTGATATAATAATAACTTTACTAAAAATCAAACAGAATGACACAGTTTTTAGAATTTGTGATCAATTTGAGATATCAATGGGGAAATTTATAAAACTCTTTCATTTGAGCATCGAAGCATTGGCAAATTTTTTTCAAAACTTGATTTATATGCCAACACCTTTACAAATTAGGCAAAACTTACCCCTGGTATTCAAAAGTAGATATTCCAATGTCCAGTTAATATTGGACGCTTTTGAAATTGAAATAGAAAAGCCACACAGTCCCATGCAACAGGCTCAAACTTGGTCTCAGTACAAAAGTTGCAATACTGTCAAGTACCTCATTGGATGTACACCTAATGGGTTTGTGACTTTTATCTCAAAAGGGCATGGGGGAAGAATTTCAGATAAGGCTTTAGTATATAAGAGTGATTTAATTGAATGTAAAGTAAGTAAGTAAAGTAAAAATTGTTTATTGCCAAATGAATTATGTTACATGCATGTGGATTAATAATTATTAATCTTACCTAATAATGCAGTAATCATGGCGGACAGAGGATTCAAAGAAATATAATCTTTGTTAATTGCAAAAAATGGTACATTATTGCGGCCTCCCAGCGTATTTGCAAATATAAAACCAACTAAGCAGGAGGTCATACAAACTAAAGTTATCGCAAGTTTGAGGGTGATTAGAAGAATCCGGGAGTTCAGGTTGCTTAAACCACACTCAGTAGTACATAACAAACATGTAGTGTACTTGGATCACATAGTACTGATAACATGTGGTTTAATCAACCTACAAAGTGAGATAATTAAAAGAAAATAACATGTGGATTTAAATAAATATAATTTTAATAAATTAAACTTGCACTTTTTATTATTTTACTGAACACATACTGTTCTCAGAACTTAACGGCTTCGTTAATTATATTGGTTGTGAAATCTTAATCAAATTCCATCCAATATATATGAACTTTTTTGTCTGCTCATATGTAGGATCAGCTACACACAACACACCTTTTTTTTTTTTTGGCGGCCATCATTTGTGCTTGCATTTGTGTTTTTACTTTTATTTTTACAACTCCATTGTGTACATAATTTTTCAATGTTTTTTCTGTCATGGGGCATTTAACTTCAACTGTAAAGTTATCCCCAATACCATCAGGCGAGGCCCCAACCAAGCCATTGATTAGAATGAAACCACATTTTTCTATGGCTTGGCCTAATGTGTCTTCCAGTGTTTTTAATACAGAGGACTCCAGCCTTTTACCTCTTTTAATAGCTTCTGTCTCTGGCACCTTGTATCCGCCCAAAATTTGCTGGACGAGAGTACCATCGCTTCTACATTGTGAAGCTTCATAAAGCTTGGAAGCGGTGATTCTCCCCTGTCGCACGCTGTACCAGAGTTTGCTGTCTACTTGTCCCAGGGTATCTTTATTTATTGTCTCTACAGCATCCAGTACTACCTCATCTAACATTTCTTTGAACTTTATAAAATCCACATTGCCATCATTTTGCACATATTCCTGAAAATATCTTAAAGTCATATCAAAGACATTATAACTTCTATCTGTCATCGTAAAACATATGGCTAGTGAATTTGAGACACCTTGTCTCTTGCATTCGCCCAAAAAGTTATGCAAGATACTTGGATCTTTCTTAGCCAATTTAATTTTTTTGCTAGGGCCCACAAAAATGTTCTCAGACTCTATTGGAATCGATTGCACTGCTGATAGAGCTGACTTTTTCCAGTAACATGCCACTGATGTTGAAGATGGCTCGCGGCTTCGTTTGTTTAGCCAATAAAGAAACATCAAAGAGTGCTTGCATCCACCTGCAGAAGCGGCACAACCATCGCACGATGTGTCCAGTATAACTCCTTCTCTTTCGTCTATCGAAGTAGTCACTAAATAATGTTTTTTATTTACTTTGTGCTCTGGAACTACTTTACACCGTACACTACAATTTGAATTTGTTCGCCTTAGTTCGACGAAGCCCACAGCAGAATCGACGTACGCGTCTTTTGAAGACCTTAAAGAAAGAAGTAAATAGTTAGTACTGCATTTTCGGAAAGATAATGTACAAACACAACCTTAATAAAATATACTTACATTAAAGCTTTAGCGCCGCGTATTTCAGCCACGTTATGCTTGTCACTAGCAGCAACATACTCCAGTATCATCATACTGTCCATTTTTGGCAAGTTATTAGAGGTGGCTCGAACGTATTGGTCCATTTTCGTGGGGTAATCTAAATCCAGGTTCTAAGAGAGTTCGTCGTGTTAAGCGATAGAGAAGTCCGTGAGTAAATACCCGGGTCTATGAAGAAGCTTCCAATCGGTGTCCAGGGTGTATGCAAAGTCGTCGGATAAAAATAATGTAAGAAATAACTAGTACGGAGAACTGGGAAAACACAAACCAAAGTTTGACATGCATGCATGACAGTTGATGACAGCAAGTCTTTTTTTAAGTAGCGTAGTGTTGCCATAAGTTATATTTATCTTTAAAATGTGACGTCATCAGAAGGTCAAATGAAGGTTATTGTGTTTTTGCAAAAATAACGCTCATCTTCCATAAGATTTATCTGAAATATAGAAAATATGGTTACATAGATGGTAATCTCGAAATGGTTTTTGATTCAGCCCTCAAGAAAAAAAATAGTCTTTGCGAATTATCCGCCATGTTGCCAACTTCGGACAAAGGCGCAGGTTGATTTAGTTGTTGTTCCATTTTCACACCACTTAGTTAACACCTTTCACCGAATTTTTACTAAAACTTTTGGGAGACACGGATTCTAGAATGATATCTAGATGAATTTGACCCGATTTTAGCCACACCTGACACCATGTTGTGTTTGAGACGGAGGTAATGATACGACGCGTGTGCTGGCTCAAGTAAGACTGGTTTATTCAAGATACCCCACATACAATATTTTGTAGTACCTACTACACATAGTATAAGTATTTTAAAATTCACGAAGCAAAAATATTCATAAGGAAAAAAAGGTCAATATTTTTTACAGTATGAGACCTAAAGAGATTTGGGTTGCACTGTTTTTTAACGTTTACCGTAATATATGTAGTTTTAGCGTAATAACAAGCATAAACAGTATAAAAATATAGTAAAATGCAAATTATTATGTTTCATACAAAAGTGCTTGTTTCAATCATAACAATGTTTCAATCATAACCTAACACGTTTTTATTAATTTTTTTTAATTTTCTACGTGTTTTTTTATTACCACTGTGACATGAGAGGTTTTACTTTATTTAACGTACACTTATGTTTTAGGTGGGTGTTTTTAAGACTAATCTCTAAAAAAAAAAATCATAATTAGCAGTACCCAATAATACTTTTAAATTATTTCCCATTAATTGGTAGGTAATTGTGAAACATTTAATAGTATAACAACAGGAAATCGGTCAAGTTTAGACCCTTAGATTACTTATATAACTATGAAATTAAAGATTTTGAAAACTTAACTCTTAACATATCAGTCTCAAAATTTACAGTATAGGAACATAATTTTTTTTTTGCATAAATTATCTATCATCAGTAATTTATGAGAATATACCTAATGTAAAAAAACTCAAAAACAACTCTAAAACAATAACAAAAGGAATAGCGTTATTTAACAGAAGTTACTTATGAAAATATTTCAACTTTTTAATTTTAAAACTAATTAAAAATACGTTGAACTTATTCTATTTTGAACTTTCTTAAAGAATTCTTAAACTCAAGTACAATTACACGTCTGCTATTGGACTTGATAATAGGTGGGCTAATTTTTTTTACCACTTGGTAGTTAGATATTTCAGATATGTCGTCTTTTATGGGCCACTTAAATTTGTGGTTATCAATTTTTTTGGCAAATCGTACTATATAACCATCTTCCGTAATGGATTGTGTCTGCCCAATATAACGGTGTACAAGATTTTTTGTAGATGTTATATTGATTATTGCCCAGTCTTCTATATGAAGTAATGAAACGGTGGTGTCCCCATTTTCTGACTCGCAACTGGATGAATCAAATCGATCTACATCTTCTGATATATCGTACATCGACTCTGGAGACTGTGGAACATCAATGTCATCATCTTCATCGAACTCTTCATCAGCTACTGAGCTTGATGAGCTGTTTATCTTTCTTTTTGGTTCTTTTCAGTTCTGTTTTTCTGGTTTTTGTCTTCTTTTTATTATCACTGATATTCTTCATATTAGTTTTCATTTTGCTGGCATTTCTTTTTCTTTCTCGTTCTTCGGTTTGTATTCTGATGTTTTCTTTCTCCGGAGTATCAGTGTAAACTGTTGATTTCCTCTTTATTGTTTTTCTTGATGTTTTTCTGGGTGGTGCTTTAGGGTATGGTCTTACGAGTTCTGGCAAAAATGCACTAGTTGAAGGTTGGTTATGATAATCGGTAATATCAAGAGGATCCATTCCTACAGCCTGTTGAGTTATTGTGCTTCTCTGCGGAGGTGGAGCGATGGCTTCCAGTCCTGCAGCAGCTTGAGGTTGTGGTGCCATAGGGTTCGTCTGAGTAGAATGCATTTCCGGTTCGGGTACAGCAGAGGAACTTGGCTGTGGATTTACTGAGCCACTCGGAGAAGGCGGAGCGATGGCTTCTAGTTCTGCAGCAGCTGGATGTAGTGGTGCCGTAGACCTCGTCTCAGTCTCTTCCGGTTCAGGTATAGTAGAAGAACTTGGCTGTGGATTTACTGAGTCACTCGGAGAAGGCGGAGCGATGGCTTCTAGTCCTGCAGCAGCTTGAGGTTGTGGTGCCATAGAGCTCGACTGATTGGAGTGCACTTCCGGGTTGTGTATAGCACGAGCATTTGACTCTAATGCTTCTGAATTTTGCAAAGCAGGTGTATTATTATTGTCGGTGATAATTGGTCTGTCTGTGACGTATGAGGGTGCAAAATCTAAATCCGTGAATATTTGTCCATTATATGGAAAAATACCAGTATTTCTAAACCCAGCTTGAACGTTACTTAAGGTCATAGCCAGTGGTAGAGCAATAGAAACTATTCTCGGGATGTCATATATATTCATCGTTTTACCTGGATTTGTTCTCATCCATCCATCACACGCTGTGTTCACAGCTTTTTTTAAAGGTCCGTATACGGACCGGTCCAATGGCTGCAGCTTATGACTGCAATGTGGAGGATAAGATAACATGATGATCCCATTAGCACGACAATAGTCAATGCATTTGATTGACACATGCGAGGAATGGTTGTCTAGCAACAAAAGCACTTTATGATCTGACGAACAATTAGTGTGTCTTTGGAAATGTTGTAGGAACAAGAGGAAATCTTCTTCTTGCATCTAGCCAGATTTATTTGCGGTACCAACACAACCAATAGGACCATCCTTCAAAAAAATCGTTTGGAAACGTACTCTTGGAAACGTAAACATTGGTGGAAGTACATTTCCAAGTGCGTTCGCTGCCACAGTTACTGTTATTAGAGTTCCTCGTTCGGCTGATGTTACGGCACCAACTTGTCGAGTGCCTCTTCTGCAAACAACGCGATTTGGTTTCTGCACTGTCGTGATGCCCGTTTCATCGACGTTATAGATATCTTTTGCTTCAAATTTTTCCCTGTCAAGTACCATCTGCAAGTTATCAAAGAAAGCTTCAACATTGTGTTTATTGAAGCTCGTTGCGCGAGCTAGGCTTGTGGCTTGAGCACATCTGATCGATAATTCTGGATGGCGGTCTAAAAAACTCCGGAACCATTCCACACCTGCAGTCTCATTTAAGTCCCATGAAGGTGGTCTAGCGATGTTGTAGCGAATAGTTAGATCGTACGCCAGTTGTCTTAAATCTTTTGTCGAGAGCCCGAAGTAAATATCAGCACACTTAATTGCATAACTGACAATCTCCTTTTCTTGAGCAGAGGTGAACACCTTCTTTGCTGAATTATAGCCCATAGTTACAATATCAGCAGGGGTATCTTCGGGAGCATTCTCTCTCTTTTTTTTATATCGCCCTAAGGTGACGTGGTTTGTATTAAACATCTCAGCTGCTTTTCTCAATGATTTTCCCAAAAGAACTTCCTCGTATGCCTGCTGATAAGCAAACATATCTTTGGAAGTTCTGTCTGTGACATGCTTTCTTTTTCTGGGCATCTGAAAAAGAAATGTATACTTACACAACTAAAAATAACTAACTATACCGCTGTGCACTGTGCTTTCAATGTTTTCAGAAGTACTGTAGTTTTTATTAAAGTACGTAACTTTCGATGTATTGGCTATCAGTCTATAAGCAACACTAATAACAAGATTTCTTAATTTGTATATATTTTGACAGTTTAGATTCCCTATGTCACTCAGAACGAAATTCATTGATGATTCTAAAAATAGCTCATAAACATAATTATATTAAAATAAAGAAACACTTAAACCCATTGGTATAGGTAGGTAGAACCACGGTAGCGTTAGAAATCAAATAGTAAAGTTTAAAGTATAGCCCAAGATATGATTATGATTAAAAAAACCCTTAAAAAAAGTTAGACTATAAGAGGTCACAAAAACATGCATACGTTAAGTATTAATATTATTAGCCCGTACTGTCCCACTGCTGGGCAAAGTCCTCCTTAACCTCCTTAACATTTCAACTTAATAGGCTATTTGACCGATTTCTGAAAACGATCAGTCTCATAATATGAGACTCCTAGAATTTTTAAATAAAAATAGTATTTTTTGGTTGTGTTCATGGAGTCCTCAGAAAGTGGTAATTTTAAATTCTTTCGTACCTATATTTCTTCCAAAAAAAGGAAAAGAAAATTTACTTTTAAAATAAGCTCCCAAAACGCTACCTTTGGCAATATGGCGTCGCACAGGAGTTAAGACGTCACTTGCCAGTAAACCAACCAATGAACGTAAGAAAGAATGAATGACAGACGCCATTTTAACTGACATGCGACGTCATCGTAGAATCGGCCAATCCAGGCCGTTTGCGATACAATGGCTGCAGATACATAATTGGGTATTTGACAGGAAGTCAAATGAGTTACTTTTAAAACGTAATTTTGTATGAAAATACTTGCTTGTGACGTCACATTTCAGAGCACTCTTTTTATGTTTCATCTATTTAAAAATTGTAATAACTAGTAAATGATTAAAGAAATACATTTACGAATCATTTTGTAAATTTTGTTTTAATCGAGGATCTCAAATAATGTATTGTTGATAGTGTCAAATACCGTATTATCAATTTTTATCTTGTGCTTTTTTACAGATACAGATTAAATTTAATTAAATCTGTAAAAAAAGATTTAATTTACAAAATAGGCCAACAAAAAATATGAGATGGTTTTCAGAAACCGGTCAAATAGCCTATTAGAAAGAAAGAAAAAAGAAAGAATGGTTTTATTAGAATTGTCACAGAAACACAATGAAGACATAATTCGTGGAGGCTTGTAAGACTGTGGCGTATGTCTGTATGCATGTCTATGTGGCGTTAAATAATGTTTATTTCTTCTTCTTAATAAGGCAAAACAGCGTTCAACGCGTCAGCTAGTGTTTTTCTACAATGCTTATCATTCAGTCTAATTTATCTCACAAGCACGTTCTAGTATGCATAGGAGTGACAGTTGGTTGACGAAGTGCGAAGCGATAAATCCATGAATCGATAATGGTAATGAGGCGTTCACACACCGATGCGTCATTGGTATTTCATAGATTTTATAGTGAGAGCACTAGTAACTGCATTTATAAATAGTTTGCTGATGATTATGTTTGTTAGTAAATGGGACGTCGGAATCATAATTAAATAAACACAAATATAAATGATCCCACTAGAATAGTAAAAACCAAGCCAAACACGGCACTAATGACGAAAAGCGTTTGTCAGATGGCTCCTACTTTATATAATAAACTGCCTTCAGCATGGAGGGAACTCCCCATAGGCAAATTTAAATCTACATAAGTTGAAGAATGTACTTTTAACCATAGCGTCCTTGAATATTTAAATGATAAATTTTGACATTGTGTACTTTTTTTAATGTGATTATTATTTTTTGTTATTATGTGATCAATTAACATTATTGACTGGTTTTGTTCATATACCCATAGATATCACTATTATTTTAAGTTTAAAACATTTGTACGCCTTATTGGCTAAACATAGCGCGCATTTTATATTTATAAGACCATGCATGTACTGTATACATGTTTGACAAATAAAGTATCTGATTCTGAATGACAAACTCTGTGGCGCAGCGGTTAGCGCGTCTGCCTACCATGCGAGGAGAGGTCCTGGGTTCGAACCCAGGCTGGGGGCAAACAAAGACCCCAGGTCTTGGATGTTTACATGTTTGTGATGTCGCTGTTTCTGGTTCCCTTATGCAGTTCCCAGCAATATGTACCTGTATTATGATCATCAACCCATTATGTCCCCACTGAGGGGCACGGGTCTCTCCCTTGAGGAAGGTATAGGCCATCTCCTCCACGGGGGCCAAGTCCGGATTGGTGGAGGCTTGTAAGACTAGTGGCTGGTCTTACTATCAGAAGTTTCCAAGCCGCCCTAAGGCCTCCGACTTGGCTTAACGACTGCCATCTATCGACGGCAGCTGGCACCAACTGCTTAACGTGTATACAGACATACTTCGACCAAATAGGGGATGTATTAGCAAAAGACAAGATAAAAAGTACCCGGAATCGTCCGTGTAATAACTAATGTTGATGAAGCAAGACGTTTGTCAGCATCATGGCTAGGGGCAAACCCGGTCTCTGAATACCCCTTCGCGATTCAGGCTTGAGTTTATGATTGTATGTTTGTAAAACTAAGAATTTCCCGCAGAGCCCCCGTCAAGGTATGGATTCTTCGTATCGCTATTGTAAACATTAGATTAACGATAACTGCCGTAGCACATTCGTATTGAATTTTCTGTGACTGCCCGCCCCGTACTAGTTAGTCTAAACTGCAGGCCACCAGATGGTATTCTGATTCGGTCGCACTACGCCATTATTATCTTGTAATGCGTATAAGTCTATAGCAGACAGTAGTGTGACGTGGGATGCAATATGAGAAAAACTGAGTTTTTAACGGACATAAAAAAGGAGAAGGTTCCGAATGCGTTATAATCTTTTTTTTATTTTTTTTACATGTGTAGCAATGTAGGCAATAGTTACATGTTTGTGACGTCGCTGTTTCTGGTTCCCACTACACAGGGTATCCTAGTGTGGGGCCAGAAGCAATGTACCTATGTGCCTGTATGTAAATGTTATGTTATGTTAATATTGGCAATTTTTTTAATGAAAAGGTGCTCCCATGGTCATTGAGTCAGGATCTCAGCTCTCGGAAGAATTGAAGAGTTCAAAGTTAAATGTTAAAGGCAGACTTGATAAAGCGATTTGGTTGTTTTTCTTGAGTGATGGAACAATCTGGCCGCGTGTTTCAAGAATTGCCCATTTTAGTATCTCTCTAAATGTGTTAATTAATTTTCACAGAAGCTCCCAATGTTGGCTTAACCTTTTGCCTTCGACAACAACCTAAGTTATAGAGTCAAGTTGAGCGTAAGA
The DNA here is from genome assembly GCA_947310845.1 of Yponomeuta plumbellus. Classification (NCBI taxonomy): domain Eukaryota; kingdom Metazoa; phylum Arthropoda; class Insecta; order Lepidoptera; family Yponomeutidae; genus Yponomeuta; species Yponomeuta plumbellus. Next base: position 4,959,135 of record OX371221.1, on the reverse strand, counting down.
TCAACACCGGAGCTGATATTATTAATTTTAGTTACAGAAGTTTGTTGTTTGACATGCCATCGTGGTACACAGCCACGGCTCCTGAAAATCAGTAGGTATTCTAACATAATTGAGAGATTGTATAGACATTTGTTGCAAACGCGATCTGTAAAAAAACATTTACATACAGGCACATACACAATCGCTCGTAGCCTGGGCTGCCTGAGTGATCTTAAACGATCACTAAGATTAAGCAACATACGGCGCGTTCAGTCCATGGATGGGTCACCGTCTATGACTAACGCTAGTGGCATTTTTCCGAGCGGTTCCGTGCTTCGCAAGGCACGTTAAGCAGTTGGTGCCGGCTCCCGTCGATAGATGGCAGTCGTTAAGCCAAGTCAGAGGCTTTAGGGCGGCTTGAGAACTTCTGACAGTAAGACCAGCCCCTAGATTTACAAGCCTCCACCAATCCGGAATTGGCCCCCGTGGTGGAGTATGGCCCATACCTTCCTCAGGGAAGAGACCCGTGCCCCTCGGTGGGGACATAATGGGTTGATGATGATGATGATGAATGAAACAGGCCCTGCAAGACATTAAAATAAAAGTTAAGAAATTATATTTAAAAAAAGCTGCCAAAAAACTTTAACGTTGTCTGGAAGAGATTGCTTTTAGCGATAGACCGCCAATTGGTCACGCTACATTTTTTAACATGAATGGAAATCTCAAAAGCCTTTCGAGAATTATGCTTTCAGAACAATTTCTATTTCTCAGACTTGTAAATAAGTCTATATTTTTAAGATATTCAATAAAAATCCTTGACCTTAAATGACTTTTCCATGACGACGTCAGGAAAGACAGTATGGGCCTTTCTCCACTTCTCCGGTCCGGCAAACGTTAATTACAGGTCCGACTTGGCTTAACGACTGCCATCTATCGACGGCAGCCGGCACCAACTGCTTAACGTGCCTTGCGAAGCACGGAACCGCTCGGAAAAATGCCACTAGCGTTAGTCATAGACGGTGACCCATCCATGGACTGAACGCGCCGTATGTTGCTTAACCTTAGTGATCGTTTAAGATCACTCAGGCAGCCCAGGCTACGAGCGATTCCCTGTTTCATTAAACTAGTTACAATTAATGGTTTACTATGTCAATTTGTGGTTTACTACTTTTAAATTGTAAAGTCGACTAACCAGCTAATTAAGAAGTTGACGCAGCTACGCTATGTACCTCGAATCGTCATAATAAACGACTTATAAAAGACTTGGGACTTCGTTCGCATAGTAATAAAATGAAAGTTCAAGATTGATGTCATCTTCAATCTATTATGTCCCCACCGAGGGGCACGGGTCTCTTTCCTGCGGAAGGTATAGGCCATAGGTCCACCACGGGGGCGAAGTCCGGATTGGTGGAGGGTTGTAAGACTTGTGGCTGTTCAGAAATTTTCAAGCCGCCAGGCCTCTTACTTGGCTTAACGACTGCCATCTATTGACAACTGCTTAACGTGTCTTGTAAAGCACGGAACCGCAGGGAAAAATGCCACTAGCATTAGTCATAGTACGGTCACCCATCCATCCATGCACTGAACGCGCCCTATGTTGCTTAACCTTCGTGATTGCTTAAAATCACGAAGGCGGCCGGGACTACGAGCGCGCGTTTTATAATATTGATGTAGAATAAATATTGGTGTGCAGAATCTACTTTCGGTGTCTGAGCCATTCAGAAGGAAATATATTAATGCTTTATAATAAGTGGTAAATTACTGTGAAGTTCACCGCACCTCTACCTGGGTCTGATTTCACGAAACTGCTTTAGCTAGTAGATGCTACTACGATTATCTGTGATAATCGACTTTGCAACGTACAGTAGAGCGTCGATTATCCGAACTAATTCGGGGACATGGGTGTTCGGAAAACCGATATTTTCGGATAATCGTACTATTTATACGGGGTGTCCCAAAACTCGACGTCAAGCCGGAATCGGGTAAAAAGGCAAGTCATACTGGTTACCAGAAAATACAAAAAAATCAAAATTGCTTGTATACAAAATTATAGGCATTTAAAAAAATGAGAAATCCTGTTGCCACAAATCTCTTTACTTTTTTCAATTTTTTTTTTGTTTTGTGACTGTGAATAATGCTTCTCTAAACTGTCAAAAAAAAATCTAAACCAACTTATCAAGCTTGGAAGAATAAAAGACATAAAAAAGAAATTGAAGTTAAAAAATTGCCCAGTTTTAATTTTAATTTTGGTTTTTATTATTTTTGTGAAATGTCTTGAATAAATAATATATAAAAATATTACTGCACTGAAAAAAAAATAGATTTTATATTTTCCGATAACCAGTATGACTTGGTTTTTCACCCGGTTTCGGCTTGATGTAGAGTTTTGGGACACCCTGTATTTATATTGATTCAGCCATACATATTTACGTACAGGTAAATGAAAACCATATTTACAGTCTGTTAGCTTTTAGAATATACCTCGGACTATCGGATAGAATCGGATATATTCGTGTAATAGAAATATCGGAACTAATATGAAAGAAATAAACTAATACAGAGCAGGAAGTAGTATTACACTCGTGTGCTTTCGGCGAAAACCGAAGCCTACTCTAGAGCTCGAGGTATATTCTAAAAGCTAACAGACTGTACATTTATATAATTATTTAATTAATGAAAAGTAGGAATACAGTAGTTTATCGAGAAGCGGTTATTTGGAAGCAACATACGAGTACAATGAGCGTTTTTCCTTATGTCAAATTTAGTTTTAAAAGGATCCCTAGGTGGCGCTGCCGTACCGTAATAATAAACGTCAAAGCAAAAAATAATACTATGGTTCTGTGGAATTTGTGATGGTTGGTTACCGAAAAAAAAATGCTGCTGTCGTTTGGTGATAAGTGCGCTTTTGGATACTTTGGAGTCTTTGCTATGGATTGTGGGATTGAAGTTTTATTTTTATTACGAGAAACCTCGTCCGAATAGCAACCCTGGTTCCTTTTCTTGTTTAGTAATCTGTGAACTGACTTTGACATTGATTGCTACGAATCACAAATTCGTATGAAGAAACGAATGACGCCATCTAGTGTATCTCAAGGAACTAAGAAAAAAAAAGAAAAGAAAAACGCCCATTAACAAATGAACGTATCGCGAAAAGTGCGCGAACACTGCAGCGCGGGAGGCGCTAGAGGCAAGCGCGGTTCGCGATAGCGTTCGGATAACCGACGTTCGGATAATCGACGCTCTGCTGTACTTCAAATCTTCTTACTGTATAAGGTTCAACAAGATTCCCCAAGATATTATATTAGAGTTACCTCCGATGCGGTTTAAGAAATGCCTCAAGCACACTTTGTGCAAAAAGGCTTATTATAAAAAAATCAATGATTATTTGGAAGACAAGGATGTCTGGTTTTAAAAAGTAGATTAATATTAAATGTATTTAGAGATTTTTCAATTATTATCTATCTATCTAATCTCTTTAAACGAGCAATCCTTGTATATATATTTATATATAATTTATATATATCCCAAGATTCTGGGATAGTTCTGATGGGAAAACGGGCGACCCGTTTCGGGCCGATTTCAAGAGACCCGCTTCGAGTCATGATGTTTTTTTTCCAATTTCTTTTTTTTTTGTTGAAAAAGGATTATTTTAATTTTATATTACATATTTTCCAGGTACTATTAATAATGTGTCTAGTGTTCAACAAATCCATGAGTAATATTTTTGAAGTTTGAAAGTTTGTTATTTAAACTAAGACTGTTTTGAGAAGAATAAACGTGGAGATTCGTTGTTAGTTTCTTCTCCACGTAAGTACTCTATTAATTGTGAAACTAACAACTTTGACGATCATAAAGTAAACATTTTGTTTGAATTTTGAATAACAATTTTGAGTTTGAGTTTGCATTGTCATAGAAAACCACGAATTGTAGTTCTATGGAACAGGCCCCTGCAAAACATTATAATAACAGTTGAGAAATTATATCAAACAAAACCAGCCAAGTGCGAGTCGGACTCGCGCACGAAGGGTTCTGTATCATTATCTCTAAAAACGGCAAAAAATCACGTTTGTTGTATACCCCTAAAAATTTGTTTTATTTTATTTTAACTATTTATTTTTAACCAATCCGGACTTGGCCCCCGTGGTGGAGTATGGCCTATACCTTCCTCACGGAAGAGACCCGTGCCCCTCGGTTGGGACATAATGGGTTAATGATGATGATGATGATTTATAAAGTGAATATATTATAGCTAAATATTCTGTGAATATTTCAAGCGTGTACCTGTTGCCGTTATCAATATCGAGCAAAAACGAGCAAAAATATCACGTTTGTTGTATGGGAGCCCCCTTAAATATCTAATTTATTCTGTTTTTTTTATTTGTTGTTATAGCGGCAACAGAAAATACATCATCTGTGAAAATTTCAATTGTCTAACTATTGACCGACCGGAGATATTTGCGTGAAGGTGTGTCGCGCTTTGTGAGGGCACGCCCCGCTGAATAATTACAACTACAACTACAAATGACTAACATCTATTTCGGTTGATCAGAATGAATTAAGCACGTAGATGTGTGTCAGGAGATATTTGCAGACTACTTTCTCCACTGCTTCGGTCCGGCAAACGTTAATTACCGATCCGATTTAGAAACCTACGACAGTAGGTACAAGCTTCTCCACTACTCCGGCATCCGGTTTTTAACAATCCGGTAATTTGCTAGATCGGAACGGTGTTTTATCGGTCCGAAGTGATCGACGTACAAAAATAATACACGTTTTTGCACCGCGCATCGAACCTGGGTATTGTGTACATTTCGAGGGCAGGTTCATAAAAAATGTTCCCATACAATTTTAACATTAATAAAATGTATGGAAGACGTCCCCTGCCTCGAATTGTAAAACCAACGAATTTTGATAAAGCACTGCGTCACGTTCGTTGCAACGCGCGACAGGGTGACTAATTTTTACTGACCGATTATAATAATATTAAGAAAATATTATCTTCTCCATTCCGGGCCGAGAGATGAACCCAAAATTCTTTTTGTCTTCGCACGTAGAGTAATAAAGCAAGCAACTGTCGACGTTCATAGAAATTAATCGTTCCCATTACTAGTTTAGCGTAATTACCTGTTTGTTTCAAAGAGATCTACCTTTAACTGCGCCGCACCGGCATCGGCATCCGAGTCAATACGGACAAGTGCACAAGCCAATCATTCGCCTTTTTCATCCCACATCGGACCGTAAAAAATCGGATTACCGGACAGTAAAATTCCTTGCAGTGCACACGCGCCCTTATACACAAGATCAGTGCGAACGGCCACAGAAATGAACAATACAGAAAAAATATTAATTTAATATGCATGTTTTTATGTAGCCTCTGCCGCAAAAGCCTCTTCATTAGACATCCGGTTCCCCAATGGCATTGCATTGTTTTTAGACGTATCTATTGCAAGAGATTAATTTACAAGATGCTTAGAAGGGATTCGCTAAGAGATATCTTCAATGAAACCAACATCTTGACAGTTGCAAGTATTGGACATTTATGAAAATATTATGTACTGTAGAAAAAATATAAAAGACTTGACGGTTTATTCATTGCGTTCAAGAAATCCTTATCTTATTAGTTGACTTTCGTCATAGGTACAATTAATAGGTACTTAAATTTCTTCTGTAATCCGGTTATTAGTTTCGTAGGTGACTGAAATATACATAATATTGTACTTTTAGAAAACCAGTTACGTAGAAAGATAAAAAAATATTTTTAGGAAACCAGTTACGTAACAGGATAAAAAAATCCCTTTAAGAAACTAGTTACCAAACTCCGGTTTCCTAAACGGCCCAAGGGACTTGAACGTGTTCGAACATTTTTCTATGACAAAGTATACTTACGATTTGCAAACAACATTATTAATGACATTATTTCAAGAATTATCTCTGTGATCTAGTTTTGTTTGCGGCACACTTGGCGAGTCACCAAAAACCCCACAGTATCTTTTGTCTCTGAGAACTTTCAACTGAGTTTTTTACGATTTGTTTATTTGCAAAACATGTGTGATGATTTGTCAGAAGGTCGTCTAACACCGTGAGGGTTTCTAGAAGAGCGATCAAATGTTAATCTCTCGTCAAGCTAATTTCAGCCAATCACGTGCCGGTATTTTGAATTAATCTCAGATTAATCTCTTGTTACATTTGAACACTCTTTCAGAAACTGAGGCTTAGTGTGTTTCCACTGATTAATGGCTTTCCATCGCTCCTTCCTAGGCTCGTAGCCCGGCTGCCTGAGTGATCTTAAACAATCACGAAGGTTAAGCAACATAGGGCGCGTTCAGTGTATGGATGGGTGACTGTAAGATAGATAGATAGAGAACACTTTATTGTACATAAAAAAGGAAATTACACAGGTATTTCTTAATCTAAGAGTACAGACGGCGGCCTTATCACTAAAAGTGATCTCTTCCAGACAACCTTTGTTATATATAATTAACGCTAGTGGCATTTTTCCGAGCGGTTCCGTGCTTCGCAAGGCACGTAAAGCAGTTGGTGCCGGCTGCCGTCGATAGATGGCAGTCGTTAAGCCAAGTCAGAGGCCTTAGGGTGGCTTGAAAACTTCTGACAGTAAGACCAGCCATTAGTCTTACAAGCCTCCACCAATCTGGACTAGGCCCCGTGGTGGAGTATGGCCTATACCCTTCTCAGGAAAGAGACCCGTGCCCCTCGGTGGGGACATAATGGGTTGATGATGATGAAGAATGGCTTTCACGCCCATTTAGGCGTTGTGTGCTTAATGTCCTAAAAAAATTGTATTTTTTCGAAAACATAATTAATTTCGAGCGCCCGTGCTAAATATTTCGATTTGGGTGGCTTAATTTTACTAAGTTTCAAAGCCGAAAAAAATCAGCATACAAAACCGAAAGTACGAAATGAACGGAATACGTCTTTGACTTAGAAACTACAAAGTCATAGATAGATAGATAATTCATTTAGCGCTGGGGCAAAACCCACTAATGATCAGATACATTAATACAAATTAACAAAAAAATTAAAACCTGTGACTCGCCCACGCACAGACAAAAAATTTAACTGGACCCAAAAAAGTAATTTTATTGTTTTGCATAAAGAAAAATAATTCTTGAATCATGTAAACTTTTTTACCTTCAATGAATCTTAATTTATTCAAGATTTTTTTTTTTGTATCAATGCGAAAATGTATGCAAATGCTTAAAAATGTGTGGATTGATTTTTTCAGTCCCTACAACATCTTTATAAGGTCGGGCCCTTCACTTTTTTTTTTTTTAATTTTCATTTATTATTATATCTTTATTTTACAGGGCCGTGTACGAAACTTAAGCCCTAACGGATGTTCGGGAAACATTTGTTACAAAAAATTAAGGTTAACGCCATAATGGCTCAAAACGGAATCCATTTTTCTTCATTTCTTTTTCGGTTGCGAAATACTTTTTCATACTAGGCGGCTCGTGTCATGAGAAAGCTTGAAAAACACTGTTCTAAGATTAGATACATCGACGCTTTACTGCTAAAACCGACTATCTGCATGAAATGTTGTTTCGAGAAAACTCGCGTTTAACTTTTGGATGTCGTTAACTATATTAAAACTTGTAATTGTGCATGCTTAGTTTGTGTTTTTGTTTCCGTTATTGCGACCATTATGTAGATCTTGAAGAGTAGATTCTGATGGTTTATATAACTCAGTTTTGACAAAAAGGGGACTTTGTTGGTTTTAGCAGTAAGGCGTCGACATATCCTTGTTTAACGGCCTCTGTGGCGTAGCGGTTAGCGCATCTGCTTACCATGCGAGAGGTCTCGGGTTCGAACCCCGGCTGGAGAGAAAAAAAAATCCGAGGTCTTGGATGTTTACATGTTTGTGACCTCACTTTTTCTGTTTCCCACGACACAGGGTATCCTAGTGTGAGGCCAGAAGCAATCTATGTACCTATATGTAAATGTTTATGTCTATTTGTCTCCCTTCCAGGTAGTAGAATGCAAAGACAAGCGGACTGGGCACCGTCGTGCATTGAAAGTGTTGCACGACAGTGTGAAGGCGCGCCGGGAGGTCGAGCTACACTGGCGGGCAAGCGGCTGTGTTCACATCGTCGAGGTGGGTCCGATTTTCTCCGTCTCTTCTTTTATTTTCTTAACCGACTTCATAAAAGCCTTCTCCTTTTATGATTCTCCGTTTGACGCGTGTATTACTGTCTTTTATTTCATCATCAACCCATTATGTCCCCGAGGGGCACGGGTCTCTTCCCTGAAGAAGGTATAGGCCATACTCCACCAAGGAGGCCAAGTCCTGATTAGTGGAGGCTTGTAAAGGTCATAGCCCACTTACACGACTCTGCTACCACCCGGCAAAAATAATATAATTCAAATATGGGCTTTAAATATTGCTCTTTAGATATATTTTACATTGGCATCATAAATTAGCTGACAGCTGACAGCGAGCTGTCATCATAAGCTTGGCATCATAAATTAGCTGACAGCTGACAGCGAGCTGTCTGCTAATTTATGATGCCAATGTAAAATATCGACCCCTATTTGGCAAAACATCGTAAGCGCCAAAAATAAAATTTTACAGGAGACGATTTCTTTAAATTTACTTGAAACCTAGTAAAGCTACGGGTGTACGTCTCAGGTAAGAAATTTTACTTTTCGTTGCGTTAATCCATTAAAAATTAAGAAAACAATGAAACTACACGGTTTGAAGTAATAATGGCGCATACGATAGTTTTCGACATTAAAATATGAGGCAATTTTGTGTAATGTCGCATACGACGTCATTTATACTTTAATTATACTTAATAAATCTGCTGCCTAATTGTATCGTATAATTGTAGAAAAAACGAAATAGTGAAGTTAAATGAAATAATATTTAAAAGAAGATGTTTTATTCTTTAAAAACCCAATTGCACAGGTAAAATAATAAACTTAAATTAAATCACTTATTTCAAATTACTATTGTACCTAAAGATAAATAAACAACCATAATTTTTATCACTTCTATAAAGGATACAAAATAATATTTTAAAAATAAACTTTTAAACATTATTTAAAACCTAACCATAGTAACAATAGCCCTCAGTCAGAATTTTTTTTCAACGTATAGGATTTACATTCTGTTTCTTGAATGATGAAGTCGATGGTCAAAGACGCCGTAGATACTTCAGAATCACTGCATTAACTGCAGTGATTCTGAAGTATCTACGGCGTCTTCGACCATTCGACCTTCGACCGGTCTTTGAATTTTTGAAAATAATGTTATTGTTATCTTTACCATCTGCTTCGAATACGATTATCTCATTCTCATCTTTTTCATTTATTTCTATCATGTCATCGATTGCCTTCGATTCGATCGAGACACGGGAGGTGCTCGAGTATCTCCAGTGTTGCCGAATTGACTATCGGTATATCGAGGTGCTTGTACCACAACGCCACCATGTTGGTCGGAGTACAGGAGCAGAATTCCACAGAAAAGAGGCGTGAGACAGGGAGATGTCATATCTCCGAAACTGTTCACGAACGGACTGGAAGATGCCTTCAAGCTTCTGGAATGGCAGGAAGGCGGCATCAATATCAATGCCGAGTGCATCAGTCACCTTCGATTTGCCAACGATATAGTAGTCATGGCAGAGACGCTGGAGGACCTCGACATAATGCTCCCAGACCTCAGTTGAGTCTCTCAACGGGTGGGCCATAAAATGAACATGGACAAAACGAAGGTCATGTCGAACGCCCGTGTTGTGCCCACCCCAATAACAGTAGGGAACTCGACTCTCGAAGTTGTAGACGAATACGTCTACTTAGAACATACTGTCCAACTAGGCCGGGCCAACTTCGTGAAAGAGGTCAGTCGTCAAATCCGACTCAGCTGGGCAGCATACGGGAAGCTTAGAAAAGTATTTTCCTCCGATATACCTCAATCACTCAAAACAAAATTGTACAACTAGAGTGTTACTTACTATGGGCCTCATAAAACAGCTAAACGTAACGCAACGAGCTATGGAAAGGGCTATGCTCGGAATTTTCCTACGTGACCTAATCAGAAATGATGAGGTGCGTAGACAAACGAAAGTCGTAGCCCACCGGATGAGCAAGTTGAAGTGGCAGTGGGCGGGGCACATAGCACGCAGAACTCATGGCCGATGGGGCCAAAAAGTGCTCGAATGGAGACCACACATCGGCAAGCGCAGCGTAGGACGACCAGCCAAAAGATGGACAGACTATCTTATCCAAGTGGCAGGAAGACACTGGATGCAAGCCGCTCCGGTCTTTTTGGAAATCCATGGAGGAGGCCTATGTCCAGCAGTAGACTTCTAGTGGCTGAATGATGACTGAACTAAAGAGGCAGTCGAAAAGAATATTAACTTGAAGAGGGTCTCTGACCACACAGAAAGAGCCCCAGGCAATTTGCAATGAGCGTTTTTCCTTATGTCAAATTTAGTTCTAAAAGGATCCCTAGGTGGCGCTGCCGTATGGTAATAATAAACGTCAAAGCAAAAACTAATACTATGGTTCTGTGGAATTTGTGATGGTTGGTTACCTAGAAGAAAAAATACTGTTGTCGTTTGGTGATAAGTGCGTTTTTGGAAACTTTGGAGTCTTTGCTATGGATTGTGGGTTTGAATTTTTATTTTTATTACGAGAAACCTCGTCCGAATTGCAACCCTGGTTCCTTCTCTTGTTTAGTGATCTGTGGACTGAATTTGACATTGATTGCTACGAATCACACATTTGTATGAAGAAACGAATGACGCCATCTAGTGTATCTCGAGGAACTAAGAAAAAAAAAAGAAAGGAAAAACGCCCATTATAGTAGGTACTAAACTTGTCCGGTAATCGCGCAAGAGCGTCCAAATTCTTACGGATAGGTAAAAATTGTTATTTTTAAGCCTTGCCTGCTAATCACGCAAGCGATAGTAAGCAAAATAAATTATAGCAGTGACAGTTACCTGTAACTAATCAAAAACAACTTTTAACGCAGTTTTGCCTTTTAGATTTAAGTTTTCTTTTGGGATCAAACAGTAGTACGCACGATAGCCACGTTATGTCGACTGATTGACACCGTTTTAAACCACCTGATTGCTCAGAATTCGAACTCGAAACGTCTATTTCACTCTCGTGCGGTAACGTATGTGACGTTTTTTTCAGACATGGCGGATACGATAAAGAAAAATAACTTTTTTTTTAGCGTATGCACCTTTTTTGGCGGTTACGATAAACACTAAATGGCTTGTAACTTTTTTTCTGATTGAAAAACCGTTACAATTTATACTTATTTTGTAGACGGCATCAAACTGCGTAGGTTACGATAAAAAAAATTTTTCTTAAAATTGGCGCTTACGATGTTTTGCCAAATAGGGGTCCATATATCTAAAGAGCAATATTTAAAGCCCATATTTGAATTATATTATTTTTGCCGGGTGGTAGCAGAGTCGTGTAAGTGGGCTATGTCCTTAAGACGAGTGGCTGGTCTTACTGTCAGAAGTTTTCATGCCGCCCTAAGGCCTCTGACTTAACTTAACGAATGGCATAGACGGTTAGTCATAGACAGTGACCCATCCATGGACTGAACGCGAGGTATGTTGCTTAACCTTCGTGTTCGTTTAAGACCACTCAGGCAGCCCAGGCTGCGAGCGATTTGCGCCTTATATTGTCCCCAAATTCCAGATCACGGACGTGTACGACAACACTTATGGCGGCAAGCGGTGCCTGCTGGTGGTGATGGAATGCATGGACGGCGGCGAGCTCTTCCAGCGGATACAAGACAACAAGGAGGGGGCCTTCACCGAGCGGCAGGCCGCCGAGGTACGCACATAATAATATTCATCATCATCATCTTCATCTGCTCGAAATGATGCATTTTGATGCCCAAAGGGGTTTGGGTAACTTTGTGCCCAAAGGGGTTTGGGTGACGGTTGGCGTCATTTTTTTTTTTGAGCGACCATCATTTGTGTCGGTGTTTATTTGTAATACTAATTTAACATAACATAAATATAAAATAAGTTAAGCTGTAAGTAATATCGGAAAAAAGTTATGGCTCTTCAAAAAGCAGAAAACAAAAGTTGTATTCTGAGAAATTATTTGACGTGCAAGCAGATTGCCCGCGCTCCTCATACTTTTGGAAAAGTTAATATTTCTAAAAGTAAATAAATAATAAACTCACGCCGGTTATCCCCGAGGGGGTAGGCAGAGGCACCAATCACTAGAACTAGGCCCACGTTTTGCCGAGTTTATTAGGTCCCAACGTGACAAGTGGCAAGCCTGTCGCCGTTATCCGGGCACAATTTATCAGCGAATGGTGTTGCTGTACAAACAAACAAAATATGTACATAACTAAAAGTCATTAGTACATGGGGGATACGAACCCAGACCCTCATGATCGAGAAGCAAGGGTCAACCTCACTACGCCACCACAGCTGTTTGTTTCTTTTTAAATATAACCAAGGAGAACTTGATATAACATAACATTTCACATAACATTTACATACAGGCACATACACAAATATAAAAAAAAACACACACACACACACACACACACACACACTCACACACACACACACACACACACACACACACACACACACACACACACACACACACACACACACACCCTCACACACACACACACACACACACACACACACACACTCTCTCACACACACACACACTCACACACACACACACACACACACACACACACACACACACACAGAGAGACACACACGCGCACATTTAACTAAGTCCACAAATGAGCTTGTGCTTGTACAAAAATAAAAATGTTGACACCACTCGGCCACAGCTTTACAGATAACACGTTCAACTAGTTCAATTAGTTCGTTTATTTTTATAAATATAAATAACGCAATGCTAATGAAGAAGAAGAAAGAAGAAGAAAAAAAATTTATTATAACAACAAAACACACGCCACAAAACAAAATAAATCCAAAAATTAAACCATAAAATTAGTACAAAACAAAGAATCAGAAGAAAACAGGAGGAAAATAAAGATCACGGCGTGTCACTGCTGTTATAAATGGCAGCTGACTCAGCATTATCCTGAAGGAAAAGCCTTCAGCGCTGATTTTCAGTCAGTGCCAGATGATACCCCGCGAGCGTCACAGACCGCGGTGTGGTACTGCGATGACAGAATTTAAAAAACTTAATACTTATGTACAGAAAAATAAGGAACATAATACTTATGTACAGAATAGATTAAGTACTTAAAATAGTTTATTACCAAGAAACAGACAAGACTATTAAGTATACATTAATTAATAGATATAACAAAAATATATATGGATAATGTAATTAAGAAGGAACCAAAATATGTACATAGAAATACACAGAGAAATATTATAGATACAGCACTTCACAGTCCCGCTATGCGATTACAGATTCATGTCTGTAGTTGCGGCGAAGGGTTGGAAGGGAAGGGAGGGGTGGTTTCTGAAGCTCCAGCAGATATGCCCTGAGCTTACGCCCATCTAATCTATCCTCCCCAGATAGTGCACTCCATCTGCGTAGCCGTCCGCCACCTCCACGACTCGAACATCGCCCATCGGGACATCAAACCCGAGAACCTCCTCTACAGCGACTCGGCACCCAACGCTCTGTTGAAACTCACAGACTTCGGCTTCGCCAAAGAGACTCTCACGCCGGCCGACACTCTGCAGACGCCGTGCTATACGCCCTACTACGTCGCGCCTGAGGTTTGTAGCGCTTAATAGCCTGCGCGGACGACGGACTTTTCTCCGCGGCGGCGAAAAAAGTACGCTCCGCGAATAAAAAGTCCTCCTCGGATTAACCGCGAACTCAACGCACACGGGCGTGCGAAATACTCGGTCCATCCCCTTATATTTCAACACGGACTAAAGTCCGCCGTGTGCGTTACTTCGCCATGTCGCACGAGTTCTATTTTTTTCGGGGACTCCCGCGTACTTTAATCCGGTCCGCTCCCTGCATGTCCTCGGTTATTCGGCGGATTTTTAGTACGCGGCACTTTTAATCCCTCGTTTGCGTTACTCGATATAGTTGTAAGCGATCTATTTTAGCGGATAAAAAAGTCCGCGGAGAAAAGTCCGTCGTCTGCATTAGAAGGCCTCACGCCACTCTGGAGACATTTTTTACTTATTCAGTCATCGTTAACTTCAATCATTCACTCAGTTCATCATTCATTCGCAAACCATTCATTTATCTATATTAGTTAATAATTTTATACCGGTCTACGGTAGACTCGAACGAAATGCACATCAAATTGAAGAGCGTAAAAAATTAGTCGATCCGAGTATTTTCAATATAAAAATGAATGAATTAATTGCAATATATAATGGCGTTGGAATCGCTCGTAGCCCCAGCCGCCTGAGTGATCTTAAAAGATCGCGAAGTTAAAGCAACATTGGGCGCGTCCAGTGCAGTGACCGTTCTAAAAAGTTCTGCTGTTGCACACGCACATATGGCCCGGCAGAGCCTTAATATAGTTTAAGTGATTTGATGGAAGTAATTGGAGAATTTTATATCAACTGTTATAATTTTAATTGAATGTCATTCGAAATTTATTGATACTATTTTAATTAATTATTTATCACGATTGAATTTGAATGTAATTTGATAATTCTTTTTTTATTTATTATTGTGATTTAATTCAATGCTATTTGTGTAATCTGATAATTCTATTTTATTCATTGTTATGATTTATTTTACATTCTATATTGTTATGATAATCATTGTGTTATGCTTTATGTGTGTGTGTGTTTCAAAGCGCAAATAAACGTTTTATCTATCTATCTATCTATCTATCTAAAACTAACGCTAGTGGTATTTTTCCGAGTGGTTCCGTGCTTCGCAAGGCACGTTAAGCAGTCGGTGCCGGCTGCCGCCGATAGCCGAGTCAGATGCCTTAAGCCGGGTCCGCTGCGCCATGTTACGCGTGTTACAAAAAGCGTAACACGTAAATATAATAAAAATGGGACGTGGTATAACACGTTAGGTGTTACATAACGTTACGTTACGTGTTACGTAACACGTAAATTGTAAATTCCACTCCCCATTTTTGTTTTAATAACGTGTTACATTTTTTGTAACACGCGTGACATGGCGCAGTGGACCCGGCTTTAGGGCGGCTTGAAAACTTCTGACAGTAAGACCAGCCACTAGCCTTACAAGCCTCCACCAAACTGGACTTGGCCCCCGTGGTGGACACTAGACGAAAACGCGGCTTAGCTCGGGTCATTTTCTCTGTATCGATATTACTGCAGTAGATTAAATCTTATTTACCCAATTACCTACGAGTATCACTTCTCTGTCTCAAAATCAAAGATCAAAATCAATTACAAAGGATAAAAAAAATACAAACCGGTAACACCTGTAACGCGTGTTGACGTGACACCAGCATGACATGTTAGTAACGCTATTATATAGCCTTTAATTAATTAATTTTATCTAAAAAATACTTAATAATCCGAATTTTCCGCCTATAAGTTGTCGACTCAGATCGACTAATTTTTTACGCTCTTCAATTCGATATGCGTTTCGTTCGACTCCACCGTAGACCAAATTATTAACATAGATACATGAATGGTTTGCGAATGATCGATGAACTGAGTGAATGATTGAAGTTAATGACGACTGAATGTGTGAAGCCTTCTAAAGTCGGCTTCCCACGGTCCGCGATATCGCGGACGGACGCGGACCAGCTCGCACGACACACCGCGGGAAGGGTCTCGGTCCGCGGTAGCACAGACGTCTGTGGCGGTGCGCCGTACCGTGGGTACGTGGTCGTATCGATATCCGCAGAATCGCGCACCGTGGAAAGCCGCGGGACGGGTGCCGTCCGTGTGTCTGGCGGCAGCATTGGCGTTTTCATACCTGTATAAGAATATAAAATAATGTTTGACATTGCAAGTATTGATTACACTCATGGGTCTTGAATTTTGACATTCTAGGGTAGATGGACATTCATACCTACCAAACTTTGTATTAGATTTAAGATGATTTGAGAAAAGATGGTCAGAGTGTTGTTTCTCCATCGTTTTCACATTTCCTCGTTTTCCGTCCACAGGTCCTGGGGCCGGAGAAGTATGACAAATCGTGCGACATCTGGTCTCTGGGTGTCGTGATGTACATTCTCCTCTGTGGCTTCCCGCCTTTCTACTCCAACCACGGCCTGGCCATCTCCCCTGGGATGAAGAAGGTGAGTTCTCCAATCATCATCATCATCATCATCATCCTCAGGCTATATTAGTCCACTGCTGGACATAGTCCTCCCCTAATGAGCGCCATAGCGCCCTGTCTTCAGCTTGCCGCATCCAGCATCTGTCTGCAGTTTTTCGCAGATCGTCATCATCATTCATCATCAACCCATTATGTCCCCACCAAGGGGCACGGGTCTCTTCCCTGAGGAAGGTATAGGCCATACTCCACCACGGGGACCTGGGGGGGGGATTGGTGGAGGCTTGTAAGACTAATGGCTGGTCTTATTGTCAGAAGTTTTCAAGCCGCCTCTGACTTGGCTTAACGACTGTTCTTCAATCAGAGATCGGAAATTCATTTCAACGTAAAGAATGTATTTATAAATGTTTAGCATGTTTTGTCATAACTGGCGTATTTTTTTTTTGGTCCTGATAATTGAGGAGCAAACATTCAAACAGTGATTTGTCACATTTTCTGGAAAAATGGGCTGGCGACACCAATTTGTACAGTTGATTAAATCCTCCATTTTTTCTTATTCAATTTCGTCCAAAACATTGACGACCTCTGTAGCGTAGCGGTTAGTGCATCTGCTTACCATGCGAGAGGTCCCGGGTTCGATCCCTGGCTGGAAAGAAAAAAAAACTCCAGGTCTTGGATGTTTACATGTTTGTGACGTCGCTGTTTCTGGTTCCCACGACACAGGGTATCCTAGTGTGGGGCCAGAAGCAATGTATGTGCCTGTGTGTAAATGTTTATGTTTATGTTTATGTTTGTCATCTATGCTTTCATGTTAAAATCTACTGTTTCGAACAAACAGTGTTTTCTCCAAAGGTCCGTTTTATTTTTCCATTTACCCAACAATCTAAGCCGGTATTTGAATGTTTGCTCCTAATCGCATTGTGCAGCATTATGTCCCCACCGAGGGACACGGGTCTCTTCCCTGCGGAAGGTATAGACCATACTCCACCACGGGGCCCTAGTCCGGATTGGTGGAGGCTTGTAACACTAGTGGCTGGTCTTACTGTCAAAAGTTTTCAAGCCGCCCTAAGCCACGTTGTTTTGCCAAATACAGTTATGAAAAATAGATAACAACCTATTCTCAGTATTACCGACTATACATATAATATTTCTTCAAAATCGGTCCAGCCGTTTCAGGGAAGTGCGCACACTTCGCGCACACACGATCACTGGATACACTGTGACACGAGAATTTTATATATTAGAAGATTGTATTTTGTATTTTATTTTAAGTTTATTAAGGAAATCAACATCTTACAGTAGCAGTAGAAGCTTAAATGTAATATAGTGACAAAGTTAAAAAACAATACAAAGTAGGTTACATTAGATAGATAGATAGAATATTCTTTATTGTACTCATAAATAACATTTACAGATTTTTTACGGTTTCATTTTAAATTAAATTCAATTAAACCTTTTTTTTCCTTAAAAGATCATGTGACATAATTATTGTGTAGCTAAGTTACATTCTGTAAGTACGTAAGTACGTATACTTACAGTTTTTGCTACCGAAGAAAAGGAAGGGTAAGATCGAAATACCCACGTAAAACGTACGCACCCAGCCCTCTCCCCTCTTCAATATCACAGTCTCAATTATCCAAGTACTATTTTTGTATCCAATTTACACGAAAGAGAATAGGTATGTAATAGATAATATTGTATAAATAAGTGTTTGGGTAAGCAGTAAATTGTTTGTATTTTTTCTCGTGTACATTAAAGAATATTCTTATCTTATCTTACGTTGTATTTAAGTATAACAGGTAGTTTATAGTAAATACTTGCTGGATAGTGTTACGGTAGTAAATAGCATTTAATATCTATCGATTAAAATATCAACTAGTTGGTTTTTAAACAAAGATTTAGACTCTGTGAATATATCAAGAGCTGCCAATATTCTAACGAAGATTCAATCTTTTCAGCGCATCCGACTAGGCCAGTACGACTTTCCAGAGCCGGAGTGGTCCAACGTCTCGGCGGAAGCCAAGAACCTGATCCGGGGTATGCTCTCCGTGGACCCGGCCAACCGGTTGACCATCCATCAGGTGAGTGGCGTCCAGGCTTTTTTCCAGGTCTATGTTGCAGGTGAATATTTTCTCGCTAACCGGATCCAGGGGTTGAGACCAACGAGGAACCAAGGAAAAATAATAAAATAACTCACATGGTAACTATTGAGTGCGGCACTTACTCACCTGATGGATAACCTGATAATGTATTTATAATGCATGCACTATTTGTGTAGTTATCCTAAAATTTGCAATGCCTGTAAAAGGCAACTAAGTTCTAAGGGCTAAATTGTATTGAACACCAAACTGTTACACTTGGTTGGCAAATAAATTTTGAATTAAATTTGACGACCTCTGTGGCGCAGTGGTTAGCGCATCTGCCTACCATGCGAGAGGTCCCGGGTTCAAACCCCGGCTGGTAACAAAAAAAACCCCAGGTCTTAGATGTTTACATGTTTGTGATGTCGTTGTTTCTGGTTTCCACGACACAGGGTATCCTAGTGTGGGGCCAGAAGCAATGTATGTAAAAAAAAACTAGACGAAAACCCACCTTCGCTTGAGTCATCATTTCCTATGTATCGATATTTCACCAGTAGATATTTCTCTTAAATCTTATTTACCCAAATAAGTCTCACGTCTCTGTCTCACAATCAAAGGACTTAAAGTCATAGTCAAATATTTTATTCATAGTACAAACAAAATATTTACTTTATGAACGTCAAAGTTGTTATAAAGTAAACGTTAAAATTAGTTTCTTATCATCATCATCATCATCAACCCATTATGTCCCCACCAAGGAGCACGACGGGTCTCTTCCCTGAGGAAGGTTTCACAGGAAGGACACAGTTTCTTATAGTTACGTCTAATATCAGGAAAAAAAAGAGTCTGTTAGCTTTTAGAATATACCTCGGCTACTATCGGATAGAATCGGATATATTGCAATAAGGTAAGGTTTAATTTGTATTGTTATTTATAACTTTTCAAAATAGTGAAGAAAAGTTTTATACAGAGCAGGAAGTAGTATTACACTCGTGTGCTTTCGGCGAAAACCGAAGCCTACTCTAGAGCCCGAGGTATATTCTAAAAGCTAACAGACTGTACAGCTATCATAAAAAGTTTCCTTCCCTAATTCAGATAGTCAATATTTAGAACAATTTTTCTTATTAAAAACTAGCTTTCGCCCGCGACTCCGTCCGCGTGGACTTTAGTTCAAAATTTCGCAACCCCGTTCACTCCCTTAAGGGTTAAATTTAAAAAAAAACGGCAAAACACGTGCTCAATCAATTGCCTTGAAGAGTATTTATATTAAGTTTCAAGAAAATTAGACAACATTCTTCATACCTCCCATATAAATTTTGGCAACCCTTTTCCCCCCTTAGGGGTTGAATATCAAGAAATCCGGACTTATCCCTTGCCTACATCATATATAGACCCTCTGTGCAAAATTTCAGCTTCCTAGGTCCAACGGCTTGGGCTGGGCGTTGATGAGTGAGTCAGTCAGTCAGTCAGGACTTTGAATTTTATTTATATAGAAGATTAAAAGGTGCGACCGAGTAACATCAGCCCTAATTATAAATATAACCTTCGCAGGTGATGTCTTCACCGTGGGTCCGCCAGTACACACAAGTCCCGCAAACCCCTTTGTACACGCACACGCTCCTGCGGGATTCTGCGCACGCCTGGGCGGACGTGCAGGAAGAGATGACGCGCTCACTAGCGACCATGCGCGTCGACTATGACCAGGTAAGTGACGCGCTCATAAGTTACCATATGCGTCGACTATGACCAGGTAAGTGACGCGCTCACTAGCGACCATGCGCGTCGACTATGACCAGGTAAGTGACGCGCTCATAAGTTACCATATGCGTCGACTATGACCAGGTAAGTGACGCGCTCACTAGCGACCATGCGCGTCGACTATGACCAGGTAAGTGACGCGCTCACTAGCGACCATGCGCGTCGACTATGACCAGGTAAGTGACGCGCTCATAAGTTACCATATGCGTCGACTATGACCAGGTAAGTGACGCGCTCACTAGCGACCATGCGCGTCGACTATGACCAGGTAAGTGACGCGCTCATAAGTTACCATATGCGTCGACTATGACCAGGTAAGTGACGCGCTCACTAGCGACCATGCGCGTCGACTATGACCAGGTAAGTGACGCGCTCACTAGCGACCATGCGCGTCGACTATGACCAGGTAAGTGACGCGCTCATCAATTTCCATATGCGTCGACTATGACCAGGTAAGTGACGCGCTCACTAGCGACCATGCGCGTCGACTATGACCAGGTAAGTGACGCGCTCACTAGCGACCATGCGCGTCGACTATGACCAGGTAAGTGACGCGCTCATTAATTTCCATATGCGTCGACTATGACCAGGTAAGTGACGCGCTCACTAGCGACCATGCGCGTCGACTATGACCAGGTAAGTGACGCGCTCATTAATTTCCATATGCGTCGACTATGACCAGGTAAGTGTTGCGCTCATTAGCTACCATATGCGTTGACTATGACCAGGTAAGTGACGCGCTCACTAGCGACCATGCGCGTCGTATATGACCAGGTAAGTGACGCGCTCATTAATTTCCATATGCGTCGACTATGACCAGGTAAGTGTTGCGCTCATTAGCTACCATATGCGTTGACTATGACCAGGTAAGTGTCGCGCTCATAAGTTACCATATGCGTCGACTATGACCAGGTAAGTGACGCGCTCATTACTTACCATACGCGTTGATTATGACCAGGTAAGTGCTGCGTGCATTAGCGACCATGTGCGTTGACTATGACCAGGTAAGTGACGCGTTCATTAGTTACCATGCGAGTTGATTACGAACAGGTAAGTGACGCACTCAATAGCTGCTATATTCGTTCACTATGGCCAGGTAAGTGCCGCGTACATTAGTCACCATGCGAGTTGATTATGACCAGGTAACTGACGCGTGCATAAGCGACCAGGCGCGTAAACTATGACCAGGTAAGTCACCAGTGACGCGCTCACTAGCGACTATGCGCGTAGACTATGACCAGGTAAGTGACGCGCTCATTAGCTGCTATATGCGTTGACTATGACCAGGTAAGTGACGCGTTCATTAGCTATCATGCGAGTTGACTATGTCCAGGTAAGTGCTGCGTTCATTAGCTTCTTTGACTATGACCAGGTAAGTGACGCGCTCAATAGCTACCATGCGTTCATTGGCTGTTATCGTGCGCGTTGACTGTGACTAGGAAAGTGACGCGTTCATTAGTTATCGTGCGCGTTGACTGTGACTAAGAAAGTGACGCGCTCGTTAGTTATCATGCGCGTTGACTATGCCCAGGTAAGTGCTGCGTTCATTGGCTTTTATATGCGTTGACTATGACCAGGTAAGTGACGCGTTCATTAGTTACCATGTGAGTTTATTACGACCAGGTAAGTGCCGCGTGCATTAGCGACCATGTGTGTCGACTATGACCAGGAAAGTGACGCGCTCATTAGCTACCATGCGCGTTAATTATGACCAGGTAAGTGACGCGTTCATTAGTTATCGTGCCCGTAGACTGTGACTAGGAAAGTGACGCGCTCAATAGTTACCACATATGCGTTGACTATGACAAAAAGAAAAGTCTCGTGCTTATAGGACTTTTGTTTGATACTCCTCAACAGTGGTTCTCAAATGAATTCCTAGTAAATAAAGTCCGTTTTTAAATTCGATGCGAAAAAAAATTACGCGGTGTTACCACTATAAAATAATCAAAATAATAATAATAAAGATTTCATCGGTAGATTTATTTTTACCGTGAATAGAAGGCTCATGTGACAAAAATCCTTATCACAGCAAAGACATTAAAATTTAATTACTCCTAAGAGGAAAGGCTAAAAAAACACCTTCGGTATCACAAACAATTTTGACTTGGAAGTAAAATGGGGTAATTTGGTTTTTACGTACTAGCAACATTCAGACATTGACAACCCTTGGCTTGTATTGATATGTCAACATGACACTTTATTTTTTTACATTGAACTAAAAAACAGACTTTAGACATATCTGAGTGGTTGACCAAAAAGGGACCTGGGGGGATTGGAAACCGTTATTTTTTTTATTTGAATTTTTTAATCTGTGGTATTTTAGCTTTGTTTTGGTCTAACCAGAATATTTTTAGGTGCCGTAGTTATTTTTTTATGACTTTTTTTGTGAGCCGAGCACGAGTCGAAACCTATAGAAACACGAAACTTCAAACGCGATTTTCTCGAAATCAATTATTTTCCCTTGAGATCCCTTTTTGGTCAACCACTCACATATAACAATTTCCCCTTTGTCTTTGGTGCCACCAAGACGGTCTTCTGTAATAATTAAGCAAAAAAAGCGAAAAGGCCGCCAGCGACCACAACGAAATCACAACTAAGTTTTATTTTCAGGTACAAATCAAGTCACTGGAACATAGCAACAATTCGTTACTGAACAAACGGAGGAACAAAGTTGGTGCTTGAACATTTTACAATAATTGCGATACAACGTACAGAGTCGTGTATAATTAGATGTATAAAACAGTTTATACAATACAAAAAAAAACATAACGTCACTAAACCCTTAATAAGCCATAGGGATAATAGTTCCCACTTTAAATTGAACCTTATCGCTTTGAGATAAAGTCTAAAACCAATGAAAAATTTATACTATCCATGGCCGTTTAAGGGTTAACTTAACAGGGTGCTTCAGAAATGTATTCTTAACCTATTTTTAATTTTCCGTAAAAGGTAGTTCAGTGTGCGATTAAATTTTTTATTGCAGTAGGACCTCGTTAATCCGGCGAGGCAAAAACAAGACCCTTTCCGGATTATCGAGGCGTCCGCATTATAGTATTTATTAAAACACATGTTTAACCTTAGAGTTTCTTTAACCCTTCACCAGGCAAAGGTATAATAGTGACCACTTTAAATTGAACCTTATCACTTTGAAATGAAGTCCAAAACCAATGAAAAATATTACTACTTATTGCCTGGTTAAGGGTTAATAAATTTTTAATCAAAGCATAAAGACAAAAATGCATAGTGTTCAAAATTACGCGAGTGCGCTAAATTGTCACTGTAGACGGAAGGCGGTAAAGAAAACACGGACGAGGGTTTGTACCTACACCCGCCACCTCCGCAAACCCCAATGCCCGGCCGGATTAAGGTCATAGCCCACTTACACGACTCTGCTCCCACCCGGCAAAAATAATATAATTCAAATATCTCACCCTTGCAAAAACAACTGATATTTCGAAGAAAACCATTTTTTATTCGTAGATAAATTTTTTTAACGCGATTTTATTTACTCAGCTAATGCTGAAATAATGAGCAAAAGAGACATTGCATCACGTTATAGCGCTATCTCTTTCTGCCATTACTTTAAAACCTTAAAAAAATGCTCTCATGTAACTTAAGGGTTCAGAAGTAACACGTTGTTCTTGCAAGTGTGCGATATGGGCTTTAAATATTGCTCTTTAGATATATTTTACATTGGCATCATAAATTAGCTGTCAGATGTCATTGCCGTGTTATTTTTGCCGGGTGGGAGCAGAGTCGTGTAATGCCCGGTTCCTATAATATACGCCTACCGGCTACGATCCGTTTTCCATACAATTTATTGACGGTTCGTAGAAATTTCGTAGGAATTGTAACCGATCGTAACAAAAAACGAAGCGTTTTGTGAATATTGGAACCGGGCATAAGTGGGCTATGTGACCTTTACAGCGATCACCGAACAAGCGGGAGTCCGGATTAACGAGGCCCTACTATAAAATAATAAATAAAATAAAATATTCTTTATTATAAAATTGTTACAATTTATAAAAGGGTAGAGACCCCGTACTAGGTAAAAACCTGTATTACGGAAAGTCCTGCTCTTTCGTTTTTCATGAGAAACAGACAATTTCTTAAAATAGTAGGATACAGTTCTATATTGCTTTTCAACAAAAGCTTGAACAGGAGAAATAAATTAATATAAAAATTAATTTCATGCAAAAAATTAAGCTAGAGAAAAGAAAATTTACTTATTTTCAATGCGACTATACTAATGTAATAACTTTTAACGAAAAAAAATATGTAAATGTTATAATCCAGTACCTAGGTTCTACTAATCTATTGTAGTACAATGACAACTGCGTGAACATGGCGATTAATTTCATTGCTGCTTCAAGTCTACGCGCGCACTCAAATCAAGCAATCTAGGCGTCAGTGGTATGAAAAACGTGCCACGTGACCCGACCGTGTATATGTCATCGAACTACAATGCACTAACAAAATCGAGGCTCAGGTGTATTTCCATGTTTGTGATGGCCTTTCTTGGTTACCATAGCACACAGGGTATCCTAGTATGGGACCAAAGCCAGTGAAAATGTTGTGTGCATTAAAAAAATATATGTCTATCTATTTACTATTTATTCTTAATTGACACAGAAAATTTATCATGAAAAGATTGCTCCCATTAGACTAATATTTATTGTCTACAATAACTTCGAATTTAATTGTAAAGGTCATAGCCCACCTACACGACTCCGCTACCACCCGGCAAAAACAATACCATTCAAATATGGGCTTTAAATACCGCTGTTTAGATATACTCTACATTGGCATCATAAATTAGCTGACAGCGAGGGGATACCGCCGTTTAGCCAAAGTATTTTTCGCCAAATTTTACTTCCCAATAAACTTATGGCATCAGTTTCATTTCCCAAATGAAACTTTAGCAAGTTTTCATTTCACATTTTATTCATTTGGTCAAATTATCATTTCGCATAAT
This sequence comes from Yponomeuta plumbellus, assembly GCA_947310845.1. Classification (NCBI taxonomy): domain Eukaryota; kingdom Metazoa; phylum Arthropoda; class Insecta; order Lepidoptera; family Yponomeutidae; genus Yponomeuta; species Yponomeuta plumbellus. The sequence continues at coordinate 4,934,163 of OX371221.1, read as the reverse complement.
TTTACTGCGTCAAGTTTTATTAAGACAAACGTTTATTATGCTAACGTTTTATTTTGGCAAGTGTTATTTTCAAATAATGGAACGGGGGGTCGGCGATGTAAAGAATACGTGACAACAGAAATATAGGTGCGGACGACGCGCGTAGCGAAGCGGAGCGCGTCGGAGCGTTAGGTTCTCTATGTAAGATCGAAAACAGACTCGACTTTGATGCGTTCTTACCTTGCCTCTTGTTGCCTCTGTCGTAAAATGAATTTTGACCAAGTATTTATTTGGTAAACAATAACTTGCCATAATAACTTTTGCTAACTGTTTATTTGCTTTAAGTTGTTTTGAGAAATGTTTTTTTGCCAAGTGATAATTTGCGGAAAATAGTTTGGGAAGTAATACTTTGGGAAACGATTTTTGGCAATACATTAGTAAACCGACAGCGAGCTGTCCGCCAGTTCTCGATGCCAATGCAAAATACATCTAAAGAGCAACATTTAAAGCCCATATTTGAATGACACTACTCTTGCCAGGTGGGAGCAGAGTCGTGTAAGTGGGCTATGACCTTAAGAGTTATATTTTGTATAATAATTGATGTACAAAGATCTACCTTTTGGGAAAGCTTAGGATATTTCGATTCACCCTGTATAAAACGCATTTTCCGGTCATGGACCGTCAATTTTACATTACAATACATAAACTTACGCCTGTATCCCAGAGGGGTTGGCAGATACCAGGGTTGCCTTCTTGCCACGACCCTGGTAGACCTCTCGCCCCAACAACATTAATTCAGCCGGTTTGTGAACTGCTCACGTAGAATTAAAAACGAAACTTCAGCACGCTTAATCCCGGTTTTCCATATCGCACCCTTGCAAGAACAACGTGATATTTCGAAGAAAACCTTTTTTTATTCATAGATTATTATTTTTTTAACGCGATTTTATTTACTCCGAAAACGCCGGAATAATGAGCAAAAGAGACACTGCATCACGTTATAGCGCTATCTCTTTCGGCCATTACTTTGAAACCTTAAAGAAGGTCCCATGTAACGTAAGGGTTCCGAAATACACGTTGTTCTTGCAAGTGTGCGATATGGGGATGGATCCCATCGAAACTGGTGATTAATAGTATTTTCAGTAGAAAATAATTCTGTCGCGTGATTATCAATCAGAATTGCATAATTTTGGCGCATTTTTTTTCATATTAACTCAATAAAAAGTAGTAACATAATATATTGTAGATGCCACCAAAATCTACAAATAGGTATGTTACGATCTTCAGGGCCAATAAACCTACGATATAATGTTACTTTTTATTGAGTTAATGTGAAAAAAAATGCGCCAAAGAAATTATGCGATTTGAGTAATTTCCTGATAATTAATCACCCTGTCATAAAAAACGCAATATTATTTACAATCACTATTTTTTTTAAATTCGAATCGAGTTAATACGGTTGTATTTTTAAACCAATTGTGCTTTTGATTTAAAATTAGATATTTAGGACCTAGGCATCTAAGTCGTAGAGTATTTTCCGTGTATGTGTTAAATAATAATGTCTCCTAATGATTTAATCCTTAACCAGGCATTGGTTAAGGTTTTTGTTTAGTTTTAGTCTTTATTCTAAGTTATAAAGTTCATTTTAAAGTTCGATCGAACATAGCCTGGAGAGGATTAATGTTTCTAGGAACAGTCTGTTAGCTTTTAGAATATACCTCGGCTGAGCAATCAAAAACAGATTATATTGCAATAAGGTAAGGTTTATTTTGTATTGCTATTTATAACTTTAGGTACATAACTTTTCAGAATAGTGAAGAAAAGTTGTATACAGAGCAGGAAGTAGTATCACACTCGTGTGCTTTCGGCGAAAACCGAAGCCTACTCTAGAGCCCGAGGTATATTCTAAAAGCTAACAGGCTGTAAGTAGGTATTTGGTGCCGGGATCGTTATTTGATACTGTTTAGTACTTACAAGTTGGTAAGATGAAGTGAAACGTTGTCTTATAAGTAATAAAACATATATTATGCAATTTTGGTTGACAATAAAATAATGTTTGTAACAAAATGTACAAAAATACTGCAATGCTCGAGAAAAGCTTGAATTATAAATCACTTTAACTACAAATGAGCATAGTTATATTTCGGGTAATATTACAGGCATGGGAGGTGGCTTAAGGCCAGTTTTTGAATTGAGAATGTCGCTAAGTAACTAACTACGTAACTGTAGTACTGTTTCGTCAAATTTCTCAGAAAAGAGCGTGACAGAACGGTACTTAAGTAAGCGACAGGTCCCGGGTTCGATCCCCGGCTCGGGAGAAAAGAACAGGAACACTCCAGGTCTTGGATGTTTGCATGTTTGTGACGTCGCTGTTTCTGGTTCCCACGACACAGGGTATCCTAGTGTGGGGCCGGAAGCAATGTATGTGCCTGTATGTAAATGTACAAAAAAAAATTATGTATGTACTCAGTGAAATTCTCAATTCAGAAACCGGCTCTTAGAATTGTCCGGGCTTTAGTCAAATTAACAAATATATAATAATAAGAAAAAAGTATTGCAAAGCCATCCCGACTCCGCGAATTTTCGTTTAAGTTATCCGACATATTTACATATTTTGGAACTAGAGATGTTAGTAAAATAAAAAAATGTACAAAGTCAATTATTTTGTGCTTAGCGTAGTATTATACAATAAAAAAATTTTATAAAAAAATATGTTCCTTTTGGTAGGTCAGTTATAAAAACAAATTATGTATTTTAAAAAAATGTAAGCTTAATAAGCGTTAATTTGCGTAACATAAGTATAAGAATATCGAATTAAATTGTGTCTTAACATTTAAGAAAACACTTCCCGTTATGATTGTATTTCAAAAATCTTAGTTTGTCTGATAGTGAAATTTTTTGTACAATTTTCGCTTCAGTCGCTAAGATAATTTTTACATGATGTTTGCAATGTCATATGTTTTTAGTCGATTTTTGCACTGGTCACTGACCTTTTTTTGTATTATTTTGTTATAATACTCTGTTACATCAAAGGCTTGGGGAAGGTGATATAAAAGTAAAGATATAAAAGTTGCACATTATTTGATTCTAGTAAATTTAATCTACGATTTATCTTACATCGTCGACTTATGATAAGAATTAAGATAAATCGTGGATATCTGTAGAGAGGATTCGTTCGAGTAAACGATTAAAAATTCGACTAAAAATGTTGGTACAACTGACACCCTATATTAAAAAAAAGCTAAATAAAAAAAATATTTTTAAGTACATTATCTACATAATTTGAATATAACTTTTCACAAGATTAACATAAGCTGAAGTTAATAATGAAAATTTCGCATTTTTTACCAATGCTCTTATAAAATAATGGAGGTTAACAAAATATTGAAAAAATCTTTCAAGTAGGTATTGAAAATTTACCTAACGCACCACATTTGCAATACATTTATTTTGCTATAAATATTGTAATGCGCATGTGTTTGAATACATTCATGTTCATTTAGTCGCCGTCCTTAGTACTAAATTAGTACCTGCCATAGTGAAAATTGTAATTAAGTACGTATTTTTGTAACGTAAATATACGTAGAGTATCTGAATGTAAAAGGTTTTTGACACTATTGTAAATATACATAGACATCACGTACACACATACATTGCCATAAAAATGTACTTATTTTTGTATCTCTTTAATTTCTTAAAAAGCTCGTTTATACTTTATACAAAGAACTATGCATTTTTCAATCACAATGTCTCATATTATTTTTAATAAGCTATTATTACCTAGAAATAGGTATTTCAGTTTAGTTGTATGTATTGTTTGACTATGTATGTGTATAATGTACCTAGCTGTATTAGTTTGTATGGACGAAGGTATTGCTTAAATAGGATGCGAAAATAAACTTATGAATTATATAATGCAAATAATGACTTTCTTTTTTTGATTAATCCGCTTGCGATCAACATGGGATTCATAATCAACCCATTATGTCCCCACCGAGGGGCACGGGTCTCTTCCCTGAGGAAGGTATAGGCCATATTCCACCACGGAGGCCAAGTCCGGTTTGGGGTGGGATTTTCGACATGCCTATCAAATTTTATTTGACAAGCTCTTGTCAAAGAAAATTCGCTTTTTTGACTACATGCAACGAAAGCTTGTCGTCTCGGGTAGTCCTGTAACTACGTGTAGTGTGCAATAGGCTATTTGACCGATTTCTGAAAGAGATCTCATATTGTTTGTTGGTGTTCATGGAGTCCTCAGAAAGTGGTCATTTTAAATTCTTTCACGTATTTCTTTTAACAGAGGCGAAACGAGAATTTACTTTTCAAATAAGCCGCCAAAACGCTATCTTGGACAATATGGCGTCGCACAGGAATCGTGACGTCATTGCTTAGTAAACAAAACCAATGAACGTAATAACGACATGAATAGCTTCCCACGGTCCGCGATATCGCGGACGGACGCGGCCCAGCTCGCACGGCACATCGTGGGAAGGGTCTCGGTCCGCGGTAGCACAGACAGACGACACAGGTCAGTTGGAAGAGCCTCTCGTGGTGCGTGGCTGTCCGTGGTCGCGGACCGTGGGAAGCCAGCTTAAGACAGACGCAATATTTACTGAACTGTGACGACACCATAGATTCGACGAATCCAGGCCGTTTTCGATAAATTGGCTGCAGATACATAATTTGGTATTTGACAAGATGTCAAATGAGTTACTCTTAAAACGGAATTTTGTATGAAAATACTTGCTTGTGACGTCACATTTCAGAGCACTCTTTTTATGTTTCATCAATTTAAAAATTGTAATAACTAGTAAATTATTTAAAAAAATACATTTTCCGAATTATGTTGTAATTTTTGTTTTAATCGAGCATCTCAAATAATTTATTGTTGATAGTGTCAAATACCGTATTCGCTAAAATCTAGTTTTACTTCGGTTTTTTTGATAACTGATAAGAGAATTTAAAAAAAATTAAACTCGCGCCCGTTATCCCCGAGGGGGTAGGCAGAGGCACCAATCACTAAAGTTTCTATTAACCTAGCGTGGCATGAATCGGGGCTTTGTATTTTCTGGTAAGGAACCATAAACAACAAATGAAAACAACACTTTTTTAACATTTTTTTAAAATTAAAAATATAAATACAATACACAATATTAAGGCACAACCCTATTCCACTTTTAAAACAATAATACCCAGCAACATTTCGTTACCTTTCTTTCTCAAACTCGTATCTTAAAAAAAACAACTTTTCAGGAGAGAAATAAAACTGTCTTTTTATACTATGGAGTTTCGGTAAAAAATTAAATGCCATTTCTTGGATGTGGACTAGTACATATAAATATAAGTAAAACTAAGATATTAAGCTTTTTTTAGCTTTAGTATAGACGCATTTTTTGAGATGAGAGTGCTTCATTTTTTTTTTGAGACGTGTTTGAGAAAGTGAGGCTACTATTTCTTTTATTTTCCAATCAAAATCTAATGTGGGAGAATACAGTTTTATATACAAAAACACGATTATTGAAAACACTCGATAAGCTCGGATTGGGGCACTCGTGGGACATTTAGGCACTGACTGAAAACCAGCGCTGAGGGCCTAAACCCTCAGCATTATGCTGAGTCAGCTGCCTTTTGCAGCAACGGATACACACCGCGACGAAATTGTATTTATTTATGTATGTTTGTCACTAGCGTTAGTTATAGACGGTCACCCATCCATGCATTGAACGCGCCCCGAGATTAAATAAACTGCTTCTGAGGAGTGTTTTAGGGAATCGTGTTTTCTTTAATAAGACCGTAACGTTTCTTCTGGAGATTCAAAATATACTTGAAGTAACAAATTAGGAGTTTGTTTCAGAATAGAAGCTTTATTCAATAACCTGTAAAAATATTATTTATTCAATTCAATAACCAATAAAACAACATACTTGGGACTGTAAACAATACATTTTACCTTTTAAAACATTCGTCGTACAACACTTTTGGAGCTACTCAATAAATCAAGTTACATCAGTAATGGAATGAATTGCCTATTAATACTTTGTTACAAACACAGATCACCCCCAATAGATTCCGCATACATTGCAAACGACGCGCACCACGCATAGGCTCAATAGCTCCTATACGAAACAAAGCTTGAATGCGCTCCTTCAGTCCGGACCAAGTATCAGACCCGCGCGTACTGTGCAACTATTAATGCTTATAAAATCTTTTCCGAAGAAAACAATAGTAAATTGTTCACCGAGAGGAGAAAGTGACCGATTACCGTCGAGGGTGTCGTTTGAAGCCCGAGCCGTAGGCGAGGGCTTTAAAACACCTGAGATCGGGAATCGCAGTTTCTCTCGAGTGATACATAGTGCTTTATACTACACCTACAAGGAAAATAAAAAACGAAATCTTTACTAATTGAAATTTATATTGAAATTGTTGCTAGTGGCCAGTGTCATTTTGCGAACTTGGAGATAAAAACTCACTGTAAAAACTTTTTGGCTTTTGATATTTAGGTTACCGGCGCATAGTCTTACCCAAAATTAAAAAAGAAAAACCACGTAAGAAATGGATTTTCATACACTTTTCTCTCCCGCTCAGATGCGTTTTCTCCCCGCATATTTGTTCGATATGCAATGACGTACTTTCTAGCGTAAATTTGATAAAGTATCAAGGTACTTTCCAAGCAGGTGTAGTATAAAACATTTTAATGCCGTTTTGTAGTGTGAAGTGGTGTGGGAAGTCTTCTAAGACTTCTAACTTCCAAAAAGATGATCACATTCCACCGGTAAGTAAAATCCTTGCAAAATATTTTTATTTTGCTAGTGAAGCAAAGGTCAAGATATACTGGTTCTTAATATGCAATAATTAAAAGAACTTGGGCTACGCGTTGATGTCTTTTGAAAATGTCTCTTTCTGACCTGCGGTAATGAGTATTACTTGTCTTTTTTTATCAAAATCATGCGAAACTACTAGTGTTGTGTAGTGTTTCGTGCTCAAGTTTTTATCGATATTTTTATACAAATGATGTTGGGATATTGCAAAGCCATTTTTCTTAGTTTTAGAGCACTACAATAATGCGAGCAGTGAACGGAATAATTAACGGAACGGAGTAATTAATAACCTGTGTCATACCTGTAAATTGTTGACCTTAGGATGTGACACTGTCTCTTTAATTAGCCTAATTATATCTATGGTGAGAAAAAATACCAACCAATCGTATAATTTTAAACAATGTTATATATTCGATTCGTTAATATATTTATCAATAACACTGTTACTTCCCGTCCAGTTTTTGGAGGATGGACTAGTATGGAGGGATATTCTATGTTTTTTTCGATTGCAAAACAATTGTATTGGTTTGTTTTAGGTTTCCGCAGTGCCCTGAAAGAAAAAATAAATGGATAGACGCAGTACATCGTGGCGACAATTGGTTTCCCACTAAGAACAGCGTAATTTGCTCACAGCATTTTTGTGACGACAATTTCTACCCATTGAAAAACCGTAGGCGGTTAATGGATACAGCAGTGCCAACATTATACTTACCTGTTGTAGTAAGTTACTTATACCTACATTATTTAGTAAATTACATACCTACCTACAGGTTAACTTTTACCTGACTTCCTTAGGAGGGTTATGTTTTTCGGGTGTATGTATGTATGAAATAAATAAATAAATATTTACATACAGTCACATACATTGCTTCTGACCCCACACTAGGATACCCTGTGTTGTGGGATCCAGAAACTGCGACTTCACAAACATGTAAACATCTAAGACCTGGGGTTGTTTTTGTCCCCAGCCAGGATTCTAACCCGGGACCTCTTGTATGTTAGGCGATACCCTAATCTGTGCGCCACAGAAGTCTCCAATGTATGTAAGTAGTCTCCAATGGATGTATGTATATAATTGTATACTGATAATATGTGTGTAAGTACATATTATGACTGTATGACGACCTCTGTGCCGTAGCGGTTAGCGCATCTGCTTAGCGTGCGAGAGGTTCCGGGTTTGTAACCCGGCTGGGAAGAAAAAAATACCCCAGGACTTGGATGTTTATATGTTTGTGACGTCGCTGTTTCTAGTTCCCACGACACAGGGTATCCTAGTGTGGGGTCAGAAGCAATGTATGTGCCTGTATGTAAATGTTTATTTATTTATTTCATACATACATATCCCGAAAAACATAACCCTCCTAAGGAAGTCAGGTAAAAGTTAACCTGTAGGTAGGTATGTAATTTACTAAATAATGTAGGTATAAGTAACTTACCACAACAGGTAAGGTAGGTCTATGTATCGATAAGTTGCTATCTCTCTGATTTCGATGTCGCATCACTAGATCGTTGGTGCTTTCTAGCGCGAGCTTGAATTAGCCAATCACACGTTCGCTTGTTTGTTCCCAGCGCCCCTTTCCTTCCTCAAAGTTTGGTGACTTCGGTCTAGTGCAAATGTCGTATCATACGGAATCTACTGGGGGTGATCTGTGGTTCCAAAGCATTATAAATACGGAAATATCAGATCAAGCAGACCATGTTTACACTCATATGGCATGCTATATATAAGTCATACTGAATACGAATAAACTAAATACATAATTTTTAAATACTTTTCTTGCAGTCCAAAAATTACGGATTTTACAATGTTGATTGTTCAAAAGGTCGGCTGCTTCGAATCCCAACGGAAAGCACTAAAGTCCGCTTTTTAAATTCAATGCAAAAAAAATAACGCGGTGTTACCGCTATAAAATATACAGGTTTACTCGGTAGATTCTTTTTTACCGTGATTAGAAGACTCATGTGACCAAAATCCTTATCACATCAAATACATTAAGAATCATAAGAGCAAAATCGCTGACATTCGTGAATCCTGTAAATTTTTTTTTTATCAACCATGATAGTTTCTCAAATTAAGATTTGAAGACCGAGCTTCAAATCTTAATTGAGAAACTCTCCTGGTGTAACATCCGCTTAAGGCTTAGTTAAAACTTGGCAAAGACGTTCGGGTTTCGAGGCAGCCTAATCAGAGTGCTTATACTGAGTTTTTTCATTCACTTTCGATAGCGAGGGCGTTCGCAATTTGTATAGGAGTGACAAAGCGCGCCACCTAGTTGTCTCTTTGTCACTCCTATACAAATTGCAAACGCTCTCGCTATCGAAAGTGAAATGAAAAAAACTCGGTATAAGCGGGATACCGCCGTTTAGCCAAAGTATTTTTCGCCAAATTTTACTTCCCAATAAACTTATGGCATCAGTTTAATTTCCCAAATGAAACTTTAGCAAGTTTTCATTTCGCATTTTATTCATTTGGTCAAATTATCATTTCGCATAATTTTACTGCGTCAAGTTTTATTAAGACAAACGTTTATTATGCTAACGTTTTATTTTGGCAAGTGTTATTTTCAAATAATGGAACGGGGGGTCGGCGATGTAAAGAATACGTGAGCGTTAGGTTCTCTATGTAAGATCGAAAACAGACTCGACTTTGATGCGTTCTTACCTTGCCTCTTGTTGCCTCTTTGGTAAAATGAATTTTGACCAAGTATTTATTTGGTAAACAATAACTTGCCATAATAACTTTTGCTAACTGTTTATTTGCTTTAAGTTGTTTTGAGAAATGTTTTTTTGCCAAGTGATAATTTGCGGAAAATAGTTTGGGAAGTAATACTTTGGGAAACGATTTTTGGCAATACATTAGTAAACCCGGTATAAGCACTCAGGAAGCGCTCCCAACAGTTTTACAGGAAACTGTAGAGTATGTACATGATCGGGACAGACCACGAGCTCTGCGTCATAGTGAGACCAGTGAACGCCGCCACCAGATACCAGAGACCTCCCAGCATCAGCATCTGCCAGACGATATGGGCGACTAGTAGGCTGGGGAAGACAAGAAAATATGACATAAGATAAGATACACAGGGTGTCCCAAAACTCAACGTCAAGCCGGAACCGGGTGAAAAGGCAAGTCATACTGGCTATCGGAAAAAAGTTAAAAATAAATAGTTTTTTTTTATTTTAAGTACAATAAATGTTTTTTTTTATTATTTATTCAAGAAATTTCACAAACATAATGATTACTAAAATAAAAATTAAAAATTGGCAATTTTTTAACTTATTAAAAAGTCTCCTTTTCTTCCAAGCTGGAGCAGCTGGTTTTGAAATTTTGTTAACAGATTAGAGAAGCATTATAATAGAGTTACAAAAAATATATATATTGGAAAAAGTAAAGATTTGTGGCAACGAACAGGATTTTTAAATTTTTTTAAATGCCTATAATTTTTTTTTCTTGCAATTTTTATTTTATTTTCTTATTTTTCTGAGAACCGATATGACTTGCTTTTTCACCCGATCCCGCCATGACGTTGAGTTTTGGGACACCCGATATACGAAAAAAATACTTCCATACAGCGCTATCACTTAATTAGGACCTAGATTCTGTTAAAGCATTGTAGTGAATCGCTCGTAGCCCCGGCCGCCTGAGTGATCTTAAACGATCACGAAGGTTAAGCAACACAGGGCGCATTCAGTGCATGTACAGGTGACCGTTCCATGACTAACGCTAGTGGCATTTTTCCGGGCGGTTGCTTCGCAAGGCACTTTAAGCAGTTGGTGCTGGCTGCCGTCGATAGATGGCAGTCGTTAAGCCATGTCAGAGGCCTTAGGGCGGCTTGAAAACTTCTGACAGTAAGACCAGCCACTAGTCTTATAAGCCTCCACCAATCCGGACTAGGCCCCCGTGGCCTATACCTTCCTCAGGGAAGAGACCCGTGCCCCTCGGTGGGGACATAAATGGGTCCGAAATGTTGCTTTGCTTAATTACTTTCTTATGCTTGACTTTTATAATGTGACCTATTTAATTTCTTGACGAAGTCCATTACTTTATTTTTAGTTTAAAAATAAAAGTCACAGATAAACAATAAGTTTATTTGTGACGTTTTTTTTTCTTTTAAAACAAATAACATTATTAAAAGCATAAAACTTACATGGTGTCTTTCCCACGGGCCGCTTCCAAAGTGGTCTCCTTTTCATTGTTGAGGTAACGACGCACTCCACGATTCAGGTTCACGAAGTAGTCGTACCACTGTGGAGGAGACACGAGCGGAGTTAGAGAGATCTTACTATACTCCGTTCTACGAGTCGAACTCTTAGGGAACCAAATGGATGGCCCAATTCGAGAAATCATGATTTTGACTTACGTCGTTTTGCAAATCTATGCATTTGGACTTAGTGATATCTTGAATTGGGCCATCCGAATACACGCAACTGATTGGTCAAACCGCGCGGCAGAGGTAAGCGAAACAATCCAGCTAGGCGGGAATGGAAACTATGGAGATCCTCTGTTGCGTTTGGAAACGTTTTAACAAGAAAGGTTTTATTTTTTAAGATTTAAACACACCCTCTACGCCTTTCATCATCAACCCAACATGTCCCCACCGAGGGGCACGGGTCTCTTCCCTAAGGAAGGTATAGGCCATACTCCACCACGGGGGCCAAGTCCGGATTGGTGGAGGCTTGTAAGACTAGTGGCTGGTCTTACTGTCAGAACTTTTCAAGCCACCCTAAGGCCTCTGACTTGGCTTTACGACTGCCATCTAATATTTTGTTTGAATTAAAATGATTTTATTCAAAACTAGCTTTCGCCCACGACTCCGTCCGCGTGGACTTTAGTTCAAAATTTTGCAACCCCGTTCACTCCATTAAGGGTAAAATTTAGAAAAAACGGCGAAACACGTCGATACCTGTAATTTCAATTTGGCCATAATGAGCTTTGAATGCCATCTTACTTAGTTTTTTTTTCTCTTTTTTTCTGTCTAATCTACGTAGCGATATGACCATTAATAACGATTTTAGACACATTTAAAAAGTAATGCAAAGAACATTTTCGCTGTCAAATTGAAAAATTGCAAACGTAAAGAACATCAAAATATTGAGTTGTTTTTTACTGCCCAACCATTCAGTATAAATAATGCTAAATGTGCTTTAAGCCAAAGTCTGTTTATCACCTCTTTTAACATAATAGGGCATAAAGCATATTTTGCAAAATTATGTGCTTTACTTACCACCTAATCTGCTATACCTACCTACTAGTTCTTGCTTAAATTTTGAGGGCATAAATAACTTTTAAAGTTGGTATTTGTGTTTTACACCCTATTTAAGTGTTAATGTCAAAACAATTGATACATTACAACCTTACACCCGAGACTAATAACAACATTTTGTTCCTTACGTATAGGTACCAACGTTTATTTTGTTTCTTTAACCTGTCCATCAAAATCACAACTTATATTATTTGAACTCTATTGCAATGATCAATAGCTCTAAAATTCCTTGACAAACTTTGAATGTTGGTGCCGCGCAAGCAGTTACAGACCCTTCAACGTTCTTCATTGTCTCAAAATAATTAAAAAGAATACTTTATGAATTGCATCTATACGATTTTTAAGAAGTTGATTCAAAGTACATTAATCCAAACTCAATTCAAACAACAAAACACTGCACGATTAATGAGAACTCTCGTTTAAAACAACTATTTATTTGTGTTATAACAGTACACGATATAAATGGCTGATATAAACGGCCTTGTGCGTCCGTCTAAGGGCTTCGACGTTGGTCACTTTTTCAGTCCAACTGATCCGCAGCATTCGCCAATAGCACAACATCTCGAAAGCCGTGAGTCTTCTTCTGAGGTCTTCCTTTACGGTCCATGACTCGCACTCGTGAAGAACGACAGGCCATTTATGTAGCAATGCAGAATCTTATTGCGGAGTTTCATGAAGAGTTCCCGACAACTCGGGCTATTTCGATACGCACTTGTATTTTAGTATCGCTTGCTATGATCTCAAATACCTGTACTTCTCAACTCTTTCTACGATATTCGCTCCGATTCGTAAGTCCACCTGTTGTCGGGGCCCGCCCCCAGAAACCACCATGAATTTCGTCTTTAAGACATTCATGTTCAATCCAACTCTTCTGCTACACTCAGAGACCTTGTCTATAATAATTTGAAGACTTTCTTGGGTGGATGCTAGCAGGACAGTATCATCCGCTTACCGCAGGTTTTTGACCACACGCCCATTGTCGACGACTCCTGCTTTCGCATCTTCAAGTGCTTCCTGGATGATTGTCTCGGAGTATAGGTTGAAAAACAACAGGAACAAGATGGAACCTTGACGGACACCTGTTTGTATTTCAACTGCGTGAGTTTCTCCGCCTTCCACTCTTCTACACTTCCGTTGCTGTTTGCCTCCATTAAAGGCTAGTGATGATGCGTATGTCCTATCCAGGTCTATAGCTATAAGTATCTTAATCTAAGCTTTCTTAAAGTTTATAAAGCACAAGAACACAGTTTGTTGCATTTCTCTACACTACGAGTCCCTACTCTCGATCCTGTGGAAGCCTCGTCGCATGCTCCATGCAACCTACCTGAGTCCCAGGAAACCCAGCCAGTTACTAAGCACGTCTCGAATTGATTAACACCCATTATTTCCGATTTGAAACTTACATCCAGTCAAAAGAGAAACAGACGTAGAACGAAACTAAAGATGGCTTTTATCGATTTTGTTACCGACCGAATATAGGAGAACAAGACTTCTCCTCAGGAAGTTCAGATCTATGGACTAGTAATAATAATAATAATAATAATAATAATAATAATAATAATAATAATAATAATAATAATAATAATAATAATAATAATAATAATAATAATAATAATAATAATAATAATAATAATAATAATAATAATAATAATAATAATAATAATAAAAAAAGTATTGATGAATCGAGTTCCAGCGACGATTTAAAAGAAGTACTTGGTAAAAACTTCTACTTTGTAACTACTTCGCAGAAAATATGTATTAAACACAAAAAAAATCACATGAACATGGCTCAATGTCATAGAAAGAAACCCAATGTTGCAAAAACGTACTCCGAAGAGGCTAAACAACATGTGAGAACATAACACCATAATACCTAGATTAAGTAAATACCTACTAACCTAGTAAAAAACAGTTTCACCGATTTTTTCTGGTCTCATTGCATTACAAAACTATCTGAACCTTAATAAAACGTACATACATTGAATAATAACCATAATAGCGATTATTTTTGATCAACGCAACTAACTGAAATCTACAATTGTTAATAGTTTTCAGATAAATATGTAGAGTACAAATTTTATTTTAAAAAGAAAACAATTACGTGAATACATGCTAAATAAAAAAATAGTAATAAAAAATATATTTAAAAGACATCATAGTAGGTACAATTAATAAATCAACGCTGCGGCCAAAGCACTAGACTTGGAGGTTGTACTAAAAGCTATTTAATAATTAACAAGATTTAGTAGGTCCTAGATAACAGTAGTCACACCAATCTCCTCATCATTCATAAAATTAAGGCATTTGGAAGCGCGCACGACCATGGACATTTTTTATATTAAAATATCTGAAGTTTTCAGGTATTTTAAAATAAAAAAATGCCGATTTATTACTAACATAATTCTTTTATTTGTTAATTATCCATTTTCATTCTTTGCGTCCCTTGACACCACACGTTATTTAAAACTACTTGTAGCTATGTATGCTTCACCGCCTTAAAAATTAATAAAGTTAGTTCTTTAACTCAAAATATAAGAAAAATGATAGTTTTTATTAAGCTTTACACTTGCACTTACTTTAATCTTAAGCGTTTATTTTTAGGGCGTAGAGAGTATAATATTTTCCGTTGTGCTTTACGCCCAAAAATAAATCTGAGCCTCATAATTTTATTTGGCGTAAAGAACATTTTAATGAATTTTCTTAGATGTAAGGCACATCTATTTTCTAAAATAATACACTAAACTAAAAACTAAATATTTCATCGTCTGCATCTCAAGATTTTAGGTATATTTTGTCTACATCACTTTTATATAACTTTAAAAACATAAGCGTAATGATTTAAATTCTAAAAAAAAACTTATTTTGGCTCTCCTGAAAAGTTGGGTTTTGTGCTTTACGTCAATTGAAATTACAAGTATCGACGTGTTCAATCAATTGTGTTGAAGAGTATTTATTTTAAGTTTCAAGAGAATTGGATTACATTTTTTATACCTCCCATACAAATTTTGGCAACCCTTTTCGCCCCCTTCGGGGTTGAATTTCAAAAAATCCCGTCTTATTCCTTGCCTACATTATATATAGACCCTCTGTGCAAAATTTCAGCTTCCTAGGTCCAACGGCTTGGGCTGGGCGTTGAATCAAGAATCAAGAATTTATTTCAACGTAAAGAATTTACATTCTGCTTGTTGAATGTCAATGTACATACAGTTATGTATAATGCTAGCCGCTGCCTTGGGGCCGTCTGTAGTGGAGAAAAAGGCAGCGAAAATAAAACTCCACTCTGACCATCTTTTCTCAAATCACCTTAAAGCTAATACAAATAAAACATACAAAATAATATCTTGGATGTGTTGAACACTAGACACATTTATCCTCTGATTTAATTTAATATTAAACTACTATTTAATGCCATACTTCCTTGTCTTCTAAATAATCGTTGATTTTATAATAAGCTTTTTTTCAAAGAGTGTGCTTAACACAATTCTTAAATCGCGTTGGGGGTAACTCTAATATATCTTGGGGTATCTTGTTGTAGAACCTTATACAGTGCCCCATAAAGGAAGTATTAACTTTTGCAAGTCTAAATCGTGGAAATGACAATTTATGTTTATTCCTAGTATTAACGTTATGATGGCTACCAAGAGTTTCGAAGTCCTTAATATTTTTCCGAACGTACATAAGATTTTCATAAAGAATCCCATAGTGAATGAATCAGTCAGTCAGGACTTTGAATTTTATATATAATTATAGATTCAAACAAAATGTTTACTATATGAACGTCAAAGTGTTCCTTTCACAATTCACAGATTACGTAGAGAAGAAACTAACAAAGAAACTCCACATTTATTCTTTTCAAAACGGTCTTAGTTTAATTAACAAATTTTCAAAATTAAAAATATTACTTATGGATGTGTTGTTGAACACTAGACACAATTATCAATATTAATTGAAATTAAATTAAAAATCTCCTCTAAATACTATGAATCTACTGCTTAACACCAGACATCCTTTTCTTCCAAATAAGCGTTGATTTTAAAATAAGCTTAGAATTAAAATTAAAAATAAGCTTTAGAATTAAAGAATAAATCTTTAAAATAAGATTTTTTGCACAGAGTGTGCTGAGACATCTCTTAAACCGCGTCGGAGGTAACTCTAATATATCTTGGGGTATCTTGTTGTAGAACCTTATACAGTGCCCCATAAAAGAAGTATTAACTTTTGCAAGTCTATACTTAAATTAACCAACGGATTCCACGCGCGTACCTGGAATGGACTGCATGATTATATATTTGTTTTCCAGTCTACAATAAAGATTTTGACACCTCTATGGCGCAGCGGTCAGCGCATCTGCCTACCTTTCTTGGAGGTATACATGTTTGTAATGTCGCTGTTTCTGGTTCCCACGACGCAGAGTATCCTAGTGTGGGGCCAGAAGCAATGTATGTGACTGTATGTAAGTGTTTAATCTCTGCATCAGCTACATGCGGACTTTTAAAATACTCACAACCAAGCTAGAAATGTCGATGTAAAACAGCTCCTTGTCCGCGCCCTTCAATGTCGCAGCCAACTCGCGCGTGTTCGGATTGTGGAACCGCCATTCGGTGAATATGAACGTCTCTAGACGGTTCAGCGAGTTCCATACGTTCTTATGGAGACGGAAGAGGCTGGAAGCAGAAACAATCATCATCATCATCATCATCAACCCATTATGTCCCCACCGAGAGGCACGGGTCTCTTCCCTGAGGAAGGTATGGGCCATACTCCACCACGGGGGCCAAGTGCGGATTGGTGGAGGCTTGTAACACTAGTGGCTGGTCTTTCTGTCGGAAGTTATCAAGCCGCCCTAAGGCCTCCGACTTGGCTTAACGACTGCCATCTATCGACGGCAGCCGGCACCAACTGCTTAGCGTGCCTTGCGAAGCACGGAACCGCTCGGAAAAATGCCACTAGCGTTAGTCATAGACGGTCACCCATCCATCCACTGAACGGGCCCTGTGTTGCTTAACCTTCGTGATCGTTTAAGATCACTCAGGCAGCCCAGGCTACGAACGATTAATTGCAAGGACATTACAAACATGGAAAAAACTCAGACTGACGCCAGTTATACAAATGTACAACGTTGCTCTGGGCCTATGGTCACTAAGCTAAGTGTTACATAAACTCAGTATCACGTCCAGTAGCGAGAAAAAAATGGACGAAGATGGCGAGAAATTTTAAACCAGTCTATTAGACTTAAATGGCCCTCCCGCCGGTCACACGAAGCATCATGCCGGTAGCAAGGCCGAGACATAGTGGACGAAGATGGCGGAAACTTTAAACACAGTCCATCAGACTTACATGGCTCTCCCGCCGGTCACACGAAGCATCCTGTCCAGTAGCAAGGCCGGGAAGAAATGGACGAAGATGGCGGAAACATTGAACACAGTCCATCAGACTTACATGGCCCTCCCGCCGGTCACACGAAGCATCATGTCCAGTAGCAAGTCCGACATATAGTGGACGAAGATGGTGGAAACCTCTAACACAGTCTATAAGACTTACATGGCCCTCCCGGTCACACGAAGCATCATGTCCAGTAGCAACGCCGAGATATAGTGGACGAAGATGGCGGAAACTTTAAACACAGTCTATAAGACTTACATGGCCCTCCCGCCGGTCACACGAAGCATCATGTCCAGTAGCAACGCCGAGATATAGTGGACGAAGATGGCGGAAACTTTAAACACAGTCTATAAGACTTACATGGCCTTCCCGCCGGTCACACGAAGCATCATGTCCAGTGGCAACGCCGAGATATAGTGGACGAAGATGGCGGAAACGTTAAACACAGTCTATAAAACTTACATGGCCCTCCCGCCGGTCACACGAAGCATCATGTCCAGTAGCAACGCCGAGATATAGTGGACGAAGATGGCGGAAACTCAGTCTATAAGACTTACATGGCCTTCCCGCCGGTCACACGAAGCATCATGTCCAGTAGCAACGCCGAGATATAGTGGACGAAGATGGCGGAAACTTTAAACACAGTCTATAAAACTTACATGGCCCTCCCGCCGGTCACACGAAGCATCATGTCCAGTAGCAACGCCGAGATATAGTGGACGAAGATGGCGGACACTTTAAACACAGTCTATAAGACTTACATGGCTCTCCCGTCGGTCACACGAAGCATCCTGTCCAGTAGCAAGGCCGGGAAGAAATGGACGAAGATGGCGGAAACATTGAACACAGTCCATACAACTGAAATGTCGAGGAGCAAGGGCGAGACGTAGTGGACGAAGATGGCGGAAACTTTAAGCACAGTCCATCAGACTTACATGGCCCTCCCGCCGGTCACACGAATCATCATGTCCAGTAGCAAGTACGAGATATAGTGGACGAAGATGGTGGAAACCTCTAACACAGTCTATAAGACTTACATGGCCCTCCCGGTCACACGAAGCATCATGTCCAGTAGCAACGCCGAGATATAGTGGACGAAGATGGCGGAAACTTTAAACACAGTCTATAAGACTTACATGGCCCTCCCGCCTGTCACACGAAGCATCATGTCCAGTAACAACGCCGGGAAGAAATGGACGAAGATGGCGGAGACTTTGAACACAGTCCATACAACTTAAATGTCCAGTAGCAAGGGCGAGACGTAGTGGACGAAGATGGCGGAAACTTTAACATCAGACTTACATGGCCCTCCCGCCGGTCACACGAATCATCATGTCCAGTAGCAAGTCCGAGATATAGTGGACGAAGATGGTGGAAACCTCTAACACAGTCTATAAGACTTACATGGCCCTCCCGGTCACACGAAGCATCATGTCCAGTAGCAACGCCGAGATATAGTGGACGAAGATGGCGGAAACTTTAAACACAGTCAATAAGACTTACATGGCCCTCCCGCCGGTCACACGAAGCATCATGTCCAGTAGCAACGCTGGGAAGAAATGGACGAAGATGGCGGAGACTTTGAACAGCCACAGCGAACGCATGAACTTGAGGTGGGGGTACCTAGAAGAGACATTGTCAATTAATTAGAAGAAGGAGATGAAAAACGTTTAGTTGTCAGAGTGGAGTTTTTTTTTTTTCGCTGCCTTTTTCTCCACTACAGACGGCCCCAAGGCAGCGGTTAACATTATACATAACTGTATGTACATTGACATTCAACAAGCAGAATGTAAATTCTTTACGTTGAAATAAATTTCTGATTCTGATTCTTTATTTTACCAACAAGACACATCACAGAAACAAAATAGTAAATAGACTACAGGCCGCTTTTTAATTCGATTAAAAAAAATGACGCGGTGTTACCGTTATAAAACATATAGGTTTACTCGGTAGATTTTTTTTTACTTGTGTGACCAAAATCCTTATCACATCAAAGACATTAAAATTTAATTCCTCATAAGAGCAAAGTAAAAAAAAAACACCTACGTAGCACAAACAATTTTTACTTGGAAGTAAAATGGGGTAATTTGGTTTTTGCGTACTAGCAACATTCGGACATTGGATTGTATTGAGATGTCAACGTGAATGTTTTATTTTTTTGCATTGAACTAAAAAACAGACTTTAGTAATATAAAATTCCTTCACCATTCATTCGGTTAGACTGTGGAACGCACTGTCACTGAAACATAGCATAACATTTACATACAGGCACATACATTGCTTCTGCCCCCACACTAGGATACCGTGTCGTGGAAGCCAGAAACAGCGACGTCACAAACATGTAAACATCCAAGACCTACAAGAAAAAGTTTCTTTTTTTTTGCTCCAATGTATTATTACTATGTTTATGTATGTATTCATTTTCTTCAGGTATTTTTATCTGTAGTTTATGCAGTGTAGGCCTTAGGGCGGCCTGAAAACTTCTGACAGTATGACCAGCCACTAGTCTTACAAGCCTCCACCAATCCGGACTTGGACCCCGTGGTGGAGTATGGCCTATACCTTCCTCAGGGAAGAGACCCGTGCCGCTCGGTGGGGACATATGTAATGCGATGATGATAATGATGATGTGATTGGTTTACTAATGTATTGCCAAAAATCGTTTCCCAAAGTATTACTTCCCAAACTATTTTCCGCAAATTATCACTTGGCAAAAAAACATTTCTCAAAACATCTTAAAGCAAATAAACAGTTAGCAAAAGTAATTATGGCAAGTTATTGTTTACCAAATAAATACTTGGTCAAAATTCATTTTACCAAAGAGGCAACAAGAGGCAAGGTAAGAACGCATCAAAGTCGAGTCTGTTTTCGATCTTACATAGAGAACCTAACGCTCACGTATTCTTTACATCGCCGACCCCCCGTTCCATTATTTGAAAATAACACTTGCCAAAATAAAACGTTAGCATAATAAACGTTTGTCTTAATAAAACTTGACGCAGTAAAATTATGCGAAATGATAATTTGACCAAATGAATAAAATGCGAAATGAAAACTTGCTAAAGTTTCATTTGGGAAATTAAACTGATGCCATAAGTTTATTGGGAAGTAAAATTTGGCGAAAAATACTTTGGCTAAACGGCGGTATCCCGATGTGATTACTTACCAAACAGCACTCTTTAATGGATATTTGTGCATTATTCCATTCACGTCGTTTTCAATCGAGGACCAAGTAAAAGGGTTCTGGGTTGACGTGGAGCAGTGGTAAACTGTCAGCCCGTTCCTGGAATAGAATATAATAATATTAGCCGTAATATAATAGTAATATAATTTATTGTCTATTGTAAGTGTACCCATGTACCTTAACAGTGGCGGGGCAAGACCTAAATTTGTTGTGGGCAAGACAGATTTCGCGAGGCCCTGTTCTGTGGCGACCTGAAGACGGATTTTATAAAATAACTAGCGACCAACCCCGGCTTCACACGGGTGCAAATAACAGTATTTCTCCACTATTTAATGGATGTTATTTATTACATAATTATAAACTTTTCTCTTCAGTCACTCTATTATTAAAAAAAATACATCAAAATCCGTTGCATAGTTATAAAGATTTAAGCATACATAGGGATATAGGGACAGAGAAAGCGACTTTGTTTTATACTATGTAGTCATATTGATTTTAAAAAAAAGAAACTATTCACACTGCCAAATTTTTATTCATAAAAATACAAATTAGATTAATATTAATTAAAAAATTACAAATCGTAAATATACAGGGCGTCCCAAAATTATGGGACGTGAAGGGAAAATACCTTAAATATCGTAGATAGGATATTTTGCTGAAAGAAGACTTGTTATTTTTAAAAGTTAGTAATTCTGCATTCAAAGATTTTCTAAAAATTACTTGCCTCGTCTGGGAATCAAACCGACTTAAATGTAAAAAAACACCCCTACTTTTATAATGCCAATCGAAAAAATGGCCAAAAAATAATAACTCTTCTTAAATAACATAGTATTTTACAAGAAAGGAACAGCGTGAAATTAATCATTTTAGATATTCTATAGAATCAGGCGTTACTTTGCGGAAATCCATAATAGCATTAAATTGTCTGCGGCAGTTTTATGTGTGTTTTTAATTTGATTAAAATTGATTTATTTCACGCTGTTCCTTTCTTTTAAAATACTGTGTTACTTAAGAAGAGTTATTATTTTTTTCCCATTCGTTCGATTGGCATTATAAAAGTAGGGGTGTTTTTTTTTACACTTAAGTGGGATCGATTCCCAGACGAGGCAAGTAATTTTTACAAAATATTTGAATGCAGAATTACTAGCTTTTAAAAATTACATAAAGTCTTCTTTCAGCAAAATACCCTATCTACGATATTTAAGGTACTTTCATGTCCCATAATTTTGGGACGCCCTGTATAGGTGGAGATGACAATACGAATAAATTAAATATCGGCTTTCAAAGGATGCTTAAAGTCGAAAAAACAATTAATTCAATTCCATATTTTTTATTATGGCTCCATAGTGCTGACTGATATGCAATCAGGACATCAGTCAGGACATCATTTTAAATTTTAAATATTTTCTTCATACTGTATAAGGTACCACCATAGGGGTCAATGATCTATGCATCGGTAAAATATCATGTTAACATATTACGTTTCTATTGTTATGCGCCTAGCGACTGCGTTGCGTACCTACTTTGATTTGAATGGTTGGCTTCCTAGTAAAGAAAGTAAACAAATAAAACAAGGGATTCCTCGTACTGGTGAACGGCGGCAAGGATTTACTCGCGATAGTTACGCAACGCAAGCAAATGTTACCGGACTAAAAAACATACTATTTCACAACAAAATTAATTTATATCTTTTTTATTTGATTCTCGATTTAAAGCAATGCATAATTTTTTTTGAGGCGCGAGGCCCCTTGTACCGCGAGGCCGTGGGCGGTGGCTCACGTCACCCACGCCTTACGCCGCCTCTTTATACATATCGCCCGTTCAATGCAAAAGGGCCACAATTCAAAAATGTCAAAAAAAAGTTTTTTGACGAAAATGAGACCTTCATCAATATTAAAATGTGATAAATTGAAGACACCCGTAAATTTAGCTTTATTTGACATCAATCTATGCAACCGTCCGTTTTACATTGGAGGAGATTGGTCGCGAACTTCAGAGCAAAACTGCCATATTGTCAGTTGCGACCGACATGTCTGCGCTCACGTAAGTAATTTTGGTTTCATTTTATGCAAAAGTGCCCCATTTAGAAATGTGTCTATTTTGTACTGAAATATTATTTAATAATTTATATAATATATAATTTTGTATTTTAATTGAGTCACATACAGGAAAGCGTCCCTTTTGCAATTAAACTGATGAAGTTGACTCAAAATTATTCTCTGCAAAAAATTTTTTTTTAAAAATAATCTACTATTTTGTAAGTAAAAACAATTTAGTTTGTATATTAGGTATGTTAGTAGGTACATTTGTTAGTTTTGGCATAATGTAATTTAGTGTATGTTTGTAGCTATGATTTTTCGTTTTAATTAATTTAACTAATTGCAGGAATTGTTTATATTTTGTAATTTATTTACACGATGTCTCACAGAGCAAAAAATATTTTGAACATGGTTGTCGCAACTACAAGCTGCCAAAAAGTGTTAAAGCCTCCTACAGATAATATTAATGGAAAACCAGAATAGACTCTTCAAAACAACCGATCACCAAACATTACATTCAACGAAGACGACGATACAAACTCCATTCCTGACAGTCAATTAGATCAGTCAGTCTCATACTTTCAATACTAGATTGAAGGATTTCAAGATATTAATTTGCCCCCATGAGATTTTTTTAGATTTCAATGAATTGGCTGTTGGTAATTACACAACAACTCAATAAGGACAAAAAAAGTTCATCGAGAATATGGTAAAAAAATTTTGTTGAAGAACAATCTAAAGAGTTCATGGCAGTATTGATAGTGACCACTTAAATAATGTTTGACATTGCAAGTATTGAGTCTTACTCATGAGTCTTAAGCTTCTTAGGTAGATGGACATTCATACCAAAGTATTAGATTTAAGGTGATTTGAGAAAAGATAGATAGATAGGATAGAATATTCATTATTGTATGTACACTAGGAAAGATGGTCAGAGTGGAGTTTTTTTTCGCTGCCTTTTCTCTACTAAGTACATTCAGCCTCATGGTAGCGGCTAATATTAACGTTATATTACATCAACCACCATCAACTAACACTGACATTCAACAAACAGAATTTATAAATAAATTCTGATTTTATGATGAAATTATTTCTGATTTCTGTCGGTCCTAAGTAGTATGCTAATTTTTATGAAAATTGTAGAATATTACTTTACCTGCCAACTATTTTATCATTTAAAATCCGAAAAAGACGTGCGTGCACGCAACGACTAATGAATGTCGATGAAACGAGTGATTTGTTAGGATCGTGGCAGGTGGCAGTCCCAGGTCTCTGCCTACCCCTCTGGGACATAGGCGAGAGCTTATTTATGTATGTATGTTTATAATTTAATTAAGGGAGTACTGAATTAAAGTAGTCTCTCATGAATAGTACCCTACAGCAAGATGAGAAAGCCCTATATTTTTGTTTTGTTATGGTTGAAATGACTTAATTCGTGTTCATGTCTTACTTTTATTACAATTAGGTGCTTTTATGCGAAGAAGACTTAATAAAAATGCTTCAATTTAATTATTCATTATTATTTTTTTGAGATAATTCTAAGTATTTAGGTCGATATTTTGAATACAAAAGGGACGTTTGGGTTTTTTTGTGTACTTAGGCAAACAACATACCAAAAATCAATTAACTACAAGATAGTGCATGAAAATACGAATCGAATGATATATTTTTTTCGCCATTTGAGTCATTAATAATGGTGATAAAGATTGAAAACCAATTTCAAAATAATGTTTTGACCTACCTGTAAAAAAGTTCTATTTTAGAATATGGCCCTTTTGCATTCAATGAGCGATATTTCGTCAGTTAAGTTCTAACAGTGCGTAAGTAAAAAATGTCAACTTTACAGGAGATCGAAAAAACTGTGTAAAATTTCAATTAGCAACATTAGAGGTGTACATTATTTGGTAAAAGTATTTAAAATCAACTTATTGAAGATAAAAAATTGGTCGGTCGAAAGAAGCGCCACTTTTCTTCATCAAATGGCATCAAACGGTCGAAACGGCCAAAAATGACTTTCGCACTGTTAGAACTTAACTGACGATTTATAAACTTGTAAGTATTTAAATTGTAAAACACATGTGATGAATAAAGTCCGATTAATTTATTTGATAAGAAATCGATAAAAAAAAAATTGCAAAGTTTTGTACCTGTAATTTTCTTTTTTCAGGTTAGGTCGTTTTGAGTTTTGCAACGCCTGAAGAAAAAGGCAATAAGTTGTAAGTACTAAATTGTAATAAAGAGCTAAATGTAATAGTTGGTTACAAAAGAACCTGATCAATCGGTTAGTCCGTTTTTTAATTCAATGCAAAAAAAATGACGCGGTGTTACCATTATAAAATAATATAGGTTTACTCGATAGTTTTTTTTTTTACCGTGAATAGAAGCACTAGTTACTTTGATGCGATAAGGATTTTGGTTACCGTGAGTGACCAAAATCCTTATCACATCAAAGACATTAAAGTTTAAATTCCTCATAGGAGCAAAGTAAAAAAAAAACACCTACATAGCACAAAAAATTTTTACTTGGAAGTAAAATGAGGTAATTTGTTTTTTGCGTACTAGCAACATTCAGACATTGTTGGATTGTATTGAGATGTCAACGTGACTGTTTAATTTTTTTGCCTTGAACTAAAAAACAGACTTCAGTCAGTTATTATGGACCGAATAAACTGACTGATGGTCGTCGAGATTGAAATGTCGATGAAGCGAAAGTGATCTGTCACGATTACGGTAAGTGGCAGTTTAGTATGGTGACATCAACGTAAACGATGTCTATGTATTATACGCTCACAGTAGTGTTTGTGTGACATATATTCATAGTGTTTAGTTAGCAATAAGTTTTACTTAAAATACGTTGTTTTGTAACTAAGCACGAGCACTTCATATTCGGAGGTGAACCAATAAACATGTGAACATAAACCTGCATTTTACATCAAGAGCCCCGTCAGATCAGCGACCCAAGTATCATCATATTTCATGGCGACCCTGCAGTGAAGAAAACTCTTTGTATATTTCATGGCGACCCTGCCACGTCTTTCCTGCGAGTCTACTACGAAGAAAGAAGCCTGAAAGACCGCATATACCAAGCACGAAAATGTCAAATCTCTACG
The DNA here is from genome assembly GCA_947310845.1 of Yponomeuta plumbellus. Taxonomy (NCBI): domain Eukaryota; kingdom Metazoa; phylum Arthropoda; class Insecta; order Lepidoptera; family Yponomeutidae; genus Yponomeuta; species Yponomeuta plumbellus. Next base: position 4,908,390 of record OX371221.1, on the reverse strand, counting down.
GAACCTCTACAAAATCTCTATAAGAAGACAGAAGAATCGGCTGCTAACCACAACTTTTGAAGATGAAGCAAAATGAAGCCCTACCCATAAGAAGAAAGAAGCGTACGGGAGCAAGGATGGTGTCCAGGGTATAGCCCGGCCCAAGTAGCAGGGAGTCCAGAGCAAGGATGGTGTCCAGGGTATAGCCCGGCCCAAGTAGCAGGGAGTCCAGAGCAAGGATGGTGTCCAGGGTATATCCCGGCCCAAGTAGCAGGGAGTCCAGAGCAAGGATGGTGTCCAGGGTATATCCCGGCCCAAGTAGCAGGGAGTCCAGAGCAAGGATGGTGTCCAGGGTATATCCCGGCCCAAGTAGCAGGGAGTCCAGAGCAAGGATGGTGTCCAGGGTATAGCCCGGCCCAAGTAGCAGGGAGTCCAGAGCAAGGATGGTGTCCAGGGTATAGCCCGGCCCAAGTAGCAGGGAGTCCAGAGCAAGGATGGTGTCCAGGGTATATCCCGGCCCAAGTAGCAGGAAGTCCAGAGCAAGGACGGTGTCCAGGGTATAGCCCGGCCCAAGTAGCAGGGAGTCCAGAGCAAGGATAGTGTCCAGGGTATAGCCCGGCCCAAGTAGCAGGGAGTCCAGAGCAAGGATGGTGTCCAGGGTATAGCCCGGCCCAAGTAGCAGGGAGTCCAGAGCAAGGACGGTGTCCAGGGTATAGCCCGGCCCAAGTAGCAGGGAGTCCAGAGCAAGGATGGTGTCCAGGGTATATCCCGGCCCAAGTAGCAGGGAGTCCAGAGCAAGGATGGTGTCCAGGGTATAGCCCGGCCCAAGTAGCAGGGAGTCCAGAGCAAGGACGGTGTCCAGGGTATAGCCCGGCCCAAGTAGCAGGGAGTCCAGAGCAAGGATGGTGTCCAGGGTATAGCCCGGCCCAAGTAGCAGGGAGTCCAGAGCAAGGATGGTGTCCAGGGTATATCCCGGCCCAAGTAGCAGGAAGTCCAGAGCAAGGACGGTGTCCAGGGTATAGCCCGGCCCAAGTAGCAGGGAGTCCAGAGCAAGGATAGTGTCCAGGGTATAGCCCGGCCCAAGTAGCAGGGAGTCCAGAGCAAGGATGGTGTCCAGGGTATAGCCCGGCCCAAGTAGCAGGGAGTCCGGAGCAAGGATGGTGTCCAGGGTATATCCCGGCCCAAGTAGCAGGGAGTCCAGAGCAAGGATGGTGTCCAGGGTATAGCCCGGCCCAAGTAGCAGGGAGTCCAGAGCAAGGACGGTGTCCAGGGTATAGCCCGGCCCAAGTAGCAGGGAGTCCAGAGCAAGGATGGTGTCCAGGGTATATCCCGGCCCAAGTAGCAGGGAGTCCAGAGCAAGGATGGTGTCCAGGGTATAGCCCGGCCCAAGTAGCAGGGAGTCCAGAGCAAGGACGGTGTCCAGGGTATAGCCCGGCCCAAGTAGCAGGGAGTCCAGAGCAAGGATAGTGTCCAGGGTATAGCCCGGCCCAAGTAGCAGGGAGTCCAGGGATATCCCGACCCAATCAGCATTCCGGATCGCCACGCCGGTCAACCCAGTCAACGTGATGTCGACTCTACGAGCCATCGCGCGCCGTGACCGTGTCATCGGCCGCTACAGCCAGCGTCAGCGGAATTTATTTTTTTGTCTTTTATTTCTTGGGTTATTTCAAAATCATTATTGTAACGCCTAGTGTCACAAGTATAGTCATTTAATTATAGTAGAACATTTTTTCATAGTATTTTCATAATCACGTAAATAGTAATTATTACGATGCATTCCAAGGTAAATGACCGCGGAATCGCCACTAGGTCAAGCAGTAAACACCGACTAGCGTTAACATTTTTTTTATGATGCAATCTAAATGCGTCCACTGTTTTGAGACAATAAAGTAAATTAGTAAATTATATTTAAATCCAATGATAAATCGATTAAATTAGCAAGTGGTTTTTGTTGCGAAAAAAAAGTGGATTGAATACGGTACATATTTAGAGAATTAGCGTAGGACTAATCCTTCGAGTTTGATCATGGAGCGAACTACCGTGTCCTCCATGAGAACAGCTGGATTATTACAGGTATTCTAAAAAGAATGACCTGATATGCCTTGAGATAGGGTGACCATGCCCTGGTAGTGTAGCTACCTTACATCATAAATAGATAAAGGGTGTAGAAATACAGCCCAGTTAATGTCCTTGATCATAGTGTGAACTACCGTGTCCTCAGTGTAAGGCTTAACTTTGTTAGTGCCTGGAGCAGATAACTCCATGGCGTAGTATGGCATTAGTATAATTATAATTTAGAATGAATGAAATAAAGGAGAAAGGACACCATGGTTGAGGAGTCTTGAATGACGATTGGACTGATCACCTAAAAGTTATTTAGTCTTTCTTCCCTGAGCTTGTATAGCAATTAGGCCGATCACCTAAGTGTTATAGAAGTCTCAACATGGGTTAAAAACCAAGTGTAAAATATTGATGTAATTTTGAAATTGCGATAGGGAAATGTACCGATACCACGATACGATCGATAAAAGCTAACATGGTTGTAATTGATACTGTTTTTAGTTAAAATTCGAATGTAATACATTAATAAAGTAAAAGTGAGATATTTTCCAACATATTTTTTTTTCATGTGACACTAGGTGGATAATAAAATAGGCTTTTATGCATTTATGTTTTTTTTTAACAGAGTGTAACCCTAATAATAATTACTTAATAATAATAATAAAATTGTAGGATAAAAAGTAAGAGAATTATATACCTAGCTCATAATTCTATTCTAATACATGGTATTGGAACACGATTCATGCATTGCCATCAGTTCTGAGTTCAATGTTCGCATGTAAAAATCAGGACACACACATATGTATTATTCAGAATACTGTACCAAAATGTATCTAAGTTTGTTATTATCTAGGTCACAATAATATTCTAAAAACGGTCTTCAACAACAGTATCATGCTTTTTTGCATTATCAACAGTTTTGAGTTCAATAACATGCAATTACTGTGTCACGTCTTGTTTTGCACATTGTTGATGTAATCACTTTTGTTATTCAATTTAACCTTCTCACTAGCAGCAGAGACAGATCTGTCTCAGCGCATCGGGTAACGTCAAACGCGCAACTGAGACAGAGTTGTCCCAAAGGGCAACAGACCAAAAAAATGCGAAAATGTGTTTGACGGTCTATGGTATCGGTTTATGGTTATTGTTCGCTTATGTTCGGCATGAAATTGCCTTTAATCTGTGGTAAAATACTCTAAGACTTCCTAAAAAAAAAACTTGTCAATCTTAGTCGAAAATTTCTTGTTAGAAAGTGGCGAGAGCGGAGAACAAATCTACAAGAAAAACTGGTTTTTTGTTAGAAAGGTAAGTGAAAAGTGTATTTACGTGTTACTTTATGCATTTATTTCAATCATTACACATAGTTTTACCTAAAGAATGCTATAAATACTTTAAATTTGGCCCAAGAAAATGTTCGATATAGCAACTTTGAAAAGAGTTGTACTTTCTTTCAAAATTTTTGATCATTGTTTGAGTATTTTGGATAAAACCCACTATATTTGGCCAGTAAAACTATCGTACTTTGTTATTTTATTCATTTTTATGTGGAATTACTAAGTAATAGTGAAAAATATTACAAAAACAAAACATTTGCCGTTGTTTTCCGATCAGTTCGTAAACCGGAAATCGACCATTAGGGTAACGACCTCCGGCCTTCTCATCCGGTTCTATAGTGATGGGCTTAGTGATTAGTTCAATTGATTATCGACATTTAATTTTTATCAACTTCAATACACAGAGAATATGAATACGAATGTTATATTAGAATGAAATTTCCAATTAGATTCTAATATAACACTCGTAGTTCATAGGAAAATAATTATTATTTATTTTATAGATGTGGAGACCCGGGCACCCAATCCCCCAAGAGTTTCTCGACTTATTGGAAGACAATGAGGAAGAGGACGAGAGCGAGGGGGAGTTGGAGGTTGAGCTGGAGGAGGAGGAGGATGAGGAGGAGACTGGGGTGGCAAACCTGATGGTATGTTATAATAATTATAATTATAAATATTAATTTTGTATTATTTCTTGTTCGTTCCGTTATTTTAGGTTTATACTTCTTCCAGGCAATGGACATCATGGTGGAGGAAGAGGACGGGGAGCTAGTGCCACTGGAGGCACTGAGCGTCCCACCTTCTACCTCTAGGTACAATACATTTTTTTTTCTATCTAGATTATGCAGAGGTAACTTTTTTTTGCAAGTAGATAAATAATAAATATATTATTGTTTACAGATATGAACGAGATTTGGCTTCCCGGGATGAAAGGTAATTATTATCGTAGTAAATTATTCTATATTTATAGAGAAAATTAAAAGTACTACTTTTTTTAACTGTTTATTTTTTCCAGCAGGCTCTCCAGCAGCAGCAGTGGGGATGACGAAGTGCGCAGGGAGATGTTGCGTAATGTCAGCCCGCTCTGCATGCGTTTTATCGAAAATTGTTTTCCCCGCATTTTATCGATTCTTGCCCAATAAAAACTCTCCCTTACCCCATCCCTCCTAAACAAGACAAAACAACTAAAATACTATTTTATTGTTTTATTCTTTATTTTTGTCTGAATATTTATTGTAAATAGTGTAAAAAAGGAAAATAAATATTTCATTATGAGTCTACTGTTTTATTTCTCCATTTACCCTTTTATTTGTGACCTTGGTACAAAATATAATGCAGTCGATATTTTTCATTTTTACTAGATTTTGTAGAATATTTCTATAAAAAGCATAGTATTCCAATAAGATTACAGTATTTTCATTCAATAAAAGTGGTTTTCACTTCGTAAAGACCCACGATTACAGTACATTTTCAAATTCAAATTGTCCCTCTTACACTGTTCAGTAGGAAACGTTAGCATTCTCGCAAAAAGTTTGATCCTGTTTTGGTGATAAATCTTATATGGGAAGACAAAAACAAGCTTGATAGAATGAATAGGTGTATATTCAGCACCTTGTTACATAAATTATCTTTTCCTAAAGTTACGTAATAGTTCGCACACACACAAAAATTTGGGACACTAGGCCCTTATTTCTAGTAATTGCATTTTCGTACTCTGAATGTAAAAATTTGTGAGTCTGAATTTTGATAAAGTTGTTATTGCTTAGTAATGTAACTATTCTAGAGTATAATTCTTTTTATTTCAAACAAATCCGTAAATTGGTTAGATAATAATTTGATATTTATTCAACCTGGTCATTTATTTTTTTTGCGCCGCCATGACACCCCTTTCAGTTAATGTCAGTGGGGTGAATTGGGGGTGCGAGTGAAGAGGTTAATGTAAACTATAATTCTGCAGTGAAGCAATTTCATAACTCCGTTTTCGCTACTCAACAAATATTAGCATAGTTACTTGTTTAAATAATTTTGTTACAAATTTTTTTTTTCAAAACCCCGAGGGTGAAGGGAGTTTAAGGGGGAGATATAGTATGGTGCCATCAACGTAAACGATGTCTATGTATTATACGCTCACAGTAGTGTTTGTGTGACATATATTCATAGTGTTTAGTTAGCAATAAGTTTTACTTAAAATACGTTGTTTTGTAACTAAGCACGAGCACTTCATATTCGGAAGTGAACCAATAAACATGTGAACATAAACCTGCATTTTACATCAAGAACCCCGTCAGATCAGCGACCCAAGTATCATCATATTTCATGGCGACCCTGCAGTGAAGAAAACTCTTTGTATATTTCAGCAGGCCCTGGTCTCTGCCTACCCGTCTGGGATATCAGCGTGTGTTTACGTATGCATGTATGTATGTGACTGTACCAGCATAAGCTCGTTTGTATGTGTGTTTGTTTTGTGTGCACTTGTGTACCTATGTTATATGCACCTCGGCGGCCTGCGACTTAGTTAAATGCGTGAGTGTATGTGCGTTTGTGTCCATGTGTGAAAAGAACGAATTGTGCAGATGTGTGTGTGTGTGTGTGTGTGTGTGTGTGTGTGTGTGTGTGTGTGTGTGTGAGGGTGTGTGTGTGTGTGTGTGTGTGTGTGTTTTACTCACTTGTTGCTAGCAGCGTTCCATCCGGCGACCAATAGCTGGTTCACAACGACATCCACAGGAATGTAATCGGCTATGTTCTCCGGAGCCAGTGGGAGACGACGGACCACGCCTGAAATTAAAATATACCTTTATCTTCGCTTATACTTCAAGACTACCTACTTACGGAAATACCAATCCGGGTTCCGAAATGGAGTGGCCGGGTCGCCTATTTCCCTCTAATATGGTTGAGACTGGCGATGGCTGACCCCTGCGTTATGCTCGTGAACGGGTGCCGTCCGTGAGTCTGGCCGCAGCATTGGCATTTTCATACTTGTTTAAGAATATCAAATAATGTTTGACATAGCAAGTTTTAATTGCACTCATGGGTCTTGAATTTTGACATTCGTAAGTAGATGTACATTCGTACCTACCAAACTTTGTATTAGATTTAAGATGATTTGAGAAAAGATGGTCAGAGTGGAGTTTTTTTCGCTGCCTTTTTCTCCACTACATTCGGTCCTAAGGCAGCGGCTAACATTATAATTTTATGTACATTGACATTCAACAAGCAGAATGTAAATTCTTTACATTGAAATAAATTTCTGATTTCTGAAATGTGTTAATTTATTTGTCCATTTTTCGTTCGCACATGAATGATAATAATGTATGAACGAGTCCTTAAATTAACATGCTTAAATATGAACGGTTTGAAATCGCAGTCCTGTGCCTAATTACATCTATTTTGACGGAAAATAAAACAGTTGCGAAATCCTGTTTTGCGAATTTAACAATTAATTAATCTCTAGCATTACAAAAATTCGCTCGTAGCCTGGGCTGCCTGAGTGATCTTAAACGATCACTAAGGTTAAGCAACATACGGCGCGTTCAGTCCATGGATGGGTCACCGTGTATGACTAACGCTAGTGGCATTTTTCAGAGCGGTTCTGTGCTTCGCAAGGCACGTTAAGCAGTTGGTGCCGGCTGCCGTCGATAGATGGCAGTCGTTAGCCAAGTCAGAGGCCTTAGGGCGGCTTGAAAACTTCTGACAGTAAGACCAGCCACTAGTCTTACAAGCCTCCACCAATCCGGACTTGGCCCCCGTGGTGGAGTATGGTCTATACCTTCCTCAGGGAAGAGACCCGTGCCCCTCGGTGGGGACATGATGGGTTGATGATGATTACAAAAATTCGCTTCTATCTGACTAGAAGTATGATTCTCCACCGTCGCCTTACCTTTAGCAGCGCCCATCAGAAAGCCCTGAGGCCCGACTTTGGAGCAGGTCCATCCTGGCAACGGCTCCTTCCAAGCAGCTACAACTGAAAAATAATGAGAAAATGCCTTAGACTGTAGTGACATTGTATTTATTACATTGTAAGCATATAATATTTGACGACCTCTGTGGCGCAGTGGTTAGCGCATCTGCCTACCATGTGAGAGGTCCCGGGTTCGAATCCCGGCTGGGGACAAAAAAAAACAAACTCAGGTCTTGGATGTTTACATGTTTGCGACGCCGCTGCTTCTGGGTCCCACGACTCAGGGTATCCTAGTGTGGGGCCAGAAGCAATGTATATGCATGTATGTAAATGTTATGTGTAAAATGTTATTGAAAGATTGATTGGAAGCAGTTGGTGCCGGCAGTCGTTAAGCCAAGTAAGAGGCCTTAGGGCGGCTTGAAAACTTCTGACAATAAGACCAGCCACTAGTCTTACAAGCCTCCACCAATCCGGACTTGGCCCTCGTGGCGGAGTATGGCCTATACCTTCCTCAGGGAAGAGACCCGCGCCCCTCGGTGTGGACATAATGGGTTGATGCGACCTATGTTGCTAAGGGGGCCGGGGCTGCGAGCGATTCATTAAACATTCTTTTCACTCCATCTGCTTGAAATAATGGATTTTGATGCCCAAATTTAGGACCCAAAATACGCTATTGTTGTTCAATGCATCAAAGTTAATAGACTCAAAATTGGGTTTTAGAATCTAACCTTGAATTCGTAGGCAGTGATGCCAGCTAAAGAATAAAATAAAGTAAATAAAGTTAATTTGATATATTGTTCGTGATATTGAAATATTTGTTATTTTTGTATTAGGTCACTTGAGTAAGTAAATATTTAGATTAACCTTTTTGTAGGTAAAACATAAAAAATACGTAGCATTTTATTTTTTATTGCCCTCAAATGGGTCGAATTTGTCCCTTTTTTGGTGGAGAACTTTTTCAGTAGCAACACTTATAAAATGTCAGAATTCTACGGAATAAAAAATCAGAGTATAATGCACTCATTTACTAAGAAATTGGACTTCTCTTTCTCTCTTGAGGATTCGTCCTATATCTAGTTCGCTCCAACCCAAGCTATTAAGTTTTAAAACAGAGTTTGGAACTACTTACTGAACTTCCAAACTCTTTGCTGCAAAACTTTTAAGTACCTAATTGTCAAATATTCATATTTCTCAGATGGTAGTGAAAAGCCGTGGAGGGAGTAAAACCATGGAGCAAGCCACAACGCACACATACAAGATGTAAATGAAACAAACTTACGTAGCGATCATGGGTGAAAAAGAGACAGAATAAAAGGCAAAAGTGTAACTGCTTTTTTTGTTTGCCCCCGTGTCAAGTTGAAGTTTCTTGGAGGCAACCGAAGAGTAAAAAAAATTTGCCATTCGTGCATGTTGAAAATCCCGATCATTACTTTAACTATGTATTTATTAGTGAGTTTATAAGTTAGTCTAGCTGGTAGGCAGTCAAATACACAACGAAAGTAAATTGTTATACAAAGCATTACAATAGATGAATTCCAGTTGAGAACTCTGTTTTGTAGAAAAAAACATATGAGTCAATATTTTTTCGAGTAAGATTTAACTAAACAAATCTGAATATCATCTTGGAGACCATTACTACTTTCATATACTATTCACTTTTTTACATACTTAAATCGCCTTTAATCAAAAGTTACAATCATCATCATCATCATCAGGCTATAATAATCCACTGCTGAACATAGTCCTCCCCTAATGAGCGCCATAGCGCCCTGTCTTCAGCTTGCCGCATCCAGCATCTGCCAGCAGTTTTTCAATTACAATAATATTATTATATTTTAATATATTACAATATTTATGAAATTTCACAATGTTTCCATTACAGATTTCTTCAAAATACTTCTGTTCTGGATAAATGGGTGCTAGCTTGTGAAAGAGAGAACTGGTCACCCACATCAAATGCTCGAACATGCTCTGTACATTTCAACTAAAGTTGCTAAAAGTCTTCAAGTAACAAATTATTCTATGTTTGCCAGGCGGCATTTAGGGAGTAAACGCACGGCAAACAAAGACACCAGAACATGAAGTTATTTAACAATAGTATTTTCAGGTGTTAAATAGGAATAAAATGTTAAGAAAAAAATTTACTTTTCTTTCCATTTCTTGTACCCACATGAACAGATTAGAAATATCTGAAGTTTTCACGAGTGGTACACTTAATATAATTAAAATGAAACCTGTAAAATGTAAACGAAACTACCGTAAATCAGTGAGAAAAGTGTATTTAATAATACGAATATGTTAGCGGACGTTTAATTGACAACTCTACTGCTAGACGTGTTTTATTGTATGAATAATAATGTTCAAAACAATTGCATTTTTATTCACGTCCTACGAACGACTGAAATATTTTAGCACACATTATGGCAAATTCACTTTACTCTGGCAACATTCACGCACACAAAGAAATAATATTCACCGACGCAAAACCGGTTACACTGTGGCTTGATCTATTGTTCAACTCAGATGTCTGTGGTTCTACTCAATCAACGTGAAAAGCAGAGTGTTCTACACGGGCGCAAATAATTTTTGGTCTCGGTAGTGTTGAATCCCTCGCTCCTTCAGCGATTCTTTGTTAATGCAAGAATCGCCTCAGTTCGCTCTGGATTCAATTTCACAACCTCGACGCAAAAATGTTGTTTGCTGCCTTGGTGAACAAACTTCTATTATCTTTACCTATTACAAAGAGTATTACGAATACATCCGACAGAGAACCAAAGTTATCGACATAGCTCAGAGAATTAGCAAGCTGAAGTGGCAGTGGGCTGGCCATATTTCGCGAAGAACCGACAACCGCTGGGGTAAACGTGTTCTTGAGTGGAGACCGCGACTCGGCAAACGTAGTGTAGGACGCCCTCTAACCAGGTGGGATGACGATCTGCGAAGGACTGCAGGCAGATGCTGGATGCGGCAAGCCGAAGACAGGGCGCTATGGCGCTCATTAGGGGAGGGCTATGTCCAGCAGTGGACTAATATAGCCTGATGATGATGATGATGATGATGATGATTACAAAGAGTACTCACTCATTGTGGGTCTGACGATGGTGCAAGGGAATAGGTCAGCACACTTGGACACCTCATGTTCAGCCAGATGTTTCGTGAAGGTGTACGTATTGGGATGACTCTTCAGAAGCCTGGAAGCATTTTTACACACACATAAATACATAAGCTCACGCCTGTGTCCCATTGGGGTAGTAGTTAGCAGTCAGACCTGATAATAAGCTACCTATTTGATCGATTTCTGAAAACTATCTAATATTTTTTGTTGGTGTTCATGGAGTCCTCAGAAAGTGGTAATTTCAAATTCTTTCGTGTATTTTTTTTCAAAGAAGGCAAAAGAAAATTTACTTTTCAAATAAGCCGTCGAAACGAAACGCTATCTTGGGCAATATGGCGTCGCACAGGAATTATTACTTCCCGGTAGACCAACCAACGAACGTAAGAACGAATGAATGACAGACGCCATTTTTACTGGCATAGTGACGTCGTCATATCGTCATCATATCATCATCACGTCATCATTGTGGCGCTGGGCATGAGCATAGATTGAACTGATAACTTACTTTGGCTCAATTTCATCCAAAGCCTCATCGGTCAGCGTACCAATGAGGGAGATGACCCTCTCAGGGTCCTCCGGTGACTCGTAGACCTTCTCTTGAGCCTCCTTCAGGTAGGAGTTGACGTAGGCCGAGGAGACGTGGATCATGACCTGGAAATAAAGAGGGTGGGTGAGATTTATTTATTCAAGAATCAAGAATAATTGTCTGTTTAGACATGTGTTACACATTTAGAGGCAACAGTTAAATTAAAAATAGAATCACGAAATACAGTGTACAGTCGGTTAGCTTTTAGAATATACCTCGGCTACTATTGGATAGAATCGGATATATTCGTGTAATATAAATATCGGCACTAATATGACACTTAATTTCGAAATCGGAACTAATATGACGGAAATAAACTAATACAGAGCAGGAAGTAGTATTACACTCGTGCGCTTTCGGCGAAAACCGAAGCCTACTCTAGAGCCCGAGGTATATTCTAAAAGCTAACAGACTGTACTCTGTAATCACTGTATAAGGTTCTACAACAGGATTTCCCAAGATATATTAGAGCAGCCATACTCTAAGTTCTCAGCGGTTCCGCCATACCGCAAGAATTTAGAAAAATCATAACACTTCTGTCTGGTCGAACGCTTTGACGCGGCGTATCACGAGGCGCAGCCGAACTCAGTCGCCACCCACAACAGTACAATTATTAGTAGTAACTGTTTCATTGTACTTTTATTATGGTTCATCATCATCAACCCATTATGTCCCCACCGAGGGGCACGGGTCTCTTCCCTGAGGAAGGTATAGGCCATACTCCACCACGGGGGCCAAGTCCGGATTGGTGGAGGCTTGTAAGACTAGTGGCTGGTCTTACTGTCAGAAGTTTTGAGGCCGCCCTAAGGCCTCTGACTTGGCTTAACGACTGCCATCTATCGACGGCAACCGGCACCAACTGCTTAACGTGCCTTGCGAAGCACAGAACCGCTCTGAAAATTGCCACTAGCGTTAGTCATACACGGTGACCCATCCATGGACTGAACGCGCCGTATGTTGCTTAACCTTAGTGATCGTTTAAGATCACTCAGGCAGCCCAGGCTACGAGCTTATTACTTTGCTTATACTTATTAATAAAGAATACATTATTTTTAAAACCAATTGTTTTATTGTAGGGTTCCGTCAAGTATTTCACTTTCCAAAAGGGTTCCGTCACCAAAAAAGTTTGACAACCGCTGTATTAGAGCTCATGAAACTTAAAATGAGCCTAAAGAAATATTTATTAAAGAAGATGTTTGACTCCATCGAAGAATTTTTTAAATAACTATAGTTTATCAAATTATCCTGTTGTGACAAATAAATTGTTATCTACTGACATGTAAAATTATTGAACTTTAATCTGTTTTCATTATTATTTTTCACATTGTTAATTGTAAATGTGTATTTTGTTGTTGTTGTTGCATGTTGTTATTGAATAAATAAATGAAATTAAATGCTCTGAGCCCTACACGAACGAGGCAATCACAGTGTGTGTGATTTAAGAAATTTATTTCTCAATAAAAATACATCGATTCGCTTACTTGAGAAACAATGGTTATACGAGGAGAAGAAGAAGAAATATTTATTATAAAAACAGTACATACGCCACAATAACAAAAAAAATGCAAAAACAAAACAAAAAATAACAATAGCACAAATCAAAATATCAGAAGAAAACAGAAGGAAAATAAAGACCATGGCGTGTCACTGCTGTTATAAAAGGCAGCTGACTCAGCATTATGCTGACGGACAAGGCTTCAGCGCTGATTTTCAGTCAGTACCAAGAGATACCCCCGCGAACGTCACAAACCGCGGTGTGGATCAACGATAAAAGAATAGGAATATAACTACATAATTATATAAAGAATGGATTAAATACTTAAAATAGGTTAATACGAAGAAACAAACAATACTTTTAAGGATAAATTAATTACAACAACAGAAACTAAACGAGTATAATACCTTCAAATCCTTTATCTGCTGACAGAGCTCCATGACTCGCCTGGTGCCGAGGAGGTTTATTTTCACTGTGGGTCGCAGGTTCTCCTGGAAGTCCAGGGTGGCAGCGGAGTGGATCACCACGTTGACATTGTCAATGAGGGTCTGCCGGTCTTGGGGGCTGGGGAAGAGAATTACTATTCATTAGAGACCGGATTGTATGCAACATAAATGTGGCTGTGCAGAATTACAATTTGGAGATATAACAGTTCAAGCGTTGGGCTATTGAAGAAGAAGAAATACATTTTTTATACCAACAAGACACATCACAGAAACAAAATGACGACCTCTGTGGCGTAGCGGTTAGCGCATCTGCTAACCATGCGAAAGGTCCCGGGTTCGATCCCCGGCTGGGGAGAAAGAAAAAACTCCAGGTCTTGGATGTTTACATGTTTGCGACGTCACTGCTTCTGGTTCCCACTACACAGGGCATCCTAGTGTGGAGCCAGAAGCAATGTATGTGCCTGTATGTAAATGTGTTTAAAAAATGTTTGTTTATAAAATAATCATAAAAGTAACATAATAATATGCAACGCAACAGACAAAAAAACAACAAATAAATTAAAACAAAACCATCTTTAAAGATAATAGTCTGTGGTATGTATTGTTCAGTATGTTTTGAAAGAAAATTTTCTTTAGTTTAGTCAGGAATAGCTCTGGCAATAACAAAATCACAAGAAAAATTTTCTTCGAGTTTTTCTCATTTCTTCGGAACGAGGTCGAGATAAAGAATAAATAAACAAGATTTCAAAACTTTTGCTAAAATATGCAATGACGGAATATGGAAAGAAGGGGCTAAAATATATGCAAAAGTATTATGCAATATTATGTAAAATTCATATGTGTGATTCAAATTCATATTCACAAAATTTGTATGTAATAAAAAAAACCTCCACTTAAATACTTGTTCCTTATTTACAGTTTGTCCAAGAATACAAGCAACCGGAAGTGAAAGTTTACTACTTGTTTTCTTGAAAAGTCAAAACATGTAAATTTAAGCTTTCCTTTATTGAGCACAATACCTTATTTTATGTAAAGCTAAAGTTTTTAATACACTATAAAAGCCGGGTCCGCTGCGCCATGTTACGCGTGTTACAAAAAAACGTAACACGTAATAATAATAAAAATGGGGCGTGGTATGACACTTTACGTGTTACATAACGTTACGTTAAGTGTTACGTAACACGTAAAGTGTTAATACCACTCCCCATTTTTGTTTTAATAACGTGTTACATTTTTTGTAACACGCGTAACATGGCGCAGCGGACCCGGGTTAATGCTTGTAAGCGCAAGCTATTAACAAACACAGACAAAAAGTCTAAGCAAAAGCATACTCTTTAATTTACAAACTATAATTAAGGCTTGCTCGTACCTGAGTCCCAGGTTTTCCTCGCCAACATCACCAGAGATTGGGACCAGCTTCTTGAAGATGTCAGTGGACTGGGATTCAAGCAGTTTCTCGAATACCTGCAATTGATGATGATGTTGCATGATTTTTCTCCACCCTTCCTAAACTCCTTCCCCAATCTCATGTGAGATTATTCAATTATACTTGAGCCATTACAAACATGCGGTCTGAGTCATAAACATTTGTATCAGACCTCTCTCACACATATAGGAGGCATATCAGGCATATCGGAACTCTCGCTCGCACTTTTATGACTCGGTTCGCACATTTGTAATGGCTCAAGTATAGTACCTACTTTGGGTATAAAAGTGTTGGATTTAGGTATTTAAAAAAAAATTTGCTTAATTACTTTTATGTAAGACTAGCAAGGACTAGTATTTGCAAATATTGCTGTAATGTTAAATCACGGTTTGCCACTGTGATTTAAGATTAAATAATAATAAGCAGCTAAGATGATAATCATACCTATATGACTTGTTGCTCAATGAAAGGCTCCAATATTTCATCATCATCAACCCATTATGACCCCACCGAAGGGCACGGGTCTCTTTCCTGAGGAAGGTATAGGCCATACTCCACCACGGTGGCCTAGTTCGGATTGGTGGTTTGTAAGACTAGTAGCTGGTCTTAATGGCAGAAGTTTTCAAGCTGCCCTAAGGCCTGTGACTTGGCTTAACGACTGCCTCTATTGACGGCAGCCGGCACCAACTGCTTAACGTGCCTTGCTAAGCACGGAACCGCTAGGAAAAATGCCACTAGCGTTAGTCATTCATGCCAACCCAGCCATGCATTGAACGCGCCCTATGTTGCGATATTTACCAGCATCTAAACCTACGTCACATTTTACTCACCAACCCTTATAAAGTTACTTACGGGATTCTTAGGGAACTCCTCGAGTCTTTGTGATATTTCCTTGCCCTTTTTCGGCCGCATGAGCAGGTAAACTTTCCCAACGTCGGGAATCGTGCGCAGAATCTTCTCTATCAGACATAATCCAACGAATCCGGTTCCGCCGGTTATGAACAGGTTCTTTCCGCTGTAGAAAGCGCGCACTTGCGATTCGTCCGGCATTTTGATTGTGTTGTTGAGTTAATCCTGCGGAAAGAAAGAGAAACCTTTCAACCTAAATTCAATTTAAACAAATACTTTTTAGGTTATGTTTTTGTTTGCGTTTTTTGCGTACCATCATAATCTGTCATCGACGATCACAGACTTGATATTATTGCCATAAAAACCTGCGCATTTTCTACAAAAATTTTGCAAATCTAATATGAGAAAGCGGAAAGAACGAAATTTATTAAAATGTACCTATATTCAAGAGAAGTGCGATTCCGTTCAAAGTAGCTAATTATGTTTTTTGCAGCCTTTTCTCGAACTACAAAGATTTTTTTTTACTTACTTCTAGTACCAATTTAAAGTCGATATTATTATGCCAAACTTGGCCAAACATAGTTCTAGGTCCTACTAGGAAAGTACCCCTTAGGCATATTTTGATTTCTTGAGTGTCTTTTTACAGTTAAATTAGAAGTTTGAATTTTTTACAGCTTCAAGGGACCGTAGATTTGAGTGTTTGGTTTTGATTTCAACTTAATGCCCCCACGCGTCCCCTAGATAAAAGGTTGACAGCCAGACGGAGGGACGTACAACAGAGTACCTATAATAATCCTAGTACAGTACCATCATCTTATCTGTTCATTTGATAGAGGCGCTAGTGGAGAATTTAGTAGTTGAAGCATTTAAGTTTACCTAGAAAAATGAGTATTTTAACCCGTCTTTCAATTTTAATAAAAATATACCTATAAACCTTAGTAGATGAATAAATAAAACAAAAAATGGGGAACAGGATTTACAATTAATTAGTTGATTACAATTTTGACCACCTGAACAGATAACTTGGTGGCGCTGTATAATCCTAGTACAGTACCACCATCTTATCTGTTCAGTTGATTGCGGCGCTAGAGGAGAATTTAGTAGTAACATTTAAGAAATTTACTTAGAAAAATAACAATATTTTAACCCGACTTTCAATTTTAATGAAAATATATCTATGAATCTTAGTAAGTGAATAAATAAAACCAAAAAATGTGTAACAGGATTTACAATTAATAAGACGTGAGTGGATGAAGGTGATATTATGTCGCATTTTCGGCTATCGGTGTTTTTTTGTGTGGATGAAGGTGATATGTGTAATTGAATTACTACAAACCTTAAAACCGTCGATATAAAGCTTATTTTTGTAAATACCATTTTGAAAAAGGTGTTATGTTTAGGTTATTTTAAAAATTACAGATGATGAAAGAGGTATGTACACATATCACCCTCTCCCAAAGAAACAAAATAAAAGTTTTACTTTTTGAGCGTTGAAGAAGGTGATATGTACGAACATAACACCTTCTTCCACTCCGCTTACTATATTCGAATAAAGCGACCCCTATTCAGATCAGAGAGGTAGACATCAGAATCGTCCACACAAAATGGACGATTTCGTTATTAAACGTATTAAAGAACACATTTCAAGTTTTCCTGCTGAACAATCACATTACTCACGAAAAAAAAAATCAAACTATTTGTCACCACTACTGAATGTGACCAAGATGCTATACCTAGGAATGTGTCATAATGAGGAGGTCCTCATCTGACAAATACCGTGTCAAGAAAACTTCATATAAAGTCCGTTCGCTTAGATAGTGTCGGTACACACGAAGGCAATCTTGGTTTTAGTAAAAAAAACATTTATTTCAATAATACAACTTAGACGGCCAAAATACTTTAATTAGAAAAAAAACATGGTACCATGGTATACCTAATGAAGCACAAAATAAAACACTATTCTTCATCACTCGAAGTGTCCTCAGGACAGATTCAGGAGGTATGTAAAAGATTAAGTACTTCTGCCTACGCCTTACATAAACTCGCCTCAGTAGTAGAAACCAAATCACTTTTGATAGCATATCACGGCCTAGTTGCATCCCATTTGAGATATGGTGTTATATTTTGGGGGAATGGTACTGACAGAGAATTACTATTTAAAGCTCAAAAAAAATGTATAAGACGGATGTTTATGTTGGCAAATGACATTAGCTGTAAACCTTACTTTAAAAGGTATAAAATGTTGACGTTTCCCTCGATGTACATTTTAGAGTTAGCCCTTTTTGTAAAAAACAATCCGAAATTGTTTGAAAGACCGGAGTTAAGAAATAGACGAGATAATGATAAAGTAAAAGTACCACTATCGAATACAGCACTCATGCACAAAAGTGTCCTGTGCATGGCACCTTTAGTGTATAATAAATTACCAAAGACATTAAGAAAATTGGATAGCTGTTTATTTAAAAAAAAATTAACAGAATATTTGATTGACAAATGTATTTATAAGCTCAATGAATTTTTGTAATTGACTTTTAATTTAATTTTATGATAAGTACCTACCTATATTATAGTTAAGCTAATAAATTTTATAGCACATGACATGATAATTTTAAACAAATATTCTGAGATTGACATATAAATGAGATGAGATTGACATTATACTATAGAATTTGACATTGCATGATGATAACTGAACATTTACTTGTATTTTTTATAATTTGTACGCTGCAAGGCAAAATATGGAGCACAATTTTCTGCTGTACACAACATCTGTTTACTTACCTGTATTTAACAAATAAATGATTTTGATTTTGATTTTGATTTTGATTTTGATATTCATCTCCACCGGTATTTAGAATAGGTACCTACCTAAGTGATGCAGGATCGTCTCGTTATAAATCCATTCTAAAATACTGATTGATTTACTTCTTTAATTGGGTGATCTACATAATAGTAGAATGAGACGAGCTGCGAGCCAAATTCGCTGGCGTGTTTGCGCCGCATCGGCTTCCTTTAATTTCTTTTGTGAAAAGCCGCCACGTGCCGAGGCGGTAAATATCAAAGTGACACTATGATAGCGAACAGACTTTAACTAAAATTTGAGGGTCACTGGTACATCAAAATATCACGATAAAAGATACTTCATTTAATGCACGCACTCGTGCAAATAAGAGTAGTTTTTGTTTCATCGAAATTGGGCCAGTACTTCCAAAGTTATAGCGTTGTAAAGTTTCATCGCTTTTTTAAATTTCTAATCTTTCGCGCGCAAGAACGATGACGTCATGTGGCGCGTTGTTGGCGGGTGCGCCTATGCAGAGTGAGTTTGGTTCATGAAAATTCGATTTGTAAAGTGGTTTGTGCTTGTTATTTTAGGTTTTTTGTTTTAGCAGTTACTCTAAATAGTATTGTAAACGTAACAAAGCGATGGAAGACGGTTTTGTGAAAGGACAATCCAATAATCTTCCAAAAGTTGACCTTTTTATTTTACATATTTACATATCTTTGGTAAAGAAAGGCAGTTAGTATTTTTTCGTGAGCAAAAAGCAGCGGCAACAAACATTTTCTTTACTGAATTTTTAATTATTTCAAAAGCTTTTTTTTTTACTTGTCGCGTTGTCTGTTTGTCTAATCAATCTTGAAAGCTAAAGACCCACTTTCTGGTTTCTGATTGAGCTGAAACTTTGCACACGTTTGACATCGGATAACAATCCAATATTAGGTATTATGACATGGAGCTGATCCGATGATGGAGCCAGAAAGTGACCAAGGGAACTCTGTGATGAAAAGTCTTAACACCATCGAATTTGGGCTCATTAGTTTTATCTTGACTAGTACTTTGGCCTATACGTTAATACTTTGGTTTCATCTATTTAGCTCTGAAGTCGGCTCGGCCACTGACAAATGTACAGGTAGATAAATGTGAGGCAAGTGCGATATCAGGTATACTGAATATTATTGTACACCCTCGTCAACCTTTGCATATTTCTTGCAAAGTTGCCCGGGCACAACCGACTAGAGTGCGTGCGCGCATGTAAAGGTTGACGTGTTGTCAACTGCTTTTAAGTTAAATAAACACACAATCAAAATCGGTTCATCCGATGCCAGACTGTCAAAGCTTGTAACACCCCTTTGCGTCGGGGATTAAAAATCAATATTTTTTTACTCTTACGGTCTTAATAAAATAGTAAAAATAGGTTAAAACCGATTTTAAAAGTAGGTAGGTAGGTGGGTTTTTGTTTTGGACTTCACAATAATTTTAAGTGTTTTATATTTTCACTATGAACGCTAATGAACGAACGTTAATAAATGAACTACTAGGAACGCCCCACTGTACGTTAGCCGCGGAAGCCGGCACAGTCATTTTTCTACCTATATAGTAGGTATTTGCGACGCGAAGCGTGCAAGCTTCCATGCTGACTTGTTGATTGACGTACTAATAACTAACACTAAGCCATTTGTGATAATATATATTTAATTAACATAGGCTCACTCTTTTCGATCATTTTTTTGAATCGCTCGTAGCCTGGGCTGCCTTAAACGATCTTAAACGATCACTAATGTTAAGCAACATACGGCGCGTTTAGTCCATGGATGGGTCACCGTCTATGACTAACGCTAGTGGCATTTTTCCGAGCGATTCCGTGCTTCGCAAGGCACGTTAAGCAGTTGGTGCCGGCTGCCGTCGATAGATGGCAGTCGTTAAGCCAAGTCAGAGGCCTTAGGGGCGGCTTGAAAACGTCTGACAGTAAGACCAGCCACTAGTCTTACGAGCCTCCACCAATCCGGACTTGGCCCCCGTGGTGGAGTACCTATGGCCTATACCTTTCTCAGGGAAGAGACCCGTGCCCCTCGGTGGGGACATAATGGGTTGATGATGAGGCTCAATTTTTTAAATAACATGTTATCGCCACCTCAAACTCAACATCGAAGAGGCGGGAGCGTCCGTTTTTCTCCGACGGCCGTGCCTTTGAGATCATTACCCTGCAAAGCACAGTTTCATGTTGGAAGGGCCTATTGCTCAAAAAATATTTAAATGTAGGTAGTAAGTAGGTACATAATAAACACAAAACTTACGTCTAAATGGTCTATAACAGTGTACGTGACTACATGCTGTGAGAGGATCGGGTCTTTTCATAGCCTTCAACCACCTTTTTCGGACCTTCTCTTTACGAGGTGTGGAAAATAACTATTTTTCGGGTGTTTTTTCCGTGGAGTTCGTACACATAGGTACTTCGGGACCATTTAGGTAATCCACGAAGCGAAAAACAGCGAATTACAGCGAACAAGCGAGAAATGCAACGAGTCACAGTACGCAGATAGGGTAAACTATACATTGATTGGCACCTTAAGCAAAACCTTGACTTAATTTGCTTCCTAAGCATTCAATTTCATCTTCAATCACTATTAACCATTTTTATTAGTTAGAATATGAGTTGGAAATAAAAAATAATTCTTGCTTGTTGTCATAGTTTTATTTAAGAAAAATAATAATAATTTGAAAATGTCTCCAAAACTACAGTCATTGGCATTACAGGTACAAACATTGTCACTAATAATATCAGTCATTGGCACTTATAATTTGTATGTATGTTTTGTACTTAAAAATTATAATTATAAAAAACTACCAAAATGCCCTTTAAGCAATTTTAATTCTTAATATTTGTGTTTAAAACTCACTGTGCCAATGACTAGATGGGTGCAGCACCCTATATGGAAGCGCTGAATCGCTCGCGCCTCGTGACGTCATCCACGTTGGCGCGGCCGAGTTGGTTTTGCCGCGGCGCGGGGGCCGTTTAAAATCGCAACTTTAACGTTTAATATCTCAGTCATTTTTGAAGATAGAAAAAAAAAAAAATAGATTCTTTTTCCTTAATTGATAAATTTGTCAGATATGCTAATTAAAAAATTCATCAGCATGACTCAATGTTTTTACTTAATATATTTCTTAAGTTTTGGTGTTTGTGACGTCATCAGAGGTGATTAAGGAGTAGGTCTTTGCCTAAATACAAAAAAATCAAATGTTATTAACGTCAGTTGATTTGGTTCGTTTTTTTTTTAGGTAAGGTAAAGGATACAGTGCCACCATCTTATCTGTTCAGTTGATAGCGGCGCTAGTGGAGAATTTAGTAGTAACATTTAAGAAATTTACCTAGAAAAATAAGAATATTTTAACCCGTCTTTTGATTGTAATGAAAATATATCTATAAATCTTAGTAAGTGAATAAATAAAAATGTCTATATTTTTTCAGTACAATTTCTATTTAGAAATTTGGTCAGATTCATGTGCCGGCCAAAACAAAAATTATTACACTTTATCGATATCTTATCCTTATAGTATACGAGTATTTCAGCGTAACGTAGGACGACCAGCCACAAGATGGACAGACGATCTCATCCAAGTGGCGGGAAGACGCTGGATGCAAGCCGCTTCCGACCGGTCATTTTGGAAATCCCTGGAGGAGGCCTATGTCTAGCAGTGGCCTTCTTGTGGCTGAATGATGATGATGATGATGAAAGGATATTTCAAAGTAATCGATCACAAGTTTCCTGAAGTTGGCCATTCTTTATTCTTTATTCTTTATTTACATTCTGGTCGTGATTTTGGCAGAATAGAAAAAGTTCTAAGAAAGCATGACACAGTTTATGTACCTGACCAATACCGTGACATCATTTGCAAAGCTTCTCGTAATACTACATATGGATATGACCGAACATTTCAGACAAATTGGTGAGCTAAAAGAGAATCCAATTTGATAAATAACATAACATTTACATAGAGTCACACTAGCTGTGCCCCGCGGTGTTACCCGCGGTTCATCGATTTTCCCGTAGGAATAAGATATTTCCCCGCGGTAAAACGTAGCTTATGTTTTAATCCAGGGTATCGGCTAACTCCATACCAAATTTTATTAAAATCCGTCCAGCCGTTTCAGCGCTAAAGACTGACAAACATATAAACACACACACAAACTTTCACGTTTATAATATTAGTGTGATACATTGCTTCTGGCTCCACACTAGGATACCCTGTGTCATGGGAACCAGAAACAGCGACGTCACGAACATGTAAACATCCACTACCTGGTTTTTTGTCCCCAGCTGGGATTCGAACCAGGGACCTCTCGCATGGTAAGGTAAGGTTGGTCGCAAAAACATGACATGTCTATCAATATTCGTACATATCACCTAATTTTATAAAGCCGCAAGAACAAAAGTTTAAGTTAGTTCGTGGAAGAAGGGGATATGTTCAGTTTAAAAAAAATAGAATATCTAATAATATCGCAAGATTTTTATTAGCAGCGTAGGTACCCTCAATATTTATGATCATTCACACTACTTTGCATTCAAATTTAAGGCAAAAGTAATAATTTAAGCAACTTACAAAAGAAAATTGTAGTGAAACTTTAACTTCAATTTACTCAAAATCTTAAAAAATGCACTTATCGCCTTCATCCACTCACGTCTTTAAATACCTACTTTATGCTTTAAGGGACGAGCAAATGATTTCTGCCAACAGTATGTTCATAATATTATCGAAATAAAATAAGTGCACACAGAGTTCAACCACCTTTGCATTTTCAATGCAATGTCACCTGACTCACAGTTAACGTAATTTAATGACATCAACGTATGGAAAGGTGGTTATACAATTCAGTCGGCAGCACATAAACCTTCACATGTGCACTTTAATCAGTGACAATACTTTACTACAGCTTTCAGGTAGGTACTAGGTGGTACTAGTTACAATTGGACTTGTTCCTTCTGCCCCTATATTACTCGTCCCAAATCCTGAGCGATCTCAATATTGTAGGTATGTAAATGTCAAATTACATAATGAATGGACGATGGGAAAGCCCATTACACAATGAGAATAAGGAATAAGAAATAAGGAATAGCACAGAAATCAATTGTCTTCCTTATTCTTGAATTGTGTCTTGCTCAACGGTGCTGCCATTGCTGGATTCCGCTATTCCTTATTCTTTGTTCCTTATTCCATATTCCTTATTCTTATACCTAATTTTTTTCATTGTGTAATGGGCTGAATGGCCTTGACCTTATGTGTGTGTGTGTGTGTGTGTGTGTGTGTGTGTGTGTGTGTGTGTAAGAAGTTCAAATAAATTATTTATCTATCTATCTATTACGTAGTTTTGCACTCTATCGGGTTTAGTGTCAAATTATGTAATGAATCACAGTTCGAGTAGGCTAAATAAGACAACTCCATACAGTGTAGGACCAACGTAATGGCATCCCAAGTAATTCAAATTCAAATGTTTTTATTCAAAATTCAAACAAAATGTTTACTTTATGAACGTCATAGTTGTTAGTTTCATAATTAATTGATTAGGTACAGTCGACAGCACGTCAATCTTCACATTTTAGTTGCAAAGTCGCCCCTAATGCAACGGAGTAGAGTGCATGGGTGTATACCATGATGTGCTGTCGACTGTACGTGGAGAAGAAACTCCGATCCCGACCCCTCCTCCAACTGGACTTTACCACTGGACGTGGAAGTGGACGGGTCATTCCCTATTACCCCTCCACTACACAATGATAGGGCGTACCTAGTAATCGATTAATTCGATAGATTCAAACAACTTGTAAAATTTTTGCCTTTATTCGGTAAATGGCATATTCTTATAACTAATGGTAGAAATCGTCCCTTCACCAAACTCCATATTTATTCTTCTTTATTCTTTAATTAAGCCACTGTTCGCTGGTGAGTTCGCTGTTCACTGAAAAAAGGCCATGACACTGAGCTACACTTTGGTTTTGGTAACGCTAGATCTAAGTTTCACTATACCAGTGATTCACTTTACTGAGGGAAACGGCTGTTTTCCGCTCGAATTTTTCATGAAAATCCTATTTCCGTGCGCAAAACTTTTGTTTTTGTACTTTTTTAAGTATTCATAATCCCTCTTTTGCGTTGGAAAAGGTCTTGTGTAATATCTTCGGGTCAACCACCGACTTTAAATGACCATTTGTGAGTGGTTGACCAAAAAGAAACCTGGAGGGAATGGAAACCGTTATTTTTTTATTTAAATATTTTAATCTGTGGTATTTTAGCTTTGTTTTGGTCTAACCAGAATATTTTTAGGTGCCGTAGTTATTTTTTTATGAGCCGAGCCGAGTCGAAACCTGTCAATAACTACCTACACGAAAGTTCAAACGCGATTTTCTCGAAATCAATTATTTTCCCTTGAGGTCCCTTTTTGGTCAACCACTCACATTTACATACTAGATTAGGTTGTGAGATCACCAACTAAGCACAGGCATGGCGTAACTATAGGGTGGCAGGGCTGGCCAAATGCCACCGACCCAAGGGGGCCCCGGCCTAAGAGGCCGCGAGCTCAGACATATTTTTTCAACTTTGTATTGTGTTTTTTATTTTATTTGAGAAGTATTTTTTTTTAAGTTCTGCTTAAAATTCATTAACCTCCTCAGGCCCGTGTCGACAAAATAACAATAAAAAACTATTGTTATTTTCAAGGTCGAGACTGAGGAGGTTAAAGTGAGACGACTAAAGGTTTAAAGGCTGGTGAATGTAAGTGAATGTAAATGTATATACCCATGCTCTTGAAAATAAAATTTTATTAGTGTTGGGTAACTACTTAAATGGTCTATTAAAATTAAACTCATTACAACGTGACGATTTTTACTGAAGAATTTGCCACGGGCCCCAGATGGTATAGTTACGCCACTGCACAGGCAGGTAAATATCTATATTTACCGACCAGTCCAGCAATAACTATTAAGTACATGAAGGCTAAAATATCGTAAAATAATTACTTAAGAGGTGCAAAGTTCACCACTGACACTCACAGGTAGTTCAAACACATCTTACGGATATCATCGAAACTGGTGTTGTTAATTTACAACTCGCGAGTCTACTTGCGTCACCGGCACAAGGTAATCAGGTTCACAGCCCTCAGAGATTCACGTGAAAGACAATCGGAAGATTTCTGAATGGAGAATTTCGCTAAGTAACTGCTTAATGACCTTTAGAATTACTGTCTTAATGTGACGACAATGATAAGAAATGAAAAAAAAAATGTTACGTACCTACAGTAGTGTGCGAATTAATGTGAACACAAGTCTTGTGATAAATTAGAAAAAATAAGAAATATTCTTTATTGACGAAAAAAATACACAGAAACAATTACAATTAAGTTTTTTTAATATGTGTGCTTAAGTTTTATAACTTTTTGTACACGATTTGGCATAGAATCAACAAGTTTTTTACAATTTCCTGATATTTTCGTGTCTCTAAACCATATTTGAATTATTGCCTCAATCAGCTTTGGTTTTGTTGTGCAATCAATTTTTCTAAGTCTTGATTTAACTATAGCCTACAGATTTTCGATTGGATTGAGATCCGGAGAGTTACCTGGCCATTCAAGGCATTTAATTTTTTTTTCTTTGAAATATTTCATCATAACTTTGGAGACATGACATGGAGCTGACTCTTGTTGGAAAACTGCTTGACCGTTGGCTTCAACTTTTCTTAGCTCGGCTTCCAATCTTTGTTCTAGCAAGTCTTTGTATTTTTGTGAGTTGCCGATAGAAGGCATGATGAACTCACAAAAATACAAAGACTTGCTAGAACAAAGATTGGAAGCTGTAGTGCTGTCTCGCCAAATTTCTCAGAGAAGAGCGTGACAGAACGTTAATTAGGTATTTACTTACGTGAAATTCTCAATTCAGAAATCGGCCGAATGTTAGTAGACAGCACTTTTTACTCCACCGATTGGGAATTAAATATCAGAAAGTAATCAATAATATGAAGAATTCTGGAGGCTTAGCGCCGATTTTTTAATTAAGAATTTCGCAAAGTAAATGCTTAAAAATAACGTTCTGTCACGGTCTTTTATGTGTTTACTTAGTTAAAATTCTCAACTCAGAAACCGGCCCTTAGATAGATAGATAGATAGAGATAGATAGATAGAATAGATAGATAGAATAGATAGGTAGTTGAGTACCTAGTTACTTTAGAGCCACATTTTGAATTGAGAATTTCACTAAGTAAAAAGTAAATAAAGGCAGTAGATAGATAGAATAAATAGGTTACTTAGCTAGATAGATAGATAGAATAGATAGGTTACTTACAAAAGTAAGGCTTACAAAAGTTGCTCTCACTCTGTGAATATTATGCAAATAAGCACGGTTTGAATCGCTCGTAGCCTGGGCTGCCTGAGTGATCTTGAACGATCACTAAGGTTAAGCAACATACGTCGCGTTCAGTCGATGGATGGGTCACCGTCTATGACTAACGCTAATGGCATTTTTTCCGAGCGATTCCGTGCTTCGCAAGGTACGTTAAGCAGTTGGTGCCGGCTGCCGTCGATAGATGGCAGTCGTTAAGCCAAGTCAGAGGCCTTAGGGCGGCTTGAAAACTTCTGACAGTAAGACCAACCACTAGTCTTACAAGCCTCCACCAATCCGGACTTGGCCCCCGTGGTGGAGTATGGCCTATACCTTCCTCAGGGAAGAGACCAGTGCCCCTCGGTGGGGACATAATGGGTTGATGATGATAAGCACGGTTTGAAGTATCACTTACAGAAAACGGAGATGATGGTATTCAAGGCGGGAAGGGGTCCGGAGAGGTGTCCCAATGTGTTCCTTAACGAAATTCCAGTATTTTATTTTATTCTTTCCGAAATTCTTTTAAATATCTCGGCCACGTGCTCACGGAGGATCTTAGGGACGACGACGACATAGAGCGAGAAAGAAGGGCCCTTGCAGTAAGATGCAACATGCTCGCGCGTAGATTCCACAGGTGTAATGAACAGGTCAAACTGACACTTTTTAAGGCGTACTGTCAAAGTATGTATACATGCCACCTGTGGGTCAACTACACTAGAAAATCATTGAGTACCATGAGGGTACAATACAATGATGCTTTACGTATTCTCATGAAAAAACCAAGATTCTGTAGCGCGTCGAGCATGTTCGCAGAGGCAAGAGTTCCTGATTTCTTCGCTATCTTGCGGTCACGAATCGCCTCTTTCTGGTCCAGGCTATGTGAGACCAGGAATGCTATTCTACAAGCGGTTTATGACAATCTCACTAGTCTATACATATATATAGGCACTGGATCTCTGTGCAGATGGACGCGAACCACAAGTAGGTAATTCTTGACCAACTGTAATTTATATCACATATTTTTTTATTTTTTTTACTTAGTGTTTCTTTTTAATTTATTAATATAATTTTTTTTTTTTTTTTTTTTTTTTTTTTAATTTCAGAATGATGTGTATTATTTTATTGTATTATTTTATTAATTTCTATTTGTATATGGGTCCCTTTGCCTGAAATAAATGACTATTATTATTATTAGCGAAATTTTCAATTCAGAAACTGGTCCTAAGTAAAAATTAGCATTAGCGTCTTAAGTTAGCAGGAAAACAATATCGCTCTAGTCATTGTAATATTACGTTGTTTATAGATACTGAAACAAATCATCAATCAATTTCTACACTAGTTGCTATCACAAACTTCAGAAAATTTACAGGATCTAGGTCTGAGTGGCATAAGACTTTGAGACATACCAGCAGTGGTTTATCGAAGCTCAAATAGGTAAAGAAATATAAAACATATTTAAAATGTCCATAATTCAATACCTAAGTATGCATTTTGATGCATAAGAGGGTTTGCCCTCAGACCATAATATTTATCAAATGTTTACTCATTTTAAAGTAATTTTATTGTAATGTCAAATTGTGCGACCGAGACAGAGGGTTACAAACGTAAGAACACCCAACATAATTCTGAAATAGTGACGTACCTAAGTACTCACTTAAGATGATGACTTTAGACCTTTTCTATTGTTAAGCATTAATTTGCATATCGCATGGATGTGACAGCAACACATTCATATAGCTACCCTGAAACATTACACTTTGTCGTTTCGGTAGTCGTCCAAAAATTACTCATTAGATGATATATTATGAATCAATTGGCCGCTGAAATGCTAAATACCTAAATCAAAGCTAGACGTCACGTGCTGTCCAAATTGAGTTTTGCTTACAGATTTTTTAGTGTCCGACTGGTGTCAAAGTATTCATTATAACATTATAACATTTACATACATTGCTTCTGGCCCCACACTAGGATACCCTGTGTCGTGGGAACCAGAAACAGCGACGTCACAAACATTCATTCATAACTCTTTCACTAAGTAAAAAAACTCCATTAGTCTTCCAATAATAAAACTTCTTATGCCAGGCACAGATAATAATATATACCTACCTACCTATAATTAACATTGAGTTACCAAATGAGTTGAGTTGTCCTGAGAGATAAGAAGATAGATAGAATATTCTTTATTGTACTCATAAATAATATTAAGAAGGATTAAGCATTATGTAAATGTTACTAGCTGACCCGTAGACAGAGAATCTACGAGCTGACCCGACGAACTTCGTTTTTCCATATTAATTAACCTACGACCATTACGAACTATCAAGATTTTAGTCTCAGACCTACCAAATATACACAAAAAATTGTAAAAATCGGTGAAGTCGTCAAGTAAGTCTAGTGCTTACGGAAAGAAAAGATTTTATTTTACCACAGGATATTGAAACTGTATTTGAGGAGTGCTTTAGAGGACACGTGTTATCTATATAAATAAAATTCAAAGTCCTGACTGACTGATTCATTCACTCATCAACGCCCAGCCCAAGCCGTCGGACCTAGGAAGCTGAAATTTTGCACAGAGGGTCTATAAATGTAAATGAATAAGACGGGATTTTTTGAAATTCAACCCCGTTGCCAAAATTTGTATGGGAGGTATAAAAAATGTACCTAGTCTAATTTTCTTGAAACTTAAAATAAATACTCTTCAACGCAATTGATTGAACACGTGATTTGCCGTTTTTTCTAAATTTAACCCTTAGTGAGTGAACGGGGTTGCAAAATTTTGAACTAAAGTCCACGCGGACGGGGTCGCGGGCGAAAGCTAGTTATTAATAACATCGTAAAATTCCAGCGATGTCTTTATTACATACCTATGATAGAACTGGTAAGTAAAGGTCAAAATGTACTAACATAGCTTACAGTATCTACATAGTTTGAGTAGAAAAATTCGAAACAGAAATATACCATTCACAGAAAATGATATTATAAAGAAATAATGTCCTAATATATTATCAAAAAACTGACTTTCCGTCGGCCATTGAGATGATGGTAGGTTTTCGAAATGGTACTGAATAATAAGTAGGTTGCACTGTGTTTTTGCAAAAAAACTTTAAACTGTAGTAAACTGATGTACATTTTAGTAATCTAATAATTATTATAATTGGACACTTTTACGCAAACTGGAACCAACCCACATTTTTTTGTGAAATGTATTTAATGGATTTGATTGTACACAGATAGTGATACCAAAACACGTCCTATCCTTCCAATACAAATGGTAGAAAAGCAGTCAGTCTGATATTCCTAAACAGGCGTCAATCTGTTATGATACAAGCCTATCAACCTTTTTTTATAATACGTGCTACGTACACATTTTGCAAAACCTATTCACAAAAGTCTCGTTTTCTCGAAATCGTCATGCTGTGGGTTGGTTCCAGTTTGCTTATAGTGGTCCAATACGGTATTTGACACTATCAACAATAAATTATTTGAGATGCTCGATTAAAACAAAAATTACAAAATGTTTCGGAAAATGTATTTCTTTTAATCATTTACTAGTTATTACAATTTTTAAATAGATGAAACATAGAAAGAGTGTTCTGAAATGTGACGTCACAAGCAAGTATTTTCATACAAAATTCCGTTTTAAAAGTAACTCATTTGACATCTTGTCAAATACCCAATCTAATCTATCTATCTATCTCTTTAAACGAGCAATGGACAATAATTCGGGATTTTTTTCCTTTGCTGTATATGAAAAGGAAGCTAAACTGGATAGCCCTACGTTCTTAGTTTTTACCTCAGATAAGATTTTCATTCATGATTTTGGTTTTGAAAACCTTCTCATTCTAAAAGGGCGTATAAGCAAAACGGAACGGAATAATAGTCGTGTCCACGCCATCCAACGTTGAAGCATGATTCCGTTTTCAGCCATCATGGCGTAAAGTTCAATTTTTTGTAACAAATGTTTTCCGAACATCCGTTAGGGCTAAAGTTTCGTACAGGCCCTGTAAAAATAAATATACAGTGTGTCCCTGGATAAAGTGCAATCCCGAAAGGGGATGAAACTAGACCATGAATCATTGACTAGAAAAATATTAAAAAAAATTATAAAAAATTATTGTAGGATTTATTGGTATTTTAAGATTTTCATGTTTCATTAAAAAATCTATGTACAAAAGTATTGATTTCTTCCAAAATAATGGGTCTATTTCTTTGAAATAAAAAAAAACAGTATGCCTAATACCTGGCGATGACCATGAAATAATAAATAGTCCGCAAAAAAGTAACTATCTTGGGTAAAAAAATGTATTTTTATGAAAAAAAAGATTTTTTTAGACGTTTATTTAAAAAAAATTCAAATTACTAAAAAAATGTGCCCTATAACTATGTAATTTTATAGCTTACTTTTATTCTTTACCATTTTAGCTTCCAAATAAAAAAAAAACAATGTTCTAACTAAAAAATTGGCTAGGTAGGAGTTATTTACATTTTAGTAGGTAATAAAAGTCAGACTTTAAACACAATAACTTTATTAATAAAATTATCCGTAATTTACAATTTTGCATTTTTATTTAATGCATTAAATGTTCAAAATGGCCTCCTCGATTTTGCAAGCACATTACTGCACGAATATTAATTTGGTTAGTGGCTCTGCGAATCATTTCTGGATCATTTTTAATGTCATTTGCGCACTGAATTATTCGGTCGTGCAACTGTGCCTCGGTATTTATTGGCGTGCTGTATACTCTTTGCTTCATGCATGACACCCCATAAAAAATAATCTAGGGGTGTCAGATCAGGTGAACGCGCTGGCCAGCCTACTGGCCCTCCTCGGCCAATCCACCGGTTCGGGTAATTTTCGTTCAAAAATCGCCGCACCTCCCGCCCATAATGTGCAGGACATCCATCCATTTGGAGATACATACGCCCACGCCGTCTCGTAGCCAGGGGAACATCTTCCATCAACATGGGTAAATTTTGTAGTAATTCTAAAAAACGTTCAGCATTTAGGGTTCTGGGTAAAATGACTGGACCAATTAAAATGTCGTCGATTAAGACTGCCCATACGTTTATTGAAAATTTTACTTGAAAAGTAGATGCCCGCTTCAATCGTGGATTTTCGTGAGACCACTGGTGCAAATTTCTGCAGTTTGTAATGCCGTCTCGGGTAAATGTCGCTTCGTCCATCCAAAAAATGCGTTTGGGAAAATTTGGGTCAGCTCTAATTTTTCTTAGAATCCACGTCGACATTACGCATCTTGGACGATTATCTACATTTTCGTGTAAATGTTGTACTCGTTGGTAATGGAAAGGATGCAATCCCTCCTTTTTCAAAATTCGCCAGACAGACGTCTTCGATATGCCATGACGCAACGCTAATCGTCTTATGCTTGTTGTAGGGTCAGCAAACAGATCGTTTAAAATGGCCTCTTCTATCGCATTGTCAATAACGACAGCTGGTTGCTCACGGCGATCTCGTGCCAAACCAAGTCCAATGTTGGAGAGCCTCCGATGAATCTCTTGAAAATTTCGAGCTGAGGGTATGAGTCTGCCCGGGAAAGCATTTATGTATGCAGTCCGAGCGACTGTTGTGCGACCATGTGACATGCCATAATAATAATGCATGTCGGCTATTTCTTGAGGTGAGAACTCTGTCAATCGCGGCATTTCGTCAACACTTAACAGCAGAACAGGAACAGTCCAAACGTAACGAACAGTAGAAAACGTAACAGTCAACAATGTAACAAAAACTTAATAACAAATCAACGAGAACACAATGCGAGAACGAGAACAGTAGTAGCAGCGGCGAGAATATCGGAGCGACTGTGTAAGTCCTGTTTCGAACCCCCTGCCTCCCCTCCCCTCTACCTGAGTGTAGAACAAAAGGACTGCGACTGCCGAAGGGCACAGAGTAGGACGGAAACAATGGAAAAAACGGTCTCTACCTGCACGGTAACACGATTAGGTTCCACTTTAAAAGTTCGTAGATAGCGTGTTTTTTTAGTTAGAACATTGTTTTTTTTTTATTTGGAAGCTAAAATGGTAAAGAATAAAAGTAAGCTATAAAATTACATAGTTATAGGGCACATTTTTTTAGTAATTTGAAGTTTTTTAAAATAAACGTCTAAAAAAGTCATTTTTTTCATAAAAATACATTTTTTTACCCAAGATAGTTACTTTTTTGCGGACTATTTATTATTTCATGGTCATCGCCAGGTATTAGGCATACTGTTTTTTTTTATTTCAAAGAAATAGACCCATTATTTTGGAAGAAATCAATACTTTTGTACATAGAGTCCTTAATGAAACATGAAAATCTTAAAATACCAATAAATCCTACAATAATTTTTTATAATTTTTTTTTATATTTTTCTAGTCAATGATTCATGGTCTAGTTTCATCCCCTTTCGGGATTGCACTTTATCCAGGGACACACTGTATAATAATTGAAGCATTTAAAAAAAACTGTCACTGCTCTGTCAGTGATTTCGTTTATGTAGGTACAGTGCCACTATCTTATCTGTTCAGTTGATAGCGGCGCTAGTGGAGAATTTAATAGTAACATTTAAGAAATTTACCTAGGAAAATGAGAATATTTTAATCCGTCTTTAAATTTTAGTGAACATTATATCTATAAATCTTAGTAATTGAATAAATAAAACAAGAAATGGGGTACAGAATTTACAATTAATTAGTTAGTTACAATTTTGCCCACTTGAACATATAATTTGGTGGCGCTGTACAAACTTCAGTATTTATTTTTTAAAGGCAACAGACTAATTACTTCTGACAGATTCGAATGAATGATACTTTCTGACTTTGTATTAATCTGTGATGTTGTAATGATCTGTATCACTGAGCGAAATTAAATAAAGAAATTATTTTCTCGAAAACTACAGCACCTAAAAATAAACAAAAAATATATTCTTATTTAGTGACCGCTCATATTCATATCCTAGAAGAAACTTTCTTGATTCGTAACCATAGAAATATTGCCCATTCTATACAGGGTGGCCGGGGGATTGACGTCAAAAAAAAAATATTAGGTCCTTCTTGTCATGGGGTATCCGAATCACCCCCATGTATGTTCCGCGATTTTTCATAGTTTCGGAGTTATGATTTTTTTTCTGAATTTTCATGAATTTTCGCCTTATCAATTTTGAAAATTTCTAAAAAAAAAACTAGAAAGTTTTTTCAATTACTTTTTTTTGAAACTGAATCTTCACAAGTTGTTTTTCTATGCATAAAATAATCAGCTTCGTAACTTTAATAAAAGTTATTAAAGTGTAGGTCTAAAGTCAAAAATTTACGTTCGGTAAATTATGACTTGAATTTTCAAAAATAAATTAAAAATCCAAACAGATGTTTTAATGGTTTCTTAGTTAGCCTCAGAAATGCGCAAGACTCTCAGATTTCATAATCATTAAAAAAAGTACTGGTTAACGAGCTACTTTGTGTACATTCGGCCTTCGAAGACAGCGAGGTGAAGAATTATTAAAATTAACAATTATTTTTTTCTGCCATTTCGTCTTTTCTTAGTTTATTAATGAACGAGTCGTCATCATCATGATGAATAAAAATGGTTTTGTCAATAAAACACAGATTAAAATGTAAAAAAAATGTTTATTATAATAGGTTTTCAAAGTTGCCACCTCCAGCAGTAATACACATTCTACACCTACGTAGGAAATTATCTTTTAATCGTCTAAAAGCTGCTCTGTTTTCCTTTACAACACGTTCGGCTTCTGTTAATTTCTGCCTCAGCTCTTGTTCACTCTCACTTTCTCTGGCGTATGCTATTTCCTTAAAATAGCCCCAAATAAAAAAATTCATGGGGTTGAGGTCAGGTGAGCGTGGAGGCCACGATATTGGTCCGCCGCGTCCGATCCATCTATTGGGGTACGTCTCATTTAAATAATTTCGGACTTGCGTTGCGTAGTGACATGGAGCGCCGTCATTTTGAAGAACCATGGTTCGTCTTAGTTCAATATTCACGTCTTCTAGCAACAATGGAAGTTCATGTTCCAGAAAGTGTCGGTATCTTTCTCCATTTAATCTGGACGGCAATTCAAATGGACCAATCAGTTCGCCATTGAGAATACCAGACCACAAGTTAACGCTGAAACGATGTTGAAACGTCGACGCTCTCATTTCGTGTGGATTTTCAACCGCCCACGTGTGGTAATTATGAATATTGAAAATTCCAGTGCGCTCAAAACGTGACTCATCTGACCATAAAACTTTATTGAAAAATCCAGGATCTTGTTGTTCTTTTTGTAGCATTGTTTGGCAGAAATCAATGCGCAATTGGTAGTCTGTAGGCAGTAAAGCTTGGACTCGTCGGATATGGAACGCATGATATCCTTCATCGTGAAGTATATCTTGAATAGAAGTTCTTGGGATGTTCAGAGTACGAGCCATAGCTCTGGTACTCGTGGAAGGATTTCGTTGAACTTCTTCGAGCACAACTTCTCTGCGATCCGGGTCAACGACGTTGAAGTTGTTCGCGATACAGTCGCGCTGCTTCAAGGCCGTTTCCTTGTGCAACTCCATAAAAATAGTGCATTTCTGCGTATTCACTTAACGTGTAACTCATCTTTTACACTTCCAAGTAAACAAAGTCCAAATCAGTATGCAAGACACAGTCCAATTAACGAGCAAAGTAGTCAAATAAGTAGGCAGCGGATTCCGCGGACAAAGCGAGACAGTGAAGTAAAACAAAATGAAGACACGTGTAGCAGTAAACACAAAGTGAGAACGACTGAGGTACAAACTTGTTTTGTGTTCGCTTCTGCTGCGCTGCCCCTCTCACTCTTACCGCTGAGAGTGAGAGAGATAGCAATAGTTCGGCGGCCTCCTATCCTCAAAGACTATTGTTATTACAGGTAAAAAGTTGCGTCTGCATTTACAACGCATGACCCACGAGAACGGACCGCGCAAAATTAATTACTGTAAAACGGAAAATGCCTCCAAATTTTTTAATCTGTGTTTTATTGACAAAACCATTTTTATTCATCATGATGATGACGACTCGTTCATTAATAACCTAAGAAAAGACGAAATGGCAGAAAAAAAAATGTTAATTTTAATAATTCTTCACCTCGCTGTCTTCGAAGGCCGAATGTACACAAAGTAGCTCGTTAAGCAGTACTTTTTTTTAATGATTATGAAATCTGAGAGTCTTGCACATTTCTGAGGCTAACTAAGAAACCATTTAAACATCTGTTTGGATTTTTAATTTATTTTTGAAAATTCAAGTCATAATTTACCGAACGTAAATTTTTGACTTTAGACCAACACTTTAATAACTTTTATCAAAGTTACGAAGCTGATTATTTTATGCATAGAAGAACAACTTGTGAAGATTCAGTTAAAAAAAAAAGTAATTGAAAAAAGTTTCTAGTTTTTTTTTAGAAATTTTCAAAATTGATAAGGCGAAAATTCATAAAAATTCAGAAAAAAAATCATAACTCCGAAACTATGAAAAATCGCGGAACATACATGGGGGTGATTCGGATACCCCATGACACGAGGGACCAAATTTTTTTTTTTTGACGTCATTCCCCCGGCCACCCTGTATATAATCAGAATCTCGGAAACGGCTCTAACGATTTTCACGAAATTTTATAGGCAGATGCTTTTCGGGGGCGTTTAATTGATCTAACTAGGTAAAATTTTTAGAAAACGTTGTTTTATCCGTGTTTTAAGGCAATTGAAATTTGCTATAATAACATACAGAGTTAAATTTCGCGTCTATCTGCAAGGTTGGGATAGTTCTGACGGGAAAACGGGCGACCCGTTTCGGGCCGATTTCAAGAGACCCGGTTCGAGTCATGATGTTTTTTTTCAAAGTTCTTGATTTGTTGGAAAAGGATTATTTTAATTTTGTATTACAAAAAAAGTACCGAGCAAAGCTCGGTCACCCAGGTACTTAAGTACTTAGTGTTAAAATAAAGTAAAAAATTTAAGACCTCTAATAAATAGGAACCCCGGGTCTCTACCTACCTCTCATGGTTACTGGTGTGAGTTTATGTGTGAGTTTATGTGTGTATGACATATTTTGAAGAGAAATGACTTTCGCTTCGACATTCCTATGTGTCGTTGCGAACACGCACGCCCGTTTCGGGTACTCTCTATTTGGTTACATCCTACTAATATTATAAACGCGAAAGTTTGTAAGTATGGATGGATGGATGGATGGATGTATGTTTGTTACTCTTTCACGTGAAAACTACTGAATGGATTTTATTAAAAGTTTACAATAATATAGCTTATACATATAACACATAGGCTACAATTTATAAAGATATTGTGTGAATTCTCCTAAATATGACAAGTGTCAAGTAAAGTGGGAAAAAATCTACTATCTGCGAGCTATTCTCGCCTGCGCTGCCAAAACCGCTAGAGTTACAGATATGTAATGTATGGTAATTATATGTTAGTTATTTTCTTTCTACGCCACCCTAACACTTATGTAATAGTAGCTTACTACTCGAAATACTTATCCTGCGCAGACGAAGTCGCGGGCGCCAGCTAGTACATAATACACTGGCCTGCAAAACTAAGTAGGTATCACACTCTTAAAATTGCAATAACTTTTTAAGTACACAAGATTTATTTATTTATTTATTTATTTATTTATTTATTTATTTATTTATTTATTTATTTATTTATTTATTTATTTATTTATTTAACTTTATAACTTATTATTACAGGATTTACACCTAATGCAACAAGTTAAAAACATTATAAAATCTTTACAAACATTAATTAACAATTTAAACATACAATCGGTATCTATTTACCTACTATTAAACTATTTTTAACTTCTTAAATACTATACACCTTAATTATAACACATAATAGTCAATGCCGTCCTAGTGAATTCGCCCTGAGTACATCCAAAAACATCATTTTTTTCCGAGATGGTATTAGAGTGCGGAGTGCGCGCGTCAGCGGCGCCTCAGCCAGCAGGTTGGTGCGCGCGCGCGTTACCAGCCGCAGCGGCGGCCGCCGGCGGCGCCGCGCGTAGCCGTCCGGCACACACAGTGTCAGCTGTCCCAGTATTTCCGGGTTGTGTATTCTTCCCACCAAAACTTTGTGTTAATATGAGACTAAAGTGAGATCCCGCCTCACTCGAAGTTGGTTGTATCCCACCATCCCCAGCAAAAAAAGAGTGGGATATATAAGAGGATAGGAAGGATACACCCCGTAATACCGGAAATACAAAAAGCGAACAAATTTATTTTGTATTCTCTCCACCATTGTGTCGTATTTAGCCTCATGTGTGGACCAAACTTCAGAACCATATTCTAGCTGACTTCTGACTAGACTATTGTAAAGAACTATTATTGCTCTCACATTTGTAAAATTACGAACCCCTCGTAAAACAAACCCTAAATTTCTGTAAGCCTTTTTACATATATTTAAAATGTGTTCATTGTACTTCAAATCAGATTTTATTAAAACCCCTAAATATTTTATCTCATTTACTTTCTTTAAATCGTGGTCTTTTATCTGATAATTAAAAACTATTGGTGTGTGTTTTCTGGTAAATGTAATTGTAGCGCATTTTGAGATGTTAAATTCTAAATTATTGTTGATACTCCAGTCTATTACTCTATTGATATCATTTTGTAGCTTTTTACAGTCCTCTATTTCACTGATATTAATGCACAGCTTTAAATCGTCCGCAAACAGTAAACAGTTTGCATTTTGTACAACCTTTGGCAAATCGTTAACCATTATTATGAATTCGAGTGGCCCTAGGTTGCTCCCCTGACTCACTCCTGACCTAGTACAGTATGGCTCCGATATATGTCCGTTATAATCAACATATTGCCTTCGGTCTTGCATGTAGCTGGCGAAGAACCGTAGCAAATGCGGCGTACATCCAATGCCTGCTAGTTTTCTCAGTAATACGTCGTTATCAACCAAATCGAAGGCTTTTTTATAGTCGAAATACGCCGCATCTACTTGGCCTCCACTGTCCACTACTGGAACCACTTGTGACATGTAGTTTAGGAGGTTACTGCTGGTACTACGCGCTGACCGAAAACCGTGTTGAGCATCTGACAACTGCACCTGAACTAGATTAAGTATTTCTTTTTGTATCGCCGATTCGAATACTTTTGCGGGTGTTGAGAGAACCGCCACTGGTCTGTATCCCTCCACTTGGGTACTTGGTCGTCCCTTGGGGACTGGTACCACCCGTGTAACTTTCCACCTGTCTGGGAATATTGCTGCTTTTAAACACGCATTAAATAAATATAATAATGGTTCTTGTATCGCAAAACGACAATCCCTAAATATATATGGAGGAATGCCATCCGGGCCCGCAGATCGTTTAGGCCTTAGTCGAATTAGCGCAGCCTGTACATCGGCCAGCTGAAGCCTGTCCACGTGTATACGCGCCGCCCCTTTCTTTCGAAATAAAAAGGACTCGAAAAAGAGTTTAATACTGCATATAAAAACTTCATAGTCGATAACCTTTTTGTAAGATATGCCCGAAAAAAACTTTAATAATAAAAACAATCCTTATTCGTTTTACCATAATTTTTTTTTTTGTTTCTGTTTTTGTTTTCAAATTTTTCCTTGATCGATAGTCTTGTTACGCTAAGTTAGATAGACTTGCTGAGAAATCAAGTTAAGCGATGTTACTTGAAGCACAGGTTACACAGAATGGCGCTCCAGTAACTGGAGTTGCAGCACGACTTATTAGAATGTTACTAATGTACAGTTTACTATAGTTTAAAAGAAATCTGATAAAATTAGCTACAAAACGTTTTTATTTTAAATCTCTAACTCACATAGTTTAGAAAAAAAAAAAATTAAAAGTGTGATAGGTACTTACTTTTGCAGGCCAGTGTAATAATACATTTAATACATTTTGAATTAAAAAAGGGAATCGCTAAGTTTTGTTGAATTTTAGCAGCAAAGTTGCCCGTAATCCAACGGAGTAGAGTGCATGGGTGTATAGGATGATGTGCTGTCGACTGTACTATGGTAGGTACCTTCTTCAGATGTAAATACTGTAATTGTAAAATAAGAGAAAACTTTGTTCATATAACCTCAGTGAGAGAAAGTTGGCATTGCGAATGTGCCACTCTAACTTAGGTACTGTTCGCGTTATGTAATGACCAACAGTAATTGTTTAACAGTTCAGATTTTACCAGAAACCGAGGGCGGTTGGAGGGGGAGAGGGGTGTTATTTTATAAATTACTTATTTATAAATACTTTATTAAATTTTTTAATCGTGCATTAGTAGAGTCGACTGTTTTATAAACCTAATATCCTCGTGAGGCCCAATGTCTTCAAGTGATCACAAAATCAATTGTTATTTTCAAGGTCGGGCCTTACGAGGATATACAGTGTGGCCCTGGATAAAGTGCAATCCCGAAAGGGGATGAAACTAGACCATGAATCATTGACTAGAAAAATATTAAAAAAAATTAAAAAAAAATATTGTAGGATTTATTGGTATTTTAAGATTTTCATGTTTCATTAAGGACTCTATGTACAAAAGTATTGATTTCTTCCAAAATAATGGGTCTATTTCTTTGAAATAAAAAAAAACAGTATGCCTAATACCTGGCGATGACCATGAAATAATAAATAGTCCGCAAAAAAGTAACTATCTTGGGTAAAAAAATGTATTTTTATGAAAAAAATGATTTTTTTTTGACGTTTATTTTAAAAAACTTCAAATTACTAAAAAAATGTGCCCTATAACTATGTAATTTTATAGCTTACTTTTATTCTTTACCATTTTAGCTACCAAATAAAAAAAAAACAATGTTCTAACTAAAAAAATGGCTAGGTAGGAGTTATTTACATTTTAGTAGGTAATAAAAGTCAGACTTTAATCACAATAACTTTATTAATAAAATTATCCGTAATTTACAATTTTGCATTTTTATTTAATGCATTAAATGTTCAAAATGGCCTCCTCGATTTTGCAAGCACATTACTGCACGAATATTAATTTGCTTAGTGGCTCTGCGAATCATTCCTGGATCATTTTTAATGTCATTTGCGCACTGAATTATTCGGTCGTGCAACTGTGCCTCGGTATTTATTGGCGTGATGTATACTCTTTGCTTCATGACACCCCATAAAAAATAATCTAGGGGTGTCAGGTCAGGTGAACGCGCTGGCCAGCCTACTGGCCCTCCTCGGCCAATCCACCGGTTCGGGTAATTTTCGTTCAAAAATCGCCGCACCTCCCGCCCATAATGTGCAGGACATCCATCCATTTGGAGTTACATACGCCCACGCCGTCTCGTAGCCAGGGGAACATCTTCCATCAACATGGGTAAATTTTGTAGTAATTCTAAAAAACGTTCAGCATTTAGGGTTCTGGGTAAAATGACTGGACCAATTAAAATGTCGTCGATTAAGACTGCCCATACGTTTATTGAAAATTTTACTTGAAAAGTAGATGCCCGCTTCAATCGTGGATTTTCGTGAGACCACTGGTGCAAATTTCTGCAGTTTGTAATGCCGTCTCGGGTAAATGTCGCTTCGTCCATCCAAAAAATGCGTTTGGGAAAATTTGGGTCAGCTCTAATTTTTCTTAGAATCCACGTCGACATTACGCATCTTGGACGATTATCTACATTTTCGTGTAAATGTTGTACTCGTTGGTAATGGAAAGGATGCAATCCCTCCTTTTTCAAAATTCGCCAGACAGACGTCTTCGATATGCCATGACGCAACGCTAATCGTCTTATGCTTGTTGTAGGGTCAGCAAACAGATCGTTTAAAATGGCCTCTTCTATCGCATTGTCAATAACGACAGCTGGTTGCTCACGGCGATCTCGTGCCAAACCAAGTCCAATGTTGGAGAGCCTCCTATGAATCTCTTGAAAATTTCGAGCTGAGGGTATGAGTCTGCCCGGGAAAGCATTTATGTATGCAGTCCGAGCGACTGTTGTGCGACCATGTGACATGCCATAATAATAATGCATGTCGGCTATTTCTCGAGGTGAGAACTCTGTCAATCGCGGCATTTCGTCAACACTTAACAGCAGAACAGGAACAGTCCAAACGTAACGAACAGTAGAAAACGTAACAGTCAACAATGTAACAAAAACTTAATAACAAATCAACGAGAACACAATGCGAGAACGAGAACAGTAGTAGCAGCGGCGAGAATATCGGAGCGACTGTGTAAGTCCTGTTTCGAACCCCCTGCCTCCCCTCCCCTCGCCTTCCCTCTACCTGAGTGTAGAACAAAAGGACTGCGACTGCCGAAGGGCACAGAGTAGGACGGAAACAATGGAAAAAACGGTCTCTACCTGCACGGTAACACGATTAGGCTCCACTTTAAAAGTTCGTAGATAGCGTGTTTTTTTAGTTAGAACATTGCTTTTTTTTTTATTTGGAAGCTAAAATGGTAAAGAATAAAAGTAAGCTATAAAATTACATAGTTATAGGGCACATTTTTTTTAGTAATTTGAAGTTTTTTAAAATAAACGTCAAAAAAAATCATTTTTTTCATAAAAATACATTTTTTTACCCAAGATAGTTACTTTTTTGCGGACTATTTATTATTTCATGGTCATCGCCAGGTATTAGGCATACTGTTTTTTTTATGTCAAAGAAATAGACCCATTATTTTGGAAGAAATCAATACTTTTGTACATAGAGTCCTTAATGAAACATGAAAATCTTAAAATACCAATAAATCCTACAATATTTTTTTATAATTTTTTTAAATATTTTTATAGTCAATGATTCATGGTCTAGTTTCATCCCCTTTCGGGATTGCACTTTATCCAGGGCCACACTGTATAAAATTCTCGTGTCGCCGTCTTAGTGCGCATACTCCTCGGAAACGGATTGGCCGATTTTGA
This sequence comes from Yponomeuta plumbellus, assembly GCA_947310845.1. Taxonomy (NCBI): domain Eukaryota; kingdom Metazoa; phylum Arthropoda; class Insecta; order Lepidoptera; family Yponomeutidae; genus Yponomeuta; species Yponomeuta plumbellus. Next base: position 4,866,207 of record OX371221.1, on the reverse strand, counting down.
TGAAATTTTATATACATTAAACAATCGGTAGGTCTGAGAATACGTTATCTATTTTTCATAGCCCTAAGTGAAAAAAAATAGGTATGGCGAAACAACGTTTGTCAGCTATTATGCAAAAAGTATTCGAATAAGACAAATCAAAACAGCAAAGGTAGGTACTGAAAATACACTTGCGTTTGTAAAAGTAGATGGTGGTACAAAAATGTCAACGTTCTTTACGCACTGCATTTAACAAACTCGTTTTATGACTTTCTTTTTACCGAAGAAAGGCGTTTTCACCGCTTTTCTTACTGCGACAACAATGCATTTTATGTGGCTGGTGGTCAAGTAGCGGTAGCTGCAATATATTTTACAGCATTTTTCTTAACATTAAAACATAATTATATTTGTTTCAAGTGCGGACCCGTAGTAGATACCTACCTCGGTTTGCGACAGAAAATCTGTAATACTCGCATAAAAAATTCTCGTGCAGTCAAACTGTCTTATTGCCCTTAATCCTCCGAAACGGCTTGACCGATTTTGATGAAATTTTACATGTATATTCGGTAGCTTTGAAAGTAGGTTGTTATCTATTTTTAATAGCTCGAAGAGATAAGGGTGTTCCAGCTCATTTTTTTTAGTATATATTATACCTACAAAAGATAAAACTTAAACACACTAAGTTTTTCTACGATAACTCATCAACCTTAACAAAAAATCAAATCGTCTGTAAAATTGCTACTTCCAGCTTTCACAAAATCTTCGATGGAAATTATTTTCTGTTCGGACGTATTTTTAAAGGGGGTATTTCATTTCCGCCTTCGTAGTAGGTACCTATATCTTTTTCACGCGGCAAAGTACCTAGCATTATTTATGGTATAGCCATATTTTTAAAGTGATTTCTTTTTTTTTCAAAGTACCTAATTTTATTGGTCCCTACTTCCAGTAGGTACCTATAAGTATATTGTCTATGACTACTATTATTGTTAAAAAAAATCATGAGTAGGTAAGTGTAGGTATCGGTCCAAAAATTAAAACCACAGTAGGTTTTAAATATAGCGGCTGCGTGAGACATATCAGAAAAAATGTTAAGAAAATTTAAACCGGCTTACCACGAGATAGCAACTTTATGTAAAACATCTACATACAATTTCCGACCTTCGCCGGCTATTGTATGAAAAACTGTCGTTCCGTTACGTCAAATGGGAAACCGGTCGGCCGTAGATGG